>CP092867.1:18263338-19463338 GCA_030710605.1 Cordylochernes scorpioides | reverse complement strand
TGGAATTGATGTCTATCAGGCATATTTGTGAAATATTTAAGATAAATCTTCGATGTATGTATATTTTAAAATATATATTTAGTGTCTTAAATCTTATGTCCATCATTTTCTTAAATGCTTTTTTTTTTTCTCCAAGAATCATTGTGAAACTTAAAGATTTCACAAGCTATACAAGTAGAACAATTCAATATACTATGTGCAGCCTAACACAAGTATCAATGACACACCACTACATTACTAAAAAATGATTTCAAAAAAAGCTGAACACATTCGTCTTCGTCAGAAATAACTTGTAGCTAGAAACTTGTGCAAGAGATTTATAAGGCTCGTAGAAAATTGTAGTGTATGAAATGGCAATTGGTTGTATTTTAGAAAACTTTGAAGGCTGTAGTTTTTTAAGACTAACTACTTTTAGATTGAATTTATTGTTACTTTAAAATATTAATAGAATTCCTAAAAAATATTTGACTATATTGGGCACTAACAATATGTATTTTTATTGAAAGCTAAAAAACTAGTGAAGTTTAGAGCGCGAAAAACGGCTCAAATTTTAGCGATCTAAAAGTCAACAGACGAAGAGCCGTTTATTTGCTCGAAAACTTGCTTGTTTTTTTTTTTTGTTTCAACTTTTAATAAAGATCCGTATTGTAGTCCAAGTTGCAAAATTAGGGACCTATCGTTACTTTGCTAACAATTCGTCCTAGATTTTTTAGCCTGTATGTTGTACAAGGTGTATAAAGAACAACAGGTTTTAACATCAGGGTGCAGGTACTGCTATGCCGGAGTTGCCCCAACCTGCATACACTCGCCGTGCGCGAGCGTGTATCCACGGCTACCGTGCTCCTGCTCGCACACGCCGGTACACGGCCCGGTCATTGCCTGCGTAGACTCGCCGTGCGACGTAACGCCGTGGTACTACGCTGCGAATGGCCACGACATCCCGACTGGCCGTATGGATTCCATGCTTGGCTTCGCAAGGCCTCGCGTTCCTATGAACGTGTCGAAGCCGAAGTCTCCGTTCTCTTCGGCAAACCCTGGCGATTCCTGTCCGATTTCGAGTACCGCCACTTCACTTTCTGAGAGATGTCTAGTCACTTTTTTAATGACATCAGACGTTTCTAATTCCTCGGAGAGGATACTTTGTTTTCCTTTTTACTGTGTGATCTACTACAATTCCTATGTTAGTAGCATGGAGGGAAATTGACAAAGGTTTACATTGAAAATAAATAGTATAACTTAAGGGCTAAACTATTTTTTCTTCACATTTGTCAACGTTTGTTATCTAGAGTTGTTTATATAAAGTTGTTTATAAGAATATCATACGCTATGAGTTTTTTTGATAACGTGAATTTAAATCCTAACACATTTCTCTTTAGGATTCTACTATGTCTTTTTATATCATTTAGTGTATATAATCCTTTCCCTATAGTTTTATATATTAAAAATAAAGAAGGCATCTCCTGACCACGAGAACATGTGCTTTTTAGATGGCAGAGCGCCATCTAGTGGAGCAAAAATAAACTAACCGTTTATTTAGCTTGCTCCGTGATATTTGGCCAAACCAATTTCTTGATAAATCAAGAAAAGCCATCCACGAACGCGTTTCGCGCTGTTGGCGCTCGTCAGCGTGGAGTAGGCTGTAACCATATATATTCACATGTTTTTTAATTTAAAAATGTTTCATTTGATCTATAATATTTTTAAAATAAAAATATTAAAATATATTATGTTCATTAAAAAGTCTATAAAAATTATCTGTGTACACGCAAACATTTAAATGATTTTGACATCCTTTCAAATATTCAAACTTTTTATAAGCGAATGTGAATATGATCTTATGGCTAAAAATAAAATTAGTGTTCATAGGTCTTTTTTTTTATAGTCATCTTCAAATTCCTTGAAAATGTGCACATTATGTATACATCACATTTCCTTGATTTGTTAGATAATTAAAGAGCTTTTAAAGCGTTTGTTTTTAAAATTTTATTTTCTATATAAATTTTTTCTTTATGTTTTCATTTTCGAGCTTTTGGAATGATTTTTCTAAAAGATTTTATATAAATTTTTGGAGAGAAAAGTTCATTTAAATTTTTAGATATGTTTTATATAAAATAATTTTTGAGAATATAATTATAATTTGAAAGAAAATATATATGATCGCGTATTATATTTATGCTGCCTCATATTCTCTAACATCTGTGATTTAACTCTGTGATAAAATGTATTTAGCGAAAAACATTTATAAAAACAAGTAAATACTAGGAAAATAACTAAAAAAAAAATTTAAACGGACTGTTAAAATCATAAATATATCCTTTCCAAAACACATTCCTCTTTCCCAAATTATAAATATAGACAATATGAACGAGATTTTGTTTCCTAGTTTGAAAGTAAAATATTTCCCATATAGTTAAAAATAATTAATATTCTCTCTATGTCCTATACAAAATACATTGTTTTTATTTTTAATATAACATGTAAATAGGCGAAAATATTTTTCTATATTTTGTTATTAGCTTAGTCTATAAAGAGAAAGAATATAAAATAGAAACGTATACAAATGCTTTTAAGTTAATTTTTTATTTTATTAGAATATATATCTCGATGTATTTAATAAATAATTTCAAAAGTTTTTATTGACAACAAATTATATACACCACATTTAGGCTACAATTTTTAAAAATATATATACATGGTCTATTAAAAAAAAAGGGAAAAGTATTTTTCATTTTTGAAGGGCCAAAAATATATTTTATAACTAAATGTACTAAAAGAACTACTTGATTAGGGAAGAGTGTCTTTAATTACATTGTATAATGTCTTTAATTAAAGACACTCTTCCCTCATCAAGTAGTTCTTTTAGTAAAGTTAGTGAAAGGATTATTGATTCAATTGTTGTAAGATTTAGGTACTTACAGCTTGTAGGAAGGCATGAGGACGTTGAGGATTATATGATAATAATCTTTATTATCCATTTAGCAAGAAAGACAAAGTTATGGTAGCGAACAGTTATTGAAGTATAGAGAAGAAGGTAAACAAACAGTTGTGATGATGATAGGTCCAGTGTGGCGCTAGCTGTCGTAGCATTCAGTTATCCAACAAATCCCCGGCATGAATGTGGAGACATCACGAGGTTGTAGCGTAACTTCTCAAATGTCGGCCTTGGTAGCGGCTTGGTCAGAATGTCCGCCTTCATGTCGCCAGTTGGGCAGTAGGTCATTTTTATCACTGTCTTCTTCTGAAGATCCTTCAGGTGATGGATCTTGGTTGCGATGTGCTTGGTTCTAGAAGACACTTTTTCGGATGAACATATCTTGAGACATGATTGATTGTCTTGGTGGAAGTAGATTGGAGCTTTCTGTTCCAGTTCGAGATCCTTTAGCAAGTCGAGAAGCCATAACAGTTCTTGTGAGGCTTCAGCTGCGGAGATAAGTTCCGCTTCGGTGGATGAGAGAGATACGCAACCTTGTTTCCCAGTCATCCATGAGATGGGGTTTGAACCCAGTAGGAACAAGTTTCCGCTTAGTGATTTTCTGTCGGTGTTGTCGCTTGCCCATGTGGCATCACTGTATGCTTCCAGCGTGGGAGGTTTTTGGTTAGATATGCGTAGCTCGAGTTCTTTAGTAGTTTTTAGATATCTTACGATTCTTTTTGCTGCATTCCAGTCACAATTTCTAGGATTCTGGTTTCTGCTGCTGAGTATGCAGACTGGAGCTGCGATATCTGGTCTGGATACTACGCTTAGGTACAATAGTGAGCCTATCAGTTGTTGGTATTGGACGTTGTTTGGTAGAAGTTTTACATCAGATATACCGGGATATCCGCTTTCCATGGGAGTGAAAGTAGGTTTCGCTTCTTGGAGATTGTACCTTTCAACTAATTCTTGGATTTTATTCTTTTGGCTCAGAAGGAGTTCACCTTCTCTGTTCCATTTCGAATTCTTTTTCGAGAGTTTTTACAGTGTTTTGGATGATTATTTCGGAATCGCTTGCAAGGAGCATGTCATCCACATATAGAATCAAGTAGATGGAATGGTTTTCTTCATTCTTGGTGAATAGGCATGGGTCTACAATGCTCTGTTTGAAGTTATTTTTAATTAGAGTGCTTGCAATTTTTGTGTTCCAAGATCTTCCAGCTTGTTTTAGACCGTAAATTGCCTTCTTTAGTTTGCAGACTTCGTTTGTTTGTTTTGTATGGAGTCCTTCTGGGAGTTCCATGTAGAGTTCTTTATCTAGGTCGCCGTGTAGGAACGCTGTCTTCACATCGAGGTGGATCACTTGCATCCCTTTGTAGACTGATGCAGCTAGGAAGGCTCTAATTGTAGAATGCTTCACAATTGGTGCAAAGGTTTCTTCGTAGTCTCGGCCAAATTTCTGATTGAACCCTTTTGCTACGAGTCTGGCTTTGTACCGCTCTATTTCTCCTTTGGAATTGAGTTTTTGTTTATAGGTCCATTTACATCCTATGATCTTTTTGTCCTTAGGTAGAGGGGTTAGTTCCCATACATTGTTCTTCTCAAGAGAATTTAGTTCTTCGTTCATTGCTTGTAGCCATTTTTCTCTTTCTATTTTTGGTAATTGTAGGACTTCCGAGTAGTTGGTAGGTGTCTGAATGTCTTGAGCTTCAGTTTTGTACAGCATGTAGTCATTTCTTATGGGAGGTATTCCCTTTGTTGGTCTCGTGGATCTTCTTTGTGTGACCACTTGTGTTCCTGTGCTTGTAGTGAAGTTGTTTTTGTGGAAGCGAGGTGAAACCCATTTTCTTTTTCTATAAATTTTACGGATCTGCTGATTGTGATGTTGTCTGTATCGTGCAGGATTCTGTATCCTTTGCTTCGATCATCGTATCCAAGAAAGATCCCTTCGATAACTTTGCTATCCAACTTGTTTCTTTTTATCTTGGGAATATAGGCGAAGGCTTTACATCCGAATCTTTTTAGATGCTTCAGACTGGGCTTCCAGTTGGTCCATAGTTCAAAAGGAGTCTTGTCTGTAGCTTTCGAGGGTATTCGGTTGTGTAGGTAATTAGCTGTGGTAACCGCTTCCGCCCATAGAGATTGTGGGAGTCCTGAGTCAAACAGCATGCATCTTGTCATCTCCATTAGTGATCGATTTTTCCGTTCTGCTACTCCGTTCTGGGCTGGTGAGTAGGGGACTGTTAGCTGATGTTTGATTCCGCTTTGGTTCAGGAAATCTTCGACTTGTCGGTTTACGTACTCATGACCGTTGTCTGTCCGTATGGTTTGGATATTTTTTCCAAATTCCGTGTGTGCTGAGATGACGTAGTCTTTTATTTTTTCATAGGCTTCGTCTTTTCCTTTCAGGAGGTAGGTCTTCGTGTATCTGCTGTAGTCATCATCATTAGTTGGTAATGGACCGCAGATATCACTGTGGACAAGTTGAAGCGTTTCAGTTGCTCTGTACTCTGTCTTCTTTGGAAATGGGGTTTCGGTGAGTTTTCCTTGAATGCACTGAACGCAGTCTGTGCTGTGCGAACAGTTATTTAGACTTAGTCCTCTTGCTAGGTTCTCATTTCGAATCTTCTTAATTGATTCTATATTTCTGTGTCCTAGTCTGTCGTGCCAGAGCATGAGGCAATTTTTGTTCTTGCAGTGGTTTTGTTTTGCAACATTTGCTTTGAATGTGCGAGTTTGGGGGTTGTCATCCAGGTGGAGTCGGTACATTCCATTGTCAAGTATACCGTTCGCGAGGGCTGTGTTGTCTCTTTCGATGGTACACCAATCTCTGTTGAACGTCACTTTACATCCGTTGGAGGTGGCCGCACTCACTGACAGAAGGTTGTCTGTTAGTTCCGGGATGTAGAGAACTTTTGTGAGAAGTAAGGTGTCAGTCTTTCCTTGGGGTGTGATGACTTTGATTTCTCCTTGTCCTATCCCTTTGACCTGCAGCTTATTGCCATTAGCAACCACAACATTTTGTGTTTGTTCTCTGTTAAGTTCAGTGAAGAAGCTTTCGTCGTACGCCATATGAGATGTGGCTCCAGAGTCGATGAACCAGTTGTGTACACTTGCTTCTCGTTGAGTGCAATTGAGAGCTTTTGGGTTAGGTCCTTTTGTTGTTCTCTGATTTGTTGATTGTTCTTGGGTGACACTCGACTGATTTGTGTACTTTGGTACGTTTCCTCTTCTGAAGTTTTCATATTTGTACTCTTTGTTGCTGTTGTTTCGCTTTTGATAGTGCCAACATTCTTCTTTGGAGTGGTTTGGTTTGTGGCAGAAAGAACAGAATTTCTTCTCTTTTTCTCTTCTTTGGCTTGAAGCTCCGTGGAGGCTTTTTAAGGCTTTTGATGCGGTGCTTTCGTCTTTCGAGCTTTCTACTCTGCGTGTGTGTTCATCAAGGAGTTTGTTCTTGGTAAATTCAAGCGTTAGCTCGTCATCAGGCCTTGATTCCAACATCGTGATGAGATGTGAGTAGCTCTTTGGAAGCGAGCAAAGCAGTATAGCCGTGATGTGAGAGTCCTTTAGTGTTTCGCCAATGGTTCGCAGTTTGTCAACTAGTTCCATCATGGTAATGATGTGCTGCTGCATGTCTTTGTCTTCTTCGAGTTTTAAGCTGTATAGTTTCCTTAGCAAATAAATTTTTCCTGAGAGTGTTTTTCTTTCATAGATATTTTTAAGAGTGTCCCAGGTAGCTTTGGCTGTTAGTAGGTTTTTGACATGCACTATTTGTGAGTCGGCGATGCTTAGATTAATGATAGCTCTAGCTTTTGAGTCTTTCTTTTTCCATTCGATTTTAGGTTCATCTGGAATATTTTCGGTGACAACTTCCCAAAGATCTTCCTTTTGCAAGAGCATTTCAATTTTGAAAGACCATAGTGAGTAGTTATAGCCGTCGAGCTTATTTAGGGTTACATCGTGGCTCGGGAGTGACGCCATTTTTGCTAAGCCTTTTTTCTTTGTCTTAATTCGTTAGTTGAATTTCATGCAATATTCAGTCTCATAATCTAATTGTTGTAAGATTTAGGTACTTACAGCTTGTAGGAAGGCATGAGGACGTTGAGGATTATATGATAATAATCTTTATTATCCATTTAGCAAGAAAGACAAAGTTATGGTAGCGAACAGTTATTGAAGTATAGAGAAGAAGGTAAACAAACAGTTGTGATGATGATAGGTCCAGTGTGGCGCTAGCTGTCGTAGCATTCAGTTATCCAACATCAATAACTAAATGTATATATAAATGGATATTCCTACACAAACATTTCGAAGTGGAAAACATTGTTCGCCGTTTATTTTTATATAGCTTTTCAAAAATTATTTTAATTTTGGTTATTCAAAAAAATATTACACCTTTCACATATTATAAAGGTCATTCATTAAATTCTATTATCTTTTTGTCTGATTTTATGTCTTTATTATAATATTTATATTTAAAATAAAATATTAGAATGTTTTATGGCTCCAAATGATTTTAAAAGAAACATTTATTATGATATCTAATTTAAGAAAATATGTATTTTGGGGGATATATTAATACAGATTTAAGAAATTCAATAAAATAATTCCATGTATCATTATTAAAGTGAAAATATGTCTTTGGTGTCAAGTTTCTTTTTAAAAAATTTTAATTCACATATCAATACATAAACATATATCAACATATCACAATATCTCTAGCTTTCGGGCACATAATATATGTAAAAGGAAAACATATTTACCAAGCATATTATCAAAATGTGGATGCATTTACGGTGAGTAGTTTAAAAGAAAGAACCTTTTTGAAATTAATTAAATTTATATAGTAAATTTTTCAAACAATGACTAAAATTTTATATAACTATCTTGAGAAGATAGAGGTTGCCTGAACAGCATTCATATTTCTTAAATAAAAGACTCTTCAGCCAGAAATTTTTTTATTTTCTCGACGTTTCGATAAAAATATTTTGTTCTCTTCAGGAAAAATAAAAATAAAGCATTTGGCAAGGCGTTAGTTATAAACATTTCTAAGCCTTGCCTTCTGGCCGAAGAGTTCTTCCTTTTTATATAACTAGGTATGTATATTTTTAAAGCTATCTCAAAATATGTACAATTTATATACAAAAATATTTTAAAACAAAAAATAATAATAATAAACGGAGTCTCTTTTATTTTAAAAATATGTCAACAAAATATTTTATCAATATAAATTTTAAGAAATAGTGTGCTTTAAAATCGCAAGAAAGAGCAAAGTTTCACAGTATCAACTATAAGCTCATTTAATATTTATATATCTTTGAAGTTTTAAAACATATTAAATATACATATAGAATGCTTATCTAATTTATATTTTTATATAATAAATAAATGTTAGAGACGCGCGCGCGGCGAAATATTTTAAATTTGAATAAATGCTAATGATTATATTTATTTCATTTGAAGCCATGTCATTATTTTAAATGAAAGATTTTTTCTTCCAAATTATGAGGTATTTTTAAAATTTGAAATATTTGGTGTGTTGTAAATCTAATTTTTGCTAATTCTTTTTAATTTTATATAAACTAGATAATATAATATTTTCGACTAAGTTGTCTCCATAATTTTCCAAGCTATGTCTACCATGGACTTTATCACATCCATTAAAGTATCCAAGAACCCTGAATTAGGCGATTCTCCTCCTTCCAATATGGGCGGGAAAACTTGCAAGTTATCTTCTGCAGAATATCGGCAGTGGCCTTCAATGCAGATCTGCAAAACAAACAAAAGACCCTCTTAGATTTTAAAATATTAATAATATATATCGATATTTAGATATTTTTATAATCGAAAATCAATATTTTAACTATTTATAGAATAAATACGTATATGTGTTTAAGGAATGTTTGAATATTTTACCGAATAAGTTGCCAGCCCATTTTTGAAAATTTCGTAAAAATCACTTTTACATTACCTATACATGTATTATTCCTTCTCTGAGAGTTCAAACCTTTAAAAAGGCAAATCAATGGTGCAAAAGTCGTTCGTTCTATTATCTCGATTGCCCCGTTATTTCAGAATGGGTTTTCACTTCTACAGGTCACAATGATGCCACTTTTTACTATGTCTCGATATCCAGCAACTATCATATGTCTTGGTCATGGGATCTTCCCATCACATGTCTTAGGTACCAGTCAATTATTCTGATTGTCCAACAGTTATCCCTCATTCTGCCTATGTGTCTGTCTGACTCATCTCTTTTTACTGTCCAATATTGAGTGACAAGTTTTCTACCTATTGGTTGCCTCAAATCTCAGACACTATAGAAGATAAATTTTGTTTTGACAAATTCAACTCTCTCTCTCATCAGCACACACCAAAACCATATATCTATCCTTTTATATTTACATATTTTTTCCTTTATTTCATACAATATATACATATTTACTGCATTTTTCTTCTCTCTTAAAAAAAAGCAAAACAACAACAAAGCCTTTATTAGGGACATTCGTTCCATACAGGATTCTCCTAGATGGGTTAAAGAGAGAGAGAGAGAGAACAAATCAACATATGAAATCATAATATTGAATATAGGTTACATCTCTGATAATTTGATCTTTTTTTATCTCAGAATCTAAACTCTGTTAAACTACACTCCCCTTCAAATGTTAAGCATTTATATAGTGATTAACTAGAAGTTGTATATTAAAATTTATATTGAAATATAAAAATAATATAAAATAATTCTATAATAAAAAATGAGTGGCACGCTTTATAGAGTGGCTATCTTACATATTAAATTATTTCTTACTTGTTATATATTGGTCTATTTTCTAATTTACATATTTTATTTTTTAAATCGTATACTTGATTTTATTGAAGTGATAACATCATCAAGCTTCCAGGATTTTCACCTTAATATTGTAACACAGGGGATTAAATTACTGAATTTAATATTTTGTTCGAGCGTTTTTTAACTTTTGGAGGGAAGTGTAAATTGTGATATAACCCCAATGTATGATGATATACTAATAAATACAAGAGAGAGAGAGTAAAGAAAGCAGAAGAACCTTGGACTTGTTACAAGCGCTACCCTCCAGAGCGGGATGTATAGGAGTGGCCCACTGTCCAGAGGCACACCATAGCTGTTGACACATGTCCTGTGGACACAGCTGTGTCAACGCAGATGTCGCAGTGTGGTGACAGAGGGTGAACTCACGCTATACGGTCCTGTCTCCGCCTGGTACGGCACATAAGAACTTCCAAGAGCCAGACGACACTGTTCTTCTGGTGAGAACAACTCCCCTGGAAACTTCCTGGCGTGCTCCTCGGTGATGTTCCCGTCCTCCAGACAGTGGCCGTAGCCCTGGCTGAGACCAACTCTGAGATCTCGTAATTACAATTGGACAATTTTATTGATTCTTCTAATCAATTGTTACAAAGGTGGAAAAAATATATAATAAAATAGTAAATAAAGGGTAGATAGAATGTAGGGGAATATATATATAGTTGTGTATGTGTACAAATTTCTTCAGCAAGGAAGACTTCCCCACCTTGAGAGAGTTCTCCTCCAGACAAGGTCTTCACTCCTCAGTTCCACACCGAGGAAGTACCTATAGATGCGCGTCTTGGCAGCGCGTAATTACAATTGGAACAATCGCAGGATAGCGTTGCTAAGTGGAGACCAAAGGTAAAAGCGACAAGCCAAGCTCGTACATCTTCAATAAAGAAACTGGTCGCTTTGTTATTTTTGGTCTCTTCCTAGATATATTTTTGAACATTGAAAGTGTCTCAGTAAGCTGATAGGTTTTGAGTGATTCATAGCACCACATATCTGAAATGCGTTTTGAATACTTTAACTTGTTTCAAAGATCAATTTCCTGCCGTCAATATATATATATCACTTTATAATAGGATTTGAGAGAACACGTATACTTGAGTATTTTATTTTAAAAATAAATTTCCCAATAAATTACATGTTTTACAAATACATACACACTTCAGAAAGAGGAGATCATATATCGCCGCAACTCTTTTTATTAACGCGATTAAAGGAAGCTTTCGGGCAAGCCCTTCTTCAGCTAACTATAGTGTACCATGAATACACACTTCACATATATGCTCTAATCCGAAGTTAATAACTATTAATTATTCTTTTGTTTTAAGGTTTTTATTCAGCTAATATAAATGATACAATATATAACGATGATGATAATTTAGGTGTTCTAGATCATTATCACAGATTATACAATTAAAATAATATATAGAATATATTATTTTGAAAATAGAGCAATCCATAAATAAATCTTTAATTAAAAAGGTATATATTGGATCAAAAAATCTTTTATTATATAATATATCATATGATCATTAAAATAAATGATTTTTGATCCAATATATATATATATGCCTTTTTAATTAAAGAATATATTTTATATGTATAATATATTAAATAAATATATTTGTCATATAAGTGTAAAACAATAGGCATTCTTTATAAGCTTTTCGATTATTATTTACACTTTGATGTTTGCTTAACTTCACTCTCTCTCTCTGGTAAAATTGGGTGTTCTGAAGTGTTCAATGTACTATGGTATAATATATTTTGAGAGGATTGTGACCGGCCATGCTGAAAAACCACAACATTTCTATATTGGAGAGAGAAAATTTTCAAAAATTATAATCCTGTAAACTATATTATTTGTCAAAATTAATTCAGGGCTCATATAAAATAATATTTAAGGAACTAATCCTTGAATGAGTGTTTTTCCAAATATCGGTTCAAAATCACTTTATTAGGTACCGCTCAACAAGAGCAACCTAGTTTATGATAATTGAAACAGTTAATAATATGTGAAGGTTATTCACATATTAAACAAAATTTTAACGCGGGATTCAATCCCGGTTCATGACTGTCGGGAATCGAGGGTGTATTTTCCAAATAATATTGGGTAAAAGGCATTTTGACTTTTTTTTTGTTTGCCATATACTAATGCTTAGATTGCTTGTAGTTTCTGCTAATATTCGTAGAGTAGTATATATATTTTATCATAGCAGTAAGGGCAGTAGAAAATTATTCTATTCTGAAAATAATACGCGTCAAAAATATCTTCAGTTTCTAATAACATATGGCGTACTAATGTATAATATATATTGTATTAAGAATACTAGCGGCTCCAGTACCTGGAGAATTACTACTACATTAATACCCCGTCAGACTAACCTGAAGAACTCCCTGATGTAGTCGTTAGAGCAAGAAGACCAAGAGATCTTCCCAGGACCTGTCCTGTCCGACATGATGAAGGAGTTCCTGTCGCAGTGGTTGTTGTCGCCGTCGTGTAGGACGCCCAAACTGTCACACAGTCGGCCTTGGTAGCGTAGATGGTGTCAGGATTGATTCAATGTTAGCGCTGGATCAATGTAACCTGATGTTGTTTAAATTAGAGATAGGTGCTAAATTAAAACATTAGAGAAGATTTACTGAATAACACCCATCATTATTGGTGTATAGAGCTCTTCGAAATCGCTTAATGGTAAAAACTTAGCTTTTATATGACATAGCATCCACACAGATAAGCTGGCTATATAGTCAATAGGTTATAGTTAAAGGTTATAGACTGAGGGAATGTTTTCTGTAATGGGCGGATGCCTAGCTATTCTATCCATACTGGTCTTGTGACTGGAGATGAAATATAGACCAGGTTAGAACTGGGCACATCAACGAGAAACTTAATGTTTTCCCAGAATCGTTACTGTATATGGAGGCTACCTGAGAAAGCCAGACAGAGCTATAATATTAATCAGACGTTTCTTTTTTTTTTTTTACATGTGAAACAATTCAATACGATATTTGGGGGGACATAAATCCGAATTGTTTGTTAAAACCCTACCTATGGATCATCTAATCACGAAATAGCCATCTCATGGGCTATGCCGAAATAGCTGGAAGGCTGTCAATGGTCCAGACTTACCTATGGGCCATCTCATGGGCTATGACGAAGGCAGCCTCGAAGGTGCCGCCCTCGTTCAGCGTGCAACTGAAGGTCTGTCGGCACATGCCATTCACCCACGCCAGGCCTGGAGCATCACGTACTACTGTTGTTGTTGTTACTTTAGGTATCTGAATCATTTCTTCCTTCTAATATTTTGCTGAGTCTTGCAGCGTAGCCAGATTTATCGTATTCTTGTAAAGACGCTACTCACCTAGAACTTTGTGGTTTTTGGTGGATCCCAAATTCTTGTATAGATTCATCCTGCAATAAAAAATGCTATAAAAATAATGTTCTAAAAAATAATTAAAATATAATAGGAGATATACCAGTTGTGTAGTCTAACAGATCATTAAAACAAAACTAAAACTAAAAGTTCATTAGTTGGACATGATCACGTGATCATCTGTCGTCTTCCAAGAGCTCTTGTCCCTTTCTAGACCAGCTCTTATTTAAAAACCCGATCTGTCCCCAGTTATTCGAAAGGTAGCACGCCAAAGAATAAATATTTGGATAGATGTTTGTTATCACTATAGCTAATCAAAGTCGCTACATACCCAGTCAGCATGATGGCATGGTCCCAGTGTCCAGGAGAGCCGGTCGGCGGGTTGAGCCCATGTTGCCAGTAGCAGAAGTTGTCCAGGTAGGCATCGATGTCCCCACCAGCGGCAAACGGTGCTTGCTGGACACCTCCGTTAACTATGAGAGGAACATTGATAAACCCCGTACAGTCCTACTGTACCACGTTCTA
Organism: Cordylochernes scorpioides; assembly: GCA_030710605.1. Lineage (NCBI taxonomy): Eukaryota > Metazoa > Arthropoda > Arachnida > Pseudoscorpiones > Chernetidae > Cordylochernes > Cordylochernes scorpioides. Next base: position 19,449,687 of record CP092867.1, on the reverse strand, counting down.
TCGATATAGTACTGTCTAGATGTATGTTTTGCCGTGGGGAAATTAATCTATAAAAGCAAAGGTCGCCTCTCCCGTCAAAATAAACGTCAAAACTAGACACTATCTATTGACCGTCGCTGCAAACTACTCGTAGCGGCCTCAGGTCGGTGACAAAGCCACAAAACCAGGCAAACTGAGAAGCGTCCACCTGGAGACCACTCGGGCAAATGGTCTTATTCAGTCTAAGGCGGACTTTATTTCATGAGATCCACAAGGGATCTAATGGAATCTGCCAAAGAGGTGTTTAGCTGGAAATGGCCAAAATAAAGATGGAAATAGACGGTCAATACATGGCGTCTAGTTTTGACTTTATTTCGAAAGAAAAGTCCACAGCTTTTATAGTACTACCTGTTTATAATTTAGCGCAATATAAACCCACACAAAATCCTTTATTAAGACACATATAGTCTTATGCATGGATTCTCCTCTGAGTCTGAAAAATAAAAAATAAAAATGAAAAGTTATTTACAATTAATGATATAATATATGATACAAGCAAACTTAATTAAAACAGCACCATACAAGTATGATAAGTCTAAGAAAAACAAAAAGATAAAAATAAAATGAATACAAACACGGGTATATTTACATATGATACATGTAAACATCAGACTTTATTAACACCTTTCGTCTTATACAAACATTCTTAAACCGAAGAGAGAACTAGGGCTTTAAAAAGTTGAAATGGAACCTGTCTACAGTATTTTCCTTTATAGAAAGCGAAATAAAACATATACACTCATAAAAAAACTTTAGGAAGTGAAAAGTCTTTGATATTGCCGGTTGTCTTTTTTTGGAGACAGAGGCAATTTTGTGCTCGTGTGTCTTCAATAAAGGTCACTATCTATAAAATATTTTTCAGAGTTATTGTCTGAAACCCGATATATACAGGTACAATATCCTTAATTTTTTTTTTAATGAGTGTACTTCGTCAAAAAAAAATTACCTCTTTTATTTCGAAAAATATTTCACAGATTCCCTTGTGAGATCTCTCTCGAAACGACTAAAGATTAATTTAGGATAAATATATGATTAATCTCACCTGTTTTCCCCTAAGTAAGGTAGTAGTGAGTGTCGGAACAATAATAAAGAGGTTAAAAATTGGTTGATGTGACTGCATATTCCTTCTACATTGAAGAATTAAGACATAATAAGTTATTTATAATACAATATAATGCGGCTTGTGATTGCAAAAGCCCTAGTGATAGCCTAGTGGACATGGCATCTGCCCAGTAAGCGGAACACTGTGGGTTCGATTCCTATCCCTGGACACTTTTATTTTTTCCGTTTATCATTACTCTTCACAATTCATCCTTTCATACCTCATCCAAAAGGTTAGAAATAATCGTTATTTCTCCTTGAAATAAATTTTGTTTTTCGTTGAAAAGTAAACACATGCGGGATGGTATTTCAAATGTCGTTTTGCAATAATAAGTTATCTTGTCTGATGGGGAGTACTCTAGAAGAGTTATTCCTGTCCCCCAAATGGAAGGTTTCCAGTAGAAAATAGACGTGTACCTCCTCCCTACCTGTCAGGAATAGAACAACTCGGTCCTATAACTGCTGACAATCGACAATTTGAACTACTTTATTGATTCTTCTAATCAATTGTTACAGACAATGATCAAATAAAGTTTAATATTATAAAATAAATAAAGCTCCAGGGTTAAGTTTCTTGTGAAAACTTTATATTTTCAAGTTTTCGGACTTGTCAGTCCTTCAACAGGATTATAACAACTGACAAGTCCGAAAGCTTGAAAAAAAAAAAGTTTGCACAAGAAACTTAACCCTGGAAGATTTATTTATTTTATAATATTATAAATATCAGGGAATAACGTTTATTTTTAAAAGGATAATATATAATAAGGGAGTAAATAAAGGGTAGATCAAATGTAGGGAAATATATATAGTTGTATATATGTCAAATATTTCTTCAGTAAGGGAGGCTTCTACACCTTGAGAGAGTCCTCCTCCAGACAAGGTCTTCACTCCTCAGTTCCACTAAAGAAGTACTTAAAGATGTGTGTCTTGGCAGACGCCATGGTGTCATCATCCAGGCCTTGGTTATCATCAGTCGAGGCAGAACTACTTTATTGACTGCTAATCAATGATAGTTGATAAGTTTGATGTAAACACTTCCCCTGGGTAGTTAGAGAAAAGGTAAACTTTGTATACTACCTAGTTATTTATTAAGTTCTCTTGGTCTTCTCTTGACCATCTCCCATTGTTGATAAAGCTGAACGATTGTAGAAAATGTTTTCAATAGTGAAGACACTAATGCTGGAATTGTGTTTATTTATTGAAACAAAAAGTAAGATTTCCATTCTAAAAGATGTTCTTAGAATCAAAGGTATTGACATGGAAAATTTCTTTAAAAGTATATCGTACAATTTTTATCTTTTTTTTTTCAACCTAGGCAGAAATGATAAACCAATGTATAGAAACACTAGACTGACATTCCAATATGAATTGAAAGAAGAATGAAAGAAGAACTAAGAGAGGTGGCTAAAAATTTAAGTAAAATGAATGTGTATATTTGCAGTAAAAATGGAATAAATTATGAAAAAAAAATTATTATTGAAAATTAAAGAAAAACATATTTCAAAAGTTAATAGGTTATAAAATTTTTAAAAAGAATTGGGTTTAGGAAAAGCTGACTGGAAACTTCAGCACAAATGGCTTAATATATGCGTGTGGAGAGTATCCTGTACTTAATTAAAATAAGATATCGAAATATCTTCTACACCGGAAGAAAACTGATGTGTAACTTATTGGTAAAATCTTCATTGAAATATATAGATACCGTCGTCTACATGGGCTTGGTAGGCCCGACGTAACTCCTGGAGCTTACAGAAATCTCCAGCTATCCGACACTGGGTATAACTTTACCTCCAATTGATACTGAACGCCTTATCTCTGATATATTCTTCAAAAATACCATCAATGTTTGTTTTTTTTTTGTTTATCCCTAGTACACGTGGTACAGTCTATGATAATCATGGTGGGTAGTTAGCGACTGCTTTTTACTGTAAGTAATATCTACACATGTGAAAAGCAGTTCGACTTTTACACTTACAAATGTGCTAGAGCCCTGTTCAGTTACTATTACTCGCTGGTGGGGTTGGATTTTTGCAAGAATCGGGGGCCATTTGAGCATTTTCTTTTTCTAAATCAAAAAAGTGCCCAATACGGGAATCGAACCCGGGTCGTAGCGGTCGAAAACCAACGGTTTAGACCATCCTTCCACCGACCCCCTACCATCAATGTGATTCAGCGATATCTTACCACTGACACGATTTAAGGATAATAATAATAATAAAGAGGGTTGTCGTGGTGTATTAAAACCCTTGCACCAGTATATTAGCGAAGAAAGAGAGATGTTCTTCTCAAAAGTAAACGACAGCCAACTTGCCTCAGTGCATAGTATTTTAAATAGCGCCATATCAAGTATAATGGTTGCTCTGTCCCTATATAACTTTTACAATGCAATAAACAGGAAAAATAACTTGGATTCATTGTTTTCTTCTCCCATACATGATGGTGATTAATCATCGTGAGTATATCGTTATAATTCAACAATGAGAGAGGAGAATCTGTATAAGACTGGTGTCTTAATAAAGCCTGTGTGTATAGTAATGTCCTTGCAGCAAGCATGTTATAATCTACTCGCATGAAGCGACTTACCTCAAGAGGATCAAGCACCTGGACATGGACGAGATCGATGTAGAATTTGATGTCCAGGGAAGAGGAGGTGAAGATGACCTGGACCTGTAGACACACCATGTGTCGATACATCGTTCTTTAGTCGTTATTTAGGCTACAAACATTCTCCTTAGTTATCATGAAGATTGATAGATACAAGTGTATAGTATAAGTGATACTTGTGTATTAGAAGAGAAAATTGCTATAAAGTATAAAATAAGAATATAAACAATACATTTTATTGTTACGGTTTATAGTCTTATTGATAGATACAGCCCTAAAAAAACATCTCTCAAACATATTTTAACACCTTTCCATAAGATAGAGGTCTCACCTGGCTGGCATTCATAGTTCTTGGAATTAAGAGACATTTCGGCCAGTAAATCTTTTTTATTTTCTCGACATTTCGACAAAAATCGACAAATTTGTACCTTTTAGCATGTATATCGGGATTCAGACAATATCTCTGAAAGATATTACAGTGACCTTTATTGAAGACTCATGAAATAACTTAGTGTGAACAAAATTGCCTCTCTCTCCTTCAATAATAATTTTAAAAATGGTAATAATAATTTTTAGAAATCAGACGACCGGCCACATCAAAGACTTTCCATTTCCTTAAGTTTTATCCATGGGTGTATTTTCAAGTAAAACAAGGTAATACAATGGCATTGAGAGCGGTCTTTTAGATTGGATTGGTTGAATTGTTGAGAACTGTTGTTCACCACTGATGGGTCAGACTTTCCCTCTATAGGTCATCAGTCGTTCATTTATTGCTGGAGATAGCTTTGTGGGTTTAGAGACAGACAATAGGTTATGGTAAGGTGAAAAATATCAGGCTTCTAGGGAAAAGTTTATTTTCAAAATCTTTAATTCACAAATCTCACAACAACACATACACAAGCTTTCGTGCTTGAAAGCTTGAGATTTGTGAATTGAATATTTTTGAAAAGAAACCTATCCCTGGAAGCGTGATATATTTCATCTTAATATTGATTTTGTTGAATAGGTTTCAGACAGTTTTATCGAATTATTTTTTTATCTTAACGTTAACTGAGTCAGTCAAAATTCAAAACTATTTTAAAGGCGTAAGATTCTTTTTGATATTAAACAATTTCTACTACCCTTACTGCAATGGAAAAATTAATGAGAGGGCCTGGCTCATCAGTGGTGAACCCTCTCAGCGGTTTCGCCAGTTTAATCTACCATACCGCTGTTATATTGCATTTTTGGAACTTCCTTTTATAGTGATACTGTTGGGTAGACTCTTTGAATGGGTGTTTTAGAAGAACTATGGACATAAGCTTTGAGGACAGTAGAATTACATACATTTATAAATATAAGAAAAAGGCTTCTTCTTATCAAGCAACTGAAAGTTGTTGATGGCTTGCGCCATCTATCGGATGGTCGAAATTTAAAAATATATGCTTCGAGCAATCGCTCTTCCGCAAATATTAAATTGTTTCTTTTATTAGAACATTTATATTACGATGCACTAGTCAGTGTTACCTGTGACATAACAGTCCTGACTAAGCTGTCCAGACTGCTGGCGACATCTGTGTGACCCTCTGCCGTGAACTTGCGGTAGAGCTCGTGGTCCGTGAACACCGCGGTCTCTATCACCATTGGGGGGTGGGAGTTGGTGGGTGGAAGAGCCGCTCTTCTCACTCGTGGTCCACCTGTATCACACCTCCAGTCTACCTATTCACCCGACCTGAGAGGCTGATTGCCTGACAATGTCTGAACGGCATCACAACATCTCATTCAAGACAAACAACTCTAGGTTCATCCTGACTCTGGGGATGACGACATTATTAAAGATCGACTTGTTGTGTGAACATGCGCACAAATCCTTTATTAAGACATTTAGTCTTATATAGAGGAAGAATTTAAGGATCCGTTTCTTTAAGAATACTTCTAGCATTGTGAAAAAAAATAGTAAAAATGTTAAATTGTACTGGGATAAGATGGATAAATTAAGAAAAAGCATCTCTTTATCGTGTAACTGAAAGTTGGTCATCTGCACGTGTGGTCAGCTTTTCTTGATTAATCAAGAATGGATATATTTGGCTAATTCTGGAATAATTAAAAATTAACGAATAGTTGATATTTATTCCTGCAGATGGCGCCAGTCATCAGTAACTTTCAGTTTCACGATAAGGATATGCCTTTTTTCTTAACTTCTGGCATTGTTATAATAGACCAGAGACATGTCTTTCATGCTCAAACATTCAATGCCCTTCCAATCAATGGCTTTCCAGAGGACTTTGGCATGCTGGGACGACCCTTATTGGATCATATTGGATGGTTTCCAAAAACCTTCCAGCAATGAATGAAAGTCAGAACTTCCGCTGGTATTATGTGGTGACAGTTCCATTTCCTGGTTGGACGTTTTCTCTTTTGGCTCTAATGGTTCTAAAGAATATGGGTGCATCCTCTCTTCCAGATATATGGCCAAGTTACACGCGCATTAATATCTTTAATTATACAATGAATGTAGTTTAAAAATACCTACACTCATGGACAAAACTTAAGAAAGTTGTACCTTTTAGCATGTATATCGGGATTTAGATGATAACTCTGAAAGATATTTGATAAACAGTGACCTTTATTGAAGACACACGGGATAACCAAGTGTGAACAAAATTGCCTCTGTCTTCTTCTTCTTCAAAAAAAAAATAGACGACCGGCGACATCAAAGATTTTCCACTTCTTCAAGTTTTATCCATGAGTGTATATATCATTATCAACCACCGTGAGTTTTTTTTTTTCATGAGTGTATATTAGATTAAAGTGAATTTATTTAACACGAGTTGTTTTTTATGTTAAGTAGCAGTTATGTGTATGTGCTGTGTGTTTGTATGTGCTTGATTGACTTTATATTATGTTTATGTTATATCTTGTGTCTGTTATGTGTGTATTATGTTTGTGCTGTATTGGTGTTTTGTGTCGCTTGTGTGTTTGTCTTCTATTGTACATGATGTATCATGCCATATATATACATTTTATAGAATTAACAAAAGAATGTTTCGCCGAGCATTTCGAACCCAGGTCCACCAGACGCAGTAATTCGAACCTCTACACCAACCAAGGAAAAGAACGGCGGCAACAAAGCATTGAATGCCGTGGAAGGGAATTGTTAGGAAATGAATGAAGACGTGTTTGTTTAAGGTTCTTTTGTTCTGGATTCTTATTTGTTTAATTCGATATATTCTTGGCTTCTACTTGACTAGACTGATGGAATGGATGGATGCACCCAATATGACTTTAAACGGTCAGTTTGAAGGGAGGGAATTGATCATAAAAAGACACCTCTCCTGTCAAAATAGATGTAAAAACTATGCCCCATCGGTTGACCGTCTCGACAATTTAGAAGAATAGAGTCGATGACAAATTCACAACACCAGATTTGGAAATTTCGGAACGCCCACCAGGAGCTTTCAGTCTATGACCTTCGTCAGTCTGGGAAAATGCCTAGATGCTCGTAAAAATCGAAGACGATCCAAAAACACCTGCAAGCAAAGCAGCTGTCAACAATTAAGTGAACATTCAAAATGGCCGATCTTGTCGGCATAAGTGAGAGACATGAGTACCAACAAAAAGCCACAAAAAGATCGAAATTCGAATATACGTAACCCGCGAAAATTCAAAAGTCGCGATACTTTTTGAACACACCTCGATGTTGACGCCAAGATCTTCATCAATGATAGAATTAACTCAGTCGTATCACCTTCTACACACCTATTCGACCAATTCGTAACATTTCACGAATCCCTTATGATTACATGAAAACATAATTTCCCCGGACTAACGAGAGCTATAGCCGTCTTAAACCATGGTCCTCAGTAGGGTGCTCTAAGTTTTCCTAAGCTGGTGTTGTTCATTTATCACCGACCCAAGTCTGCTAGATTGTAGATGCGGTCAACAGATGACGAGTAGTTTTTTTTAAGTTCTATATTTTTACTGGAGAGGTTTCGTTTTTATGAATGAGTTAGTTATGTACATCTTGTACGTCCCCCAAGTGCTTCCACACATGTCAAACACATGTGCACTTACAGTACTTTTCCAAACATTATCATTGACTGTTTCTACACACACACACACACACACACCCTACGGGGTTGCTAGAGAAATGGTACACAATGTCGTTTTTCGACAACCACCTACGGGATCGCATCCCGCATGGAGTACTTTTTTTAATGCTTCCAATGGCCTCCGATTCTTGCACTACGGGGCTCAGGTATCTGATAAATGCAAAAGTTGAACTGTTCTCTACATTTTATGTACTTCTTGTAAAAGGCAATCTCTATAATGATTATCATGATCTGTACTACGTGTACTTGGAATAATAATTTAAAAACCATACTAAATCATCGTTCAAACATATATATATATATATATATCAATGTGAATAACAACAGATTATAAAAATCAATGCGTTTCTATGTGGCAAACTTTATCAGAAGATCATCCACACGTATAAAACAAAATGGTGGATTCTACCTTTACTAATGTTTTATTTTAGGTCCGTCGAAAGGTTTTTTTTTTTTTTTTTTTGCTTATCCTTAGTACACGTGGTAAAGGCCATGATAATCATGGTGAGTAGTTAGCGACTGTTTTTACTGTAAGTGCACCACATGTCTACATATGTGAAAAGCAGTTCGACTTTGCACTTACAAATGTGCCAGAGCCCCGTTTGGTTACTTGCACTCGCTGGTGGGGTTGGACTTTTGCAAGAATCGGGGGCCATTGGAGCATTTTTTTTTTTTAACAGAAAAAAGTGTCTAATGCGGAATTCGAACCCGGGTCGTAGTGGTCGAAAACCAAACGGTTTAACCAGCCTTCCACCGACCCCCCTCCGTCGAAAGTGATATCTTTGAATAAAATGTTGTTATTTGCAATATAGTAGTACGTCACCTCTATAATCTTTGGTTTTCTTTTCATTCTTATTGGTATTCATTATGAAATTGTGAAAAAGTATTATAATTACAATTATATTCTCACAATGAGTATCTTTTTTATTTAAAATCGCTAGCTTTCAAGCGTTATTCGCTCTTCAACGGGCTGATAATTATAATTCTTATTGGTATAATATAAAAAAGCATACATCTACCCCGAGAAAATGGCGAAAACTTTCTTTCTATTATATCTTTTTATATTCTAAAATATATGAAAACTTTTTGATTTTTTCTCGTGGTATATCACTTCAGCAATTATTTCTTATTTACAACAACCTTGTTTTAATAAGTAGCAATCGGAAACTTTAACAAAGAGTTCTATAATTTCGTATTTTATGGTGATTCGATCATTATATATGAAACACACACAAAGATAAACATATGAGTACCCCACTTAAGTGTTACAATACAGCTCGTATCAGATCCTACCTTTCATCTTGGAGATGCCGCAGAAGTTGAGACCTTGTAATGCACTACGGTTATATTGGACTCCCTGTAACACACAAGTTACACTCATGGACAAAACTTAAGGAAGTTGTATCTCTTACAGCATGTATATCGGGATTCAGACAAACATGAAAGATATTACAGTGACCATTATTGAAGACACACGAGATAACCAAGTGTATACATACACTCATGGACAAAACTTAAGGAAGTTGTATCTCTTACAGCATGTATATCGGGATTCAGACAATAACTCTGAAAGATATAACAGTGACCTTTATTGTGAAGACACTCGAGATAACCAAGTGTATACATACACTCATGGACAAAACTTAAGGAAGTTGTATCTCTTATAGCATGTATATCGGGATTCAGACAATAACTCTGAACGATATTACAGTGACCTTTATTGAAGACACACGAGATAACCAAGTGTATACATACACTCATGGACAAAACTTAAGGAAGTTGTATCTCCTATAGCATGTATATCGGGATTCAGACAAACATAAAATATATTACAGTGACCATTATTGAAGACACACGAGATAACCAAGTGTATACATACACTCATGGACAAAACTTAAGGAAGTTGTATCTCCTATAGCATGTATATCGGGATTCAGACAAACATAAAATATATTACAGTGACCATTATTGAAGACACACGAGATAACCAAGTGTATACATACACTCATGGACAAAACTTAAGGAAGTTGTATCTCCTATAGCATGTATATCGGGATTCAGACAAACATAAAATATATTACAGTGACCATTATTGAAGACACACGAGATAACCAAGTGTATACATACACTCATGGACAAAACTTAAGGAAGTTGTATCTCTTACAGCATGTATATCGGGATTCAGACAATAACTCTGAAAGATATAACAATGACCTTTATTGTGAAGACACTCGAGATAACCAAGTGTATACATACACTCATGAACAGAACTTAAGGAAGTTGTATCTCTTATAGCATGTATATCGGGATGCAGACAATAACTCTGAATATATTACAGTGACCTTTATTGAAGACACACGAGATAACCAAGTGTTAACAAAATTACCTCGGTTTACTTAAAAAATAATAATAATAATAAATAAAAAAATAAAAAAAACAGACGATCGGCGTCGACATCAAAGACTTTCCCCTTCCTTTTTTTTTTCTGTATCAACCCGTGGGGAAGGGGGTAGTAAGATAAAAGGTAAGAATTAGGAAGATGTACAAGCTCAGGTGATAAAATTAAGAAAAATGGCACCTCATGTTTTACAACAACATCTTTGGACAGTATTGTCGGAAAAATCACTTTTTAAATATTTATTCCAATAGATGGCGCGGCAATCCATCAGCAGCTTTGATTCACACCATCAGGAAATGCCTTTTTTTTCTTAATATAACGACATATATATATATATTAGAAGTAATCATTTAAGCACGAATGTTTCTTTTATATATAAAGCAAACTTCTACTGTCCTTACTGCGATGAAAAAAATATTGGGAGAGCTTGGTTCATCAGTGGTGAACCCTCCCAGCGGTTTCGCTAATTTAATCTACCAGACCGCTTCTTAGAACTTTAATACTGTATTGGACGATTCTGCTTATACACTGTGTATATTCTACACTGAAGGGTGGAATCTCAGAAATAGTATTCAGGCAAACTATGGACATAAGGTTTTAGAACAGTAGAATTACATATGAATATTATTTTGTATTATATCTATATATTATCAAAGCTATAAGGTATATTTTGAATTTATTATTGATTAGTGTTTCATTCAGAAATTTAAAATAATAATTAAGATATAGTGTTATATACATGGTTGTCCAAAAAGTTCGTAAACACCTGCAAAAAAATTGAAGTATCAATATTATTCGCCGTTATGTATAATGTATTTGTATTATATATAAAGTAATTGTATTATGTATTATTATGTATTCGCCGTAATAACATTATTCGCCAAGTAATAAGAAAAACACGAACTTTTGGGATAACCTTATATATATCATAATCACAGAGGGCTCAAAGGTACTAATGAAACCGACAACACTGGCGTCATAGAGTAACAAGGCCGGTAGGGCAGGAAGCCGCGACACAATATTAATGGTGATGATCAAGAATGCTACAATGGACTTTTGGAAGTGGAAGAAAAAAAAAAACCCATTCAACTCTATTTTTACATTGATCTGATAGCGATACTGTCGCAGTGTAGCTGCCTCTTCTGTAATGTTCAAATTCTAAAAATCTTTTTCATCCATTTTTTTCTTCTACAATCTCTTCAATCTTAGAACTAAAATCTTTGATAAGAAACTCATCTGAAGAGAAGAAGAGAGAAAGATTGAGATTGAAACTGATTTATTACAATGTCCATGTAAGATTATATAAGGTTAAATACAGAATAAATATAAATATGAAGAAATAAGAAGAGAATGAGAAATCAACCATCTTCGTTATATATAAAATGAATTGACTTGACATAGCCTAACCTCTAAAAAGGGGACTATTTCCTGGAGAGACCATGACTATCCATGTTTTAAATGGTCTCTCATAGAACGTTCTATATTGTTGCGTCACTGCTGTATCAAGGATGGTCAGATGAACACATGGTATCGCTAGGGATCTCTTGTTTGACTCTTCTTTATTTACCTTCGTGTATTATGAAGAACAAAGCAAGTAACAGACAGTATCATCCAATAGCGGTCGTCAACAAGGGCGAAGAAGACTTAACTTCTCGCCAGATGGGCTTCTTATTCCTGATTGGTCCGTCTGTCTCCCCCGTTCCACAGGTGGTGGATAGTTTTAGCCTCCTCGGACATCGTTGTATAATAATATATAATACAATATAACACGGCTTGTGATTATAAAACGACATTCGAAAATTATCCCGCATGTGTTTCTTTTCAACAAAAAATCAAAATTTATTTTAAGGAGAACTAACGATTATTTTCAACCTTAAGGATGAGGTATGAAATGATGAATTGTGAAGAGTAATGATAAACGGAAAATAAAAGTGTCCAGGGATGAGCATATAATATACTATTATAAGGAATCTAAGGCTTGGTTTCTTTGCGTAATTCTTTTATTTCTCGAACTTTCAGACTAGCATGCTCTTAAACACGAAGTGGTACTTCTGGTGTCTCTGTGTTGAAGGACATGTTAGCCGAAAGCTCAAGAAATAAAATAATTATGAAAAGAAACCAAACCCTATATTCCTTATTGATTTAGTTGAAATATAAAAACAGGGGAAAATATTTATTATATATACTGTATTAGTATTTCATAGAAATTTATTTCATCTAAATCAATAATCATAGACATATATATAATACAATATAATGCGGCTTATGATTGTAGAACCGGACTGTCCCTGGACACTTTTATTTTTCCGTTTATCATTACACTTCACAATTCATCCTTTCATACTTCATCCCTAAGGCTAGAAATAATCGTTATTTCTCCTTAAAATAAATTTCGATTTTTCGTTCAAAAGAAACACATGCGGGATATTTTCAAATGTCGTTCTATAGACATATATAGTTTACCATTTTTTTGCTTCAATTCTTTTATTTCATCATAATTCATCTTTTTTTTTTTAATGAGTTAATCATCATCATTATAGACTGAATGCCAAAAGGAATCCCATGAATTCCCAATACATAGTAAAAGGTACAACTTCCTTAAGTTTTGTCCATGAGTGCATTTAAAAAGAAAAATACCGTTAAAACTATATATAATTAACAATGAATAACATGGCCTATACCACATGAATCCATGCTGGGGACACGGATTCCATAACTCGCAACGGCCTGTCCGAACTCAAGGCGGCTTTAAGTTCCTGATGAAATCCAGATGTCCCTTCGGAGAGTCTGTTGTAAATATTTCTCCCTATTTTAAATATAACTGTAAATTCTCTCCCTACTGTTAATTAGATGTCAATAAACTATCTTTAATTGTCAATTGTCACATGAATTATGTCATAAGCTATGTTAAAATACATGACATAAGCTATGCTATGCATATTTCACATATATCCTCAAAGAAAAGAAGCACACTTTGCTAAAAAATAATTATTACAAATTTTAACGATAGATGACATGAAGATAGAAGTAGCCTGGCATTCAAAGTTTTAGAATTAAAGACATTTCGGCCCAGTAATTTTGGCCAAAGATGGCAACTAAAATTTAAATGTATACTTTATTTGATTCTGATCAGAGGATAAAAGATTTTTTAAACGAAACCTCGATAAAGTAAATAAATTATCAGGAAGGTTCTTCGTTCTATAAGGTTATCCCAAAAATTCGTGTTTTTTCTTAAAACACGTTGTTTTACTTATTACTTGGCGAATAATATTATTACGGCATATACATAACAATACATAATACAATTACTCTATGTGAGCAATAGTTAGCCAGAAATTATTTGAAAAAGGAAAAATAAAAATCAGATAAAAATTTTCTTTTAATTTTGGTTTTGCAAGTTTCGAGCAGATATATACTGCTCTTAAATGGATAAATACTTTATGTTTTACACAAATAAATTTAATGGCGCAATGCGCTTCTTTTAAATATCATAAAATATTATCTCTACAGGCCTTACTGCAATGAGTTATTGAATGAGAGGGCTTGGCTCATCAGTAGTGAACCCTCTAAGCGGTTTCGCCAAATATCATTGCAGTAAAGCCTGTAGAGATAATATTTGATGATATTTAAAAGAAGTGCATTGCCAGTAAATTTATTTGTGTAAAGTTTTAACGATAGATGGCAATAAAATTTAATTTACTAAATACTTTATGTACAATCTCTAATTCTATTTATATCTCTAATATAGATAGTACATAAAATATTTTCCCTGTTGAAGAGCAGTATATATTTGCTCGAAAGCTTACAAAACCAAAATTAAAGGAACATTTTTACCTGATATATATATATTTTTTCCTTTTTCAAACAATTTTTTATACATAATACAAAGACATTATACATAAGGGCGATTATTGGTATTTCGATTTTTTGGAAGTGTTTAGGAGCTTTTGGGATAACCTTGTAAAGAAATAGAGAGAGATTATGCCAGGTAGAGAGAGGCTACTTGTATCTTGGATAATAAAAGAGCGATGGTGACTCACCCGGGCAGTGTGGCAGTGCAGTAGCAGCAGCAGGACTGCTGTGTGTGTGACCGCCATGCCACTGAGAGAAAGTCTCCATTGTGGCCGCAGTATCCCGGATGCAGTTGCTCTATGAGCTGGCATTATCCCGGCCGTGGACAAAATGGATGACATTATGTCAAAACTCTTCGTGCCCCATATCTTTCCATATTTCACAACACTAACCGTATGTGCTTTGGTCACTATTCATCTGTTCTGATTAGAACAATAAGTTTGATAAGAGTTTTTTTTTTAATTACGGTAAATTAATAGTTAACTAAATTCGAAACTATTACAGATGCGTATGATTCTTTTTAAAAATAAACAATTTCTACTGTCCTTACTGCAATGGAATTTTTTCCATTGCAGTAAGGACAGTAGAAATTGTTACGCGTCATAATACTTTCGAATTTTGATAACAGATGGCGCGCTAATGCATCATAATAGATATCTACCAATATTTGCTTTATTTAAAACTCGGCGGAAGATTCAAATAAAAAAAATATCATTAGATAGTGTAGCTTATATCACACACCTCCAAACTCAATTATGGAAATTTGAAAAACTGAGATTTTAGATTTGACGAGTTTATTTTCCTAACTGGTTGAAATCTTTGATGACTTTCACATTTATCTATGTTCTGTTATCCTTTTAAAGTCTACATTGTCTATGCAATCAATATCTTTATTAAGATCTTTAGTCTTATATATAGATTCTCCAGAGAGATACAGGAGTGAGTTGGAGGAAAAGAGGGAGAAAGAAATTAGAATAAACAAAGTAATAAGGGAAATATGTAAATATAGAGCTATATTTATATTTTGATATTATAGACATTCTCCTGTTCTCCTTTTTATTTACAGAATTCTGCTAGTTATGGGAATCACTGGGGAGTGATTCAACAACAACAAAAGAAAAACATATACAACTATAGAGTCTATTACATCGCTTTTTCTCTCTCTTTTTTTTTTTTTTTCGGAGAGAGAAAAAGATAGGGAAAACGTTATCAAGTGTTCCGGAACCTTTACATATCTACGGTAAACTTACATATATGTTTATTATGTAATTTATGGATCGCCTTTTGACTCAAATTACATCCATGTATAAGAGAAATCAAAAGACAGAGAGAAGAGTTTCTTTCTTGACTTTGGATGAAAGTTTCAGATGGCATTGAATTGGATCCCCGTCTTGTGATTTCTCTGTTATATATACTTTAAGTTTAATTAATTAATTGTTCTCACAGAGTATGTGTGTGAGATCACAAGAAAATAGGCGCTAACCGTAAAAGGAAGATAAGTTTTTTTTTTGTTTACTATGTTATAAGTTTTATTCTGTTCTCTCTCTTGTAAATCAATCATGTTTGATTAATCTTCTTGGGATCAGTATCTTTAAAAAGTCTAAGCAAAGTCAACACTTTCTCTTATATTAAACCAATAGGAAAATTGTCTTTCTCTTACATCTATATCAAACTTCACTTGGATAATCATTGAAATATTGGAATAAGAAACAATACAAATTTAATATTCGTTAATTTTATTAATATATATATATATGTATATAATACTAGAATACAAACTCTTTAGCGCGAATTATTAAAATAAAACAACTTCCTACTGTCCTTACTGCTCTATAAAAACATATTGGGAGGGCCTGGCTCATCAGTAGTGAACCCTTCCAGCGATCCTGCCAGTTTAATCCACCATACCCTTCTATAATTGTATTGTGTTTTTGGTATCCGGCACTTTTTTATAGGAATTATTGGTTTGGGTATTTTTTAGGAAACTATGGACATAAGCTTGGAAGATGGTAGAAATATTTAAATAGGAGTTGCAAGTTCAGAATTGCACTTAGTACATAGTGAGAAAAACCTTGCAACCATTCTGGAAATATTTAAATAGGGGATAATTTGAAATTTTAAAAATTAGTATCCCTAGTACACGTGGTACAGGCCATGATAATCATGGTGGGTAGAAGTTAGCGACTGCTTTTACTGTTTCACATGTCTACACATGTAAAAAGCAGTTCGAATTTGCACTTACAAATGTGCCCCGTTTGGTTACTTGCATTCGCTGGTGGGGTTAGACTTTTACAAGAATCGGGGGCTATTAGAGCTTTTTTTTATTAGAAAAAAAGTGCCCAATGCGGGATTTGATCCAGGATCGTAGCGGTCGAAAACCAACGGTATAGACCATCCTTCCACTGACCCCCTTTGAATAATTTGAATGAAAAGAACTATTGATGAAAATCCTCTTATTATTTCAAATAGAAGGGTATTCAGTCTAATTGCTATATTGCAACCAATATATATACAAATGAACTTAGTCTTGTGTATACACTGAAGCTATCAGCATCTTTCTACATATCCATATGTATTATATTATTCCACGAGAATTGCAAATATCAGAATCAATTAATATTCAAACGAATATATAGTATTTTATTGCGACAGTTAGCTGATATAAAATTTTAAAAATTCTGAAATAAGCGCCAATAAAATCAACCATTTTACCCCTATTATAAAAATTGCGTTATCTTTAGTCAAGATCATTCTTTCGTGAAAGGCTTAAAAGGCCCATTTCATATTAATTTTGAAAATTAAGAAAGTTAATTGTTCGTATCAACAATGGACTTCAGACTTAGAGCTAAGAAATCTTTGAGATCTTGATTAGGAAGACGTCTAGTTTAACTCAGAATCTCTCATACACACATGGATATAATATCATCCATTCCTTATGCAAATCCAGAAAAGCTATTAAAGAAGCACTTCATCATTCCTTTATTATTCGCCTTAAGAAAAGCTAATAACTTCCCAAATATCTACCTTTTTTCATCATTTCCTATGTAGCTTTTTCAACTGAAAAATCACCGTAAAGCATGGAAGATATGACAAAGCCTTGAAGATCTACATATTTATCAGCAATTACTATTGCATATTCCTACCTATCATAATCAATTCTAGATCAATTTATTCTTAATTCTTCAGAAAAAGTTGTCAATTTTAAAAGAAACTTCTGAGACCACACAAAAAAAAATTCGAAAGAAATCACTTTAAAAAAAATTGGAAATTTGATGCAATCAATTCCTTCAATATCAAGTTCTAATGTATTTATTTATTATCAAATATTCTTTTTTTTTTAATTAACTGTGTGTGTGACGATTTAAAAACTTATTATGATGATAATAATTGAGCGTCTATATATCGTTCTTGATTATTTTCAATTATAATGATATTTATCGATTGATTAACTAATTATTTTCAATAAAATATTTACATATATATATTCTCCTATATAGAAGCTACCATCAAATATCAGAAAATTCTCAAAGCTCCTATTCAAAATTATGCAAATAATTGATACTAAAGAAGGATAAGCTAGCCTATACCATGGCGATCCTTATAATTCAGCAAGACATATCTATGATACCTATGTAATATGTACCACGCTGTATATCGAACTAGGGGAAAAGGAGAATATATGGATCCTTTTTAAAATTCATGGACTCATCTTCTCATGTTCCGTCCTCTGGAAACTGGCTTCAATGTACAAGGCAGAAACTTGATAAAAGAACATTTACTACAACGTATATTGGCTATTGAATTCAAGATTTATTCAGAATCTCCTCATAGAAAAAATGGATCAATAGATCATTTTTAAATTTATGGAAAGATTCATCTTCTCATGTTCCGTCCTCGGGAAACTGGCTCCAATGTACAAGGCAGTAACTTGATAAAAGAACATTTACTACAACGTATATTGGCTATTGAATTCAAGATTTATTCAGAATCTCCTCATAGAAAAAAAAATGGATCAATAGATCCTTTAAATTCATGGAAAGATTCATCTTCTCATGTTCCGTCCTCGGGAAACTGGCTTCAATTAACAAGGCAGAAACTTGATAAAAGAACATTTACTACAATGTATATTGGCTATTGAATTCAAGATTTATTAAGATTCTCCTCATAGGAAAAAAATGGATCAATAGATCATTTTTAAATTCATGGAAAGATTCATCTTCCCATGTTCCGTCCTCGGGAAACTGGCTTCAATGTACAAGGCAGCAACTTGATAAAAGAACATTTACGACAAAATATATTTGCCATTGAATTCAAGATATATTCAGATTCTTCTGATACTTTCCATATTACAAGTCAACGGGACTAAGAATTAGATTTGAACAAATTATTTCCATTGGATGACAAATTGAAGTATCTGCTTGTATTTTTCTAGATAGCGCGTCTGCAATGTTAAATTTCTTCACGCGGGAATGTATCCCGCTGTTGTCTTTTTTTATTTCTTCTACATGGTCGCTCTAAAACATGATATTATATGGGAAGAACTGTATGAGACACTCTAAAATATAGGAATATTTAACTAATAATGCTTAATTATTTAAAGGCCAAATAACAGATCCGAATTTAGGGCCCAAATTTTAAAGATCAAAATTAAATTTAATAAAATTACTACATTTAATGTCAAAATGATATTTTTAAAGTGTAAATCTATTTGTATTCACACACACAACACAAAGTAAAAATATTTTAAAATAAAATACCATTCTATATAATTTTTATAGTGGCTAAAGGGACCAATTTCACACAATAACGCCATCCTAGATTGTGTGAAATTGTTATCTTTACACTTTATAAATCGTCTGTAAAAGAAAAGGTGTCACCTTCTTTAATGATGATACAATATTTATGTTTACATAAATTCTTTTAAAATGTCCTTACAAACATGTATGAACAAAATTATATTTTTCTCAAGTTTTATTTGTTTATGTCTAATCTTATACCTGTAACTTTTTTGTATTATTGATTACTGTAGAAATAAATGTATAAATTGTAGATATTGCCAAAAAAAAAAAAAAATTTTTTTTTTTCAAATATGAGGTCTACCAGATTTTTAATACTAAACAGAAGAATCAGAGTTTTCTGATCTCGAGTTCCAAACTTATTCAAGAGCAGAGAAACTGAATAAGATGTGTATTGTAATCTTTAACTTAGTTTGAAAGCAAATTATTTTTAATAGCACAGCATGTTTTATAGCGTCGATAAAAATAAATTACTTTTAAAATGTTGTTGAATTGTAAGAGATTATTTAGCTATAATAGAGAGGTGTCGAATTCAGCCGAACTGTTTGTTTATTTGAGTAAGAGTATTGTATTTGTCTCCCACGCCAGTCCGTCTTATCAGGCGACAGTTGTTTGCGAGAAATTCTTTTAACAAAAATCTTCAGTATCGTTTATTATCTCTTTCCATGAGTAACACTTCAACAATCAATGTTTACTTTTCAATGTTAAAGATAAATGAGTTGTCACTTTGAAGAGAATCTCTGGCCATTTTAAAAGTCGATTCATTAGAAATTCGCAGCTATTTAATAAAGCGCTTCGCAATTTTTTAATTAAAATATTCTAATCCATATATAAGGATATGAAGAGGTAAAAATAAATACATCGTTATGTGCCTTAACAAAGGTTGGCGCTCATTGGCAAATAAATTATTTTTGATCTAAAAAAAAATATGCTTCTTTATTATCTCAATTTTAAGGAAATATGATCACACACAACTATAGAGCATTAATCCTTCACAAATAAACCAAAAGCTTAATATTTAACGGAAATGTTGACACATTTTTTAATCCAATATATGTTTTTTTCCTAAAATTATGAGATAGAGAAACTTTACCCAAATGCTACAGTAAACTCTTGTTTTAAAATCTCCCTTTACCTTTAAAAAAAAAATTAAAATCCTATTTTCAAAATATCTTAAAGAAAAGGGTCGAATTTTATGCTAAGAAGAAGTTATAAGCAGGAATAAAAAAAAAAATCGGCATTATAGAAAAGGATTAAGGAGTAATTATTATGTACGCGATAGGTATTCATAAGCAATAATAGTATTTTACCTTTATATTTTATAAATTTTAATGGAAAAGTAAAAACAATATCTTTCCATATCATGGGACTTCATAAATTAATTTATCTTCCAATACGCTTCGCAAGTGAAATAGGAATTCTCAAAAAGCTGATAAATAAAAAGTTCAAAATAAATCAACCATATTTTTATCTATAATTGCATCATAATCCTTAGTTCATGAAATTCTGTAAATGAAATTTTAAGCATTTTAGCACAAAATTTTCTTCTTACAAAATAATTTTAAAAATCTCTACTATCGCTTCTGCGATGATGAATCTAGCATACCGTCCATTCCCATTTTTCAATCTCAGAAAGGACAGCAGAATTTTTTTTTTTTATTTGTGAAAAGAATAAAAAAATTGTGCGAAAAAATAGTTTCGAAGTTCATGTACAAATGCTGCGGTATCTCCTGGTAATCGATGCCTCTAATACTAGCTTATTTATCAATTATTTTTGAAAGAGAATTGTTCGATGAATATATATATTGCTATATTGTCCCCAAAGCTTATATCTATATTTTACTTAAATACACCTCAATCAAGAATTACTTGAAACTGCAGGATGTATAAGCAGAATAGCTTACTATAAAATAAGAGCGGTGTGGGGTAGATTAAACTGGCCAAACAGCTGGGAGCATTCACCACTGAAGGATCAGGCCTTCTCAATAATTTTCAATCGAAAAGTATGGAATTATATAATTTTGTAAAAAGAACATTTAGCGCTAAAAAAATTACAAATTTAAATGTAAATAAAGTCGCTTTCAGCAATAAAGGGTTTTAATATTTCATTTCTTTAAATTAAAAGTAATATATATACTCTCGATAATAAAATATGCCTTTTAAAGCTATTTACTTTATGAATCTGTTTTAAAAAATCGAATTGAAAAAAACTGTTAGGACTTTTTTTTGTCTTTTTACAAATAAAGCCAATTCCTTTTTACTTCAATGAGATAGTAAATATTGGTAGGGCATGGCTCATCAGTGAGAACCCCCTCAGAGCGGTTTAGCCTGTTTAATTCACAGGACCGCTTGTATAATATTAATAAATATTTATCTAATAATTTTGAATTGATCCATTTTACTTACATATATATTGCATTTTAGACAGAAACGCTCTCCTTAGCCATTCTCCTCTGTCTTCTCGTCCCCCAATTTCTGGTTCTCCATTTCTCATCTCTCCCCCTATATATACATATTACTGGTGCTATTCTTAGCTTGTTTGTGGTGGACATTTACATTTAAATAAGTTCATTCGCCTTCCATTTTGTTCTATTTTAAAACCTAAAGTGAATTCCATTTGAATTTATAAATATATTAGCGAAATATTATTGTAAAACATGCCAAATATTATAACAGAAAAATACACACTAGTATCGCTTGTAAATTCTAACTTAGAGAAGAGAGACAAAATATGGAAAAAGAAAGGGGCATCTCTTTATAGTGCAACTGAAAGTCGCTGAAATCATGCTTATTATATTTGTTATTTTCTAATGAATAATAGAATAATACCATAAAAATATTTAAGTAATCGACATTTAAAAAAAATCAAATAATACAATAATAAATATAAAATATATATTATTCTTAAAAACTCGCTATCAGTATAAAAATAAAAGTTACAGAATAATTTTAATTCTTATTTTAAAATTTCTTCTGACACTTGACATCCCTCAAAAACGGACTCTGTTTTATTATTTACTGATTATTGATCACAAAGTTTTTCTCCTGTCAATCAAAACATTGTTTTTTAACTGCTCTCTAAATTTTCAGTTTTAGTTACGGTACAAAAGTAAAATGCCAAATGAAAGCCGTTATTTTATTTTGAGAATTATTCTAGATGTAGTATCTATTGTAATAGGTAAGTATATATTAATATAAATATTTTTAAATTGTTGACACCCAACATTTTTAAAGACTTAAATTTAAGACTGAAAGAGTTCCCTCTACAAAGGGTATATTTTACCAAACGATTATTTTCACCTTAACACAAGTTTTATATTAAACCTCAAAATTAATTAATATTTAATATGAAACTTATCACATTTTGACATTAATATTACACGAGCTGCCAATATTTTAAGCAGGTGTATTCAAATGTCATAAATTTG
Organism: Cordylochernes scorpioides; assembly: GCA_030710605.1. Taxonomy (NCBI): domain Eukaryota; kingdom Metazoa; phylum Arthropoda; class Arachnida; order Pseudoscorpiones; family Chernetidae; genus Cordylochernes; species Cordylochernes scorpioides. The sequence goes on along the minus strand of CP092867.1, from coordinate 19,427,378 downwards.
CATAAAAAGTATTCCCCAATTATTTAAACTATTTCGGTATGATCTACAACTTGTACCACATGGGTTAGTTAATGTTATATTAAATATTTCTAAGAGAATATATACTGCTTGAGAGAATTTATTGTTAGATATCTTTTGATTTTAAATAATAATAATTTAAAAAAATGTTTGTATATTATAGGTTTTATTGCTTTTTTTTTTAAAACAATTCTTATAAGAATTAAATTTCAGGGAATGGGTCTTTTGATGCATTTTTTTTTGCCACATGTTGCCAATTTTATATATATATATATATATATATATATATATATATATAGTATTAGAGTATCACACACACACACACAAAAACCTTTATTAAGACACACAGGTCTTACAGAGGATTCTCCTTGGGGTTACAAGACGGAGAAACCTATGAAAGTGGGAAATATACAAAGGGGTAAAAATGAAGAAAGATTATATACACATGATAGATATATACAGATTATTATTTGAATGATCCTATGGAAAATAAGAATATAGATTTGGAAGAAAGAAAAAAAAGAAAAAAAAATTGGGTATTAGAGTATCAATTTTCAGCACTTGTTAGAGAAATTTATGCCAACTATTTACAGTACATGTTTCTTTTAAAATAAAATAATTTTCTACTCCTCTCTTATTTCACTGATAAATTCAGCAATTTAAGATACCAGACTGCACTATTAAGTTGTAAAATTAAAAAAATAAATAAATTCCACACACCTAGTATATATTTTCAAAACACATGAGTATATAAAAATTCTTTAAAAATTGCAATATATTAATGTTAATTTTTAAAATATAATTTTAATGAGCTGTCATAATTAAATAAATTAAAATTGATCATTTGTTACAATGGTTTATTTTCAATGTACAATATTGTTACAATGGTTTATTTTCAATGTACAATATTGTTACAATGGTTTATTTTCAATGTACAATATTGTTACAATGGTTTATTTTCAATGTACAATATTGTTACAATGGTTTATTTTCAATGTACAATATTGTTACAATGGTTTATTTTCAATGTACAATATTGTTGCAATGGTTTATTTTCAATGTACAATATTGTTACAATGGTTTATTTTCAATGTACAATATTGTTACAATGGTTTATTTTCAATGTACAATATTGTTACAATGGTTTATTTTCAGTAAAAATTAGAAGTAAAAAAAAAAATTAAGTTTTTAATACAAGGTGATAAGAATTATTCGTGATAAGAATTCGTCAACCTTACAGAACACACATTTTCTCCGATGCAAATTGCGATCCTTAACCAAGGTTTAAAATATAGAATCCCTAAAAAGACTGACCCCTATAGGACCATTAGTGCCATAGAATCATCTATAGTATCCTTCAATCATACTCAAAAAACAGAAATCCGTAACCTAGTAGCTAATAAAATCATGAACACGTCAAAAACAGAAATAGAACCTAAAAAAGAAATTCAAGCTATTAAACAATTAAAAAGAAATAAATATCTGGTCATATGTAAAGCAGACAAAGGTGGAAACACAGTTGTTATGAATACAGTGGATTATCATAGGAAAATGTATGAAGTGTTGAACGACGCAGATACCTTTAGACCCATTTCCAAATCCGAAAAATTCTAGATCTATAGCTATTTTTTGAAAAACCTTATCGGCTCTGGTAAAAGGAAAACACATAACAGACGAACAATTCAAGATATTTACCGCTAACACCACAGACCTTCCTTATATTTATGGAATGCCGAAAATACATAAAAACAATATACCTCTTAGACTTATCATCGCCTACCATCTCTCACCAGCAATAGCCGTTTCCCATTATTTGTCTTCGTACCTCTCACCAATTATCCGTTCCCATAACACCTTCTCCATAGACAAGATATCAGAGTTCATTCAAGATATTAGAGAAACCCGCCCCGCACCAAACTGTAAGATGGCTTCCTTCGATGTAGTATCCCTCTTTCTTTGTCTGCCACATGATCTTATATTGGAAAATCTACGTGAAATGTTAGAACAATCCCGCATAAGTCCGGAAGAAATAGACAAAATTACCGCCCTTTTTAATTCCTGTCTTTCCATTAGTAATTTTACATTTCAAGACCAAATATTCCAGCAGACCAGTGGATCACCTATGGGCAGCCCTTTATCCCTAATAGCCGCAGAAATAGTCCTAATGAAAATAGACAGCGTAATGGAGGCCTGGGCATAATGAGATGGAGACGATACATAGATGACATATATTGATTTGTGTGTGAATCAGAAAAAGAACAACTCATTTTAGATACCCTCAACAGCTACCACCATAAAATATCCTTCACAATAGAAAAAGAAATAAATGGAGTCTTGCCCTATCTCGATTACCTCATAATCAGAACAGAAAATAGTTTTCACACCACCGTTTATTACAAGAACAGTTTCGAACCATCATACCTCCCGTTTAATTCTTATGGTCCCATTTCTCACAAAATAACAGTTGTGAAAACCTTAACCAAGCGTTTATTCACCCATTGCTCCCTCCCCAAATTTAAAGAAATAGAAAGAAATAATATTTATAGAAATCTTAGAAAATTTGGCTATCCCCCACCGTTCATAGATCAACACTGTTATAATCCATCCCATCATAGAACCCAGCGGACCTTCAAAATAACCTGTTATATTGATTACTCACCAACCAATTCAAAAATAGCCCAGGAAATAAAGAAATACGGTATCAAGTTCTTTTTCCGGACCCCAAGACTCATCGGCAATATCCTTGCCGGAAATCCCATCACAAAAATGGCCACAGATCAGAACCCCCTACAGAAGAAAAACGCCATTTATTCTGTTTCATGCATTGATTGTCCATCCATATACGTCGGAGAAACAGGCAGGAAAATTATAACAAGATTGAAAGAGCATACTTACAATATGAAAACCAAAGATCCTAGGTCCCTCATTTTTCAGCATAACATTAATACCGGCCACAAATTTAATTTAGAAAATCCAACTTGCCACTACAGTAACATAACCACCAAATCCGAAAGATTAATCCTTGAATCTCTGATCTCCAAACAACATAATAGCATTAATCGCAGAATAGAAATCCCTGAACAATTTGGCCATATTCCATACCACAAAAACCATATCTCTCGTTTATCCAAATCATAGTCTATAACTTAACTTTATTAAAATATTGTAATTAAGGTTAATTTCCATTCCAATTGTTAAACATAGTAAAATAGTAATAATATATGTAGATTTAATATTTTTCTTCCTGATATATATATGTAAAACTTGTAACAAATTAAATGTATATACAGTAACTGTCTCTCAAAAATCAAATAGTTCATTTTTGCCTGTAGAAGGGCGGCTCCAGCCCAAAAGCTCGTGTATATTATAATAAAATAAACTCATTGCGATAGGTTGTATCTTTATTAAAAGACTCATTGCGATAGGTTTTTTTTTGTATCTTTATTTTTTAATATTTGCAGCGCAGTTATTCGTTTACTTTAACAAGGTGATAAGATTTAAATAAATAAATAATTTGTGACAATTCAGTGACAATGTTGTTACTATCAGACCAAAATACTGAAATGGGGAAAAATATCACAGCATATTTAAAAAAATGTAATGACTGGGTGGAAATGAGCTGGCAGACTCTCTAGCAAAGGCTGTAGCTCTTGGCCTACCTAAAGCCAGAGAATCTACCACCCAACTAGATGAAAGAGACCTCTTCCATACCATCAAAACCCAATGCCTGCAGGAATGGAGATCTAATGCTGCACATGACTGGTACAGAGCAGGAGAGACAAGCACCTGTTCTGTCCTCCCAAGATAACAACAGTCTTTGATTTCCAGACTTAAGTCTGGTCATCTACTGACAATGACTTTCCAGAATGGTTGCAGGGTTTTCCCACTATGTACTAAGTGTCAACCTGCAACCCCAAAACACATTATTGACTGTATTGACTCTTCCATTGATGAGCTCTACTCTTCCCCAGTAGTCACCAACAAAAGTCTTAAGCTTTACAAGCTTGATACCCTAATATGATTGAGTGGAGATAAGAAAGAAGAAGAAAAAGTAATTAGAGTAACAATGCTATTACTCAAATGTCACACACTATTTGGATTTGGTCTTATTACCTTGTGTTTCTAATTCAAATTATATCTAACCATTAAAGTTTCTGTTCTCTATTTAATATCTTACATTCTCTAAATGAATATTTAATCCATTTTTTTCTGAAATTTTAAATAATGATTTTTTTTTAAAACATGTTTGTTAGCTTTTTGGCAATGCCATGTGATGAATTGTACTTTATCATTTTAATCATAATATATGTACATTATTTTTACACATGATCATACCATGTTAAAATTTAAAGAATATTTTAAAAAAGAGTAAAATTAATAAAAATGGTTTCCATCTAGTGTGAACTCCTATATTATTTACTTTATGTATTTGGATCTTGTTGCCTTTAGAATTTTCAATATTTATTTTGAATTCATCTTTGAGATGTTTGAATATTTTAAAGTTAAAGATGGAAAAGTTTTTTTTCTTCTACGTTCTTTTCTGATAACTCAAGATGTGAAATCTCCCAAGATCTTTTGTCTCCAGAGAGTCATTTAAGACAAAACTGACCTTCCTGCCCTAAGAATTTCTACATTTACAGGAAAAAGGTCATTAAAGACCAAAAAACTCACAGGATTAATTTGACCTCGTGTTTCTAAGGAAGCTGGGTCAAATAAGATAACAAGATACCAAATTAATTAATTATGCTTGATATTTTTTTTTTGGTAACAGCATTGATATCATCTTCAGAGTACTTTTGTCTGAAGATGGTAACAATTCAGTTACAGTAGAACTTCCCCGTAAAGGACAGCTAGTTTCAGAGCCAAAGTGTCCTTTATAGAGAGGTGTCCTCTTACTGGAGAATTGCTAAATAGTAAACATGGTAATTTTGGCGATGTGTTCTCTAGCAAGAGTGTTCTCTCATGGAGGTTCTACTGTACCAAAACTTCAAACATATTTCAATGTTATCTTGTTACCTTAATTAATCCTGTTAGATCCCTAGAATCTCTTTCTCTCTCCCAAATATGTAAACAAAGACTTGACCTAATTTGAACATAAGAGCAAATGGTTCAGAAAAGATGTTGGGAAAAATTGAAGGAAGAGAGGAAGACCTGCAATGAGCTGGCTATAAGGGGTCAAGTAAACTATGGGAAGACCACTAGTTGATATGCGAGTGATGGTCAATAACAGATCAAATTGTAGAAAAGTCACCAAAAGTTGATGGCTGCACAACAATGACATGTTAACAAGAGATAAAAAGCTAAAGGTCATGAGTTTCTCCATTAGAGAGATATAAACTTGGAGAGTTTGCAGACAATAACATCCTTTAACAGGCTGTAATACAAATACAAGAAATTGAGGAGAAAGAATGTATATATATACATGTAGTAATTTGTATAAGTGGAAATATACATATACAAGATAAATTGATTATTTTAATTTTTTTTTGGTTAAGTAAAATTTTTTTTTCTGCATACAGTTTGTTGTTGTTGTTGTGTCCATTGAAGAGCCTCAGATGTCTCCATACATCTCCATCACAGCAGTTGCAATGTCCACTTGCTCTTCGTTGGAAAAAATGGGTACCGTTGCAACGTTAGTCACCTTGGAAACTAACCAGAATTTGGTCGAATATTCCAAGGGTCCAGGGGGGACCGCAGGGAGGTGTGGTCGGACTTCTCCCCCCCTACAGATTTGTTGTGGATTGAAAGGGATAATAAAATGAATCAAGAAAGGCGGGAATTATAAGTTTTTTTTAAACCCAGAAAGAAAGATAGAAGTTCAGGGATTAGGAGGAAAGATGTCTATGGGTGGGACTTAGATTGAGTGCTGTTCTGATTAAATATGTACCCATGGTATTATCACTAGTGAGAGAGAACAGCTGTCTTATTAAAACATTAAACATATTGAATAAGACATGTGATAAGGTATACAATTTGGATTATAGATCAGAACTACAAGGTAATAAGACCAAATCCAAATAAATTAATAATGTGTGATGGTAACAGGGTGATAACAATGCTGTTACCAAAACGTCCACACTATTAATTTATTTGTATTTGGTCTTATTCCCTTGTTTCTTAGGTCCATTGAAGTCTATCAAAAATAATAAGGCACAATTTGGTTTATAGATGAGAACTACAAGGTAATATTGGTCTTATTATCTTGAAGGAATGTTTCAATAATCTAATAGATTGGAGTTAGAAGATAATTTGCTCAGAACAGATTGAGATGGCATTCTGAGATGGCCAACCTCCATATTGGAGATGGCAGTACCACATGAAGAAAGAGGCCAATGAGCTGGCTGGAAGAGGTCAAGGAAGCTACCAGAAGGTCACCAAATGAGCTGTGAGTGATGATCATTAACTGATCAAATTGGAAAATATTTGTTCATAGTCACCAAAAGTAGACTTGATGGACACAACAAACTACATAATGATGGTATAGATTCTCCATGTTGTTATAACCACCATTAAATCCTTACACTTTAAAATTGTTAAAACATGTTAATGTTATTATAAAAAGCTGATAAGGTACAACTTGGAAGAAACACAAGTTAATAAAAAGCTATAATAAAAGAAAAATAATAAACATTTATTCTTTTGTCTGATGATGGTGACAATGTTGTTGCCGAAACGTCACACACTAATAAATTATTTGGATTAGGTCTTATTTTCTTTTATTATAATCTATAATCCAAATTGTGCTTTATCATTAATAAAAAGGTGTTAAAAAAAGGTTTTATTTGGTCTGTTTGCCTCTTATGATTTTTTTTTTCTTGTCTTCAATTGTGCAACCAAAATTGGATCTGAAAGACATTTTAAAGTACATGTTCCACCTTGATTCTTTACATCAAGTTTTTTTGCCCCTCCTTCATCCTTTTTTTAAAATTAAAATATTGTTCTTTTTTTTTTCTAAGCTCAGTGATTTTACTATTGTTCTCATGATATATAAATCATCAAACATTTCTATAGTCTCCTATTTAGCCATCCTGGGTCCAATTTTAATTCATTTATAGTTTTATCACCTAATATCAAAATCTATAACTCTGGTTTCTCAATCGACATTGAGAAAGCAACACAAGCTATTTACATATACAGAACAAATAAAAATTGCACATCATCCTTTCTTTCATCACATACTGGCATGTATCCAACCAGGGAATAATGGGTGGAGAACAATTTTTTCCCCTACTTTTTTTTTTTTTGAGGATAAGGTACAATTTGGATTATAAATAAGAATCATAAGGTAAATGGACCCAACTCAAGACAAATGTATAATTTACCTATTTAGTCTCTCTCTTGTTAGTTTGGAATTTTATTCTTGTGTTATTTTTTTCCTGCCAACCTTTAAGATCAACACATATCCTGGAGATGGGGCTTTTTAAGACAGCTATGTATTTTTCTTTGAAGTAATAAAAAATTTCTATATATGTAAATATAGTGGAACCTCTTAACAGCAACTTGGTTTATTGTTGTTATTGTCCATTAAATCAATTTTTGGTGACACTATGGACAAATATTCCCCAATTTGATTTGTTAGTGATCATCACTTGCATCATGTAGCTTTCTTGACCCTTTCTAACCAACTCATTACAGATCTTCCTTTCATTCTTATTCCTTCAATTTAGACAACTTGGTTTATATCATCATATTTCTTAAGTACTAAGTTTTAATTCTCCTTTGAAAACACAAGGTAATAAGAACAAATTCAAATAAAGTGTATGACATTTTTCAGTAACCACATTGTTACAGAAACTTCACACACTATTTTGGATTTGGTCTTATTACCTTGTTTTTTTATTTATAATCCAAATTGTGCCTTATCAAGTTCCATTTGTTTTAACCATGAGTTTAACAACAACTGCATGGTTGTATAACAACATAAAATCTTAGTCCCAAGTGATATTGTTATAGCAAGATGTATAATTGAAACATGAGGAACACTCTTACTCAATAATTCTAAACAGCTCCTTTCTTGTAACTCTGTCTTTAATGTGAATCTTTTCATCTTTTGTTACACCTTTCTTTATCTTATCCTAATTTTGTTTCATTTCAACTGGGAAAAACAACAATGTGAAAGACTAAATAAATAAGATAAAGAACATTGGTAAACAAAGAGCATTGGCAAGGTACAAGAATTTGGACAAGAATCTTACAGGGTGACAATGGTGTTACTGAAAGGTCAAATACATAATTTACTTAACAGTCAAATCTTTCAATATATCATCAGACTTAAGACTTTTGTTATTAGAACCATACAAGAAAATAAGACCTAATCCAAGTGTGTAAACAAGATAACAGATAAGAAAAAATAGTTTTTTTTTTTTTAAGACAACCTAAAATATTCTAACAGTACTATTTAAGAACTTGCTGTGATATTTTTTCTCTTTTGTCTGATGATGGTGACAATGCTGTTGCCGAAACATCACACACTATTAAATTATTCGGATTAGGTCTTATTTTCTTCTATCCAAATTGTGCTTTATCATTATTAGAACCATGTTGTTGTTACAGTTGAAATAATTGGGACTTGAAAACTTGAGAATTAAGATGTTATAACCACATTGTTTTGTTATAACCTAATTGTTGCTATAACTCCAGCTAAAATAATTTGGATTTGAAAATTGGGAGTTTAGAATTATGATGTTATACCCAGTTACAACAATTGAAACTTAAAACTTGAGAATTAGGATGTTTTCTTCTGTATATATCGTTATTTCCTTTGTCTCACTGCTTTGTTCTTATGCATACCTCTGGTGAATCCTGTATAGGGTCAGTGACCCTGAATAAAGGCTTTTTGTTGTTGTTGTTGAGAATTAGGATGTTATATCTACATTGTTGCTACCCAGTTACAACAATTGAAACTTAAAACTTGAGAATTATGATGTTATATCTACATTGTTGCTACCCAGTTACAACAATTAAAACTTAAAACTTGAGAATTATGATGTTATATCTACATTGTTGCTACCCAGTTACAACAATTAAAACTTAAAACTTGAGAATTATGATGTTATATCTACATTGTTGCTACCCAGTTACAACAATTAAAACTTAAAACTTGAGAATTAGGATGTTATATCTACATTGTTGCTACTCAGTTACAACAATTAAAACTTAAAACTTGAGAATTAGGATGTTATATCTACATTGTTGCTACCCAGTTACAACAATTGAAACTTAAAACTTGAGAATTATGATGTTATATCTACATTGTTGCTACCCAGTTAAAACAATTGAAACTTAAAACTTGAGAATTAGGATGTTATATCTACATTGTTGCTACCCAGTTAAAACAATTGGAACTTAAAACTTGAGAATTAGGATGTTATATCCACATTGTTGTTATAATCACAGTTAAAACAATTGGGACTTGAAACTTGTGACTGACATTTTGTTATTATAACCATGTCTTTAGTATAACAGTATATTGCTACGGCGTTTTATGGTTTCCACAAGTCCATATCTCAGAAGAAGGCTAAGTGATACTCACTCCTCACTTTCTTACTGCTACTCTTTTTGTGTTGATTTCTTGCTTCCCTCTTTCTTATTTATTTTTTTTTCCTTTTCTTGTTTTTTTTTTTTTCTTTCTCTTTTTACTCTGTATATATCGCTATTTCCGTTGTCTCACTGCTTTGTTCTTATGCATACCTCTGGTGAATCCTGTATAGGGTCAGTGACCCTAAATAAAGGCTTTTTTGTTGTTGTTGTTGTTGTCTTTAGTATAACCACAGTTAAAAACTTGATGTTTTAAGCATGATGCTATACTAAAAGAGGCCAAGATTCCACTGGTGTTGATGCCCTGTGGAACATTGTGTATGTGTGTGAAAGAAGACAAAAGAGGAAGGGAAACAATAAGATAGGGAAATTTCTATAAATAGTTGGAATGACAGAATAAATATCCTGAGTAAATGTTGATAACTGTAAATGGGTTGAAACTGATGGATGTATTCTTTCCACTAAATATCTCCTTCCTTCATTCTAGTGATTGTGGCAAATTTATATTTATTGAATGAAAGGGGCTTTCTTAAAAAAGATCCTTTAAAAAAAAAAAAAAAAAAGCTTTTTATTCCCCTTTCCTTAAACATTTTCTCAAAATAAAGGAATTTTTTACCTGGGACCCAATTGTCTGTACCATTCATGCTAATCTTTATACTAAGAGAGTGTAAAACTTTTCTTCTTTTTTCACTATATGTAAATATATATTCTAACAGCTCATATAACATCACTCAGGACTCAGATTTTATGTTGTTAAAACCATGTTGTTCTTGTATTACCATGGTTAATACAATTGGAACTTGTCTTGGGGAGTTTCTGTTTGGTTCCAGGTAAAAATTAACTTGAAAGACAGGTGGCTCCTGAGTAAGGCATTGGTTACATTAAACCTAAAACTAATTCTTCTTATGCAAGCCTCGTGATTCTCTTAATATAGTAGAACCTTCCTGTAAAGGACAACACCATTTGCAGCGCCAAAGTGTCCTTTAGAGAGAGGTGTCCTCTTATGAGAGAGTTTCTATATACAGTAGAACCTCCATGAGAGGACACCTCTCTATAAAGGACAGTTTACGTTTGAAATTTTACCATTTTTACTATTTAGCAACTCTCCGGTAAGAGGACACCTCTCCCTAAAGGATACTTTGGCTCTGTAATTAGGTGTTGTCCTTTACAGGGAGTTAGCAGTTATTTAATACCTAATAGTTTTTTTTTTTGGGGAAAAAAATACCATTTGCAAAATTTAGTCAAAAAATGTCACAGGTCCGAGGACCACTAAAGGATAAATTTTCTCTGAATTGTTAATATTAAATGTGCAGCTGGAGCCGGATCCAACCTGTTATCTAGGGTCAATAAATGTGTCATTTAAAGTGGTGAGTGCCGTGGTGGTGATAACTCTATCTGGCCGGCGGCATTCATCACCTCTCTCTCTCTCTCTCCACTTCCGCTAAATCTACTTCCTACCTTAATTATTTGTGCACAAATTGAGAAATCCTTGATTATTCTACCTCTACTACTACTTGACCATCATCTTCTCTTTTTCTCTTAGTTTTTTTTTTAATTTATTTTTCACATATTTTAGCGTATTTACCTTGATTCCCTCCCCTGTAATCAAATAGAATCCTACATAGCAGATGATTAGACCCGATAAATAGGCTTCACCTCTTTTTTTTTGGACAACACTTATCTCTTGGCTGAGAGAATATTCCTCATTATATTACACCAAATAATAATCCTGGGTTAGTAAACACAAATACACAGTAAAACCTGGCTTAGAAGTTATCCCTGTCTTTAGAATTAGATGGTTTGTATTGTTTATTTTCTCCACATTTATTTAGTTTTCTTTAGCCATCTGATCCTGTCTAACTTGTTCAGTTCTACATTTTTTAAGCCCCTAACAGCTAAATGTGTTGAATATCCCATGTTAAGAGCATTATTGAATTTGCATAAGAAAGAATAGTTTCAGGTTTATTCTATTTTTTTATTCAACCCCTGCCTTAGACGTCAACCTGTCTTGAGAATCCATTTTGGCTTGGAACCAAATAGAAACTCCCAAGACAAGTTTTTTTACTATATTCAGTTAGCTAGAGAGAGAGAACGCTGGTAGCTGTGGAGCACATATTGCCAAATACTCAGAGGCTGTACCAAACCTATAAGAAAAATGAGATAACAAGACCAAATTCTAATAAGTAAATTGTACGTAGATGGAAAAATTGTATGTAGAGGGCGTCAGGTTTTGACCTTTATTTTGACGGGAGAAGCGCCCTATGCTTCCATAAATTGTATGTTTTAGTGACAAAATATTCATATAGAATTTGCTTGGATTTGGCATTGTCATCCCTTGATTCTTGTCTATATATTTATACCTCTTACTAGATTTGAAAAAAATATATATATAGTCCTGTGGATTGAGTATCTTGCTGCGGGGAGCCATCTGAGGAGGTAGTTCTATACAAATTGGGAAATTTGGGAGGACATACATTCCCTCATGGAGAACTTGGTCCCTGAGGAACCTTGTTACACTATTGCATACACCATCCAAAAATGTTTTTTTTTTTTTAATGTTAACAGCATATATATAAATAGTAAACAAGTTTTTAAGCAGAATATTTTAAATTGTATTTAGACAAAAAAATAAGAGAAACTGAATTTATTATTATATGATTAATATTTATTTATAATAAGATTTTATTTTGTACTATAAAAACATATTAGCATATGGCAAGTAGAATTTGTATTGAGTGAATGGCGTGCACACAGGGTAAATTAATAATTATTTTTTTATAAATTGAGTTTCCTTTGTGTTTGTGTGTGACAATTGACAAAAATAGAATATATTTGGATTTGGTCTTTATTACCTTGTGTGTTTCTAATCTATAATCCAAATTGTATCTCAACACAACTCAAGAGTAAATTAGAAAACAGCAATGGAGAAACAATTTTCAAAACACAAATTTCCCAAAAAAATGTCCACAGAGCAGTGCTGATACAATCTGGAGCTAGCCTTGACAAGTACAACAGACCAATTACAAAATTATCTCCCATTTGGCTTCATGCCAATGTTATTGTACCAGAGGCTGGGACATACAACTTGACTCTCTCCGATGTGACACACAGAATCTTAAATCTTACATCAATCTTCAGAGGTTGGCCATCATGGAACCCCATTTCAACTAGTGCTGAGTAATTCTAAGAAATTTGAACTCTTTTTGATAAGGGGCACAATTTGTGGATTATAGATTATAAGCATAAGGTAATAAGATTAAATATAAATAAATAAATAAATGAATCACACACTTTTTGGATTTGGTCTTAATTAACCTTATGTTTAATAGAAAGGAAAAAAATTGGTTCCAAAAGTACACGTTTTAAATCAATCTCTAACAAATCAAAGTTTTTAAATAATTGTAGTTTATAATCAGTGGAAAGTGAGGCATGCAGAAAGTGAATTTATAAAGAATCTTGTTGCCGTTAGTTTTTACTCCTTAGAAATGATATCCAACAATTTTAACCTATAAATTTGTAAATTTGATTTTTTTTTTATTATTGCAGTAAGGGCAGTGTAAAGTTATATTTCATAATAAGAAGCACATGTCAAAAATGTTGTAGCCAGCCAAGCCTTACCATTAATTTATAATTGCAGTAAGGGCATTAGAAAATGGCTATATTTCAAAAAGAAATATACATCGAAAATGTTGAAATTTCTTATGACAGATGCTGTGCTGATGTATCATATTAATTCACTTTCTGCATGCCTCACTTTCCACTGATTATAAACTACAATTATTTAAAAACTTTGATTTGTTAGAGATTGATTTAAAACGTGTACTTTTGGAACCAATTTTTTTCCTTTCTAATAATTTTTGAGTTTGACTTAACAAAGGTTGAACTGCCTGCCAGTAGTAGCATTTTCTCTTTGGCATTATTTAAAAGTTTATCTGCCTCTTGATTAGCACCAAGTTTCATTTTCCATTTCATCAACTTCCTTCCAAAGGAACACAAGGTAATAGGACCAAAGCCACGGATCCATGAATTTGGTCTTGTTACCTTGTGTTTCTAATCAATAAACAAAATTTTACCATTCTTTCCAAAGGAAATAATTTACATGCTGGGTTTGAAGTAATTCATCATAAATTATTAAAGAAAACAAAGTAACCAGACCAAATTAACCACAGTGGAATTCATTCTTTAAAAAATGTCTCGATTCTCCATTGGACTCTCCTGAGATTGTAGAGAGGAATTTGATGGCTGCAGAACTAACGAGTGTTTGCTAACGAGAGTTGGCTGCGGATATAATTAACTTTCTCTAATTCCCATTTTTACACTCCCCAGGTGTGAGGGAAGTTTCCCCAACTCCCTCTATAAATAGTTATTTGCACTTTTATTGCGGTTGTTTCCTCTTTGGATTTGTTAGAGTCAAACCTCTTTAATAGTCACAATGCCCACAAGGTGTTGAAATAAAGACTTTGATTTGAATTATAGTAATTTATGGGAATTTCTCTCTCTATATATAAAGGAGGATACCTATAACATTTCTAAGAAGGAATAAAAGCTAGCTGCAATGAGATTTTTTTTATTAAGAATTTATAAAGAATCTTGTTGCTGTTAGTTTTTACTCCTTCTTAGAAATGTTATCCTGCAATTATAACCTATAAATTTGTAAATTTGATTTTTTTTTTTTCAATTCTCTATTCTCTCAGGGGAGAATCTGCATAAATAATAAAGGTTTTATAAGGAATTCTAGTCCCATTTAAAAATATTTTTTTCTCATGGGGATTTGAAAATTAGTTGAATTATATATTAGAGTTGTACCAGATTGATCTAATTACAAAAAGGAAAATTTTGACAACTATTTTTTTATTTATACAAAAAAATAAGATGCTTTCTGGCATTCCCCTGTCATCAGCTAAAGTTTAGACAGTTCTTAAATATATAGCTGATCAAGGACACAAAGTTTCTTGTTTATACACTCATGGACAAAACTTAACCCTTAACTGGACGGGTGGATTTTTCTTACGTTACTGGATGGGTTGGGTAGATTCAACCCACCTATGTAACTTTATGAAATAAGCGCTAAATAATGATTGAAATCAATATTTAAAAAAATATTTAATTAATATATAGTTAATATACAGATTTTGACTTTTAAAAATTCTGAATATAATCTATTTACAGTTTTCAAAAATTATAAAGAAATGTTATTGTAAACGCTTAGTTGACATACAGAGCGAAGGGTTTTTATTTTTTACTTCGCTTTTTGATGGACATTTGTAGCACCTTTTTGGAGTATCAGATTGTTGTGGCATTGTAGATTCACTTGGTTTACTTGAACCATCATTATTCTTGAATTGTCGCCTGTAATTGCAGTGGGAGATAATTGAGATTACGTGTGACCAGGTGTTCATCAGTCAATGCTCTCCCAAGATCAACAATAAAATGACTCCTTTCTTTTTACCTTTTTTATCAATCTGATTACCTATTTTCTTTTTTCTTTTTTTGGAACATAGGAGACTAAAGTGGTTGTTCCAGAGAAACCAAAAATAGAGGTTCCTGATTCTCTATTAGGGTGCGGTTGAAATTGTGGTGAATCTAAGGTTTGTTCTTTCTCATCGTTCCTAAATATGTAAGGCAATGTTCTTTCAACTTATCAACAAATTCTACTGAAGTAAATCAATTGTCAGCTGGAATATTTCTTCCAAAGTGTGGTCGACTAATCTCTAAAACATATATATTTTGGGTTGGCAGGGATAGTTCTCTCTGTTGACTTGATTGATTATTCTACTTATCCAAAGAAAGAAGTGTTATTTTATAAAAAGAAAGCTAAAAATAGCGGAAGATAGAGACTCAAGTACGAGCCACGAGCTTAACACTGACACAAAAAATTCTCACGCTTCTGGACGGGCTGGGCGGAATCCGCCCACACATGCAAATTTAACCCCCCTCCCAAAACTGAAATTTATAAACAATGGATGTAAAATGTTTGTATCACTGTAAAATTAGAATACATGAAAGCTGGTAGCTCTAGTTAAACGAAAAATATATTTTTTTCCTATATTAAATTTACGCATTGGCACAATCTACCCAACCCGTCCAGTTAAGGGTTAAGGAAGTGGAAAGTCTTTGCTGTCGCTAGTCATCTATATTTCTTTTTTTTTTAAAGAGACAGAAGAAATGTTATTCATACTTGGTTATCTCATGTATATTTAATAAAGGTCACTGTATCAAATACCTTTCCAAATTATTGTCTGAATCCCGATATACATGCTGAAAGGTACAACTTTCATAAGTTTTGTCCATGAGTGTATTTAGTTAAATAAAAAGTGTTATCAATTATCGGGCCAGTGACAAATCAAGAGTTCCACCACCACTGAAATGTAACTTTATAATCCCAACATTGAGCTCTCTCTCCCACAGTTATAACATTGTGAGTTTTTATGAAAGCTTATATCTCTGGGGGTGTAATGTTGCCATGACAGGAAGTTACCCAAGATCAACGCTTGACAGAGATTCAGATTACATTCACTGTCACCCATTGTGGATTGGTCATTGAGTGGGTAGATGATTGACACCTGCGATAACACATTCTGCTCTAATGTCATTTTGGTCCAGAGGACAGTCTTTGTCAATTATTTGATAAGACACAATTTGGATTATAGATTAATAAACACAAGGTAATAAGACCAAATCCAAATAGTGTGTGACATTTCAGTAACAGTGTTGTTACCGAAACATCACACACTATTTATTTATTTGGATTTGGTCTTATTACCTTGTGTTGTCAATTATTTGTTCTCTTTCTTCTGGACACCACTTAGAAATCTTGTAGCAAGCTCATCCTTCCTCTAGTCAGTTACCTTTTCTCTTTCTTTCTTTTATTTATTTATATAGACAATTAACCCAAGGTAATAAAACCAAACCCAAATAAATAAATAGTATGTGGTGTTTTAGTAACAGCATTGTTACCATTGTACTTGATGTCCTGTTGTACCTTTGCCTGATAATGGTAACAATGCTGTTACCGAAACATCACACACTATTTATTTATTTGGTCTTATTATCATGTAGTTCAAATCTATAATCCAAATTAACTTCCAACAACCTACCCATGGTAACAACACAATGTGGCACCAACTTTACCTTGATGGCTTTGGCCAGTAGTTCTTCACATCCTTATCTCTTAGCAGTGTCAATCAGCCTGTATGTTTTACTTGAGGAAGTGGAAAGTCTTTTCTGTCGCTGGCTGTCTATTTTTTTCAAGGAGACAGGCAATTTTATTCACACTCATTCTCGTGTCTTCAATAAAGGTCACTGTGTATCAAATATCTTTCAGAGTTATTGTCTGAATCCTGATAAACAAAAGGTACAACTTCCTTAAGTTTTTTCCATGAGAGTGTATATATATATAATTTCTCAATTAATCAATACAATGGTAGAGCAGTATGGTAGAATTTATTTGGCAAAAATCTCTGTGAGAGAGAGCTTCACCACTGATGAACCAGGCCCTCTCAAAGGCAGGGAGTACAATGGCACCTTCCCCTGGCTTCTTAGAAGTGATGCAACACTCTTGTAGTTGAAACACCTGTCTCCCATTGTTCCAACCCAATCTGCCCTTTTTTTGTTACCCTCCACCGTGATTCACTCTGATATCTTCCCATGTCTACGAGGTTAGTCCAAGATGTGTAAACACTCGCTGGTGGATAGAATTGATATGATTGCTTTTTTTACTGGTGATGATGTATGTGCAAATAAATATCTGGAAGTATGAAATATTTCACAACTCTGTAACAAAGTTTCTTCTTTACAGGGCAAAAATATTGAGAACACTTCCACGGCCCTAGTTTTTCCTTTAACTGGGCCTGTGTTCTCAATACTCTTGCCATATAATAAAGAAACTTTGTTGCAGTGGATTAAAGTAGAACCTCTCAGTAAAAGTCAACACCTATTTGCATAGCAAAAGCGTTCTTTAGAGAGAGATATCCTTTTACTCAAGAATTGCTAAGAGGTAAAAATGGTAATTTTAGCAATGAAAACTGGCCTTTGTAGAGAGATGTCCTCTAGTGGGGGTGTCCTCTCATGGAGGTTGTTCTAATGTATAAGATAAAACACACCTAGTTACAGAGCAAAAGTGTTCTTTAGAGAAAGATATCCTTACAAAGTGATAAGACCAAATTAAAATAAATAGTGTTTGAAGTTTCGGTAAGTGTTGTTACTGAAACATCACACACTATTTATTTTGATTTGGTCTTATCAGCTTGTGTTTATGATATATAATCCTTATATATGCCTTATCAGAGAGATATCCTCTTACTCGAGAGTTGCCAAGAGGTTAAAAATGGTAATTTTAGCAATGAAAACTGTTCTTTGTAGAGAGATGGGCTCTAGCAGGGGTGTCCTCTCATTGTTGTACTGTATAAGGTAAAATCCAAGAACAATGAAGTAAGGTGTAACACAAGTTCAGTAAGAAGAGCCGTGACACACAGGATGAGGATCTAAACAGGATGTCAACTACTGGGGAAGGCCATCTTTAAAACTCTTCCTCCAACCCTACTGCCTCACTTTCCTGACCTACTTCACCTGGTGGTGGTGGTTTCACCAAGACTGTAATATATATTGAGGGGAAGTGGTAACACAGTGTCCATTCCCCCCTAGATATTGAAAGTTGATTGTTTGAATACATTTGTAGATCTAGGTTACTTGTCTTCTTCTTTCTTATCTCCACTCAAATCACGCTAAGATACCAAGCTTGTAAAGCTTGAGACTTTTGATGGTGTCTGCCAGGGAAAGGTTTCTTGTACTAAGTCACAATTTGGATTATAGATTGTAAACAAAAGGTAATAAGACCAAATCCAAATAAATAGTGTGTGACGTTAGCAGTTTGACTTTTGCACCTACAAATGTGCCAGAGCTCCGTTTGCTTACTTGCACTCGCTGGTGAGGTTGGACTTTGCAAGAATCAGGGACCACAATTAGCTCAAAATGTGTACATGGTTAGTTTTTGCTAAAATATATCAGGAAAATGGGTTAGCCAATATATTGGAAGGCACCTAAATCAATATTTATTCCAGTTGATGGTGCCATCAATAATGCTCATTAGAGCAGACATAAACACAAGGTAATAAGACCAAATCCAAATAAATAGTGTGTGACGTTTCGGTAACAACGCTGTTACCGAAACGTCACACACTATTTATTTATTTGGATTTGGTCTTATTACCTTGTGTTTATAATCTATAATCCAAATTGTGCCTTATATCATAGAGCAGACATGTTATACATTTTTAGTCATATATGTATATTGTAGCGTGGTTTATTTGTTATTTACATAATTTTAAGATTTAGATTGTATCATATTTACATAGTTTGGCTTGAATTGTGTCATTGCAATGTGCGTAGCTACAATTTGAAACTGTTGTTACCGAGAATAAAGTGTGTTTGTTCTTATTTCTCCTCGCAACTATTTTTCAACGTGACAATATTGTACGTATATAAACTGGAGAGGAAAGGATTACCATTAATGAGCCAAACCATCCCAAATCTTTTTCATCTTCAGTCACCTCAATGTAGAAATGTGTTCTATAGAATTAAAATAAATAGTGCTGAATAATAAATATATTCTGTTTTCAATATAATGTCTTTATAATTCAATTGACTTTAATTCCACCACTTAGGTGTTGACAATAAAATGTCCACTCATAGTGAATGTTGAAATGAAATGATTATCATCATAACAGACTATAATTCAAACAAAATATCTGAACCCTTGGGTGGTTGGTGTTGAATTAAAGAGGAAGGATTGTATATATGTGCCATATGCTGATGCCATCACTGTGTGTGTACAGTTGGGCTGCCCACCATGGTACTCTACGTGGTGGGTGAGCCCTACGCCAGAGGATTCTTCTGTGATGATGAGACCCTGAGGTATCCTGACGTTCCCTCCACAGTGTCTAACAAGGCCTTGTATCTGGGCGGCATCCTGATACCTGTATTTGTGGTATGTTGGTTCCTTATATCTGGGATACTACACTACACTTGATCTTAGGAAAAAGACAGAGATGATATTCACTTGGATGACTGGATTAAGTTAGTAGAACAATCTACCTCTCTGACAACATCTAGTTGCAGAGTATCTTTTAGGGAGAGGTGTCCTCTTACTGGAGAGTTAGTAAAATTGGTAATTTTGGTGATGGAACCTGTCTTTTATAGAGAGGTGCCTTCTTGAGGGAGTGTCCTCTCATGGAGGGGAGGGCTTTTATCAGACCAAGACCAGATAGGTGATAGTTGCAATGACTCTGAATGACACAATGGTGATAGATTCCAGTCATATCACTGGTGATGTCAGCCTTATCAACTATTGTAGATGGGAAGTGTGTTAATTATATATGTCTACTATGTTGTTGTTGTTAGGGCTTAACAAATAATTCTATTCCGGAGCCACTATCTCCAAGGAAGACATCCACAGGGAGGTAGTGTTGAAGAATAACAAGAAGGAATTCTAGTAAAGCTAAGCTCTGTGTGTAATTGGAATGCATACACTTTGTGTGGGATGGTATGGTTATTTGGAGAATGTTGTCCAGTCCTTATCCTCAATGGTGATTTTAAAGATCAATTTACATTCAGCCATCAAAGGGAATCAGCCATCAGGCTAAATGATATTATAAAAGGGCAGTCAGCCCATTTTTTATTTATTTTATTTCCTGAGTGAGCATAGCTGAGCAACCAAGAAACTCTTGTCAGCTAAAAAATAATCTATTTTACATATTGTTTTTAAAAAATAAACACAAGGTAATAAGACCAAATCCAAATAAATAAATAGTGTGTGGATTTGGTCTTATTACCCTGTGTTTATAATCTATAATCCAAATTGTGCCTTATCGTGCTTAAAGAATATGATTAGGTACAGTTTGGATTATGGATCGCACACTATTCATTTATTTGGATTTGGTCTTATTACCTTGTGTTCTTTGAGAATAAAATTTGTTCAATTTTGAAAAAATAGTACAAAAGTGAATTTGCACTTGGATCAGGTGGGATAAAGTAAGAAAAAGACATCCCCTGATCATGCAACTAAAAGTTGCTGATGGCTTGCACCATCTATCAGAATAAATATCAACTAATCCGGATGATTTTTCAATTATTACAGAATTGGCCAAATACCGTTTCTTGATACCGATTCTACCTTTTCAAAAAAAGCTAACCACATACATTTTTCGGGCTGTTGGCATGATGTAAGCATTGTCAGCGTAGTGCAAGCTGTACCTCAACGACCAAAAAAGCTGGTCTTTTGGGTAACACATATGTGGGTAGCTTTTCTTGATTAATCGAAAAACGGTATTTGGCCAATTCTGGAATAATTAAAAATCAATGATTAGTTGATATTTATTCCAATAGATGGCGCAAGCCATCAGCAACTTTTAGTTGCATAATCAGGAGATGCCTTTTTTTTTCTTAATTGTTCAATTTTATCTTATAAACTTTTAATTCCAAGAGGTGTTAGGGTGTTTGGTCCTGCATATGGTGCATTGAGGGAAAGTCTTGACACCATCTTGTAAAATGAGCAGTCTTTTATGTCCAGTTTACCAGATTTTAATTATTGTCAACCTGTCAGATTATTTTTTTCTACCTTGGGACAAAAAGGAAGAGGAAGACAAGCTGATAACATCCAGAAATGGATGAGCTCCAGGAACTAAGTCCATTTTTACAGCATGCTAAGAGAACACACATTCCCCTTGAACTGCTCAATAGTTATAAATATCTATGGGGAGAATCAGATTTCCTGACAATTTACAGGTTTAGCATTTTAAGCCTTTGTTTTGGAGAACACTGAGACTTGATAAGGTGCCTAATATTGACAAGAAATAACCTGTATGTGTATTGTTCTGGAATTTTGGATGCATTAAATTGAGAATGTTGAAATTTGGAATTGGCGGGTCCTTGAGGAAGAGCTATAATAGCTCTCTATGCAGTTCACTCTCATTTCTCCAAGAGGCTTGTTTGGAAAATAAAACTTATTTCTTTTCTCCACTCAATCATATTAAGGTATCAAACCTGTTGATATGGTGTCTGCTGAGGATAAGTAGAGCTCATCAATGGATGAGCCAATATAGTCAATGTGGTTTGGGGTAGCAGGTTGAGAATTGCACTTGGTACATCATGTGAAAACAAGTTTCACTTAATGAACATGTCTTTAAATTATTCTTTATCTCTTAAATTTGCATTAAAAATGCATTAAATAGTTAATTGGGACTGCTGTGATAACCAGGACTAGTGACATTTGAGACTTCTGATAATTGGGACCTTTTTTTTTTTTAATTTTTCAGCAAAAGTTATTTTTAATAAGAGGTGACTTCATAACACCATTTTCCTTCCCTCTCAGATTTGGAGGATTCCTAGACAATTTTAGCTCTGGCTGAAATACAGAGGGAAAATGACAGATCCTCTACGAGATGTTAGTGTAGACAGACAGAGTGTATGTACAGATCCTCTATGAGATGTTAGTGTAGACAGACAGAGTGTATGTACAGATCCTCTATGAGATGTTAGTGTAGACAGACAGAGTGTATGTACAGATCCTCTATGAGATGTTAGTGTAGACAGACACAGTGTATGTACAGATCCTCTATGAGATGTTAGTGTAGACAGACAGAGTGTATGTACAGATCCTCTACGAGATGTTAGTGTAGACAGACAGAGTGTATGTACAGATCCTCTAAGAGATGTTAGTGTAGACAGACAGAGTGTATGTACAGATCCTCTACGAGATGTTAGTGTAGACAGACAGAGTGTATGTACAGATCCTCTATGAGATGTTAGTGTAGACAGACAGAGTGTATGTACAGATCCTCTATGAGATGTTAGTGTAGACAGACAGAGTGTATGTACAGATCCTCTATGAGATGTTAGTGTAGACAGACAGAGTGTATGTACAGATCCTCTACGAGATGTTAGTGTAGACAGACAGAGTGTATGTACAGATCCTCTACGAGATGTTAGTGTAGACAGACAGAGTGTATGTACAGATCCTCTACGAGATGTTAGTGTAGACAGACAGAGTGTATGTACAGATCCTCTACGAGATGTTAGTGTAGACAGACAGACTGTATGTACAGATCACAGCTGTGGAGGTGTACTGTCACCTGACCAACCGCATACCGCTGGACTCCACATCCTCTCTCCATCGGATATCTGGAATGAAGATCTCTCCATTGTTAGTGCGACTGGTAGTCTCCCTGCGTTACTTCCTCTTTGGCGCCTGTATCTCCCAGTTTGTCACTGACGTGGCCAAGTACACCATCGGCCGGCTGCGACCCCACTTCTGGGCCGTGTGTGTCCCCAACATAGACTGCAGCAAGGTGGAGCCTCAGTTCTACGTCTCCAACTACACCTGCCTCAACCCCAGCTGGTTTGACTCCAGGGAGACCAAGTAACTACCCTTCCTTCCTTCCTTCCTTGTAGATATACATTTATATCACAGTCTATGATAAGGCACAATTTGGATTATAGATTATAGCTACAAGAAAATATCCATTAAACCAATGAATTAGGTCTTATTACAGTCTAATACGTATGTCTTGGGTGTTCTCTCTCTCTTTCTTCTTTAAGAAAAATTGAATTCAAAACTAGTTTAGTTCAAATTTTAAGCTTTCTTTTTATATATATCTACTAGCCGAATGACCCGGGCAACGCCCGTGTTTTACCCGATTGATTGTTTTGATTCAAATACTATTTGTTACAATTATAAATTGGCGCCTTAAATAAATGCATATATTAGTTAATAACTATAGCCTATGTGCTTTATCTGTCTATGTACTGTTGGCTTCCGTAGGCGTCTCTTACTGGGAAAAAGAAAGAGAGGATTCCATTTAGTTATTAACTAATATATGCATTTATTTAAGGAGCGACCCGCTCCAACACAATAGTTCAAAGACGAAAAAGCGAGTGGGGGAGGCATGATGGGGGGGGGCAAAGGTGGCGTGATCGTAGTCAACCAATAGGAGGGCGCCATTCCAAAAAAAAAAGCAAACGGTGACAGAGATGACAAATGATTAGGAGATGAAGAATTAAGAACGGATGACGCTCGTAACTGTATATAGAATATACAGTAGAAAACCTCTAGCAAAGACACCTTCATTCAAAAGACAGTTTTCATTCCAACATGACCATTTTTATCTATTAAGAGGACTACCATGAGGGCACGTCTCTCTAACGGACACTTTGGATCTGTAACTGGTTGTTGTTCTTTAAAGAGTTCTACACTATTTTTAAAATATGATTGCATTTGATGGTAGATTTTGATTTTTTTTATTTTGTAATAAAAATTCATTAATTTCTTAAGAGAAAATGCTTGATACTGGTGTTTTATTTTTATAGTTTTAAAAGGTATTAAATTTAAAGTGTATAGCATTTTAAAAAACTGCTATCAGCATTTTACCTTCATTAGGATTTCATTTACCTATCCCTATAGGGACATATTTTTATTATATCTTTTATTTTATTATTTTTTTCTCTCTGTGGGCCCCAATATATTTAAACTTGAGACCCATACAATAGGAAAAAATATATATATATTATGTAATGTAATGCCTCAATAAAGGTTGGCGTTCAGCCAGCCGAAATAATGGCAAATAAATCTTTTATTCACTCCAATATATGCCTTTTTACTATCTAATGATTTAAGTATGGATTGCACCGGTTCTGTCCTCCCAAGAGAACAACAGTCTTTGATTTCCAGACTTAAGTCTGGTCATCTATGGACAATGACTTTCCAGAATGGTTGCAGGGTTTTCCCACTATGTACCAAGTGCAATTCTCAGCCTGCAACCCCAAGACATATTATTGACTGTATTGACTCATCCATTGATGAGCTCTACTCTTCCCCAGCAGACACCATCAAAAATCTCAAGCTTTACAGGCTTGATACCTTAGTGTGATTGGGTGGAGATAAGAAAGAAGAAAAAGAAGAAGAGAAGTGTGGATTGCTCTATTTTCAGAACAATTTCTATATATAATTGGCAGTACATTCATGCACTGTGTAAGGCAAACATGACAAATTTGTAATGTTAGTTTATTGTGTTTATTTTTTTGACTTTTTTTTTGTTGTTGATCTTTTTTTTTTCAAATTATACACATGTCCTGTCCATTTAGGGTTATTTAGAGAGAATTTGTCTGATAAGGCACAATTTGGATTATAGATTATAAACACAAGGTAATAAGACTAAATCCAAATAAATAGTGTGTGACATTTCAGTAACAGCGTTGTTACCATCTTCAGATGTTACCGAAACGTCACACACTATTTATTTATTTGGATTTGGTCTTATTACCTTGTGTAGAGAATGGGTCTATTTTTTAGATAGCAAACTGTTAAAAAAGTTGAGCGGTGGGATTCCTGGCAGGTATTGCAGTTTGAAGGAAAGAATGTTGCAGGTAGATTTCCTGGTTGTGGAATGGATATGACACTGTGCCAGATAATGTGGAGATAAGATTTGAAAGTGCGGTACACTGTACATCCACCATGCAATAACCTGCTGTACTGATTGCTTAGCCTTGCTCCCTGTGTACTAGATTGTTGACACCATCACGATTCTGTGATCTATTTGTTCTTTTTCTTTGAAAGAGGAATATACATTTTTGTCTTCAATAATTGGGATTATCTATTATAATATATGCTCCTTGATAAACACAAGGTAATAAGATCAAATCCAAATAAATAAATAGTGTGTGATGTTTCGGTAACAGCATTGTTACCATCTTCAGAAAAAGTACTGAATGAGAAAGATCTTCTTATCTGCTATCTTGTTTACACACTTGATAACAGTAACTATTTAAACCATGCTGTGGTAAAATTTCTCATTTAGTACTTTTGTCTGAAGATGGTAACAATGCTGTTACTGAAATGTCACACACACACTATTTATTTATTTGGTCTTATTACCTTGTGTTTATAATCTATAATCCAAATTGTGCCTTATAATTATTCTCCTTGATGTTTATATGTATATATTTTCATTTTATCTATGCTCTGATTGGCTGTTCACCATCACCTGACCTTAATCAGCCAATCAGTATTAAGTTTATCATGCCATAAAAAAAAAAAATTTTTTGTCATTATATCTGTATTTAAAAAAAATGTATATTTCAGAGTTGTATTTAAATTATTTTGATATTAGGCTTATATATATTCTTTGTATTATTGGAATCTGACATTTTTAAAAATCTTATTCTGTAATATGGTGAATTTAAGACCCAGACATTTTTTTTAGGATTGAATAATCTCTGTCCTGGTGTGGAACTAACACTATATTCTCATGCCCAGCAATGGCCGCAGCCTTGCAGAAAATTGATATGGACCCAGAGCAGCAGCTTTACACACCCAAGATAGTGGACATTGCTGCTGCTGTGATAGAGATGCATGGAGACATCTGAGGCTCTTCATTGGACACAACAACAATAATCGTGAAATGTTTGGTCATATGCATGACAGACTTATGCACTAGTTTATATGTAAATGTAGGTTAGTCAAAAATTGCATATAGGGCATCTGTATTATTGACCATTGTACTGGTTCCAAACCCCAACTATGGAGACATTTCAGGAAGTATATATGATGGCTAATATTTGAAGCTTTCCAGAATGGCTTTGTTTTCACACAATTCTTACAAAACTGAATGTCTTCCTTTATCTCTAACTTCTCAACTTAGGTAAAGGTGATAAGGCACAATTTGGATTATAGATTATAAACACATGGTAATAAAACCAAATCCAGATAAAATAAATAGTGTATTATAATAGTTATAGTGTATTATAATACTTTTGTATGAAGATGGTAACAACGCTGTTACTGAAACGTCACACACTATTTATTTATTTGGATTTGGTCTTATTACCTTGTGTTGAACTTAGGTAAAGGTTGGAGTCATACAACTATGGTAGGACTTTGGTTATCCTTTTTACTCCATTCTTATTGTAGAACCAGCATGTCTGTTAACAGATTGTTGTTGTTGTTTACTTCAGGCTCTCTTTTCTCTCGGGACATGCCTCGTTTTCCTTCTACGGGGCTGTTTACTTGGTGGTAAGTGGCCACTTCCTTGTTTACCTTTGT
This sequence comes from Cordylochernes scorpioides, assembly GCA_030710605.1. Taxonomy (NCBI): domain Eukaryota; kingdom Metazoa; phylum Arthropoda; class Arachnida; order Pseudoscorpiones; family Chernetidae; genus Cordylochernes; species Cordylochernes scorpioides. The sequence goes on along the minus strand of CP092867.1, from coordinate 19,400,731 downwards.
TGTTCCACGTGGGTCTCGAGATGTTTTGTTCTTTATTTATTTATATTTATAGACAGTTCACTCTCTCTCTCTGTATGGGCATCTATTGTTGTTTGGATGTTGCTATCAAAGGACTGCTATCATTTCTTATCATTGGGTTTTGAAAACTCATCTAGTTGCTAGGTGTATAGAGAGTGGGAGAGACACTATATACTGAACTCTAAATTGATAAGACACAATTTGGATTATAGATTATTAACACAAGGTAATAATACCAAATCCAAATAAATAAATAGTGTGTGACGTTTTGGTAACAGCATTGTTACCATCTTCAGACAAAAGATTCAGTACTTTTGTCTGATGATGATAACAATGCTGTTACCGAAACATCACACACTATTTATTTATTTTTGGTCTTATTACCTTATGTTTGAACTCTAAATTGTTCAACAAGATATTGTGGTTAGGTGGTGGGAAGAAAGTGTTCAATGTGGGATTCAATCCCGGGTTGTAGCTGTTGAAAATTGACATATTTACACCACTCTTCCATTCACAGAGTACAGTAGAACAACCTCCATGAGAGGACATCTCTCTACAAAGTACAGTCTAAAATAAACACAAGGTAATAAGACCAAATCCAAATAAATAAATAGTGTGTGACGTTTCGGTAACAGCCTTGTTACCATCTTCAGACAAAAGTACTGAAATACTGTAATGTTTCAGTACTTTTGTCTGAAGATGGTAACAATGCTGTTACTGAAACGTCACATACTATTTATTTGGATTTGGTCTTATTACCTTGTGTTTATAATCTATAATCCAAATTGTGCCTTATCATTACAGTCTAAAGTTCTATTTTTACTAATTGGGAATTCTTCAGTAAGAAGAGACCCCCTCTTTCTAAGGGACACTTTGGTTCTGCAACTAGGTGCTGGCCTTCACAGGAAGTTAGTTCTACTGTATTATTGTAAAAAATGACAGAGCAAAGTTTCTTTAGCCTACAACACTAGTAAGGTTTCAAGCTCTCTGGCTCTTCCATGGACATTTTATACAAATCCTATACTCAGAAACTAATTTACACAAGACATTATAATTTAATGTATTGCAGAGTTTTAGCATTTTGTTTCATTTCTCACTTCTATTTCAAACAATCTCAAGAATTAATATATTTGTGAGCTATGGGATCATTATGGATCTCTCTAAAGACTTGCTAGCTTGAGAAAGTAAAAATAAGTATATAGCCTCCCATATATATGTGTTTAATGTGTTGTGTGTTAGATGTTCCTCCAGTGCCGGGACTTGCTGAGACTGAGCAAGCTGGCCCGACCTGTGATCCAGACCCTCCTTCTCATGTTGGCCTGGTTCACCGCACTCACCCGGGTGTCAGACTACAAGCACCACCCCACAGATGTGGGGGCCGGGATAGCTGTGGGAGCCATCGTGGGCTTTGTCACTGTGAGTTGTTTGTCTGTGTGGCTCTCTTTGTACCTTGTTTTGTAACACTGGTGATGTGACTGTCAAAACATCTACAGCAGCAAATGATGTTAGTGTGGAAACATGGACATTGTCAGCTAATGGAGGCTGTTGAGATGTGATGGTGACATTGAGTGACAAAAGATGCAGCATTACACAATGCTACAACTGAATTGGACAGGCCATGTACTGAGAGATTGGATAACCTACTAAAAAATAGATTAAGATGAAGATTAAAGGACAAATTGAAAGCACCAAATCAAGGGGATGTCCTCATACTACATTTGTGGACCAAGTGAAGAGATAAACTAAGACAAAGTTATACCACCAGTTGACAACTGGCTTCTTCAAGGAGTCTGATAGAGGAGACACATTGTAGTCTTAACTCATCTAACATTCAACCTCTTTAATTCAACACTCCTGGTGCTTCCTGTTGGATTAAAGTAGGTTACCAAAGCAACAAAAAAGAAGATTGTTTGAATTTACATGTATGGGAAATCTGCCATTTTATAAGCAAAAAAAAAAAAAGAGTGGTTTATACTTAAAATATGAAACTTCATTAAGTTTTGTTTATGAGTGTTTATATTTTTTACACTGACTTCAGCCCTATTTATGCTGCTCGTTCTTCAGCTCATGTCCTCCCTGTCTGCACAGGCCTACTACATCTCTGATCTCTACCGCACCCCTCCCCATCCCTCCAAGATGAACCTACTGGCTGCAGAAGACTCTCAGATCACCCATCCTCTCAACAGGATTCCCTAACTGCTCGGCTTGCTGAGCAACTAAATTATTGGTGTTGTTGTTCCCCGGTTATTGTTACAGTGATTGTTTCCCTCGAGTGCCTTCATCACCTGCTTCTAGATCCTTACAAGTTGGGAGATTTTTTTTACAAATTTATTGTGTTTGGGAGAGATACTATTATTTTTTTCCAAGTACAACAATCATGTAGTTTCCTTTTTATTTGATTATATATATATAGAGAGTACAGTAGTTTTATTTATTTATTTTTACACAGGGTTTATTTATTACTATTTATTGTGCATTTATTAACAAAAAAGGAGATTATCTCTGGGACCACTTGATGTAAATTTACTACGAGCACATCCTCCCTAGTCATCTACTTACTTCACACTATTTCTTCCATTTTATATCTCGTACAGAAGGTGAATGTATAAAGAAACTTTTGTTATTTGTTGGATGAAACCTTGATAAAATGAATAAATAAAAAGTTGGTTATAGTCTTAATCTGTTATATATATATTTTTTTTTACTTCTCCCAATTAATATGATAATCATTTAAGTTATTGTTGTTTCTTATCCCCTTGTGCAAAGATTACAGAAATTCCATGCTTCTTGAGCTTTTGATGATAAGCATCAGCCTCTCCCATATGTCCTGTTTAGTATATTAGAGGTGGGGAGTTGTGACTGCTTATACTCTGGTAGTGTCCCTACCAAAGGAATGTGAGGGAAAGCAGCTTAGGTCCCATCTCCTATAGGAAAGGAAAATCCCTCCACATGGCAGTGGATGGACAACATGCTTGCTGGAGGTTCCTGAAGTTGAAATGGCTGACTGATGTGAACTTAGGTCAACAATGTGTGTAGGTGGAGACAAGAGGATAAACCACTACAATATACATCCATGGACAAAACTTAAGGAAGTGGAAAAATCTTTGATTTCGCCAATATATATATATTTTTTGGAGACGGATCCAATTTCATTCACACTTTGGTTATCTAGTGTATCTTCACAATAAAGGTCACTGTGTATCAAATATCTTTCAGAGAGTTATCTGAATCCTGATATACATGCTAAAAGGTAAAACTTCCTTAAGTTTTGTCCATGAGTGTTTTTGTCCTAAAGAAAATCCTCAATGACCAAGGCAATGTTGTATCACCAGACTATGGCTATAGATTGCTCTCACTAAGGGCCAATATCAGCCTTAGAATTGAATTACTTAGTAAAATAATACATGTGTTTCTATATACTTTGTACAAAAAGAAAGCATGTGTTCAGGCAAGAAAAACAACCTTGGTATAATTTTATTGTGGCAAGGCTTATATAAAAAATATATCTTCACAAATATATATTATACTACACAAAATGTCTACATTGGAAACATTTTCTTATTTTACTAACAAGTAGTTAATAAAGTAGAGATGAGGTGGGAAGTATAAATCTCTCCATCTAATATTTCCAAAATCCCTTGGACCACTTTAAAAAGTTAAAAAAAAAAAAAAAAGTAGCAAACTCTAAAAAAAAAGAGCCAAGAGATTCTAAATTACATGTATGATATTCTACTAAATGTGAGCATGAGAGAAATTTCCCTTTTTAAATATTCTTTTTTAAAATTATAAAAAAAAGGGGGTAGGTAAAAATAAAAGTATATATATATGGGTATTTAAAAAAAGAGAAGAAGTTCTATGAAAAAAAAAAAAAAGTGAAAATATTCATTTTTGACAAACTGTAAAATGGTTTGTGGTTGAAACAGTAAGAGTCAAGGCACTTGTTATTTGAGCTTTTTTTTCCTCCCATATATTGAAAAAAAAAAGTGGGGACTTAACATTTCATATGGAAGTTAATTCTATAAAATTAATCACAACATAAAAAAGTTAATCCTTTTTATATCTAGTTAGCTTTAGGTAACGAGGAGAGCAGAATTAAAGAGATAAAAAGGAATTAGAATGATGCTCTAATCCATATAACCAACCAGCATCTTACAAAATAATAGATGATTCCTCGCGACCATCAATGTTGGCTTCTAAACAAAAGGAGTTGAGGTAAAAAACATAAGCAGCCTGGAAATGAGTTTCTGATATTATCTAGCTCTTTCAAGCATAACTTCTACAAAGCCGGCAATGAGAGAGAGGAATCTGTATAAGTCTGGCGTCTTAATAAAGGCTTTGTGTGATAAGGCACAATTTGGATTATAGATTATAAATTGATATGATTATAAATTTGGATTTGGTCTCATTACCTTGTGTTTAAAGGCTTTGTATGTGTGTGCTTCTACAGAGAGATCATCTTTGTTAGAAGAGACCAAAGGTAAATGTGACAAGTTTATTTATTTAAATAGCTGGAGCTTTCGGACAATAACTTCCTTCAACAAGTATTCGAGAGTAACAGCCTGTTGATGGAAGTTAAGTGTCTGAAAGCTCGCAAACCTTTTAAATAAAGAAACTCGGCACATTTACCTTTGGTCTCTTCTGTTATATCCTGAGATTCTTTCTATTGTAATAATCTCTTGGTTTCTGGTAGAAACGGCTTTTTAAGCTTGAAATAGCTAGATAAAAATAACATCTCAAAAGAAACTCAGTTTTTAGGCAGCTTGTGTTTTTTTTTTTAAACTTAATTTGATAAAGGGACGATTACTAGCTTGAAAAAAGACAACAAATATAGTCAAATAGAGTTCCACTTGCAAAGGTTAGCTATGTGTAGAAATGTAATGCAGACTGTATGGACAAAGCTAGAAGAGTAAAAAGAGACAATTTATAAAAAAATCCAATAAATTAAAAAAATAACTCGGTGGAATAACAAGTATCAAAACTTGTACAGATACAAGTGAGAATTAACTTATTGCTGTATATCAAAACATCATATATTACCCCAGCAATCCCACACATATATATAATAAATGTAAAAGTTACTATCTATTTTATGAATCTTTTTTTTTTGCTTATCCCTAATGGTGGTACAGGCCATGATGATAATCATGGTGGGTAGAAGTAGGCGACTGCTTTTACTGTAAGTGCATCACATGTCTACACATTTTATGAATCATAAAAAATATAATTATTATATCTTTGACAAAATGGTTCAGGTACAAATAAAAAATATTTCTCAAAATCTTTCTGGATAGACTTCAGCAGCTGCCTGTAAATATGTAAAATAGGATTGAGAATGTGCTGTGTTACCCAACCATATATATATGGGGTTATATGATAAACTGGGATTATACAATATTCACACATAAATATAGCAAACTACAGTAGAACAACATCCAGGGGAGGATACCTCTCTACAAAGGACAGTTTCCATCACCAAAATTACCATTTTTTTCTAATTAGCGACTCTCCAGTAAGAAGACACCTCTTCCTAAAGAACACTCTGCAACTAGAAGTTGTCCTTTACAGAAAGGTTCTACTGTATATGCATGTCTAACATATGTATAGAATCACATTTGACATATATATATATATATATATAAACCAAGAAAACATGATTTCAACACCATATGGTATTCAAGAAATACAAAGAAATAAAATAAAAATAAAGAAGGTCACATTTTCAGAATGTAGAACAAATTATAAAATCTCTTGGGGTTTAAGATTATGCTACAGCCAAAAACAATCACAAAATTTTAGCTAAAAAAGGCTTTAGTCATATATATATATACAGTAGAACCTCCATGAGTAGACACTCGCGCTAGCGGGCACCTCTCCACAAAGGACAGTTTACATTTACAAAATTACCATTTTTACAATTTACCAACTCTCCAGTAAGAGGACACCTCTTCCTAATTAGGTGTTGTCCTTTACAGGGAGGTTATACTGTATATATATGCGTTGTATTTTTAATTGAATAAAAAAATTTAGGGATAATTAACTTCAATATTTAAAAATTAAAATTAAAAAATATATATATTATTAATTTGAAAGAGAGAAATATAAATATACATAAATAATCTTTGAAATAACAAATGTAAATATATATGGATTATATATAACCTTAAAAAAAAAAAAAGCTTGGAATGTTATAATATAAATACATATTTCTCTATATATGTGAAATTGAGCAGTTTGGGGGGTTGTGTTGGTAAGTATGTGGCTACTTGAGCAAATCTCTATGAATAATCTGTGATCTCACAATTTAAAAGGATTAACACATTTACCAACACTTGGTCTATAATCCAAATCCATTATAATCCAAATATTATACCTTATATCATGACAACTGGTTAAATTGTCTCATCTGCTGCTAAGACCTTGTGGTCCATCTGTATCCTACATCTTCAAGATCAAATGGAGAGATAGAGTTTTTGAAGAATATTTTAATGGAGATTAGAGCTTCTCTCTCTAATATGAAGTGATCAATGATGAGGCACAGTTTGGATTATAGATTATAAAAACAAGGTAATAAGACCAAATCCACTATTTTGGATTATTTATTTTGATATAGTCTCTTCTTTCTTATCTCCACTCAATCATATTAAGGTATTAAGCTTGTAAAGCTTGAGACTTTTGATGGTGTCTGCCAAGGAAGAGTAGAGTTAATCAATGGATGAGTCATTACAGTTAATAATGTGATTTGGGGTTGCAGGTTGAGAATTGCACTTGGTACATAGTGGGAAAACCTTGCAACCATTCTGAAAAGTCATTGTCTGTAGATGACCAGACTTAAGTCTGGAGATATAGTCTTATTACCTTGTGTGAAGTGATGAGTAAGAAGTTGTGCTGCAGGAACTAGAGGGTGTCTGGATCAAACTGGAGGCATGAAGGTAGTCCACTACCTAAAGAAGGAATCAAATAGAATTAACTAGAACTAGGGGAGAGAAATGGACAGAACAGGGTGTGAAGTAGCATTCTCTTAATGGCTGACCTCCATCAGAGCCACATGACAATGATCATCATTCATTGTGTGAATATCTCACAAGAGAGACGAATCCATTATAAAAATCTGCAAGGGAGGAAGGATTGAAGAGGAAGTTGAGGTAACAGACGGGTGTGAATTTCTACAGAGAGATTGAATACAGCCTAGATGGAACAAGAGAACTGTGGTACCCACTGTTACTAAGTATAGAGACACACTTAGTCCAGCCTTGCAGAAAATTGACATGGACCCAAAGCAGCAGCTTTACACATCCAAGATAGTGGACATTGCGACTGCTGTGATAGAGATGTAGGAGACATCTGAGGCTCTTCATTGGACAAAACAACAACACACTTAGAAAAAAAAAAATCCCCAAAAATTTAGTGCTATTTGAATTTTTTTCAACTTGTGTTTTGCTTTGCTCTATATAGTGTTACCATTTGTTTCCTTTTACATTGCAAGACCACCATTGTGAATACAGTAGAAAACATATATTAAAAATTATTGAGGAGAATAAAAAATATAAATATATAAAGTTGCATAATAAATAGAGAGCATCTGACATATATATATAAAGAGTATGTAAATAATTCAAAGAACCTGCTCATTCAATAAATGCTGAAAATTTGAACAACCAGTAAAAAAAAGTAGCTTCCCATACCTATCAATATTAAAGGCACAAATCAAGCTGGAAGAGACAGAAGAAGTACATTACTAACAACTGGTGTAGATAGTCATATATGTAAATATAGAGAGAGAGAGAGATAAATCAAATCTTACCTCTCCATTAAAATATATTCGAGTTTCAATAACCAACAAAAATAGAGAATTTTTAGGAAGACCAATAACATCACATTTGGAGTGGTTTCTCCAGTCCATCAAAATGATGCTGGCTGGTTGTAACACCAATTAGAGAGCAGGATTATTGCTGGTAGAACATTATTGCTAAACAAGAGTACAGTAGATAAGGCACAATTTGGATTATAGATTATAAAACAAGGTAATAAGACCAAATCCAAATAAATAAATAGTTTGTGACGTTTCAGTAACAGCGTTGTTACCATCTTCAGACAAAAGTGTTGAATGAGAAATTTTACCACAGCATGTACAGTACAGTAGATATTTAGAGAGAAATCTCTATACAAAAATCTTCACTCTCATCAATCCCATATACCACAACTATAATTAATAAATGCATTCATGTTTTGAAAATATATGGTATTGGTTATTATTTTCATCATTCTGATTGGCTGATTAAGGTCACATGACAGTTTTTGATTTATATTTTGTGCTACCTCTCTGGTATTTTATAGAGAATTTGGATTTAGAAAAAAAAAAAGAAGTGTCATCCTGAGATCTATGCGACACTCTATAGATACTTTATTATGAGTTGCAGTAAGGCACTGGCTGTAGACCTGTTTGTATAACAGGCTAATGTTCTATAGGTGGCTTACACAGTGGAACCCCTGTTATAACAACAACTTGGTTATAATATACATCTCAAGTCTTCTCTCAATTTCTTCAACTGTTATTATAACATCATAAAATCCACAAGTGAGGTGGCCATTAGTGATCGTCTGTGTTCATTATTCTATTTCTGCTGTATATAAACAGAAAAAAAAAAAAAAATTCACGCACTTAAAAAATATATATATAGAATTTTGGTAAATAATCTGGTAAATAAATATCTTTAATATTAATCATAATAATAGCAATGATAATAACTATATAAATTTAGATAATGACCATTTTTATAATAATATAAAAAATTGTTCTGCAACTTCCATTAAAAAGAAATCAATATTCTGGTATGAATATAAATGGCTTCATTGCTATTTATACGGATAGACACAGCCAATCTTCATCAACAATCAGGTGCACACAATCAAGACCTTGCTTTTCCGCTTTATAATCAAATTCTTCATATTATATGTGAGATTGGGTCTTATTTTCTTGTTACAAAAATTCATCTTTTTGAATGTCAAGACATTTTTTTTCTAAATATGTAAAATTTACCACATATATATATATATATATATGCAAATAAGTATGTATAATAAATCTCGTGTAAGAGAGAGCAGAATTAGCACCACGCGCATCACGTAAACTCTACATTATGGAATGTTTATAAGCTAATAATTTAAATAAAATAGCACAACACACATGTGCTTTCTCTCTTTCAATAAATAATAATACAAAATATATAATAAAACCTAGAAAAATAAGATATTATATGGGGTAAAATATATAATATATAATTTAAAAACATTTCAATTTTATATAATAAGAATCTCATTTTTTAATCTGGACTACTCACCAGGGGAAAAAAAAGAAGCCAAGTTGAGTCCCATTTACCAGTAGTCCCAATTATCACTAATCCCAATTATTAGGAGTTTCCAATTATCACTAGTCCCAATTATAACTTATGATTAGCTGCAACACTTTTTTTTCCAATAAAAAAAAAAAAAAATAGAGAGAAAAGAGGATTATTTATAAAATTGATAATCCAACAACAATCCCCATTTAGTTGCCTATATAACATGGGTGACCCTGAGGAATGGGATGGTACGTACTGGTCACTCTAGAAGTGAAGGCCGTCTCATTATACCCAGCAGCTAAGTGCTGAAAGGTCTCACCAACATCATATGTCATGAGGAGACAATAACCACATCTATTAAACAGATAAGATTCATTCGATATTCCTGTAGAAGGGTTGTTATACCAGAAAGCTCAAAGTGTTGGTAATAAAAGAAGACACTAGGAGACTTGTTGATTATGATAATAACCACACACCTTCATCATTATAAATCCCTCAGAGACAACTTCATTAATTTCTTACTTTTCCAATAAATTCTCTAATTAAATCGTAAATAACATAGCAAAAAAAAAAAGAAAAAATGCAAATCTTTTACCATTAAAAAAAATTCAATTGTTGTACCTTTCTCTTTAAAAAGCAATATTAATAAAAAAAGTATATATGTAAAAAAAAAATAAGTTAGTAAAATGTTAATTTGAAAATAAAATCACAACTAGTTAAAATATATAATCTAGTAAAGAAAAAAAAACAACAACTCTTTAAAAGTAAATAAACGGTGGAAGAGCAGCCACAATATATCTTTGTTTTAGGGAGGTGGGTAGAGATTGTGGTAACAAAAATATAATAATAAGAGGAGGAAACAAATGAAGAGAATAATTATTTTAAAAAACCATTTAAGAAAAAAAAAAAAATTTTAAGACCTAATACAGTAGAACAAGCGCCATGAGAGGACACTCCCGCTAGAGGACACCTCTCTACAAAGGACAGTTTTCACGTCAAAATTCTTACTACACCCATACCTCGCTTTGTGTCGGGGTTACATTCCAAAAAAACACGACGCAAATTGAAATGACGCAAAGTGAAAATATGTGAAGGGGCAATCAAAAACAAAGGTGTTGCCATATTTTAGGAAAAATAATTTTTAAAAAAATTAAAGACTCAAATCCAAAACAACGCAACTTCGAAAATCTAACGACGTACAGTGAAAATCAGTAAAAATTAAGCAGCGATGCAACTTCGAAAAAAACGCAAAACAAAACGACGCAAAGCGAGGTATTGGTGTATATAGAAACTCTTCAGTAAGAGGACACATAAAGGACACTTTGACTCTGCAACTAGGTGTTGTCCTTTACAGATAGGTTCTACTGTATGTATATTTATATATTGGGGGCAATAACGGTAATCTCAACCATATACATTTTCCAGCACAAAAAAAAACTATAGTTCTGTAAATTTCAAAGTGTGCTTACAGACTGAAATTTAGTTCTTGCCTTTTTAAAATAAACTTATAAAAATACTTCACTTATAAAATTAAGGTATAAAAATAAACACTAGGTAATAAAAAAGAAGTGAATAAGAAAAAAAAAGATAGAATATATCTAGAAAATTAATTCTCATCAAAAAATTTGAAAAAGGAGAAAACAATTAATAAGGGAATTTCTTTAGAATAGAGACACACTTTAGGACAGATAATTTTTTTGAAAAATTTTCTAAAAACATTTCGACAAACATCTTTAAATCTTGTCAAGAGCAAAATAAATAAAAAAAACTTATAGCATAGGACAAGGTTCTAAATACATTTTTAAAACCCTTTCAGATGTATAGTTTTATTTTGGTTCTGACAAGAGGACAAAAGATTTTGTTGTCAAAACATTGATAAAATTAAAGAAGGAAAAAATGACTGGCCAAAATGTGTCCTAAAGATATTAGAATGTAGACAGACCAAGGCAACCTCTGGCAATCAATACAACAGTTGGGAAAAAGAGCTTGGTCAAAATAGAGAAAAGTGAAATAAAAAAATATTATTTAGATATTTCTATAAACAAACACAAGTAATGCAATGATCAATGAAGTAAAAAAAAAGACACAAAGACTAACAATGTACAATAGAACATACCTCCACAAGAGAACACTCTATCTAGAAGACACCTCTCTATAAAGGACAGTTTTAAATCACCAAACTTCCATTTTGACTATTTAGCAACTCTCTAGTAAAAGGCAACCTGTCTATCTAAAGGAAACTTTGGCTCTGTAACTTGGTGTTGTCCTTTACAGAGTTGTTCTACTGTATTACTGAATGTTACCAGAATCTCTACTACAAACCTCTTTGTATAAGATCCTAATAAAATGCATAGTTAGCCACCTTAATAGAGAGACCAATCTATATTTACATATATATCCTCATTTTCAGAGAGTGACCAAAGAAATGACCCTATTTTAATTTGCATATGTGACACCCAGAAAAAAAAAGATCCCGCTATACAAAGTATTAATATTAGGATATAACTTGAAGCTTCAGAAAACTAAACCCACAAACAACCTTAAGGAAGAAAAAGAAGTAAAAATTGATAAAGTCTATCTGTAAAATAAACTCAAGAAAGAGTAAAAAAAATGTACATAGAGAGATGTGTAAATGTTGAGCAAGCAAGGATGATGAGGTATAAAACAATGAGCTACGTACAAACAGTAGTTGCCTATAAGTCTGGAAACCTAGATAGACTGTTGTGGTGGTCTACATGTGGATAGAGGCTGCGGTGTAGCGAGCCTCGCCGTGGCCAAATCTCCACTGGCTGGGCCGATACTGTCAACACACACAAGTTTACAATCAGAGAACGCATCTTTGTGTAAGAATCACAATATTAAGTCAATAGTTTGTTGGGGACGAAAATAGCACCTCCCTCTCTATATCGCCCGATTTTAAATACGTAGTACGATGCGATTTACATTAAAAGTAACCTGTCTATAGCACCCCTCTCTATAGTACCCTATTTTGGTGAGTCCCAAGAGGGAGCGCTATAGACAGGTTTAACTGTATATCTTTCTATTGCTGGAAATTATAGCTCTAATACCAAATGAAGATATCCCAAAAGTTGACACCACTTCCACTATTGGGTCAGGTCATGAGGTCAATTAAAATAAAGAGTTAACTAATCAACAATCTCCTTAGATAAACAGTAGAAAAACCTCCATGAGAGAGAGAGAGAGGACATTTGCGCTTGAGATCACCTCTCTACAAATAACAGTTTTCATTTACAAAATTAATATTTTAACTATTTATAAACTCTCTAGTAAGAGGACACTTCTCCCTAAAGGACACTTTGGTTCTGAAATTAGATGTCCTTTACAGGGAGTTAGTTCTACTATATAACTGAAAGTATAAAAGTAAAGTAGAAAAGTTTATTTTTATTAGGATATAACATTAAAACACAAAGCCTTCAAATCTCTCTGGTGTAACTTCTACAGGTCTAACTCTGAGGTTGGATATAGTACATGTTTTATCCTAATAAAAAATGCACTTTTCTCGTTTGCTATTAGACAATTTAAACAATTTTATTGATTCTTCTAATCAATTTTTACAAAGGTGGAAAAAATATATAATAAGGGAGTAAATAAAGGGTAGATAAAATGTAGGGGAATATACAAGGTGTGTCCCATAAGTTCCCGGACTGGGTCCATAAAAAAAAAAAGGTAAGAATTTTTTTTTTAAATTATTAAAACTTTTTAAAGTAATCCCCCCTCTTGCTTCAACGCACCAGCGGCATCGTTTTCCCAAATTGTCGAAACAGTTTTTATTGAGCTCTTTTGGAATGCTCTTCAATGCCAACAGCGATTTTTCTATTATGTCATCCCTGGTGTCAAAATGTCTTCCTTATAGAACTGCTTTAAGTTTGGGGACAGGAAAAAGTCATTTGGTGCGATGTCTGGGGAATAGGGTGGTTGAGGTAGGATTTCTGTCCCGTTTTTAGCCAAAAAAACTCGTCACCAAGTGCGCTGTGTGAGGGCGGGCATTGTTATGGTGTAGGATCCAGTCACCATTAGGCCATTTTTCTGGCATTTTTTTTCGAATCGCTTCCCTTAGATGGCGAAGAATGTCCAAATACATTTCCTTAATAACCGTTTGGCCTGCAGGAAGATACTCGTGATGAACAATGCCCTTGTTATCCAAAAAAGCGACCAGCAACACCTTGTTTCTGGATTTCAATATCCTGGATTTTTTTGGTCTAGGCTCACCCTGACCTCTCCACTCGGTATATTGACGCTTGGTTTCAGGGTCATAGTCATAGACCCATGTCTCGTCGCCTGTGATTATCTTGTCTTTCCATTCCGGATCCGTTCTTGTCATTTCCAACATGTTCTCACAGGTTGCAAGCCGACACAGTTTTTGCTCATTAGTGAGGAATCTTGGGATGAATTTTGCAGGAGTCTTTTTGAGCTTCAAATCTTTGGTTACGATCCTTCCAATCGTTGTTTTAGAGATGCCTGTGTCTTGCTCTAGCTCCAGCAAAGTGGTTCGAGGATTTTCTTTTATCAAATCGATGATTTTTTGCACATTTTGGGCGTTCTTGCCGAGGATCATCTTCAATAGAAATTCTGCCAGCTTTAAATCTAGAATGTCATTCAAAAACAGTTGTTCTTTTTGGGGGGTCATTGGGAAATGCTTTATTAGGCATTTTAAAAGTTTCGGTTGCTGATATTTGAAGTTTCACACAAATTTCTATGCAAATCCTCTGCTTCAATTTTTGTTCCATTGTAAAATCGCCGCAGCGCTAGGTGTGACCTTTAAATAAATTAGAATGACCTTGGCGCGCGCTAATGTACCGCCTCGATATTGGTACCACCGTGTTCCCAGATATTTTTTCTATAATAAACAGTCAAATTTATTTACATTTTTCATTTATTTATTTTTTTATGGACCCAGTCCGGGAACTTATGGGACATACCTTGTATATATAGTTGTGTATATGTACAAATGTCTTCAGTAAGGAAGGTCCGTTTGCTATTAGACTATCTGTTAACATAGAGTCTCCAGTGAAAGACTACCTAAAGGAGAGCTGAGTTTTTGACACAGTCTCTCACAGGCTGTATCACCCAAGTAGTAACGTACCCGGATGAGACACTGTCCGGAGGCAGAGTGGGGGTTACAGTAGGCATACCCCACCCACACAGCCCCGCTGGCCAACATCCCCAGGATTACCAGGAGGGCCACCAGCCCCCCAGCATGGAGACCTCCACTACCGGCAGTGGGGGCATATTGCTCATCCTTGGTGTCTTCATTCACTGCACCCACCAACATAACTACAGTACAACCTAGGAACAGTTTTGTAACAAAAGGTTTATTATTTGTTTTGTTTCTTTTCCCCCTTGTGTAAAGATTACAAGAATTCCATGGGTTCATGCTCCTCGAGCTGTTTTATGATAAGCAGTGGCTTCTCCCAAAGGTCCTGTTTAGTGCATCTAATGCAAGCCAAAATGTGTTCTGGAGCTGCAAGTGCCAAGCTATATATAATAGATTAGAAACATAAGGTAACAAGACCAAATCCAAAAAATAAATAAATTGTGCGTAGCGTCACACACTATTTATTTATATTTGGTCTTGTTACCTTATGTTTCTAATCTATAATCCAAATTGTGCCCCTTATCATAGTAAATAGATTTTTTTTTTAGTCAGTAAATTTATCTGTTATTTCCTCTCTATTCGCTTTAATTTAATGTTTTGCATTAAATAAATTTGGAGTGATATTCTTAGTTTTGTTTGTCTTTCCTCATTTTGTGGCAATGTAATGAACAAAAATGAAGTGTGCCTGCTACCAATGGGGCCACACAGAAAGCACGACATCTTATAAACTCATGTAAAAAAGATATGGTATATACATATTCTAGCAGATAAATTTTAAATGCAGGAAACCTGTCATAAGAGAGATAGTGCTTCAGGGGCATAAATGACAGCTGGATGGCACAGCTGGTTGTTACTCAGGCCTATGTACTGGGAAACCATGGAGACAGCCCTTGATCCCAAATCCTGGAGAGGGTGCTCTCTAAGGCAATTAAGTACTTTATTACAGTCCTTTATATAGAGAGACAAAGGTCACCTCTCCTGTCAAAATAGACGTCAAAACTAGATGGCATCTATTGACTGTCGCCGCAAACTAGCGGCCTTGGGTCGGTGACAAAGCCATAACACCAGCTTTGGCAAACTGAAAAGCATCCACCTAGAGACCATGGTTTCGGGCTAATGCCCTCGTCAGCCTAGGGCAGACTTTATTCCATGAGATCCACACGGGATCTAATGGAATCTTGACAATCTGCCAAAGAGGTGTTTAGCTGGCAAAGTGGCTGGGCCAAATCTATGGCTAAAATATAGATGGAAATTTTTCCGGGAGGATATTGATATAAAGAGACATTTATATATAGATTGCTCTTGTTAATCCATCCCAATACATTTCATTAATATGTTGGTGATTGGTAACCCTTTGCAATTTTGCATGTGCTTGAAGGAGAGGTTTTGTCCTTCTTTATAGATCAATAGGGGACCTGATTTCAAACTGCTAATTGTGTGGAATGGAACCTATTATTTTGGTAATTTAACAGTTTTTTTTTTTACTCAAGTAAGACACTAACAATACCAGTGGAAGTGAAGAAGGACCAAAACTATGCACCAAAGTGTATTCCCCCACAGGCTGTAGAGGCACCACTTACACAGATCTCTGTGGGCCTGGGGCTCTGGGAACAAGGTGGAAGGAGGGAGAGGCTGCTCGGAAGAAGTGGTCTTGACCTGGCTGGGACATTCTGGCCTCTTCTGGAACACAGAGATTGTTGTTGGCACACTGTAGCTACAATCATGGACAAAACTTAAGGAAGTTGTACCTTTTAGCATGTATATCGGGTTTCAGACAATAACTCTGAAAGATATTACAGTGACCTTTATTGGATATATATATCGTATATAGATAACCAAGTGTGAACAAAATTTTAGTAAATTAAATTTTATTGCCATCTATCGTTAAAATTTTACACAAATAAATTTATTGGCAATGCGTTTCTTTTTAAATATCATCAAATATTATCTCTACAGACCTTACTGCAATGATATGAGTTATTGAATGAGAGGGCTTGGCTCATCAGTAGTGAACCCTCTCAGCGGTTTTGCCAAATTAATCTCTAGACCGCTCTACTATTGTATTGGACTGGTTTTGTTAAATAACCTGCATTTTCTATGGAAGGTAGCTAAGGGGTGTTTAGAGGGTTCACTACTGATGAGCCAAGCCCTCTCATTCAATAACTCATATCATTGCAGTAAGGTCTGTAGAGATAATATTTGATGATATTTAAAAAGAAACGCATTGCCAATAAATTTATTTGTGTAAAATTTGAACAAAATTTTCTCTGACTCCTTTAAAAAAATGAGCAAGTGACAACATCAAAGACTTTCCACTTCTTTAAGTTTTGCCTCCAGTATAAATAAGTCTTTATAGAACATGGGTGTGTGTGGTACCAAAGTTGCGAGACAGAGCAGTGATTTGGTGTCCTAAGAATACAAGGCCATATCCCTGAAGCAAAGTCCAGCCTTCCTTTCTCCCTCTTCAAAAGATCATCACTTTAGAATGGAGTAATAGGCCACCACCACCTTTGTGAAATCAAGAATAACTTGATTTAATTCAACAAGAGATTGTGGCCTTTCAAGAACCATGTTAGTTTGGCTGGTGTCTCTAGGGAGGAGGTTTTATTCTATAAGCTACAGTAGTCTCCCATGAGAAACCACCTACACCAAAACATAGCTCTCCTGAAGATGTACAGACACTGTCAGGTCAGGGAGGAGTCTTTCAACCAAAACAGAGTTTATGATGTGAGAACATCTCCAGAAGTGACTGTGTTTAACTGTGCTATATCCCCAGTATCTACTCCCAAATACGAGGGTGAGTAGAAAAGTAAGGTCTCCTATTTTTTTTTTCATAGAAAAACACATTTAATCACAACTTTTTATATATCATTGGAAAGGTTGGACACTTTGCTATTTTTCTACATAGTCGCCTTGATGCTCAATCACTTTTTTCATCCTGTCAACCAATTTTGTAATTCCGGTGTTGTACCACTCTCCCGCTGCCTCTTTGAGCCACTTGTCGACCCACCTGGCGGACACCTTTCTGTAGCCAAGGGTCTCAGACACAATCTTGTGCACGGAGAAGTGGCTGCAATCTTCATTCAGGCCATCCTCGATCTCTTCAAGGGTGGTCCGCCGGTTTGCGCGCACCATTTCGTCGATTCGAGCCATGGTTGATTCCGGCAAACTCGGCCGCCCAGACCGCTGTTCATCGTGGATGTTTATCCGCCCCTCGTTAAACTCCCGGCACCATTTCCGCACATTTTTGATGTCCATGCACTTCTCACCATACACTTCCACTAACTGACGGTAAATTTCGACCGGAGAATTATTTTTCGCATTTAAAAAGCGTATAACTGAGCGCAATTCGCACGCGGCGGGAGAGTGGTACAACACCGGAATTACAAAGTTGGTTGACAGGATGAAAAAAGTGATTGAGCATCAAGGCGACTATGTAGAAAAATAGCAAAGTGTCCAACCTTTCCAATGATGTATAAAAAGTTGTGATTAAATGTCTTTTTCTATGAAAAATAAAATAGGAGACCTTACTTTTCTACTCACCCTCGTATGTAGAATTGATAAATTAAACCCTAACACTCTGGTCCACACGCAGGATCATGAGTTTGGGTACAAAACTCTCTTGTGTAATCAGACTGTGGCATGTGGTACACAATATCACAGGCTGTGAGACCAAAACCAGAATTAGCCTATATTTCCCCATCAATATTCCACAACCTGGCAGCACCACCTGACACATTGGCTATGCACAGCAGGGTATCTTTCTCACCCAATCTGCACAGATTTTGGAAAATTAGCAATAGTCCTCTCTCGAGTCCATAGTATAGTCTAGTATCTCTCGAGTCCATAGTATAGTCTAGTATCTCTCGAGTCCATAGTATAGTCTAGTATCTCTCGAGTACATAGTATAGTCTAGTATCTCTCGAGTCCATAGTATAGTCTAGTATCTCTCGAGTCCATAGTATAGTCTAGTATCTCTCGAGTCCATAGTATAGTCTAGTATCTCTCGAGTCCATAGTATAGTCTAGTATCTCTCGAGTACATAGTATAGTCTAGTATCTCTCGAGTCCATAGTATAGTCTAGTATCTCTCGAGTCCATAGTATAGTCTAGTATCTCTCGAGTCCATAGTATAGTCTAGTATCTCTCGAGTCCATAGTATAGTCTAGTATCTCTCGAGTCCATAGTATAGTCTAGTATCTCTCGAGTACATAGTATAGTCTAGTATCTCTCGAGTCCATAGTATAGTCTAGTATCTCTCGAGTCCATAGTA
The DNA here is from genome assembly GCA_030710605.1 of Cordylochernes scorpioides. Classification (NCBI taxonomy): domain Eukaryota; kingdom Metazoa; phylum Arthropoda; class Arachnida; order Pseudoscorpiones; family Chernetidae; genus Cordylochernes; species Cordylochernes scorpioides. The sequence continues at coordinate 19,381,987 of CP092867.1, read as the reverse complement.
TAGTCGAGTCTCTCTCAAGTTCATAGTACAGTTAAACCTGTCTTAGCGCCCCCTCTAAATAGCGCCTCCCTCTCTATAGCGCCCGATTTTAAATACGTAGTGCAATGCGATTTACATTAAAAGTGACCTGTCTATAGCACCCAATTTTGGTGAGTCCCAAGAAGAGGTGCTATAGACAGGTTTAACTGTATAGTCTAGTATCTCTCGAGTCCATAGTATAATCTAAAAGGATTTAAAAGCGCGAATGTTTTATTTATACATAAAACGAACTTCTACTGTCCTTACTGCGATGAAAGTAGAAGTTCGTTTTATGTATAAAAGAAACATTCGCGCTTTTAAATCCTTTTATTTTATGTATAGATGGCGCGTTATTGCTTTGTGTTAATAGTATAATCTAGTATCTCTCGAGTCCATAGTAGAGAATGCCTGGAGGACTGACTCACAGTCTACTTGAGCTGATTTCACCTGTTATCTAAATTATGTGCCATTTTTTTTAAAAGAAATTAATATGGAAAAAAAAAATCAGCTTGAACAAATATTTCTTAAAAAGTAGGCCAAAGGTTGTAAAGGTGCAGTAAATGACAATGATATATGTACCTAAATTTAAGATTTCATCTCATCTGAGTCTGAGAAAGACATTAAAAAAGTATAGCCAAGTGGAGTAGTGAAAGCTCTCTCAGAGATAACATACAGTGATGTGACAGTTCTTTACGATCCACTCCTGGCGGTGCCGGTCAGTTCCATCCGAGCAGCGACTCAACAACTCGCACCAGTGGCACTCAAAGCCAATCTTGGCTGTCAGACAGGAGGTGCAGTCGTTGAACTGGAGGCAAGCTGGCAACACACGCATTGCAACAATGTGTCAAACGTTAAGTTTATAACGCAACAATACCATCAATTTGGGAGGATAGGCACTTTATCCAAAGGGTAAAGTGATATATGTGATGAGAATTGAGCCGTCATGGTGTTGATTGAAGGAGTTTGAAAGAGAAACCTCACAGTTGTTATGATAGATATTGGGCAATGATATGATTATGGGCATCTCTAACATCACACCCTGAGTGCAGCCTGCATGACTTTTTTGCCAAGCTTATATTTAGAAGGGCCAATAAACTGGCATCTCAACTGTTCCAGGGGTTCTGTCAGAAAAGGTGATGTCAGCTGCTGGACTCTAAATATAATGTGTTTAGCCGGCTGTCTCTCTCCCTCAGTCTCAACAATTATTTGGCACTCAACCAAATACACAACTGAATCTGGCAAGTTAGAAAGTACAAGTCATACGACATGTTTAACCTAGAAGGAGTTACATTTAAAAAATGCATATATATTATTATATTCATTTTCCACTTTTTCTTCCCCTTAAAATTTTTCAATTTGTTTATTTTAAATCGATAATTTTATTTGATGAAGGAAGGAAGAGCAAGTTCTGTGCAATAGGTATCTGCAAGTGTCAAAACCAGGGTAAACCAACAAGAGCATCAAGTGTGTATTTCTAAGCTGTGTAGGTACTCACTGGGGGCAGCAGTGAAGTAGATGACAGTGTCGTTGGTGATGTCAGTCCTCTTCAGATCCACCCTGTGGTATTCGTAGATGGTCTTCTTCTTCACATCTGGCCAACACCTCAGTCAGCCATAAGTCCAGGATGGGGATAATAGGGAGAATAACTCACGGAAGTAAGCCTTCTCTATGGTGTAGGCATCTGCCAGGCCCACCTTCACTGGATGGGTTTGGTTGTTGATCTCTGTCACTGGGAATGGCACCTGGGGAAATACATTCCTCTAAATGATAAGGCACAATTTGGATTATAGGCTATAAACACAAGGTATTAAGACCAAATCCAAATAAATAAATAGTGCGTGACGTTTCGGTAACAACGATGTTGCAGTCACACACTATTTATTTATTTGGAATTGGTCTTATTACCTTGTGTTTACATTCCTCTAACTCTCTCAGTGATCTAGACAATCTAGGACTTTAATTCAACTAAAAATTCTCATCTCTTGGGACATTGAATTAAGGAAGTTGGACTGTATATAACAATATGGAGAAACATCTTTAACAAACCAAAATTAAACAATAGTCTCTTATAAAGGACTCATCCCATGAGTGACCACCCTTGTAAGGCACAAATGAATTTCCCTTGTAAGCCTACTAAAATTAATTAAAATAGTTAAAAGGAAACATCATAACAAATTGTCTGAGATTACAGAGAGGAGCAAATTTAAAGGATTGTGAGAATCCTAAACAATGGAAGAGAGACCTAGCCAATAAAGTCAACTCCACATAACTTGGAAGTTTTCTTTGTGAAAAATTAAAATCTACCAACTAGAACATTCTTCTGCATTACTTTCTCTAGACCTCTCTGTAGGGCTCAAGAACAGCTCCTTTCTCTTTGGTCTGTTGCAGTAACCACAAGGCAACAACACCAAATATATAAAAAAAAATGTGAATTACTTACAGTATAACTGCTTTAATTCAACCATCAATAATTCAACACCAACTTTAATTCAACCGGAAATTCTGATCCCTTGTGACATTAATTTAAATAAATTTGACTGTACACTCAAGGACAAAATTTAAGGAAGTTGTACCTTTTAGGATGTATAACGGGATTCAGACAATAACTCTGAAAGATATTTGATACACAGTGACCTTTATTGAAGACATCTGAGATAACCAAGTGTGAACAAAATTGCCTGTCTCCTTCGAAAAAAAAAAAAAAAAGATGAATGACGACATCAAAGACTTTCCGGGGGTCGGTGGAAGGCTGGTTAAACCGTTTGGTTTTCGACCACTACGACCCGGGTTCGATTCCCGCATTGGACACTTTTTTTCTGTTTAAAAAAAAATGCTCCAATGGCCCCCGATTCTTGCAAAAGTCCAACCCCACCAGCGAGTGCAAGTAACCAAACGGGGCTCTGGCACATTTGTAAGTGCAAAGTCGAACTGCTTTTCACATGTGTAGACATGTGGTGCGCTTACAGTAAAAGCAGTCGCTAACTACCCACCATGATTATCATGGCCTGTACCACGTGTACTAGGGATAAGCAAAAAAAAAAAGACTTTCCACTTCCTTAAGTTTTGTCCATGAGTATATATGGTTTTGTTGCTGTGTTAAAGCAATTCAAATATATAAAACACAAGCAATACTCATTTTCTGTATTACAAAAAAAGAAGGCCCAACTTTGAAATGGGTGTAGCTGTGAACCTACCTTCTTGTAGACAAAGACAATGTCCCCGTTCTTATAGAGGGTGGTCTGGAAGGTGAACCCCCCATCTGCCACCATAGGGGGAGGTTAGAGGAGGCAGGGCACCAAGGAGTGGAAGAGAGGACCTTAGACGAGAGAGAAGAGATGAGAGGAGAGAGAGAGAAGGCAGATACTGGAGGTTGTTACCCTCTTGTCTTTCCTTCAGCATCACATTCTTCCACTCCACTGTGAAGGCTGTACCTGCACACCACACCATCTCTTGTCTTTCCAAACTGATGATCAACTCTGACAATGGTTAAAAGACACCAGAAACATCCATTTCACACACACACACACCTATGCATGCATGCACACACACACAGGTATCCACTCACATACACACAAATGCTTTTATTAAGAGATATATACAGGATATAACCTCATCAATTCAACACTCACTTTACTTCAACCCTTTTTATAATCTCAACCACAAGAAACCTACTAAGCAACACCGTAGTGTAGTTCTCTTTCTCTCCTCAGCAAGGGAGAAAATGTTATTGAAATTGGAACCAGGAACACAATACTGACCATGATCTGTGTAAAGGGAACATATAATACAGTACAGTCAACACATATAGTGCAACAGGTATATTACACAGTACATACTTGAGACCACTATCAGTGTACCAGGAGGTAACAGAGTGTACTGACCATTATCCACAAAGCGGATGACAGAGAAGGGATGGAGGGAGGTGTCAAAGTTGCCCATGAGAGGGGCCACGTACTGGGTGGCAGCCAGCCAGGTGTGGAGATAGCCCCCGGTGAAAAGGAACCCTGGGTGGACACAGGTTCATTCTTACACAGGAACAAATTGTACTGGAGGAGGGATCAAGTGGTTGAATTAAAAAAGAGGGAGCATCATCAGAGGGAGAGCAATTGAGAGTTTCTGGTGGCTTGCACTATCTATCAGAATAAATAGTAAAGAATCATTGATTTTAAATTATTCCAGAGTAATAGCTAAATATCCCTTTTTGTTAAATCCAGAAAAATCAACCACATTTGTTTCAACTGTTGGCTATCTTCTGTGTGGTGAAGGCTGTACACATACAACAAAAAAAAAAGATAGTTCTAAAGGCTTTCTGAAAAATTAAGGAACAGGTATTTAAGGGCCAAAAGTGGGTGAGAACACAGACAAATATATATATAAAAAAAAAAAAGAACAAAAGTGAAATTGTATTAATATCAGGTAGTTTTAAATTAAGCCTCTCCCCAGATTGTTACAACAGAAGGTTGCAGCATCCAATTTGTTCAGAGCTGTGATTCCACCCACCTCCTGTTGCCACAGTGATGTTCCGCAGGAGATGGCCGTAGAAGGGGAAGTCAAACGACAGCACGACAGTCTACGCAGAGACAAATGTGAGTTGAGAAAGATAGAAATTATAAATATTTAGAACTTACAGATGCGCGGCGGTAGGAGTTGGAAAGCACGCTATGCATGGTGGCCTGGCGTGTAATTTCTGGACTGTTAAAGTCCACCCAGTAATGGCGCGCGCGGTCATGGTCCGCAGGGTAGAAGACAGAGTTATAGTACTGGTGATCCTCCTCTTGCTGCAACAGCCTCTCTTAAACTTCCCTCAAAATGTCTTTTATTTCATTGACAAAGCTAGTTTGTAAAACATTTGGTTAAGGGTTGAGAAACATTGATAAGGCACAATTTGGATTATAGATTATAAACACAAGGTAATAAGACCAAATCCAAATAAATAAATAGTGTGTGACGATTTGGTAACAACGCTGTTACCGAAGCGTCACACACTATTTATTTATTTGGATTTGGTCTTATTACCTTTGGTTTAGAAACATGTTTATAAGATATACTTTCTTTAATTTAATAGACTTTAATTTAACACCTACTTAAATCAACTGCTTCTCTTTTTTTTTTTTACTAATCCTAATAAGACTATTTTCTTTCATTTAATTGACTATAATTCAATACCAACTTTAATGTAACCGAAAAATTCTGATTCTCTGAGGTGTTGAAATAAATAAGACAGCATTTATTAATACATTTCTAAAACCTTGCCAAAAGTTTTACATCTAACTCTATCCTAAAGAAGTGTAAAAAATTAATTTGTCAAAAAAAAAAAAAAAGAAAGAAAAGGATGAGATTCTAAAGAAATAGGAATGCCAGCCAGGAAACTTGGATTCCTCTAAATAGATCCCAGTAATACTACAGTAAATACAACGGTAGACTGAAAAAAAAAAAAAAAAAAATCCTGGAAAGGTCAAACAATGGTGAACCCTTTCAATAGAAATTTCCATCAATTTAGAATAGTCTCCCGTGAGTGATCCGTCCAATGTGTGGGCTGAGTGGCCAGCCTTGTAAACATAAAGTTTCCATTGTAAACCTACTATAAGAAGTCTTCCATGAACAACCAGCAACAATTATCTCATACACCCATGGACAAAACTTAAGGAAGTTGTACCTTTTAGCATGTTTATCGGCATTTAGATAATAACTTTGAAAGATATTTGATACACAGTGACCTTTATTGAAGATACACGAGATAACCAAGTGAGAACAAAATTGACTCTGTCTTCTTATAAAATAAAAAGACTATTGGCAACATCAGACTTTCCACTTCTTTAAGCTTTGTCCATGAGTTTACATTTTTATTTTGGCCTCTCTCGTGAGATATTTTTTGAAAAAAAAAAAGAAGATAATTCTGATATAAAAAAAATTAAATGAAGAAAAGAATTGTTGTGAAAGAGACAACACATATAATGTTTATTCGCTCATTATTTCTTTAAAATAATTATTTACTTTGAAATTGATTTTTTTTAAACATATCAAAATTATATACAGAAAGTTATATTAAATTATATAAATAATAACCCCTAAAATAACCATTTAATCTTGAAGAGAAAAAAAAAAACGGATATCATACAAAAGACTATTGTCATCGGAGATTGCGCTTTAAAAATAGGCAAATCAATAATGGTGTGAAACCCTCACAGAGTATAGTTTCAAAAATATAATTTAAAAAAACAAATAAGAATAAAATCAGTGAAGAATTTAAGGCACAATTTGGATTATAGATTAGAAACATAAGGTAATAAAACCAAATCCAAATAAATGAATAGTGTGTGACATTTCAATAACCATTATCAGATAAAAGTACTGATTCAGTATTTCAGTATTCAATACTCTTTTATCTGATGATGGTAACAACGCTGTTATCTGAAACATCACAAACTATTTATTTATTTGGAGATTTGGTCCTATTACCTTGTGAGTGAAAAATTTAAATAATTTTAAAAAATTTGAAAAAGTAAAAATCAATATCAGGTAAAAAGTTTCTTTTAATTTAAATTTGCAAGCTTTCGAGCAAATATACTGCTCTTCAACGGGCTTGAAAGCTTGCAAATTTAAATTAAAAGAAACTTTTTACCTGATATTGATTTTTACTTTTTCAAATAATTTTTGGGTAACTATTGCTCACATAAATTTAAAAAATAAAACACCAGTCTGTAACATTTTTTTACACCAATTTTAGTGGTCTGAGGGTCAAAAAAAAAAAAGAGAAGAATTATAGAAATTATACTCTAGTTGCATGTACGGATGCTACAGACGTAGTCAGACTGAACACATGGAGAGTGGGGTGAAAATCAACATGTTTACATTAAAGCCAATGTCCTCCTATGTGCTGACAAAAGAGAACTGAATGCTGAAATCAGTACATTTATCTGATGATGGTAACAATGTTGTTATAGAAATGTCACACACTCTTTATTAATATAGATTTGGTCTTATTACCTCATGTTTCTAATCTATAATCCAAATTGTAACTTATCATAAATTCTCTTCACTGATTTTATTCTTTTTAAATTATACAGTAGAACTAACTCTCTGTAAAGGACAACACCTAATTGCAGAACCAAAGTGTCCTTTAGGGAGAGGTGTCCTCTTATCGAAGAGTTGCTAAATAGTAAAAATAGTAATTTTGCAAATGAAAACTGTCCTTTGTAGAGAGGTATCCACTAAGCAGGGTGTCCGCTAAAGGGAGGTTCTACTGTAATTTTTAAAAATAACTGAGAAAGTTTTTGCCTATATTAAACTCTTTAGAAATTTTGAAAGCGCCATTAATTTTTACCCCCAAGATATTGACATGGATGTTGTTGACCTACCGTCACATTGATGTTAGGGGGCGGGGTGATGTCTGTGTCGATGGTCTCGGAGGTATAGGCCTCAGGGAAGGATGAGTAGCCCACGTCCTCAGACTGGGTTGTAGTGGTGGCCATTGTAGTGGTAGTGACATTCTTGTCTAACTTCAGCATCACCTTCTTGTCTGGGATGCTGGGTTTCTTGGTCCTGTTCTTTAGCAGGAGATCCTTGGAAGGTTGTGTGGTGGTGGTGCTTCCTGGGACATCAGAACCACAGTCAGAAGATACAGCTTCCACATAAAAGGGGACAATTTGGAATCAGAGATGAGTATCATAAGATGATATGTATAGAAGCCAACATATAGGATTAAAACTGGTGAAACCACTAGGAGGGTTCACCACTGATTAGCCAGGCACACCTATTAATTTATCTATTGCAGTAAGGGCAGTAGAAAATTATTTTATTTTGCAAAGGATTATAGGCCTCAAAAAAATGGTTTAAATAAAAAAAAACGAAAAAGACTATTATAAAAGTTATTGATGGTCTAACATTTAAGGTTTTCATTCCTCCATTTAATTGTCATTATAACAATAAAACCATTGACAACACACAGGGAAATAGTCACAAGGGCAGAGTAAGTTTTCATATTCATTCAGTGCTGTCTCTTCACGAGGTTTTCCCCATTTGTTATTGTTGTTATATTCTTTACAAAAAAATTAGCTCCAAGTTAATCATTCTATTAAATTAATTAATAAATTTGATGTCCCTTGTTTGTTTTGGCTTTGTTGACGACATATCGCAGGTAGTTTAAAACTAATTGAAACTGATATATTATTGGCCGATGTTAAAATAATATATTATTAGCATTCCAATTCTTTAAATCCAATTATTTTCCTTAATCTTCACTCCAGGTAATAAGACTAAACCCAAATAAATAAATAGTGATGTTTCAGTAACAGCGTTGTTACCATCTTCAAACAAAAGTACTGAATGGCATCTATGATATGAGGTTCAGTACTTTTGTCTGAAGATGGTAACAACGCTGAAACGTCACACACTATTTGGTCTTATTACCTTGTGTTTATAATCCAAATTGTGCCTTCTTCACTCCAGTTAGTCCACACAAGGAGGTATTTATGTAATATAGCAAACACATACTCTCTTGTATTTTGCTTACACTTGTATTTAATTCCACTTTATATTGGATATCTATAAAGAATACATTTTGGGTTCCTATTGTTGATATAATACCTTGTATTCCTCCATTTTACACTAGATTGTTATTAGTTTAAGCTTTAAATTCACAAAAAAATAAAATTATATAAAAAAAAAATAATTTTAAATAAAATAATTATCTTCTCTTTTCAGGAGAGAAGATAGTGGGAGAGAAAAATAGTTTTTATTTCTTTACCTTAGCTTTTATTTAATTATTGGAAAATTATTATCATGGTTCTGTCTTTTCTCTTTTTTATAAACTTTTCTCTTCACTCATTCTTTTTTCTACCCAGCATATGACGTGTAATGGCCGAAGCTCTACTAGTTTTTTTTTTTTCGTTCCTCTATTTTAATTTATCTAATTATTGATTAAATATTTTAAAATAAAATATCCTTATGTTTTTCAAATTTGCTAACAAATATTTGGAGTTTAAATATATCTCAATGATATATTAGCTTGCTATTCTGACACATGAAAACATCTAATCTATATTTTAAAAACCTGTGACTCACAATTTAATATATATATTTAATTACTTTTTAATTAATTCTAAAATAATGTATACAGTAGAACTTCCATGAGAGGACACCCGCGCTAGAGGACACCTCTCTACAATGGGCAGTTTTCATTTTTAAAATTACCATTTTTACTATTTAGTAACTCTCCGGTAAGAGGACGCCTCTCCTTAAAGGACAATTTGGTTCTGCAATTAGGTGTTGTCCTTTACAGGGAGGTAGTTCTACTGTATATAGTGTGTCATATAATGGGTGGCTTATATAGAAAGTGAATATATGTTGCAAGAGTCCTAACTAATTGTTTGGCAAAAGTCCAGAGCGTCAGTCTCCTTCCTGTTTGTGTGAGTAATCTCACACAGACGACAATTCTTTTCATATAGCTTCTGAATATATTAATCAGAGGTATACCTCTGTAAGTCTCTTTTTAGACAGGGGCGGCAAGCAGCTATTTAGTAAAAAATAAAATTGCAATTATGGAGAAGATTCTTAGTAGAGAGAGGTGTCCTCTCATGTACTGTATATATTCAGAAAAACATTAAATTTCTCAATTTTCTGGACTTTTTGAGACACTCATAGGTCAATAGCATCTACCATTTCTTCTCTATAAATCTTCTTCTTCTTTCTTATCTTAAAGCCATGATAATCATGGTGGTTAGTTAGCGACTGCTTTTACTGTAAGCGCACCACATGTCTACATATGTGAAAAGCAGTTCGACTTTGCACTTACAAATGTGCCAGAGTCCCGTTTGGTTACTTGCATTCTCTATAAATACATTCCTTTAGAAAAAAAAACTAATTTCTCACATTCTTAGGCTCAAAACTCTCACCTTGCAACTAATTCCATATCAATAAATTTCCCAATTTTAAATAGGCGTGCAATTAGTTGGTGCTCTATGCTAACATTTCAATCTATAAACACAAAAGACCAAATCCAAATAAATCAGCATGTTTTAAATATTGTTGGTGATGTTTTTTTCTCATTCAGAGTACTTTTGTCTGAAGATGGTAACAACACTGTTACTGAAACGTCACACACCATTTATTTATTTGGATTTGGTCTCATTACCTTGTGTTTATAATCTATAATTAAATTGTATCATTTCAATTCATATTTCCACTCAAGAAAGCCCCCCCCCCCCCCTTCACTGTTTGAAGGCTACATTGAGAAAGCTGTGACCATGTGAGTGGGAAATAAATTCGGGGACAGGGTCCTCACAGTCAGTCGGACTGACTCTGCAAGTTTAGCAAGCAGTGGGAGACCACCTGTGTTGCTTCCTGGTTTTTCTTTCCCTTGGAGATGACCAAAGTAGTTGTGATACGTTTGTAACTTCCTTGAGGGATCCTAGCCTAAAAGAACAATGAAACGCTTAGTAGGATGGGTGATTCCTGTTGAATTAAAGTGGGTCTGTTGAAATAGATATATTGGTATATATATATATATAAGTAGATGTAAAACAACATCACAAGCCGCATTATATTATATTATAAGTAGATGTATTGGTGAGGATTTGAAAAAAAATGGTTGATTAATAATGAGTGTTGAATTATAGTTGGTTGGATTAAAGAGGTTTTACAGTAGAACCTCCAAGAAAGGTCACACTCTCTCGCTAGAGGACACTTCTCTCTACAAAAGACTATTTCAATCATCAAAATGACCATTTTTACTAATGAATTACTCTCCAGGTAAGAGAACACCTCACTCTAAAGGACACTTTGGCGTTGCAACTAGACAGTGTCCTTTAGAGAGAGGTAGTTCTACTGTATTTGGTCCTTGTGATAAAGAAGAGTTAAGAAGAATAGAAAGAGGATAAAAGAATAAATCACCTTGGTCGGGTACAGAGGGCTGTCCATCTTGAGGCGGGGAATCTAGCCCACAACACATCTAGTTTATAGCAACAACTAGATAGAGGGAGGCACAGATGTTTAACACAAATTAAATACACGAGGGACCAAAAGGGGCCCTGGCCTCCCATAGGCATAACTTGGGGGGGAATTGCTTTTTACACATCTCCACTTCATGGTAAAAGGATGGTGATTCTATAGATACTTCCTGGTGTTAGAAATGAGGAAACAAACCCTGAGATTCCCCATTTATCTATGAAAGACAAACAATTGAAAATAATTGTTGGATACTATATTAGTTCTAAATAATGAAATTTAAATGATATTTGCATATTTGAAAGTGTGATAAGTTTCTAAACACCATTGTTGCATATTTAAAACGGCTATAGGTCTCTTTGTTGCATATTTAAAACTGCTATAGGTCTCTTTGTTGCATATTTGAAAGTGTGATAAGTCTCTAAATACCATTGTTGAAAATATAAAACTGCTATAGGTCTCTTTTTTGTATATTTAAAAGTGTGATTAGTTCTTTGTTGCACATATAAAAGTGTTATAGTTCTCTAAATTGACTTGTTGAACATGTAAAATAGTTAAATCTCAATGTATGAAATTTATGGCTTTAGAAACCAATCTAGTTAGGTAAAGGGATGTTGAAATCAAGGAAAAGTAATAAATCTCAGAGGTTGGCCAAAGGTTCTTTATAAAATTTATTGAACATCAATGCCAACATAAATATTCATTTTCACTTTATTTTTGTATAGTGAGCAATCTTGCTGGAAATGTCTTGCCAAGGTAAATGGGTAGATAGGAACGTACAATATGTGGCTATAATATAGACACAATATAAACTGATTAAGGCTTATGCACACAGTCCAACTTCTTTAATTCAACACTTCAAGGGACCAGATTTTCTTGTTGAATTACAGTCTGTGTTAAATTAGTCAAAAAAAAAAAAGGTTGAATTAAAGTAGGTCTTGAACTTACTTTGGTAACAACACTGTTACCATAATGTCCTACTATTTATTTATTTATTTGGATTTAGTGTTACAGTAGAACCTCCATGAGAGGACACTCACGCTAGAGGACACCTCTCTTCAAAGGACAGTTTTTATTTGAAAAATGACCAATTCTACTATATAGCAACTCTCTGGTAAGAGGACACCTCTCCCTACTCCTTTAGTATGAAAGAAGATCAATTTAGGTTCTTAAAAAGATAAGGCAATAAGACCAAATCTAAATAAATAGTGTGTGACATGTCTGTAACAGTGTTGTTACCATCATCAGACAAAAGTAGTGAATGAGAAAATGTATCACAGCAGGTTTTATATAGTTACTGTTATCAAGTGTGTAAACAAGATAGCAGATAAGAACTCGATATAAAAGTAACTATTTAAAACATGTTGTTATACATCTTCTCATTCATTACTTTTGTCTGATGATGGTAACAACACTGTTACCGAAATGTCACACACTATTTATTTGATCTTATTACCTTGTGTTTCTAATCTATAATCCAAATTGTGCCTTATCAGGTTCTTACAAAATAATTGCACAGAACGCCCCCATGTGGAAATAGAACACTTAGCAGAGATGACATTCTGGGACATCTAACGGTGGGAAAACATCAGGATACAACTATCTCCATAAACCTGTAGGTAAATCGATCAATCTTCCTTCAATTACATAGCCAATTCCGCAATAATTGTAGGAAATATTGTATATATTGTATATTGATTGAATAGAACACTTAGTGCCCTCTGCATGTCGAGGATGGAATCATCCGGTGCTATTTCCTCTAATCCTATAGGATAAATTTCCACAGATGGTGAACTGAACGAGATTTGGCCTTGACTCATCAGTAAATGAACCTACCCAGCAATTTCAGACAATCTACCACATCGTTATAACTACTGTAGATAGAAAAATAGACATTTGTATATATTATTGGGATCACACATAAATTCTAAAAGGGGGAAAAAAAAAGAATTTTTTTAATTTAGCATTCATATACCCACAGTATTGTTCATTCCGCTTGTATAGTCTGTGTTTGAAGCTTTATTCTTGGTGATGGTGTTAACAAAACTATGGAAAAAAAGGGTGTTCTGTAAGTTGGAGATTTTTCATGATGCTTTTAATGGCACAGCTCTTCAGCCCAAAAGAACTGTCTGTAGAGAAGATGGAACAAGCCATTATGACAGTAGTGGCTGCAGAAGGAAGCTGGCCAAATTGTGATTGCTTGTAGGTAGACCTTGACATGTGCCTCTCTCTAGAATTGCCACATCCTCCCAGCGACCACTACACCCCCACCACACAACCCCATTTCTGACAGTTTCACTACTGCCCTCATCATCATGTAATGTCCCTCAACCTCTAATAATGATCTTCTCACATTTCCCTACGAAGGCCATGTTACACAGAAAGTAGCAAAACTATATTCTATCTAATAAAATAATTGGATTATGTTTCTTGGTATAATAGGCATTTTAAAATCATTTTTAGTTATTACAACCCCTTTTAAAGTAAGTTAGGCATAAAAGCCTTGGCACCCGGGTAGAATTCACTCATGGCTAGAGGGTCAATTTTCAGAAATGGTCTCAAAAGAAGTTTCCTAGGAGATACAAGAAAGAGAGATATAAAACCCCTTTAATATTCAGCCAACTCTAATTCAACGCTTACTCTTAAACCAGTCTTTTTTAAATTCCAACCATTTCACTTTCAAATTACTATCTTTAATTCAACATCCCCATTAGAAGTTGACAACAAAATGTCGTATAAAAATGTCCACGAGCAGTGAATGTTGCAATGAATAAATAATAATTTCTTAACCAACTATAATTCAACACCTACTTCAAAAGAAAATTCTGATCCCTTGGAGTATTAAAGAAGTTGGAACTGTATTTGTACTTTGTCATCATATTATTCACACAATGTAAATATTTTAAATATAGAAATTTCAATTACCATTTTTTGCACATCAAGTTGACGTTTTTATAACATTTTAATATATATTTTTTTTTATGTAAAAAAGAGGGGGTAGAGGTAGGGAAGATGGAACAAATGGCCGAGGTAGAAAGAGAAGTTTCCATAGAGAAGCAGCTAAAGAGAAACAACTTGGGATAAATCAAAAAGAAATGGCCAAGGTTGGTCAATAATAGAGTGACCTTGAATCCAGGTTTTGCTATCTACCTGCGGCTTGGAATACTGATGGAGGTCATTTCCTCTACTTCACATAGCAGAGCATACTCTCTCTCTCTATATATGATATTATAATCCACACAATTGTAGTTTTTGAATTAAAAGACACTTCGGCTAGTAAATCTTCATCAACAACAAAAGCTTTATTAAGACCTTTCAGTCTTATACAGATTCTCCGAGTAGAAATGTAGGTTACATGCAAGAATAACAGCAAAAGTACCAGTAATAAGCATCCAGAACCTCCCTGTAAAGGACAACACCTACTTACAAAGACAAAGTGTCCTTTAGGGAGAGGTGTCCTCTTGCCGGAGAGTTGCTAAATAGTAAAAATGGTAATTTTGCAAATGAAAACTGCCCATTGTGGAGAGGTGTCCGCTAAAGGAAGGTTCTACTGTAGTATTATTATTAAAGCTAATCACATTAAGGTAATGAGAGAAAATTTAAATACAGGAAAACTTAATTAAGGCAAGCTAATAAATAGATTAATCTGGGTAAATTGGAGGAAAATAAATTTCTTATAGTTTTTTTTTTGCTTATCCCTAGTACACGTGGTACAGGCCATGATAATCATGGTGGGTAGAAGTAATCGATTGCTTTTACTGTAAGTACACCACATGTCTACATATGTGAAAAGCAGTTCGACTTTGCACTTACAAGTGTGCCAGAGCCCCGTTTGGTTACTTTCACTCGCTGGTGGGGTTGGACTTTTGCAAGAATCGGGGGTCATTGGAGCATTTTTTTTTTTTATCAGAAAAAAGTGTCCAATGCGGGAATCAAACCCAGGTCGTAGTGGTCGAAAACCAACAGTTTAGACCATACTTCCACAGACCCCCTATATTTCTTATAGTAAATCTTCATCAGTAAAAAGATTTACTGGCCAAAGTGTTGTAATTCTAAAACTATAAATGCCAGCCAGGCAACCTCTATCCCCACAATTGTAATTAACTGTATATTTCATATATTATTTATATTTGAACACCGGATGGATTAGCCCTAAAATGTGTGTAAATAGTGAATACATTGAATACAAACACAAGGTAATAAGACCCAAATAAATAAAATTGAGCATGACTTTTTCTGTAACAGCATTGTTACCATCATCAGACAAAAGTACTGAATGAGAAAAATAATCACAGCATGTTCTTAAGTAGTTAGTACTGTTATCAAGTGTGTAATCAAGATAGCAGATAAGAAGAAAATTTGCTGTGATATCTTTTCTCATTTATTGATAAGGCACAATTTGGATTATAGATTATAAAACAAGGTAATAAGACCAAATTGGATTTGGTCTTATTACCCTGTTTTATTTTCTCATTTAGTAATTTTGTCTGATGATGGTAAAAACGCTGTTAGTGAAATGACACGCACTATTTATTTGGATTTGGTCTTATTACCTTGTGTTTCTAATCTATAATCCAAATTGTACATAATCATATAGTGGAGAAAAACGCAGTCACATATATCCAACTAATGTTGTATGTGGCTTCAGTCTGATAGAACCTCTGGCATTGAAGCAGTCATTTCTGTCGGAATAACTATCAGTTATATAGTTGTACAATCAGATGACGACTTTCTCTTAATTTATCAACTGGTACAATTTCACTTTTGTACTATTTTTACTCTATATACTTATTTTGAAAAAAGAGAAATGAAAAAGTACAATTCGTATTATAGATTAGAAACACAAGGTAATAAGACCAAATCCAAATAAACACACTATTTATTTATTTGGATTTGGTCTTATTACCTTGTGTTTATAATCTATAATCCAAATTGTGCCTTATCAGATTTAATCTTATTAACCTTGCATTTCTATATTTTGAAAAAAAAAAGAAGAAACTTTGGCGCTAATAATTTCAAAATACAAGAAAATAAGACCTAATCCAAATAATTTATTAGTATGTGACGTTTCGACAACAACATTGTCACCATCATCAGACAAAAGAATAAATGATTATTATTTTGTCTGATGATGGTGACAATGTTGTTGTCGAAACGTCACACACAAATACATTATTTGGATTAGGGCTTATTTTCTTGTATTATGATCTATAATCCAAATTGTGCTTTATCAGTTTCAAAATGTATTAATAGAAGGGTATGGCTTTGTATAAATTCTAGGATCTAGGAATTCAAACACCCAGTGACACACATCTAGTTGAGACATCACTAAGTCCTCCCTTCCTTGTCCGGGTCTAGATGCCGAGACAAGGAAACAACAAATAGTTTTGAGAGATGCCAGAGTGATATTTTCCAGAGAGAACTTCCCTTTCAATGTTTCAACATTCCACACCCATCGAAACTTCTCAAACTTCAATTTTTTTAAAAGTTTGGCATTCAGCCAACTTACATATTGGCAAATAAAATCTTTTTTTATTCAATTCAAAATATATGCCTTTTTATTATATTTAAATATATATCCCTCTAAAATCACAAGGTAATATGACCAAATAAATAACATGTGATGTTTCTGTAACAGCGTTGTTACCATTATCAGACAAAAAACTAAAGGATGGTCTGATGATGGTAACAACACTGTTACCGAAACGTCACCCACTATTTATTCATGTGGATTGGAGCAGGAGGGACAAGCACCGGTTCTGTCCTCCCAAGAGAACAACAGTCTTTGATTTCCAGACTTAAGTCTGGTCATCTACGGACAATGACTTTCCAGAATGGTTGCAGGGTTTTCCCACTATGTACTAAGTGCAATTCTCAGCCTGCAACCCCAAGACATATTATTGACTGTATTGACTCATCCATTGATGAGCTCTACTCTTCCCCGGGAGACACCATCAACAAGCTTTACAAGCTTGATACCTTAATATGATTGAGTGGAGATAAAAAAGAAGAAGAAGAAGATGTGGATTGGATCTTATTACCTCGTAGTTCTAATCTATAATACAAATTGTACCTTACCATTATATCTCTCTCAGTGGTCTCACAGGTTTAATATATCTCTCGACTGAGAGATTAAATGAGTAAAACTGCTAGGAGAGGGTTCCTCACTGATGAGCCAACCCCCCCCCCATTTCAATTTTATTCATTACAGTACAGAGTGTATGGTAAACATTATATGTAACACAAATTTATGGGAGGATGTAGTAGTCAGAACCTCTCACCCTTTAAAAAAATGTCATTAAAATAATGGCCTTTCAAAGGGAGAGGTGCCCATTTCTGGTACATAATTATATACAGTATAATCTCTTTAATTTCAACCAACTATAATACAACACTTACTTTCATTCAACCCCCTTTTTATATTCTTTTTCAAATTTTTGGATGTTGAATTGAAGAGGTAGTTATATAAAAACTGGGGCTAAAATTTGCTTTTAATTTTTAGCAATTAAAGTGATGATGATGATTTTTTAATGTGTATTTTAATTTGACAAATATTCAGTAGTTATATAACTACATAATACACAACGGTAATCTCTTCATATCTGAATTGCAAATTTTTGGAAGAGAGCCCCTTTATCAAGTAAAACTAGAGAAGACAAAAAAAAAAGCACATTACATTTTATGAAAGATATTAAAGAGTTTTCTCTCCTTTATAAAATACAACACAAACACACAATCTTTCATACAATGCAACCTACACGTTTGTTATTTCCATCTCTCTATTTTATTTGATAAAGAGAATATCTTGAAAGCTTGTAATTCACAGAAATAAAAAGAAAACAGCATTGTTCCTAAACACAAGGTAATAAGACCAAATCCAAATAAATAAATAGTGTGTGACGTTTCGGTAACAGCGTTGAATGATTCAGTACTTTTGTCTGAAGATAGTAACAACGCTGTTACCGAAACGTCACACACTATTTATTTATTTGGATTTGGTCTTATTACCTTGTGTTTATTATCTATAATCCAAATTGTACCTTAGCATTGTTCCTTTATTCTTCTATTGTATTTTTCCTAATGATAAGAAAACCTACTGATTGAACAAATGAATTTTTTTTTTTCAACTTTACAGGACGTGTGACAAATATTCCTTACTTGAATTATCAAGAAATGTCAACGGGCTCAACAGATCATTGATAGATGGCAGTGAACCATCAGCAGTGTTCAGTTGAACAAACAAGAGATACTCTTTCGAAACATAAGGCAACACACCGTATCCGGATGTACACATTCAAGGACAAGGAAGTTGTACTTTTTAGCATGTAATACGGGATTCAGACAATAACTCTGAAATATATTTGATACACAGTTGACCTTTATTGAAGACACATGAGATAACAAAGTGTGAACAAAATTGCCCCTGTCTCCTTAAAAAAAAAATGACACCCAGCGACATCCAAAGACCTTCTACTTCCTTAAGTTTTGTTCATGATTGTAAATGATGCATGATCTTTTGGTAACATCGTTGTTACAATCCTCAGAAAAAAAAAAAGTACTTCAGTACTTTGGTCTGAAGATAATAACACAATGCTGTTACTCAAACATCACACACTTGAATTTATATATTTGGATGTGGTCTTATATGTCTCTAATCTAAAAAATATCTAAATTGTACCCCATATTGACATATTCTTTCATTACCTTATATCACCCTCTCTCTGATTATCTTTTCTTTACTTTCAAAATTTTTTAAAGCCTATTCCTTTATACATGAGTAAAACCTGTCTTGGAAGTTTCCAATTGGCTCCAAGTAAAAAATGCACTCGTAAGGACAGGTTGTGGTTACAATAAACTATTCTTTCTTGCGTGATAAAGCACAATTTGGATTATAGATTATAGAAAATAAGACCTAATCCAAATAATTTATTAGTGTGTGATGTTTCAGCAACAGCATTGTCACCATCATCAGACAAATGAATAAAATGTTTTTATTATTCTTTCTTACAATAAACCTAAAACTATTCTTTCTTATATAAATTCAATGTGAGGGGCTCTCTTAATACGGGATATTAGAATATATTTAACCTTTATAATAGAAAGGGGCTTAAAATATAATTTTAGACTGGGTCAGATGTGTCCTAAGAAAACCTAAGCTAATGAAAAAAAATAAATGGTTCCCAGTAAAAAAAAATCTAACTTCCTAAGACAGTGAAAATTTCTAGACAGGTTTTAGTGTAAATAGATTTTCCAATCTTCCTTCCTAGGGACAGGTGAGGAGACAATGTCAGGGAGAAACAAAGGAGAGGAAGGACACCGGCGAGTCAAGGCTTCACGTCGGACTCAATCAAGGCTGGCCACATAATTGAACCCCCATTAACTCTTAATGACAACCTGACGACCACACCTGCTGGTTCTGTGTGTATTCCACTGATCCCAATTATCAGTAGCTGCCATCAACAAATGAGTATTTAGAAACAATTCATACAGATTCACATGAATTCACATTGCATTCCAAATACACATGTGTCCAGACTTAAGTCTGGTCATCTATGGACAATGACTTTCCAGAATGGTTACAAGGTCTTCCCATTATGTACTAACTGCAATTCTCAACCTGCAACCCTAAAACACATTATTGACTGTATTGACTCATCCATTGATTAGCTCTACTCATCTCCAGCTGACACCATCAACAAGCTCTACAAGCTTGATACCCTAATATGATTGAGTGAAGATAAGAAAGAAGTATGTGTAGATGATGCAGGTCATGATAATCATGGTGGGTATTTATTGATTGCTCTTTATCTCTGGTTTTGCACCACATGTCTGCACATGTTGAAAGCAGTTTGAATTTTCACACTTTGCAAGTTTCATAAATAATGTAAAACCAATATTAAAAAACTACATAGGGTAATAATGCTAGGTGAAATAACAGCTTTAATATTCACTGAAAAAAAAAAGGATGGCTATGCTGGAATACCACTATGTTATGACCAATTCTCAATTCCATACCATTCTATTAGATTATCAAACCAATCCTTTCTTTGTCTAAATTCCCCTCATTCTTAAAGGTATATCCCTCCAGCAGGGTCAATAGACCATCCTCAGAGGACATGTCCAGCAAACTTACATTTACTTTTGATTACTTCATTTAGAAGATTATAACAATTCTCCATTATATCTCCAAATGTATTTGTCACCTTATCTATTAATTTCTTCCTGAGATATTCTAACCATAAGAGATGTCTTCTGCTCCAGTTTTACAGAGAAGGCGGAAGGTGAATTCCAAACTTTTATCTGTTTACCACTTTTTTTGTAGCACTGTGGCAGTTTGTAAACAGCGGAGTGTGAGAGAGATGTCTGGCCTTGGGGACAACAACAGACTGGAAGATAACAGGTGGTGTGGAGGGATTTCTCTCCCATGACTATCTCTCAGCCATACGATACAATCATGGAGAGAAAACTGACAACATGGGATTCTCCTTATTTTCAGTCACTTGTGTTCTAAACAAAATGTAATAAGATTATATAAAAGGGCATACCTGGATCTGTAAAGAAAAAAAACAAAACAATTTTTTCTTAAAACATTTCGAGAGATTGCTCCCTCTTTATCAATCTCTCGAAATATTTTAAGAAAAAAATTATTATTTTTTTTTTTTCTTTACAGATCCAGGTACGCCCTTTTATATAATCTTAATTAATGGATCGCCTTTTGACTCAAAATGTAATAAGACCAAATAAATTAATAGTATGTGTAATAGTAATTAATAGTAACATGTTCCTTTTGTCTTATATATTGGTAACAAGAGTTAAAAAAGCGTCACATACTATTTATCTATTATTAAATGTTACATTTACAAGGCAACAAGACCCCCAAATCCATAAAATAAACCAATTCCATGTTACAGTCCTTGAGAGACCATAGCCTAACAAGTGGGTAAAACTCTGGAGGAGAGTGACTGTCATGTCAAACTGAGGAGTCTCTCAACCCAAACTGACCCTCTGATAAGAGACCACTACCTTCTGGAGAGAACAGGTTTGGCCAGGGTTTTAGGCTCTGGTCTCTTATCTGACTCTGCTGAACTTCCAAAATTTTATCTTGCTTACCTGGCGACTTAAAAAGAAAGAATATGAACATGAAATAATATGACACCCCACTAGCGGACACCTCTCCACAAAGGACAGTTTTTATTTTCAAAATGACCATTTTTACTATTTAGAAACTCTCTGGTAAGAGGACACCTCTCCCTAAAGGACACTGGTGATGGGGGACACTGAAATTAGGTGTCCTTTACAGGTAGGTTCTACTGTATTTGTAAAAAAATCACAGATTCCTCGAGGATCAATTATAATTTTTTAAAATATTCATTATTTTCCAGATAACACTAAACCCAGGCTGTATCAATGTACCAAGACTACACACTACAAGGAGATGCTTCCTAGAAGAGAGGCAATAAAAACTTCCTTAAGACAACTCTCTTTTCCTATTTCCTAACTTGGAGGAGAAAGCCTTAGTTTAGGTTATTCAAAGGCAATTAGATGTTTTAAGAGATTTGTGCTCCACCGTTGTACAATAGAACCTCCATGAGAGGACACCTCTCTATAAAGGACAGTTTTCATTGCCAAAATTACCATTTTTACTATTTAGCAACTCTCCAGTAAGAAGACATCTTTCTCTAAAGGAAACTTTGGCTCCGCAACTAGGTATTGTCCGTTACAGGGAGATTCTACTGTACTATGCAAATCTCATCTAGATGTATATATACAATTTAAAGTGTCTCCAATATTACAATCAAAGAGATTTATTTTGTTGCTAAATTAAAAAGAATGAAATGGCCATTAAAGCTAGAGCTAAATTTTATGAAGAATAACTGGCTATTCCTTAAACTACAGAGATTTATTATAAAACTCTAAAACCTATGAATTTGTTATATTAATTATATATATATATATATTTTTAATGTAAATACTTTAAATAGCAAATAATTGTTTTTAAAAGTTATATTATTTTTTACTATTTATATATAATGTTAACTTTGACTTTAATATATACATCTAGATGAGATTTGCGTCTTGGGAAATGATGGTGATAATATTGTTACTGAAATACCACAACTATTTATTTATTTATATTTGGTTTTATTACCTTATGTTTTACATTTATAATTATAGGTTTTTGCAAAAAAAAAAAAAAAAATTGTATAGTATTGATGTTTAAAATAAGAACTGAAAGGTGAATTTACAAATGTTTCAATATTCACAATGTTAACAAAAATTTATTCAATTAATGATAAAGCACAATTTGGATTATAGATTATAATACAAGAAAAAAGGACCTAAGCCAAATAATTTATTAGTGTGTGACGTTTCGGCAACAGCATTGTCACCATCATCAGACAAAAGTATAAATGTGAAAAATATCACAGCAATGCTGTTGCCGAAACATCACACACTAATAAATTATTTGGATTTAGGACTTATTTTCTTGTATTATAATAACTTGCTGTGATATTTTTTCTCACTTATTCTTTTGTCTGATGATGGTGACAATGCTGTTGTCGAAACGTCACACATTAATAAATTATTTGGATTAGGTCTTATTTTCATGTTTTATTCAATTAAGTTTATTTTTAAAACATTTTTGACTATATGCAAAAAAAATAGAAGATATTATTTTAAAAAACTATTTTAATAAGTCTTTCTCCCTCTCTCTCATGATATTAATGTGCACAATAAAATAATTAAAAAGGGATAAATATAAAAATTTATCCAAATATTTTTTATTTAATATCTGAATGGGAAGTTGTCAGTTACATTGTGGTCATTGTGACAATGTTTCCTTCATCCGATCAAAGAGCAAAGTTTTTACATAGAGTGTGGGGCAATAATACAGTAGTTATACTTCCATATATGATTTTTAAAATTATGACATTCAATAACTTTAAATAGCACTTTAATAAAAATTCATATAGAATATTTAAATTTCAGAAATATATAAATCTATATGATATTAGTTTTTTAATATCACAAAAATTCTTAAAATTATTAATTTGGAACTATATCACAAGTGTTGTCATTTTCTTTTATTACCATTATTCTGAAGCATTTCTGCATTGTCAACAAAAGACACTTGTCGTTAAAATTTATTTGGAATATTTAAAAAGTATATTATATTTGGAATTATATATTCGATTTTTTTCAAATGCCAAATATTTTTAAAATCCTGTTATGAAAATATTAATACGGGGGAAAACATATACACACAAAAATTACCTTCATTGTCCGCGTAGGTTAGATTTGATATAAAAATAAAAAATATTAAACAACTAAAGCAATATGATAAATTTTTCATCTTGAAAAATATTTTGAGTTTAAAATCCTCTTCTCGATCACCCAAATGTTAAATGGAGTATAAATTTCGACAAAAACAATTAGACGAACAAAAACTAATAACACGGCAAAGGAAAATAAATAAAATGTATTCACTGATTTAAAATAATGTAATTGTAGCTGAATTAATTTTTATTTATTTTAATTCCACTATTATCGTAATATTTTGAACATAATTTATAATAATCGATTGAAATAATTCCCCCCGCCTTTATTTCATATTATAATATGATAACATTTTGTGGTTTATAAAACATATTTATAAATTCCATAAGTTAATTTTGTATAATTCTAATATGTACCAAAAGAGAGGCACCTATCTCTTCCTTTATATAATTATAATAATTTTAATTTATTAAATTATATTTCTGGAAAAGCTATATATCTTTATAAAGTTTATGTCTGGTTTTCTATCACGATATGCGCTGTATTGTATTTAGAAATGGATCTGTTTTGCTTAGTGTCAGGGATTAATAAAACAATTTAGTTTAAAATGCATATATCATAAAGTTTTCTCCTTAACATGTATTCTTACAAAAATTACAATGTATTTTCACAAATAGTTAAAGGGAACACAGACAATAGGAAATTAAATAGCCTCTATAAGCTTTGGATTCAGACTAAAAAGCGGGAAAGGCGAGGGAAGAAGAAAATGAGTGTGGGGTGAGGAAAGTCCACGCACCTCGCCCGGATACCTTCCTCCACTTACTCCAAAGCATAACATATTGCGGAATAAATATTTTTTAATTCGATGAGCTAATGAACCTGAGAGTGGACTAATTAGTTGGGCCTCTGCTGCTTTCCTCCAGTAGTAGGCATAACAATCTAAATTTGAAGTAGCCACTGTTTTCTCTCATCTCCTAGGTGTGATTTTCAGTATATCCAAGTTAAAGTTTGTCTATTGGGAGAGTGTAAGGAAAGAATTAAATCCTGAACTGTATTTTAAGAATCAGGTCCAGAGTCTAGGGATTGATGCGGTTATAAAGTGGTACCTGTTAACTTTTGAAGTATTGTCTTTTAAACACGGCGTTTAAAAAAATATATGAAATTTCTTAAGTGTTGGCATCAAGCACACAATCTTTGAATATCTTGATAAAAATTTTGGGAGGTCCATTTCTGATCCAGTACTTATATGTGCCTGATAACTATATATCATCCTGCACGTTTTGAATAAATTATCTCTAATGTATTCTATTTAAATGCACATAAATGGTTCCATATTGTGTAGTGATAATAATGTGCATGTAATGCCAACATACATCATAACTAGAGTATTCTCTTCAACCATGTACATTAGCAGATTGAACTGGACCCACTGCTGGCTGATTGAAGACATATAGGAAGAAGATGCAGCATACCTTGGCGTTTGCTATCATCTCCTGTGTGCAGGAATCCCTGGACCAAAACCTGGAGGATTGCTTGAGCGTTCTGAGGCCTACTGAGACAGAAAATCCATATACTACAAATACACCTACATTTAAACCCCGCACATTATAAAAGTGAAAATAATATTTTAATTATCAATAAAAAGTAGAATAATACATTATAGATTGATTCACTTCTCAAGTTAGTTATTTAAAAAGGTCAGATTCTAATAAATGCCTGGGGATAAAATATTTCTAGAAGAGTGTGTGTTCCTATATAGTACTCCTTTACACTCTACCCTATCTAGCTTCACCTACCTCAATTAATAGCACCTTTATCTAGTCTACAACATCAGGTCCCAGATGGAAAAAGGAAATTCCACTGCATTGGTCTTCAGTTCATAAAATCAACCTGCGTCTCAACTATTTATTCTTAAATAAAGGATAGATCTACAAAGAGGTATTTTTAAAAATAAACTCTTTGAAATTTTCACTTCATTTTTATTATGGCTAATATTTTGTACAATTATTCTTTATCTTTCAAAATTGCTTATCACAGTGGCATCACCCCAAGGGTGCTTACTGATCACAAACTTTCCTAAATTTCTCTCATTGATTGAAAAATATACATATAGGTGGAATTTTTTTCTGGGAGGATTTGATCTGTAAAAATAAAGGTCGCCTCTTCAATCAAAGTAGATGCCAAAATAGGCTAAATATATCAAAAGACTAATGGACTGGGTAGGTAACAAAGACACAATTGGCAAACTCAAAAGTGCCTATCTGGAGACTATGTTTTCAGGTTAATGGCCCTTATCAGTCTAGGGAGGGCTTTGATTTCCTGATATCTATAGGGATATAAAAGGAAATCTCTACAATTGCCAAAGAGGCATTTTGCTGGTAAGTGGTTAGGCTATACATGTATTTATGACCATAATATAGATGTAAATTTTGTCTGAAGGATAATAATATATATAAAGGTGCTTTCTACCACTAGTGTTTTCAGTGACCAGTCAGCTTAGTTTGTGGGAATGCCAATAGATGGCACCTAATATTGCAGTGAGCCCTCATTATAACAGCATTACTTGGGACCACAAATTTAGGTATTTGCTACCATGGCTAAATGAACTAGGGTTGAAAACTTGGAACTTTAGAACTATCCACTATAATAAAGACCTTAAACAGTCTAACTTCTTTAAATCATAACCCCAAGAAATCTGAAATTTCATGGAAATAAGGTAAATAGGCTGATTGGTATAAGTGAGAAAAAAAATAGGTTGAATTGAAGAGATTATCATTATGTATATATATATATACACTCATGGACCAAACTTAAGGAAGTTGTATCTTTTAGCATGTATATAGGGATTTAGACAATAACTCTGAAAGATATTTGTTACACAGTGACCTTTATTGAAGACAGATGAAATAACCAAGTGTGAACTCAATGACTTTCCACCTCCTTAAGTTTTGTCTAAGAGTGTAAGTATCTGTGTACATCGGAAGGTGCCCAGTTTATTCTCTTGCTGATTGATTCCTTAGCCACCCAGTGTGCAGTGTCTGTTTTTATGCTCAGCATCAAGTAACAAAGTACAATATTTGACATGATTTTGGCCTCAATTCTCAGTTATTTGACAATATTTCAGTTGTTTTTAGGAATTATTTTGATATTAATTTATTCTTTATATCAAAGGGCTATAATGTTTGATAATCTAATTTTATAAGGGTAAAAATTTGTGGCATAAAACATTTTAGGTAAATTATTCTCTGATGCAACTGCATTCTATAAGTTGCTATTTTTAAAGGAGGATTTTAATTGAATAATGCATCAGGTTTCAGAGTTTCTTTTCATTTTTTTTATTGCATTAAAACCTGTTGCATTATTTAATTCATAGACAGGAGATTCACATCTATTGAAAGGATGTTTTTCTATTAAGTTAGATGGCTTTGACATTTATAAGTTATCTTTCTCCTTAGCATGATGTACAATAAAAATCTAATAAGTGTGTGTTTTCTAATGTGTTATATAGAATTCAAAAAATAAACATTAAATTTTGAATATATTTTTATTAAAATACAATCATATATAATGAAACTTTATTCCCCTTTTCTTTGAGAAAAAAATTGCAAAGTAATAATAATATTATTACTTGAGAATAAAAATAAAAAAAAAATGGAGAAAAATGAATATATACATTGTTCAGTGAACAGAAAAAGAATGGGAGAAGATCCCATTTTTATTAAATATTTCTCTCTCTCTCTTAGAAAAAGAGTATAATTTACATACAGGATATATACAAATGAGAAACATTTATATATATATATATGTACACACATACATACATCAAAACTAAACTTAGGTAAAAGATCAAAATTGCACCAAGTCAATAGAAATAGCTTTTATGGTTTGAATCCCATATACAATAGAGGGCACAGTAAATAATAATACTAAAAATGTAGGTATCTCATAAATAAAAATGCACACATAATATACTTATATTAAATATTTGTCTCTTTGCAAAAATATAAAAAAATATAGAGAGATGGTAATATATATTTATTTATATACACTTTTAATGAGAGAGAAAAATGAATATACTTTATATATATATATATATAAATGATGGAAGATAGATAAATAAAATCTTCAAACAAGGATAGATGCAAAAAAAAAAAAAAAAAATGCCACATTTATAAATGAAATATGGTTGATATTTAAAATATATACACACACAAAAAGTCACACAGATATAACAAAATATTGATAATGAGGAATAACAGAAAAGGTTTGATCATTAAAAAAATGTTTTAATCCAGAATTTCCACCACATCACCATTAGGTACTGAGGTTCCGGTAACTGAATGGCTGCGCTGTCTTGGTTCTCCACGGAAACAACTTTGGTATGCGCTCTCAGATAGCCCTAGATCCTTTAGGATCTGCACAGCCCTGGTGGGCAGGTGATCTAGCATCTTCTTGGTGAAGTAGGCACATTCTGACACCTGGGAACACTCCCCGAACCCCAGGCCTGACGTTCTCTTCATGAGGTAGGTGGCATACTTGCTGGAGTACTTCACTGTTTTGTCCAGTACAGTAGGGAAGAGCTTCAGCTT
Organism: Cordylochernes scorpioides; assembly: GCA_030710605.1. Classification (NCBI taxonomy): domain Eukaryota; kingdom Metazoa; phylum Arthropoda; class Arachnida; order Pseudoscorpiones; family Chernetidae; genus Cordylochernes; species Cordylochernes scorpioides. The sequence continues at coordinate 19,354,157 of CP092867.1, read as the reverse complement.
TAAGGCCTGTGCTGTTGACAGCTGGCTCTCAGAGTGGGTCAAAAGTTTGATAACATTGCTCTTGTGATTCCTGAGAAACTCTTCGTCTGTTTCTGAGGGTGGCACATAGGTGTCGGAGGGATCAGCCATGGAGGGGTTGAGGGACACGACAGATTGGATCATGGGGACAGGGTTGGCCTGCTTTTCAGAAACCACTGAGACAGAAAGAGAAGCTGGCAGGTTGGTGGGGAAAAGCATGCTGGGGGAGGGGGCTGGAGGTGTATTCTTGGCTGCAGCGGAGGAGTTGACATTGAGGATGGTGAGGCCACTCCTGGCTGGAGTGGTGGGCAGACTTTGCTGCTGTTGCTGCTTCTGCTGGTCCAACTTGATGTTGTTGGTGGCGTTGTGGACCTTGGGGGGAGGTGGGTTGGTGCGCTGGACTGTCGGCATGGTGGCGTTGTTGGTTCGCCTGCTCTCTGGTGGAGGCAGGTTGGGCATGTTCATCATACCATTGGAGCCAGAGGCTTGGGGTGGCCTGGCAGGCACACGGTTGGCCTGCTCCACGGGCACACTAGGCTCCAGCAGAGCTTTTTTCTGTTCCAGAAGGTAGGCTAGGATCTGCCGGGCCTGCCAGATTGTATTGGGTCCAATTTCTGTGTTCCATGACATCTGGTCCACATCATTCTCCCAATTGATGGGCTCAGCAATCTTCTCCAGCACGTGGAGCACACAGGTCAGCCTGGCCAGGGAGCTCAGGGTGTTGTGGTAAATGTCTATGCCATCCTGCCTATTTAATCCCTGCTTGGCCTTCTCAATTAGCTCGTCATGGAATTGTGAGAACCGCAGGTTGGCATCAGAGGAGAGCTTGTAGACCATTTTTGCACTTTGATGGAGGTTGTAGATGTTCTTGAAGAGACGATTCAAGTCTGGGGAGGCCTGGGTAGCTGCCATCTGGCTGAACTTGGACTGATTGTCCTCGGTACAGACAAAGAAGAAGAAATTGTGTAGGATGTTGGCGAAGCTGTCCCCGCTGTAGATGGTCTTGAACATGACGTCGGGGTGGGTCCAAGAGGCAATGTTGAAGGTGGACTTGGACAGGGAGACTCTCCCCACCTGGGCGTTGTTGATGATCCAGGGGGAGCCACTGTACAACTTGGTGATCACTTCTGGCCCCACAGCTGACTGGTTCACCACCTTCTTCAGGATCTCCACATTGTTGTAGATACCAATCCCATTGCCCCCATTCCCATACAGCACCTTGTGGAGGCTCTCAATGTCAAAGAACTCCACCAGAAATTGGGGCACACACTGGTACTGGACATTGCCATCATACACCTGCTCCCGTGTCTCTGTCTCAATCTGCAGGAGAGTCTCCTCAAACCTGTCCAGGACATTGACTCTCTTCACAGGGGCCTGGGAGATGACCAGAGTCCAGAGGATGGGGGACTCGTGCCACTCATTGGTGAGCTCCAGCGAGGCGTAAGGTCCGATGCAGGAGGCACAGCAGGTGAGCAGGGGGAAGAAGAAGCTCTCCGGACTGCAGCCCAGGGCAGAGGAGTGGGAGTTGACAAGCTGCTGCACCAGGGGCGAACAGATCTGGGTGAGGTTGAAGGGCACGTTGACAGCCTTCCTGAAGCGCCGTCTAAACTCTCTCTGAGTCACTTGTTGCATCTCTGCACAACACAACCTCTCTCTAGCAAAAGGCACTTTATAAGAAAAAATAAAATAAATCTTGATAGAAACAAAGGTAAAGGTTAAAGCAAGCCCAAAAATGTAACTAGCATTCAACATAAACTAGGTAGTAATAACGAATAGATTCAAAAAGGATAAGTTTCTTTATTTGAATAATCAATTCGAGCTTTCGAGCGCAAGCTGCCCTTCTACAGGAATGATAGATACAATTTTAAGGTAGTCTTTAGTTTAGAAAGCAAACATCTGTTGTTACCAATTAACTGCCGCAAAATTTGAGATCAACTAGGAACTGATAAGGCATGTCATATAAAATATCTTGTGCATTAAGTGCTGTAGAAAACAGAAACTCTGTAAAATGATAATTCTCAGTTAAATAACACCCCAAGACATTGAAGAACTTACAAAACACCAAAAAGAGGGTATTAAAATAAAGAAAGAACTTGATACAAAAACAATAACAAGACCAAAATAATAAACAAACATTTCAATAATTTAGATCTTATCTCTTGTTACCTTTTGTTTCAAATATATAATCCAAATTGTTGCACATCATTAAAGAATTTGAGAAATATCAAAGGAAAGATAAATGTGCTTGCAGCAATCACCATCAATAACCAAGAGAAATCTATAGAGGAAAAACTACATGCTGGGTTACAACATACATACTCTCTCATATATTGATATGTGCTTTTAACAAAGTGCTCTTTCAACAACAAAACTCATACAGCATTTGCATACACTGTGGGGTTACAACATACAGGAAGGAGTGTGTGATAATATCCTATACAGTAGAACCTCCATGAGAGGACAACCGTGCTAGAGGATACCTCTCTATAAACGACAGTTTTCACTTGGAAAATGACCATTTTTACTATTTAGCAACTCTCCGGTAAGAGGACACCTCTCCCTAAAGATTACTTTGGCTCTGCAATTAGGTGTTCTTTACAGGGAGGTTCTACTGTATTTATATCTCTCATAGTTTTGATATGTGCTTTTAACACAAAGTGCTCTTTCAACACTAAAATACATACAGCATTAGCATACACTGTGGGAGTTGGCAGGGGGGTGCGTGTGGCAAAAAACATCAATTTTTGACATTCACAACCTGGGATTGACATCTATTCATCAAACACTTTTTTTTCTGAAGAAAAAATGGCTCCAACGACTCGCCTGATTTTTGAAAAATACATTACCAGTGAATGCATATAACAAAACAGGGTATTGACAAAAAAATTGAAGTACTTTCTACATGTATCGGACATAGGGAACACTAAAAATGTTGTCTCTAACTACCCACCACGATTAACATGCATGGTCTGTAAGAGGACACCTCTTTATAAAGGCCTCTGCAACTAGGTGTTGTATCTTATTAAAAGGTTCTATTTTATTAGAATTAATATAGGAGGAGAACTGTCAATATTTTTTTGACCGTTATATATATATAAACATATCTACTGTAAAACAATTGTAGATTAGAATAATAAAATGCAGATTCATACACAAAAGAGGTAGTGAGGAAAGTTTTAGAACAGATGTGTAAATAAATCCCTTTTCAAACAAAGGCTCACGGTACACACAGGGAAAGGGAGAAAAAAATTACTGTATTATTTTGTTGTTGTATGGCGAATCCATACAGGGCAATGGGCCCTAATAAAAAGCCTTTTTGTTGTTGAATAAAATGCAACAAAATCTAAATAAGTAAATATAGCAAGTGAAATGTCAAGAATAATTTACTCATTTATATTTGGATTTAGAAACAAAGTTAGAATTGGCTCTTTTCTAAAATCCCCAAAATATCTCGGAACTCTTTTAAAAATGAATAAAATAGTGATGGCACACTCATCTTTATACATAGGTATTTCAATCTTCAAGGAATAACAATACACTTAATGACAATCCACAGGTATTACTCAGCAAATTTCTCTAATTGTCCCATGTTCTTCCATGAGAATAAGGGAGTTTTGGATAATAGAGAAATTGTCTTTGCCACTTTTAATCCCTGTATTTTCTCTAAGATGCAATGTATTTTTTTTTGTAACAACACAAACACATATATCACAGTTTGTTTTCATATCATATAGGATAGCAAGTAGAAGACAACAGGGGATCACATTAAGAAAACAAAGAAACAATTTGATGTCTTCACCTTCAAAGAGAAACCTGCTGTACCAATGTGAATCTATCTATTTACACTGGAACTTCATTAAATCAACAACTTGGTTTATAACATCATAATCCCCTAGTTTTCAATCCACATTGCGTTAACTAGGGCTATAATAAAACACAGAAAATCCTGGTTCTAAGTGGTGTGTAGCTGTAGAAAATATTGAGGAGAAACTATACATATCACAGTTAATGATAAAGCACAATTTGGATTATAGATTATAATAAAAGAAAATAAGACCTAATCCAAATAATTTATTAGTGTGTGACATTTTGGCAACAACATTGTCACCATCATCAGACAAAAGGATAAATGAGCTTTGTCTGATGATGGTGACAATGTTGCCGAAACGTCACACACTAATAAATTATTTGGATTAGGTCTTATTTTCTTTTATTATATCACAGTTAAGTGTAGTGCTCCCACTAAACACAAGAATTAAGGGAAAGGTGACATAGCTGATCTGGCCAGATAGTGGAAGGGTAGTATACAAGCAAGATCATAACAATGTATGGAATTTATATCCTGTGTATTTAAAAAAATATATAATAATAATAAAAAAACACACTCTACCTTGCTACAAAAATTCCTGGGTTCAAACCTACCTTGAAAGGGGGGCTTTAGGAAAATAAATTTAGTCTACAAATTGATCTAAATTAGATAGCCGGCAATTTCAGATTCTAAGGTATAAAAAATCCCTTACTCCCTTTTCTCAACCCCCAAATATCTTGTAAAAAAATACTGAGAGAGATGGGAAGTTATTTTAAAAACAACAGTATAATGAAGACTATAATAACATGAGGTTATTTGATGAAAATATTGAATGCATGCAAAAACTCCACCTCTATATTTATATATCTTAGCACACAACAACAACAAATATAAATGATAATAAAAAAGATGCACAGTGGCCCAAGCCAATTGGCTAGAGCAAACTTAGGAGCTTATCTTGGGGGGGAAGATTGCAACTTCTAAGATAAGCATGGCTTTCAACTTTGCTGCATGCAGCAGCGAGCTAATTGTGTAGCCTACTTAGATGTATCAACTAATTATTTGAACGTCATTGAGAAATGCTCTGCAACGTGTGAACTATGGTAACTTGTATTTTGTTTCATCTCTTCTAGCACATATGCACACCAGGTGATTATCTTCTTTTTATAATATTCTCTTCTTGAGGCCTTGCTTCTTTCTTTATTTGAAGATGTTTTTGTGCCAATCTCTCTAGCCTATTAGCTTGTCAACTTAAATTGTAGCCACCCCTCATCAATTGGGGGACAGAGTGAGAAAGAAAAACTGGCTCAAACATAAGAAGTCCTAATAAAAGAAGGTCTTTAAATTTATATATTAATTGGGACCATTTTTTGCGGTCTCCCTCTATATAGAGGCCAATGTGAGAATACACACAAGCAAGTATGTGAGTGAACAAAAATATTCAAAAGTGCTAAATAAGAGTTATAATAAGGGCTATAATAAGAGTTGGTAGAATTAGAGAGTGTAGAGGTGGATAAAGCTTGCACTTATAACCTAGACATTTCTAATTTACTTCATCCATTTTAAGAGATTTGAAATAAAGATTTTATTCATGGGTAAAAAAAAAAAGCCAAATAATAAATATTTAGTCTTTAATTCAACATCCCAAGGAATAATATTTACCCAAAAAGCATTTGCCACATTGCCTTTTTTTCCTTTATATATATATATAAGCCTTTAAATAAATTTGGTAGAGCTTCATTCAACAGTAGCTTGGTTATATCATCATAATTCTAAAAGTTCTATGTTTGAAGCGTCAATTGTTTTAACAGGGGTTATAATAACAACAGTTTTCAAAGCAGTGTTTTTTATGAGGTTCAACTGCATGCATATAAATACACATATTTCATATATTCACAATACAGTAAATATATCTACATATACTGATTGCTGATTCAAACAGGGAAAAAATCAATAAAAAAATATATATATATCACAGGACCATTTATTGTTTTAAAAAGTTACACACACAATACTTTAGTGGGAGAATTCTGTTATTGATATACCTTTGCTATATTTGTACAGACAAGCAGGATGAGTTATACTAGCTTTCTCTGATAGGATCATGAGACAAAGAGATGAGATGCAATCAGTTCAATAAAAAAAATTGGGTCATTTTCAGGATTCATCACATAGGTTGACAAATTTCATAATTCTTCCAACAACAACAACAACAAAAAAAAGAAGGGCGGAAATATAGCTTTCCTAAAATGACCACAATTTCCATCGATCCTACAAAATTTTTAAATATTCTCTCTTATTGATACAGACATGACAGATAACAATCTAGTAATGGCAACCATATAAAGTCCATGCAAATATATATATAAAGCTATTATAAATAAGAACTGAAACAAGGGCAATGTTTGCAAATCTCAAAACCATCGGTAGAATAAAAGAACCATGTGAGAAGGGACTGTCTCCAGTATTGTTGTGCTCTAGCTAGATGACATTACCAAAGCTTTCAGGCTTGGGAGAAGTCATTCGTGCGACAAGCTGGGAAGGTGGTAGAGTTCTTGTATGTGAGGGATGCACAGCTGGGTGGAATGAAAGAGGTATTAGACTGGTAGATAAGTTTGGTCAGGGACAAGTGCTAGGGAGGTAAACTAACTGTACGGTACTTAGCTACACAAAGTTCTATTCAATGCCTACATGTTCAGTGCCATATAAAAGTGGATAGAAACATTTATTGCACCTAGATTTCTTTCTAATTTACTTCAGAAACTTAAAATTGAGCTATAATTTGTGTGGTTTATAGATAAGAATATTATAGGTAACAAAGAATTCAATAAATGATGTTCCAGTAACAGTATTGCTACCATCATACTTATTGTGATTAGAGCACATTTAAAAAAAAGAGAGAGATTCGTTTTATTCTTACTTTAAATAATTGACAGATTAAATAACTACGAGGGTCAATTATGAAGGAAAGATTGTATCTATGTTTGCCTACAGCAATGAAACAAATAGAAGGAAATCATCACTCCCTGGCATATTACCAAGAAACATTGTATTCATATCTGTCCATGTGTCTTGTGACCGTGATCCAATATTTCAAGGATTTACCTACAGAAAATGAAACAAGATATTTAAAATCTTGGTCCTCTCTCTTTTGTAGATATCAGCCATGGAAACTTACCAATAATTATTACAAGCACCGTTTAATGATTTTTTTTTTACCACCATCAACCACTTTTGATGCTTTAACTTAAAATGTTCTATGAGACCAGTATTTCATGGCTATCATTGTAATGAGATCAAACAAAGCACCCATCATTGTTAGGGAAGTTTATCCCACACCTTTTCACAGTAGTTCATTCCACATTTTGTATGAAGGTTTTATAAGAGAAGCCTCTGTACACAGGATGGTAACATCTAAGTAAGAATAATTTACTTCCCCCCCAAATGCACTGTCTGTTCTATGCCAACTCTATGAACTGAAGTAACAGTGAGCAGCAGTAGTTCCTTCAGTGTCTGGTATTTTAACATGGCCTACCTCAACTCAATTATCATTTGTGATACAAGTGGACTAAACATTACACTTGTGAGAGCAAACACAACCAGGAAATATACCTGGATCTGCACCATCAAGGGTCTTAAGTAAGATGGAAAGTTGATGGAAATTTTTGTTGAAAAAAATTGACAAGGAATAATAGTAAGAGGTTGGCATTAAGTGCAAGTTTTGAAGATCCTGGCTACACATATTCAACGAAAATGTCCTGAACCACATCCAATTGGTTTGCGGTTACCTTATGAAAGTGATTGGCTTCACATTTCAAAGGATGTTTTGCTGAATAAGAACATTAAATGTGTGCCACAATCTCCCTACAACCCTGAACTAGTCCATATAATTTTGACCTCTTTGTTGGGGGTCAGCATTTTGATTCTTCAAATGCCGCCGCTATGGAGAAGGCATGTGTTCCATAGCAGACAAATTAGGTCAAGTACATTCAACTCAAGAAGGACTAATGCACTATTTATCAATATACAAATCCTAGCGTTATTGAATCCTACTTTCTGCCGCACCATTTTGTGCTGTTAAAAAACATCTGTACAAATAAGATGAAAACATATAGGAGAAAACAAAATGCTGATGGGCGGTCTGTAAGTATTCCAGTTCTACTACCAAAATGATTCCTTATCAGAAAAGTAGATGAAGGGCCATCAGAGAGAAAGTTCTGCTAATTGTTGCAGATAAAATACCATTGCAATATATCTACTGGTGGGATGAGTTATACCCACCAGAAATTTTCTCTGATCATAGGATGCAACTAGCATAATAAATTTGGCTCATTTTAAAGATTCTTTATAAGATTTCAGAATTCTTCCATCAAAATAGGGGCGAAAAACATATTTTATAAAAATAATCAATATTTCCATCTTCCCTTAAAGGCAAAACATTGAAATTACAATATTTTAACATCATATTACTGACACAGATATAGTCACAGCAACCATATAAAGAGTTTATACTAATATATATATAAAGCTACTATGTAAGAAGAGAACTGAAACAAAGGTAATGTAATCTCAACCATGTATAAAATAGTAGTAGAAACATATGAGATCCTCCAATCATTGTTGTGCTCTAGCTAGATGACATTACCAAAGCTTTCAGGCTTGGGAGAAGTCATTCGTGCGACAAGCTGGGAGGGAAGGTGGCAGAGTTCTTGTAAGTGAAGGAAGCACAGCTGGGTGGAATGAAAGAGGCATTAGACTGATGGATGTGTACAAAGACGCTGGGTAGGTTAAGAAGATAAGAACAGATGCAATAGTTTGAGCAAAGTGGGGCTAACAAAAGATCCAAGTCAGGTATTACATTTTGTTGTGTTATTACCTAATAAACATCAGTAGCTGGAGTATGAGGGAGATTTTTGGTCAAATGTAAAACAAAGAGCATCATCGTATATAAGTTTACACCACACTTTTTTAAACTTTCCAGTACAAAATTATATAAAAATACATTTTCTTGTTCATACTTTTGTGTTAGTAGCTATTAATATTCACCAATTATATAAGAGTTGCACTATTTTTTTTTCCTTTTGAACCAAAACAATGACTGGCAAACTCAGAATTACTTGGCTTAACAATCCCTTGCTTTAACCAATCATCAATTTGTTCATCAACTTCTTTAATTGATAGTCTTCTGGAAAATTGGTAAATCAATAAAAAAATATATATATAGCTGTCAGTTTACAAGTGAAGTCTGATGAAATATTTCTTGCTCCTTTTTCAACTTTGATGTGTGTTCCATCTTGTAATATTATATTAATTCCAGTTCCTCCATTACTTAGGGTAAGATCTGGCGATCTATCTGTATAGTCTATTAAATAATTTCTGATTGTATATATCAATTGTGTCAAGTCCTTTTTTTTTTTTTAAGTATACTTTTTTTCTCTTCTTTATTTCCGGATTCATTCAGATTAAGTTTGATGAGTACATTTCATGGCAATGGGGAAGGAAATATTGGTTCTTCTTGTATTAGAAAGCCCAAGTTCATATTTATATGCCCTTTCTAATATTGATGTCGTATTGAAGATCATTTTTGAATTTTTCTTTTATATCCAGTTTAAGTAGGTTTTAAGGGATTCAGTTTCTTTACTTTTTATGCTATTGATGAATTGTCTTCCGTTTTCAAGTAGATCTAGACCACATTTTCTTCATTGTTGATAGATGAGACAGCTCCAGTGATTATTTTGGCCACTTTTGCTTGAACACTGTCTTCCTTTTAGCAATGAACTTGAGGGAGTCCAGACAGGTGTTCCATATTCCATCATTGGCTTTATAATGGTATTGGTTGTTCCAAGAGAACCATTAAAAAAAATTTTTTTTTTTCCAAAAACAAAATGTGGATCAGACAAGGAAACATATTCATCAACAAACTCCAGTATCTACTAAAGCTTGTATTTGTTAATCCTGAACTTTGACAGTTTTCAAGCATCTAATTGCAACTTTTGTAGCATTAGAAATATAACTAAGAGTCAAATAATAATAATACAATGGTCACATTTGTATTATTTGACTCTTCAATTCTTCTGGTAAATTTCTTGAACACTAATCACCTTTATGTCCTTATAAGTAAAACATGGATAAACAATATTTTGTAAGATGATTTCTATTCCCACAATTATGACATTTTTATTTTATTACTGGTGTTTCTGGTTCTTGACATAATCTTGTATGGGAGGCATGTGATTTAGCTTCCATAGTTTTTCAATTTTTTTCTTTGAAGCACAATTAAAGGTTTTGGCACCATAGCTTTATTACTTTCCAAGTCCCATCTATTGTTCTTCTAATTGACCAGGTTCACACATGTGCAGGAAATATTCAGTGAAAACCTCACCTACTTTTTCTTGTTGTCATCATCTGGTGCAATGCAATCATTAGATTGACCAAATTCTTGGAGAAGAGCAGTTTTGAATTTGGAACACAATGTTAAATTACTTACTGATCTAATCTACAATTTTGCCAAACCTTTTAGTGACTTTTGGTAAAACCAAGTGTTTGGAGGTTAGTCTGATTATATAAAACAATACCTTCTTCAATAGCAGCAATGCATTTGGCAACTGGACATGTAGCATCTTTACCATTGAAATTCAGGGTAGGGTGTCCTTAACATGAAAAGAAATGCTTTTACCAAATTCTTGATATAATTCAAAATTTTTTGATTTTAAAGGTTCAATTTCTTTCCTTATATTCTTCATATAAGCTTACTTTTTTTAAACCTTATTTTAAAATAATTCAACTTTCTTTAAATTCGACTTGAGTTAACCTTAACTTTTGTAAACAAGATGCGGAAAATATCATCATTATTCTATTTTAAGCAGATGCTTTTTTTTAAACATCTCGAACGAATCTCCAAATAATTTGTGGGTTAAAACAAGAAAGGTAGGCTTTTTAATAATACATTTATAAATAATTAAAAAAGGATTAAATATGATAAGTTAAATAAAAATAACATTTCTCAACATAAAACACAACTTTTAATTTACATTGCATACGCCATCTATTGTTTGTTACTGGAAATAATCCAAAATCTTAGATTTATTAATTTTTTTTAAATAAGTTTTTTTGACTGATATCTTGGATATATTAAAAAATGTTCTTTGTAAATATTCTATCTATGTGTGTTCTAATGTTAAAAATATATAAAAGACATTAGTACTTGAGTTCAACTTCTTTAATTCAATACTCCAAGAAGTCAGAAATTTTGGTTGAATTGAAGAAGGTATACTGTATCTAATCAGCATATGCTTTTACTGTGGCCTTAACAACAGGTATTAATGGGCTGGTGGAAGCAAGGTGTTGCTAAGATCTCTGTAGACTTATAATAATGTACTGGAGGCAGCGTAGTGAAGTTCAGTTGATGCTAAAATATCCTAATTTTTGCTTTAATATAATATTTTTGAGGTACAAATGGACATACCATGTTAAATATTTTATAAAGTTAGAGCCTCAGTTAAGAGATTTGTAAATATTCCTGTTTATAAGGAAATTATTAAATACAAATGTAAAAAGAGAAATCTCTAACCAATTTTGAATTACTCTGTGATTTATTTAGGTAAGATTATAGATGAAAGAAAATATTTTAATGTAAAAAAAAAAATGTATATATATATAGGTATTTAATATGACAATATCTTAATGAGAACTGTTTCTTCATAAAGTTTGTGATGGACAATTAACTTTTAATGTTTTGAAGTGTAAAACAATGGGTATTTTTTTTTTTTGTTTATAATTTGGGAGGAAAGTCAAAATTAATTCGAGTGCACTATAAAAATATATTTTCTACAAATTAATATTATAAAGAATTTAAATGGCATTGAAACAATGCATTTTATTTTTTGCTGATGTTCTTTGCGATACTGCTTTTTAACTTTCAGAAAACAAAAGTTTAGGCTTCAAATTGAATACTTTTCGCATATAATTAATCACATAATAAATAATATATAGTTATATTTATTTTAAATGACCTTACCTAAAAAACACCGTTAAACAATCATTTGGTAAAATGTTTACAATTTAAATAGACAAATACCGAATTACATTATTACTACTAACAGAACCATATATTTTTACAACCAATCAAAAGATTCAAATATAAAAATTTACGAGTCAAATTTTAAAAAATTCTGTTCATTGATTTCATTTTTAGTATTTTTAGAAATATTTTTGCTTTGAAAACCAATTATTGATCCAGAAAATATTTTTTACTACACCAAACGCGCAACAAATAAATATTTTTTTGGGTTAAAATATTTATTAAAATTAATATAGTATTTTTTCCATTTGTGGTTTTTAATACTATATATTTTTTCCATATAATTTGATAGTTAAAATAAGTTTTGCACCGAAGACAGATAATTGAATAAAAAATTGTCAAAACATCTCTCTCTTGTTTTAAATATATTTATATATATTTTATTTTTAAAATATATTTATTTCTTTCGATCTCTCATAATTTTTATTTGTTTACATCATGTTCTTGATCGTCACTTATCATCATGTATTTAGAAAACAGTAATAACAAACTAGTTTTTATGTATAAAAAAATAAGTTAAAAATTTTCTATTTGTAATTTTCTACGGCAATATGTTTAAGAGACTTAAAGATCGTCTAACAGAGGAGCCAAAGCAGCCTTTACAAAAGGTACGTTTACACTAATATCAAATCAATATGGGAGCCAATATAGGAAAAACTTGTAGTTTTATGTTTATACTAATTGGTATAACAATTTTTATTACATTATTATTTATTAAGAATGAATGTTTTTTAATTTCCTCTGACTATAAGCAGTTATAATATATATATATTTTTCGTTTTAATTTTAGTATTTACAACTTAAAAAAAGAACTTGAAGGTTTTATTAATTAATCATTGTAGGTATATAGAATCTCTTCCCAACTTCTGTAACTAATTTTTCTTCTATTCGACAAAAAAAGCGCAAATTTTTAGAACTTTTTAGAAATAAATATAAAATTTTATTATTAATAATAAAAAAATATTTTTACCTTTTAAAACAAACTTTTAGTTTTGAAATTTAAATTCAATATATTCTCAAATATCAGCCAAAAAACTATCAAATTCACCAATTGACATTTAAAAATTTGTTATATAATTCATGTTTTTTTTTTTCTTATCAAAAATCTGTTTTCATACAAATACTATTTTAAAAATATATCTTTTCAACTTAAGTACTGTTATTGCAAACCATTCTTTAAAATCAACTCTCAAAGTTTAGATTGATTGATTTAAAAAAATATAAGTCGGTGGACGAGTGGGTAACACGCTCGATTCCCGACAGTCATGAACCGGGATTGAATCCCGCGTTAAAAATTGTTTAATATGTGAATAACCATCACATATTATTCATTGTTCAATTATCATGAACTAGGTTGCTCTTGCTGAGCGGTACCTATTAATGTGAATTTGAACCAGACTGATTGATTTATTTTCTATAGAATGGAGATATGTAAATGAAAATTAACAATCCTACAAGGTATTAATCTGTAGTGTGCCTTATCAAGATCCAAATTGAATAAATTATAAGATGTAAAGGTTCAGGTAGTTGAAATAAAGTTCAATGTGAACTGTTGCCTGAGCTTTTTAAATAGCAAGATGCCAGCTTTCAATATAAAACAACAACAAGCAAAAACTTTGTTTGGGAGGGTGTTGCAACAATTAGATGTGCCATTGTTAACAGCTAGCTATTTGTTTTTGTCTGGGAGGTGGTGCAACAATTAGCTATTTTATGAAAATTCATAATTTATGCACCTTATCTCAGTACAATATCACATTTGTGCTATTTTTTTCAAATTAGCTATTTGTTTTTGTCTGGCAATCTTCCTATAGAGAAGCTGAATTATGTTATGGAACAGAATACAGGAATAGTGAATATTCAAATGTCAACTTGACATTGAAAGGATATCTCATCTAAAAACAAACTGAATGACACATTTCATTCAATATATTTTATGTAATATACAGTAGAACCTTCATGAGAGGACACACTCACAAAATACAAGTCGGTGGATGAGTGGGTAACACCCTCAATTCCTGACAGTCATGAACCGGGATTGAATCCTGCGTTAAAATTTTGTTTAATATGTGAACTTCACATAGTATTTACTGTTTCAATTATCATAAACTAGGTTGCTCTTGTTGAGCGGTACCTAATAAAGTGATTTTGAACTGGAGGACACTCACGCTAGAAGACACCTCTCTACAAAGGACAGTTTTCATTTCCAAAATTACCATTTTTAACTTTTTGACACTCTCCGGTAAGAGAACACCTCTTCTTAAAGGACACTTTAGCTCTGCAACTAGGTGTTGTCCTTTACAGAGAAGTTGTTCTACCGTATAATTTTATATAGAGATAGCAGTGAGAGATAAATTATTTGAACCATTCAACCAGTGATAATCAACTAAAGTAAGACATGGAAGACCTGCACCTAGTCAAGCCAGGATGACAACAAGCATCAGCCACCATGATGTCTGTTTCCATCAGCCAATCAGGGAATGATTGTCCAATTCGAGTGGGGTATGAGGGTTATAAGCACTGTAGCTTATTGCCACTGGATCCTCTCAAGTATGTTTGTACTTAATATAATGCATTAGCAAACCATCTGTTATGAAAAATTTTTGAACTATTTTTGACGTGTATGATTCTTTAAAAAAAATAAAAAAATTTAGCGGTTCATTAGCGGTGAACCCTCCCAGTGGTTTCGCCAACTTAATCTACCCTATATTTATACTTATATGAAATGTTGTCGTCGTGTCCAAAGAAGAGCCTCAGATGTCTCCATGCATCTCTATCATAGCAGCAGCAATGTCCACTATCTTGGCTTATATGAAATGTTTATACTTAGTGGATGCTGTCAGATTGCACTTAGGTGTATCACTGAGGTGTATCAGACATGCCAAATTGTACATTAGTTACTGACTGAGTATTGGTTTCATCTTGTGACTGTGTCCTCCCCTCTCATTCATTTTATATTGTAGTCTCTGGCTTTCTTAAATTCCTAGTAAGGTTGGACTTGCAATTTAGGGAAACATTTACCAATTATTAAACAACTGGATCAGAACTGCAAGGTATAACACCAAATCTAAATATATTTAATAGTGTGTGACGTTTCGTTTTAGTCTTTTGTTTGATGATGGTAACAGCGCTGTTATTGAAACATCACAAACTATTATTTTTTTCGGATTTGGTTTAATTACCTCGTAGTTATAATCTATAATCTAAATTGTGCCTTATCATTAAACAACTGGATAAAAGTGGAGACTTTATTTTAACATTATTCTGGACAATAATTTGTCAATTTCTAGACAGGTGAGAGCGGGCCCTTTACTGATCAAACAATATGTAAATGAATCTCTTATTGTGCAAATTGCATAACCTAAGTTTGAAGCAATGACTTCTACTGAACTCTTCTCTTCTTCTTTCTTATCTCCACTCAATCATATAAGGTATCAAGCTTGTAAAGCTTGAGACTTTTGATGGTGTCTGCCGGGGAAGAGTAGAGCTCATCAATGGATAAGTCAATACAGTCAATAATGTGTTTTGGGGTTCTTCTGAATGTCAATAATAGAAACCCTCTATAAAAGAGGATATCTAGTAGCAGAGACAGTAGTAGAATATATAGGAGATGCTATGAATAAAATTGATGAAGTAAGTGTATAGCAGTGGCTGCTGGGGTAGTGACCTCTGCTAACCAGTTCTGGTGTGAATGGGTTTAAGGGGAACCAATCTGTAACCTGTTACCTGGTCTCCTCTCCCTCCCTTCCTTTCTTCTTCCATTTGGTCGATGGCTTCTCTTTTGTTCCTGGCCTGTACTACATGGTTGAATGTAGAATGGTTGCAAGGTTTTCCCACTATGTACTAAGTGCAACTCTCAACCTGCAACCCCAAGACATATTATTGACTGTATTGACTCATCCATTGATGAACTCTACTCTTCCCCAGCAGACACCATCAAAAGTCTCAAGCTTTACAAGCTTGATACCTTCTTCTTCTTTCTTATCTCCACTCGCGGTATCAAGCTTGTAAAGCTTGAGACTTTTGAGGGTGTCCTTGATACCTTAATATGACTGAGTGGAGAAGAAGATTGATACCTTAATATGACTGAGTGTAGATAAGAAAGAAGAAGAAGAAGACTACATGGCTAGATCTTCCTTGTGGGGCATTGGTTTTAATTGAATCATTTCTTGGCACAACACACAGTTGACACATGTTTTTAAAATATTATCTTTCAACTTTCAATTTGATGATTTCCCTTTCTTATCTTCCAATTGCTGATTTTTTTTTTCACTTTCACTTAGAAAAGGCTTCAATGGTAACTTTATACTTTCCTCCTGATACGGTACAATTTGGATTGATATAGGAATTACAAAGCAAATAAGGAAGTGGAATGTCTTTGATGTCTCCAGTTGAAACAGAGGCAATTTTATAAACACAAGAAAATAAGACCTAATTCAAATAAATTACTAGTGTGTGACATTTCGGTAACAGCGTTTTTACCGAAATGTCACATACTATTAATTTATTTGGATTAGGTCTTATTTGCTTGTATCTATAATCTATAATCCAAATTTTGTTTTATCAGAGGTAATTTTTCTCACACTTGGTTATATTGTGTGTCTTCAATAAAGGTCACTCTAATATCTTTCAGAGTTATTGTCTGAATCCCTATACAAATGCTAAAAGGTACAATTTTCTTAAGTTTTGTCTCCATGAGTGTAGATGCAAGGGTTTTCAGTAATAAGGCTTACTCAAATATGTCAATTGTACTCTTTTTATTGGGATTTTTTTTTTGGCATATTCACCTTGTGATTGATACTTTCATCTCTTTGTTTTCCTGTTTAATTTTCTTGTACAATTTCATTTTGGGCTAACTACTAACGCGGCTGTACTTGGACGTATGGAGTTTGATAGAAGATCTTTGTTCTTTTTTCTAAAAAAATAATGATAAAATCTTTTTAAAAAAAGCTATCATGTACAGTATCTTTTATCTGAAGATTGGAACTCATGGGAATAAAAGAGGCTAATTTGAAAGGGAATATTTTGGTCAGAATATATATAAGAAAAAAAAAAAAAAGGACAAATTCTCTTATTTCTTATCTCCACTCAATCATATTAGGGTATCAAGCTTGTAGAGCTTGTTGATGGTGTCTGCTGGGGATGAGTAGAACTCATCAATGGATGAGTTAATAATACAGTCAATGATGTCATTTGGGGTTGCAGGATGAGAATTACACTTAGTACATAGTGGGGAAACCTTGCAACCATTCTGAAAAGTCATTGTCAGTAGATGACCAGACTTCCAGAAGTCTGGAAATCAAAGACTGTTGTTCCCTTGAGAGGACAGAATTGATGCTTGTCCCTCTTGCTCTCTACCAGTCATGTACAGCAGTAGATTGGTTAAATTCTAACCATTTGACAAGTTATACTTAGGTGCTGGGTACTCCAAAGCATATTTTGTAACTTCCTCATCTAAAGTTTCAAGAGTAACCAATTTAAAGAGTTTTTCTATTTATTGTGTTATAGCTAATTTGTGCCACTTTTGTGTGATAAGGATTGTAAGCCTTCCGAAGGATTCCAAGGCAATGAGCTTCTCAGTGTATGTAGCAGCTCCAGCTTTATTTGTTTCTTTGTCATTTTCAGAACCCTATGGTATAATTATTTTTTATTTAGTTAACCCAGGTCTCGCCAGCTACCCGGGCTGTCCTTCCAACTTAAGTCTTCTTGGTTTATTTACAATGTCAGTGGAAGTCCAATTCATGAGGTGGCGCCAGGTTTATTTCTTTCTTGGGAGATTTTATAGGGATGCTGTACTTGGTGATGGTGATCTTTAAAAGGGTCATAAGATGACAAGACCAAATTCCTTCCGTATGTTTCTAACCTCTAATCCAAATATTAGAAATTAGTTATTCTTCAATGTTGTTCAAATTAATATGAAATCTAGCTTATTTTCACTAGTTTTACCTGTTTATTTTATACTAAATTGTATTGGAAAGGACAAAGGATCCCTGTACAGAGAACCAAGAAGAGTTCTTGAACTTCTATATGAGCACGACCTCTAAGATCTTGTCTAATTTAGATTAATAAAAGGATAAGAAAAAAAAAAACCTGTTTATTTAAATATAAACAAGTATTAACAACATCTTCTTTATATATACAGTTGAACCTCCATTAGAGGACTCTCGCTAGAGGACATTTCTTTACCAAAGACAGTTTTCATCTCCAAAATTACCATTTTTACTATTTAGCAACTTTCCGTTAGGAGGACAACTCTCCCTAAAGGACGATTTTGCTCTTCAAATAGGTGTTGTCCTTTACAGAGAGTTTCTACTGTAAAACCTTTTTTTACGCATCAAAACACATTATATTTCTATATTTTCCATATGTTTCATTGACTCTGTGCCAAATGTTAATTGAAGGAACATCTTAAACAAACCGAAAGAAGAGATTAAGACAAAATGGCTTGTTTCAACTTTATTCAACTGTAAATACAAAGCGCGATGTCCCGCCAAGGACACTGTCGCCCAAAGGAAAGCAATACAAGAGAGAGAGAGAGAGAGAGGGAGAATCTATTTACATATAAAAAAAAAATATATATATATGCTCAAGGCATTTACATATTTCTGAAATTGATTTCAAACACAAGCATCTATATATATAATTGCCTTATTCTGTCTGAAGCTCACGGATAGAATGCGCGCCCATTGGCTGCCGGCGAACACGTGTCCTCCCTGCCCCCCTCTCGACAACCCTGTTATCAGCAGTGTGTTACATCCACCTGTCTATACAGACCACCCTGCCTATAGCGGTCACTTTAGGCAACCCTGTAATCAGCAGTGTGTTACATCCACCTGTCTATACAGACCACCCTGTCTATAGCGACCACTCTAGACAACCCTGTTATCAGCTGTGATACATCCACCTGTCTATACAGACCACCCTGTTTATAGCGGCCATTCTAGATAACCCTGTTATCATCTGTGTGATACATACACCTGTCTATAGCAGCCACTCTAGACAACCCTGTTATCAGCTGTGTGATACATCCACCTGTCTATACAGACCACCCTGTCTATAGCGGTCACTTTAGGCAACCCTGTTATCATCAGTGTGCTACATTCACCTGTCTATACAGACCACCCTGTCTATAGCGGTTACTTTAGGCAACCCTGTTATCAGCAGTGTGATACATACACCTGTCTATACAGACCACCCTGTCTATAGCGGCCACTCTAGACAACCCTGTTATCGGCTGTGTGATACATACACCTGTCTATACAGACCACCCTGTCTATAGCGGTCACTTTAGGCAACCCTGTTATCATCAGTGTGCTACATTCACCTGTCTATACAGACCACCCTGTCTATAGCGGTTACTTTAGGCAACCCTGTTATCAGCAGTGTGATACATACACCTGTCTATACAGACCACCCTGTCTATAGCGGCCACTCTAGACAACCCTGTTATCGGCTGTGTGATACATACACCTGTCTATACAGACCACCCTGTCTATAGCGACCACCCAAGACAACGTTTTTAAAATATATTCGCACTCGGGTAAAACCCGGGCGTTGCCCGGGCCATTCGTCTAGTACTATATACATAGGTAATTTAATTTATACACACCTCAAGATAAAGGAAAAGGAAAAAAAAAAAAAGAATCATATATATACAGCACATAGTTAATTATACCTAAAACTTGAGATTAATTAAAAACTTTGATATAAATTTACAAAATCTATTGAAAACAATGTATGAATCCCTGCTGGATATCAGTTCTCTTGGATCGGTACAGAGGATACAGTTATTGAGCCTGTAGTTTTGAAATGCTGGGCACTTAAGTAAAAGGTGAGTGGAATCTTGAATGCGGCATCCACAAAAACAGCCCGGATCCTCCGATGCGCGTATTCTTTCCAGAAAACTTCCGAAATTACCATGGTTGGTTACAAATTGTGTGTTGTGGAAATTAGGGCGAAAATAATTAGGAATACCCCGGTTGAAAAAACTTGTAAATGTCTCGTTTGTGTTATTCAGTAAGAGCAACATTCTTTCGTCTATATAGGATTTAATTATAAAGGGAATATCGATGTTGTATTTTTGCTTGTCCTCGAACGATAAGTTATTTAAGTCATCTATATATATATAAAAATGAATGTCTGTCTGTCTGTCTGTCTGTGTGTGTGTGTGTGTGTCCTCTATGGATTCAAAAACCATACATCCAATCGCCGTGAAAATTTGGGATATTATTAGGTGTATCCCCGGAAAGGTTTACGAAAAATAATTTCTTGAATATCTTGAATATCCTTAGAGTTATTTGCAGATTTGTATATTTAACTCGCAAAGCAGCGCCGCCATTGAGACGGAGATAGGCTTAGTTTGCTGCTTCTGATGACCTTGGGTCATCGTGTGAGTCACAGCATGATGCTACAAAAACACTCACTCTGGGGATTTTACAGCGTCGACAACCTGTAAGATTGCCTCTCTCATATATTATACTTAAAACATCTGCTTAATTAAAGCATTTTTCATTTGAAAGAGACTGCTCTCTTAACCCCCTTTAGACAACATTAAATGATATCCCGTGTCAATGATTTTGTAATGTATAGAATTAGGAAAGACAAAATTCACGATGACACGGCTCACAGGGAACGGTAAAAAATGTTCACTTTATCGAGGAAATACAAAATTCGGGATGACACGGCACACAGGGACCGGGAAAAAATGATCACTTTATCGAGAGATTCACGACCATGATTTTATTCAACTTATCGAGTATTTATCAAGGGACCGGGAAAATATGTTCACTAGATAAAACGATGATTTTGTAATGTAGAAAATTATGAAAGACAAAATTCAGGATGACACGGCACACAGGGACCGGGAAAAAATGTTCACTTTATCGAGAGATTCACATTTACGAGTTTCAAATTATCAAAATATATATCTTTTTTTTATAAGTTTATAGAGAATTGTTTTAACAAATGTTCGTTAGACAAACCTTTACTCGGGTAAAACCTCGGGCGAAGCCGGGTACGTCCGCTAGTATTTCATATTTTTTGCTTCACTGTAATCTGCTATCAATGGAGTCTTAGCCAAACTGTGAACACAGTTGTACGAAGTTGTCTTGTAAGCTTGAATGCTCCATAATAATATCTGATATTGCATTGAGTTTAATTTTTGTATCGATTTTTTATTTAAAAATTTGAACCATATTTCTGATCCATATGTTAAAGTTGATCTGAATAAAGATTTGTACAATGTAATTCTTTTATGGGAGCTCAAACCCCATGATTTGCTGCATAGAGAGAATAGAAAATTTTTTATTCTTAGAGTTCTGCTCACTATTTCCTCTATATGAAAAGCAAAATTTAATTTGTTTTTTCTTCTATGATTTGCAATTGTTATTCCTAAAATTTTTATTTTTTGTACTGGTGAAATTAATCCACTCTTAAATTTAACTGGGATCTTCTCTTTATTATGCAAATATAAAATGTTTGTTTTTTCGGAACTGATTTCTAACTTGTTCTTGATACACCACAATTCGATAGTATTTAATGCTTCCTCTATAACTATTTTTAGTGATGCTAGATCTTTATTCCAGCATATGATCGAAATATCGTCCGCATAACAAATCAACTCACAATTGGGCACCTGCAAATTCATCAGCAAATCATTCAACAAAATTGTCCATAGAAGTGGAGAAAGCGGACCGCCCTGAGGACACCCCTTGGTAATTGGCTTTGAAGTTGTTAGATTGTCGTAACTGAAAGAAATGAACCTGGAATTTAAATATGATTGTAGAATTTTGATCAGTTTTTCCGGTAAATTATCTGAGTCTATTCTTTTGATGATCGCTGGCCACCAGGCATTATCAAAAGCCCCCGAGATATCTATTGTAATTAGTGCAGACAGTTCTTTTTGCTTATGCTCCATTAATACATCGATTATAGTATTCAAAGCAGTGATGGTTGACTTAGACTTCATAAATCCGTGCTGCCTCGAGCTTAACAGATTGTTTTGAATATAAAATTTATAGATTTTATTTTTGAGAATTTTTTCTAGAATCTTTGAAAAATTTGATAATAAAGATATCGGACGGTAGCTTTTAGCTGATTCATAATTGGTTTTGCCGGGTTTGGCTATTATTTTGAGTGCTGCTGTTTTCCATTTTTTAGGGAAGTATCCTATTTGAATACATTTATTAAATATTGAGTGTAAAATCGGAAGTATTAGTTGAAAAGCATTCTTTATCATATTATTACTAATATTGTCTGGACCAGGAGCTTTATTTACATTAATTTTGTCGATTATCTCTTCTATTTCTTTCTTATAAATTTTGCATGAGTTGGAGTTTGTAAAATTCGGTGTATAGTTCCTTATTGATGTATGGTGAGCAGTATCCGATATAGTTGTATCATCAGGAATTAGTTCATTATTCAGATCTTTTATTAGAGTTTCTTTAGAATCTACTGGTGCCTGTTCAATTATTGGTAATCCCTTTTGTTGATTAGAGGAGCACAGTTTTTTTAAGGTTCTATAGGCGTTTCCAAACGGATTATTAGATCCATTTTCTTCTATAAAATCTCGCCAACTATTCCTCTTAGCTTTTCTAATACTATTTTTATATTTATTTCTGACAGACTTATATTCATTAACACTAATTGCTTTATGATGAAAGTATCGATTTCTCACATAATGAAAATACTTTTTCTTTTGTTCTAATTCTTTGTTCCACCACTTGATCCCGGTATCGAAAGTGAAGTTGGAAGAATTCACCTCCAGTGATTGATATGCAGCTTCCAGAATTATATCCGATAGCCTGTCAACTACCATGTCAATATCAGTTTCCTTTTCGACCTTTTTTACATCGTTTTCCAATCTTCTTACTTCCTGTTTAGAAATTGTATTTGAAAACAGTGACCAGTCTGCTTTCTTTTCGCTAAATTTCCATGTAGATTTTTGTTGATTGTTTGTAATATCTAAGTTAACATTGATATCAAATGAAACTGTCACATGGTCGGAAATCTTGGTCAATTCAGAAGTTTGCCAATTGTTTACCAGTTTCAATGAATGTCTATTTGAAATAGTGAGATCTATTATGCTTTTATTACGACAGGTAGGAGTTTTGTTATTGTGAATAAAAAGATTATATTCATTAATAATAGGTTGCATTTTATATCCGTTAGAGTTTGTAATTCTATCGAACCAAACCGGGTGAAGGGAATTAAAATCTCCACAGAGGATTAGGGAAGTACTCTCGAAGGTAGCTATCAAATTCTTTAAAAAGTTCAAATGTTCGTCATCGCATTTGTTTGGAGGAATATAAAAGTTTGCTATTATCGTCCTAGATTTAGGTGTATTTATAGAGATTGATGTACAAAACTGGTTTGTGAAACCCTCCAACTTCCTATATTTTATATTTTTATTATATATAACCGTTGCAGTATAAGTGTTTTCTGTTGAGGAACAATGTACTATGTGAGAGTCCATATCGAACACGACCTTTCTATTTAAAACATAAGGCTCTTGAAGAAGGAGAATATCTGGAGGGTTGTCTCTAATTGAGTTTCTGAGTTCGGTAGTTGCAATTATACTTTTCCTAATGTTCTGTTGTATACATTTAATTTTTCCTCTGGTTAAAATTTTTGCTTCTTTCATAATGGACATTTATGCGAAGCGCTTATGAGCCTGTTGTGTAATCTGTTCGCTGAATCATCAGGCTGATTTGTTTATTGTAAATTGGACAATCCTTAGAATTTGGTTTGTGATCAAGATTGTTATTTTTAAAGTATGGGTGTTTGACGCAGTAGCAACACTTTATTATATTAGAACATGATGTTGACCCTCTGTACCGCAGTTCACACATTTTTTCAAGTTTGGGCAGTCGTTTTTCTTGTGGTTAGGGTTGAATAAAAAACAGTTCTGACATTGGTTAACCAGGACTTTGTCTCGAACTTCACATCTTTGTACATCAGTATAAATTTTGTTGGCTTTTATTATAGCTTGGTAGGCCCGAGGCGAAACCCTCAGCACCACATCATGATCAGGTTTATTGGACTTAATTGGGAAAAGTACCTTTAGTTCGTTTTTAAAGTTATTAAGTTCTGGGTTCATTTCACAAATTGTGTTTGTTAGATCAGATATGTCTGTTGATTTATTTACATTTTTTATAACAATAGTTGGATCTCTTTGATTAGGCTTATAGATTTTACATGTTTGGTTCAATTCATCGATTTTCCTGAAACTCTCAATCAGTTGATCTATGTCTTGTTCGTTGGGTGATTTTAATATTGTACCCCTTCGTGTATTTATCAATTTTGAAATTTTGGCAGTATTTCCTTTTTGGCGAAATTGCTTTATTGTTTCATTCACCTTTTGGTGTACATGAGCTGTATTTTGATCATCATTAGCAAATATAATCAGTGTTTTCTCATCATTAGTGTATCTATTTTTTTGTAATATTTTATCATTTCTATTTTTGACTATTTCTGCGTATGAGTGCGATTCCTTGATTTTATTTTGTTTAACTAATTGTGCTATATCATTTTTAATATCTGTGAAATTACCTTGCAATTGTTCCTCAAATCTATTTATGTTTTCGTCTAACTTTATAAGCTCAGTTACGCTATCTTTGACCTGTTTTATTGTACTTTTGAGAAAGCCAAGATCTTGTTTACTTATTGTTTTTTGGTTATTATCAAATTTATCGGAGAAATATTTCCATATTTCATCCAATCGAGCAATTACCAGTGTATTCATTCTTAGAAAATTTGCATGTTAATTAACTTTACTCAATCTTTAAACAAATTAGCGCAGAACTTTAAAAATTAAATCTATCTTTATAAATGTCAATATTAAGTTTCACCTATCAATTTCAAATTATTAACCAAGAAGAAGTTATAATATAGTTATAAAAGAATACAATAAGTAAAATGAATATTTAAAACAATATTTACCGGAACTAGCGGAGCCTAGCGACACACGTCCGGTCAGTTTCGCCTCCTGGCGAAAGAAGAGATTAAGACAAAATGGCTTGTTAGTTAACACGGTAGTTTCAAGTACATGTACTCTCAAGCTTTGCAAGCTTGATACCTTAATATGATTGAGTGGAGATAAGAAAGAAGAAGAAGTACATGTACGAGGGGTAACCATGGAAACACCAGGTTCTAGCAATATTTGTATGACAAGTTTCCAATAGAAAGGTCTCCTTGAGACAAGTTTACTGTATAAACATAGGATAACAAGACCACATCTATAAATCCAGTATTTAGAGCTTCTTTAATTCAACACTCATTTCAATCCAACCCATTTTGTCACTTCTCAAGTTTACCTGAAACATAAAGTATATAATAGGTTCAAATTCTTGATAAATTTGTTCATTAATAATGTTGTAATTAAAAAAATTTGTTAATGGCTGTTTTTACAATAACTGCAACCACATGTCTAGACATGTGCCAAAAGAGGCACCTCTTTCATTATAAGTGCATTGTTTTAATGCATTTATAAAGGGAGAGGGGCCTCTTTTGGCACATAAATGCCATCTTCCCACAAATTTCATTGTAGTTTGTCTATGCATGTAAAAGGCGGGCTGACTTTTGAACTTACAAGAGGTACCAGAGCCCTTTTTGATTACTTGCCTTTACTATTGGGGTTGGACTTGTGAAAGAAACGTAGTGGCCAAGTGAGGTAACCCACAGTACACACACATAGTGTAACAGGATTTTTTTTTCTTCACCGTCAGCTCAGTACCAGCAAACTAGCTCTTGGACATTTTGTGTGAAGGTTGTTGTTGATGTGCAGGACCTCATCAATCTCACCGACAATTCCTCAGAGTTCTTTGCCATCTCGGAAGATGGGGAGACCAGCGAACCTGCCACACCTCTCAGACAGACCCGGTCCATCGTAAGTAGTTCTGCTGCTGCCACATCCATCTGGTTCCCCACTGTATTGTGTATCACCATCTTCTCATCTAATCTCTTTAAAAGTTCAAGTGATGGCAATCTTCCTTGATATTTACTTTGTGGAATTCCTTTTATTTTTTCAGCTCACGAGAAGAATAACTTCTCATGATAAAGTGATAAAGCACAATTTGGATTATTGATTTTTTCTTTTGTCTGATGATGGTGACAATGTTGTTACAGAAATGTCCCACACTAATAAATTATTTGGATTAGGTCTCTATCGATCTATAAATTCCATCTATTGAATTATATCAAAGTGATAAAGTGCAATTCTAGATTAGAAACAAGAGGTGTAACACGACCACACCCAATTCTCAATAAGTTGTGCTTTGTGTTTTGGTAACAAGTGTTGGTGCCGAAACATCTCACACAATTTATGGATTTGGTCTTGTTATCATATTGTTTCTTCTCTATCTAATGAAACCCTGTGTTTGAAGCCTTGTGCCATTTAACAAGAAAGAACAATCCTCAAGATCAAATGGAGCTATATAATAGGATGGCAGACAAAATAGTTGAGGATTTATTGGAGAGCTTAAATGAAGCAATAAAGGAGAGAGAAATGGAAGTTTGCAGGAGACCTCGGATGATGATCAGGAGAATGTTTATTGGCCCTACTTGAAGACTGAAGGGAGAAGACCAAAGAAAATTTACTTGATGATCTAATAGAGTGGCCTGGAATTAGAAGATGACGTAAGAAGACGGGAATAGAATTGACTGAAGCAGAATAGGGTGAAATGGTGTTCCATGATGGACAGTTTCCATTATCAGAAATGATAAGGTACAATTTGAATTATAGATTAGAAACGCAAGGTAATAAGACCAAATCCAAATATATAAATAGTGTTCAAAGTTTCAGTAACAGCGTTGTTACCATGAGCAGATGAAAGTACAGAATTGATATTAAAATCAGTACTTTTGTAAGATGATGGTAACAAACAAGGCTGTTACAGAAATGTCCACACTATTTATTTATATATTTGGAGATTTGGTCTTGTTACCTTGATAACTTTCATCAGGTAAATTAGAGTCGCTGTTTAAAATAAATGGAATAGTAAACAAATAACACAAGTTGTACCACCCCACATTATTATTTATTTAATCATTTTACTACAGTCTTACATTGTGCTGAGGTAATGAAGAAAGGTTGTGGTGGAGGGATATCTATGAAGGCCATGATTGGTGCTATGCAGCTGGCTCCCTCGGACACAGAGAGCGACAGAGATGAGTTCCATCTGGACTCCATCGGCAAAGAACAGCTCTACATGGCTCTGGAGTCCGTCAAGTCTCGGTACCGCAAGTACAAGACCAGAGCCCTGGAGGTGAGTGTGTGGATACAAGGAAACCTCGGGTAAAATGGAATAGAGCAAGCCTTATAAAGAACCTAAAGTAATAGATTATCGTTGTCTTAAACCTAAAGTAATTCCCAATTGAATTCTAGAAGATCCATTACATTGTAGAATTGAATTCACGAAGCATAAAAATAATCCAAATTTTAAATAGCATCCCTGTTAACACTTGCTGAAAATTGTTCTGTCTTTCAATCAAAGGAAGATTTAGGTGCTATTAAAGTACAGAATGAAACCTAACTAGATAGATTGTAGATATACCAAACCTTCCCTTATAATGGGTCCCTAAAGTAATTCCCAATTCCATAGAGAATGAAAAATACTTTTGAGTTTTTTTTTTTAATAATATAATATCATCCCCTTATAACCAAACCAAACAAACCAAATTTTAAGTCCCAAAATTGAAAATTATAATTAAAGTATTTGGTTTTTAATAAACTTAAAATTTTAATGAATTTTTTTAAACAGAAAAAAAAAAAAAAAAATGTTGTGCAAGTTTCAGCTCACAGATTCAAAACAAAATATTTGGCAGCCTAAGTTGTTTATATTTAGGTTCTATTTTTGCCATATCTCTTTTTTTTTTTTTCCATTGTACCTTCATTAATCGACATAGAATATTTTTTTTGCCTTTTCTTCTCAACAACTTAAAATGGAAAAATCTTGCGAATGGCTTCCAAAAATTTAAGGAAAATGCCAAAGAAATAGCTGTTCATAACACACCATCACTTATGTCATTCTTTTCTCCAGTGACAATATTGATTCTTAGGTCATCAATTCCGCCTTTGCCGGTACAAGTCTGTATGAAAAAGGAAGAGGGGGAGCAGTAACAAGCTCACTAAAAATCTGGGCTCAGCTGGCCCGGCTGATAGTACCCTGTAAGGGCTCCTAATCCAGGGATACAGGATGAGCAGCGTTTGTACTCCATGTTAGGAGCGGCTGCACATGGCGTCTGTTCCTCATGTCAGAGGCGGCCATTTCTTTTGGAGCTAAGTTGGCCTGCCACGGAGTAGTGCTCCCAGTCTTAATGACAAAGGCAGACGCATTCTACTTCACCCAGTCATGATCTCAAGCTTCCCAAGCTTGATACCCTAATATGATTGAGTTGAGATAAGAAAGAAGAAGAAGATTCTTAGGTCAGAATTTCTCAGCGTTACATTGTGTCTGATGACATGTGAGTTTGCTAGGCAGGTTTGACGTCCGATACTGTCGAAGCGGAATGAGGAAATAATCCAATGGATTAACATAATGATCACAAACAGCCAGGGATTTTGCCTAATAAAAGAACTGGTTGAACTGAATGAATTTTCCAATGTCCCAATGGACATGTTTTTTGCTGATCCCCGGAGGAGAAGAGAGATTTATATTAGTTTGAAGGTTTCCATTATTGATTTATTTTATCACTATTCTTGTGTATTGACAAAACTCTCAGTGTGAAATAATCATAAAGAATTCTGTTTTTAATATTTCTCTATTTATAAAGCTAAAAAAATGTTATCTGCCAATTGGTATATTACCCGTATAAGACTATCGTTACAGGTAGAACTATTTAAACTTGTAGTTTTATTTCTTTTTCTCTCAAATATATTTGTTATATATATATTAAAAACAAAGAAGGCATATCTTGACCATAAGCATATGTGCTTTTTAGATGACACCGCCATCTGATGGAACAGAAATCAACTAAACGTTGATATAGCCTGTTCCCTGATATTTGGTCAGGATATGCCTTTGTTTTTAATATCAACACCTGACCTTTTTAAATTTTTCTATTATTTTTTTCACACACACACATATATATATATATAGATAATAAAAAGGCATATATTGAATTGAATAAAAGATTTATTTGCCAATATTTTGGTTGGCTGAATGCCAACCTTTATCAAGGTATTACATTTTTGTATAAACTATATATATATAAACATATATACAGTTAAACCTGTCTATAGCACCCCCTCTAAATAGCGTCTCTCTCTCTATAGCACTTGATTTTAAATATGTAGTATGATGCGAGATTTACATTAAAAGTGACCTGTCTATCACACCCCCTCTCTATCACTCTATTTTGGTGAGTCCAAAGAAGGGGCGCTATAGACAGGTTTAACTGTATGTATGTTATATGTATATATATAAACACATTTGAGGCATTCTATACTGATATCTTTAATACAGAACCTGGACATCCTATATCATATAGTGAAATTAGGAAAGACATAAGGCTCTGTGATGTCTATTTTATTATTTTTCTTTTTAAAATCAAAACAATTCAACTTTAAGAAAAAAGAAAAAGGCATCTCCTGATCGTGCAACAAAAAGTTGCTGATGGCACAAGCCAACGTTTAGTTGCATATCTGGAAATGCCTTTTTCTTAAAGTTGAATGAATTTTTAAAAAATACATTTTTTTGGCCTAAAATTATTTTTTTTCTCTCAACTTTTTTTTTTTTTTGTTCTTTAGTTTGTATATACCAAAGCACTGGGTATATATATTTTCTTTCTAGCATTAATGGTTGTCAAAAAAAAAAGATTTTTATTTCTCTTCCTCATTAAGAAAAAGAGGAAGATTTAGAAGAAGATGGACTGACAAATTTAGACAAATCACTGGACTGACGCTGGGACAAAGCTGGCTGAAATAGAACAGGTTGATGAGATGTCGTATAGTGATGATAAGGCACAATTTGGATTATAGATTATAAACACAGGGTAATAAGACCAAATCCTACACACTATTTATTTGGATTTGGTCTTATTACCTTGTGTTTGTCATATAGTGATATATATTTAATTAAAAAGGCATATATTGGATCAAAATATCATTTATTTTACCAATATTTCAGTTGGCTGAACGCCAACCTTTATCAAGGTGTTATAACATTTTAAAGTGTGTCAACAACAAACTCGGCGCCAGATAACGTCAGCAGCATTAAGTTTTAAAAATATTTTGTTATATTCAGTGGGGAGAAAAAAATTGATATATATATATTTATATTATGGACAAAATAAATTTTGTAAAATATTGGTAACTGAAATATTGGTAAAATAAATGATATTTTGATCCAATATATGCCTTTTTAATTAAATATTTATTTTTGGATTTCTCTATTTTCAATAGTGATATATATATATATGTCATTTAGTACTTTTCACATGTGTAGACATGTGGTGCACTTACATTTAAAGCAGTTGCCTACCTCTACCCACTATGATTATCATGGCCTGTACCATGTGTACTTAGGGATAAGCAAAAAAAAAAAAAGGTCATATAGTGAAATCATAGCTTTGTAAATTCTAATTTATATCTCCCTCTTTTTCCCCCTCCACTCTTTTTTTGTATTTCTTAGGAGAATCTCTATATATAAGACAAAAGGTCTTAAAGGTATTGATTGATAGAGTGGGATTATGAACTTGCAGTGTAATGGAAGAACAAATCAACTTGTCAAGTTGGCATATGGAGAACAAGAGGGAAAGTGTACAAGATCAGATTGTAAAACTAACAGCCCTATTTAACACTCATGGACAATACTTAAGGAAGTTGTACCTTTTAGCATGTATATCGGGATTCAGACAATAAATCTGAAAGATATTACAGGGACCTTTATTGAAGACAAATGAGATAACCAAGTGTGAACAAAATTGCCTCTTGTCACCTTCAAAATAACAGACAACTAGTGACATCAAAGACATTCCACTTCCTTAAGTTTTGTCCATGAGTGTACTTTGATATAAATGACTATAATTCAACACTGACCTTTTATAATTCAACTGATATTTCCTCATAGTGTTGAAGTAAAGAAGTTGGGAATAATTTATATATAGCTTTGCTAGTCTTCTTCTTCTCCTTCATTCTTATCTCCACTCAATCACACTAAGGTACCAAGCCTGTAAAGCTTGAGACTTTTGATGGTGTCTGCCGGGGGAAGAGTAGAGCTCATCAATGGATGAGTCAATACAGTCAATAATATGTCTTGGGGTTGCAGGCTGAGAATTGCACTTAGTACATAGTGGGAAAACCTTGCAACCATTCTGGAAAGTCATTGTCCTTAGATGACCAGATTTAAGTCTGGAAATCAAAGACTGTTGTGCTTTGCTAGTAATTGCCAGTTATAATTGTGAAGATCATTTATTAGTTAGTTTGAAGTTGTTTTGGGAAAAATATAACTGGCATCAACCAGTAATTTATTTAATTCTGGATGTTTCATTGACTCGCTGGGGAGAGGGCATTCCACTGAGTGATAGCGAATCACTGAAATGTCAAGAATTAAGTGAATTATTGGTTGAGGCCAGTTATAAGTGTTGGTAAATTTCTCTTTCTTCTCATTGCATCATCTCAGCAGAGTACAGCAGCTGTATAGATGGAGCCACATTTTACCTCACCCCATGTGTACCTCGGCCTGCTCAAACCTCAAATGAATTTCTCCAAGATAAAATTCAGCCCACAGTAATTTGTCTTCCATCTCCGCACCTTCCCCTTTTCTTTATATTAGTTAGGGAGGAAAAAATGAATCTAGTCTTTCATTCTAATTTTCTACTGTAGTTTTTATTCTTGCTTATGTATTTATTTTTCTCCTTAGAAATATGTAAATATTGACATTTATAATTAAAAAAAAAAGTGACTTTTTTTTAATTGTGTGTGCTCATTAGTTAGCTTAAAAAAAAAAAAAAGAAAAACCTCCTATTAGTTTTGTCAGAATTATATTTGGCCCAAAAAATAAGAATTTATATTTTAACCCACAGCTGAAAATGTTTCCAATTTTTACCTCCTTGTGTCTCTGTGCAGTACTCCAAGACCAATGCCGAACTGCAGGATGAGGTGGAAAAACTAAAAGTAAGATTCTTTTTTAACATTGTGGTTACACTCAGAATTTTTTTGTTAAAGTTTTATTTTATAAAAAATATATATAATTGTTTGAAATAATCAATAAGTATTGATTTGATTTTTTAAACAATCATAAACCAGAATGGATTATCTAAATTGCTTCACTGACTCCCCGATTCTTGCAAAAGTTTACCAGCAAGTGCAAGTAACCAAATAGGGCTCTCCTACCTTATTAGTACAAAGTGTACTGCCTCCTACATGTGTAGACATGTGGTGCATTTTCTGTAAAAGCTGTTGCTAACTAACCACCATAATTATCATGGCCTGTACCATGTGTAAACTTGGGATAAGTTATAAACACACTCATGGACAAAACTTAAGGAAAAGTCTTTAATGTCACCAGTTGTCTATTTTTTCGAAAGAGACATTTTGTTCATACTTGGTTTTCTTGTATGTCTTCAATAATGGTTACTGCGTTTCCAATATCTTTCAGAGTTATTGTCCTGATATACATGCTAAAAGGTACAACTTCCTTAAGTTTTGTAATGAGAATAAATAAACTAATTAAAAATGTAAATTGATTATCAGTTATTTTGTTCTAAATTTAAAAAATAATAATTACTGTGCTAATAAAGAATCTAAATTCCTATTTTTTTTACCAATAGATGATGTCATTATGGATTGTGTTTACAAACTATTTTTTTTTAACTGAATCAGTAGAAAAGTGAGACACGTTATGTGTAACATTGGTTAAATATAGCCTTCGTTCTTTATCAGTATCTAGAGATAGGTACTAAATTTTAACTGCTGTGTAGCAGGTGCACTGATAATTGTCACACTCTCTTCTTGTCCATTTCCTAGGGCCCTCCACACTCTTTTCTTTCTTAGGATTCTTTCTTACTGGTATAAGGGGGTCGGTGAAAGGATGGTCTAAACTGTAGGTTTCGACCGCTGCGACCCGGGTTCGATTCCCGCATTAGACCCTTTTTTTTTCCGATTTAAAAAAAAAAAAAAATGCTTCAATGCCCCTCGATTCTTGCAAAAGTCCAATCCCACCAGCGAGTGCCAGTAACAAAACAGGGCTCTGGCATATTTGTAAGTGCAAAGTCGAACTGCTTTTCACATGTGTAGACATGTGGTGCATTTACAGTAAAAGCAATCGCCTACTTCTACCCACCATGATTACCATGACCTGTACCACGTGGACTTGGAATAAGTTAAAAAAAAAAAAGAGGGTGTATTTGTAAGGTAACAAGTTCGAATCCAAATTGTACCTCATCAATACCTGAGGCCTTAAGCAATACTAATTGATACTAATGAACCCTCTTTGTGAAATATCACTTAACTGAAAAGGTTTGTGGTAGAGATGTGCAACCTGTTCCACATTCAACAAATTAATCCCCTCTATCACATTAAGGTGAAACTATCAAGTGTCCAAGAATGTGTTTTTAAAAAAATTATATTTTTTATTGTGAACTTTCTGGTCTGAAAGCCTCTTCTTCTACAGGAGAGAACAAGATAACAAAAACTGAGGATAAATTATATCGCTAATGCTCTCAATGGAATGATAAAAATATTCTTACAAAGATAGGTATTAAAAACAAAGAAGGCATATCCTGACCACTAGCACATGTGCTTTTTAGATGGCAGAGCGCCATAGGTATGTATATAAGTTTTATACGTGCATATTAAATGAGAAAGGATGGTATTCATGTGCTAATAAAAGGCACCTCTTCCTTTTAATAGATGCATGTGTTTATTAAAGTATTCGAAATAATTCATTTGTTGTCTTGATGTATATATTCAGTTCAACAAGTCTCAACTTTGGCCTATTTGAAATAATCAGTATACCATGGATTGGGCCTTATGATTATATGGTTTTGTGCCTTTGTGGCTCTTAAAGAAAGTTACTAGTTATGATAAATAATTAGTTAGGGGGTCGGTGGAAGGCTGGTTAAACCGTTTGGTTTTCGACCACTACGACCCGAATTCGATTCCCGCATTGGACACTTTTTTCTGTTTAAAAAAAAAAAAAAATGCTCCAATGGCCCCCAATTCTTGCAAAAGTCCAACCCCACCAGCGAGTGCAAGTAACCAAACGGGGCTCTGGCACATTTGTAAGTACAAAGTCGAACTGCTTTTCATATGTGTAGACATGTGGTGCGCTTACAGTAAAAGCAGTCGCTAACTACCCACCATGATTATCATGGCCTGTACCACGAGTACTAGGAATAGCAAAAAAAAAAAAAATTAGTGGGTAGGGCTTTATGCAACAACTTTTTCATTTAAATCGCCATATATATATGTTCATACATGTTAAAAGTAGTTCTACTCTATGAAATAAAACCCCCTCAATATAGGATTTGATCCTGTATTCTTCATATTGCCATGGCAACCTACTTTCCTACTTAACACCACCAATTATGGGTACATGCTATCTTACTCTGTAGTCTATCACATGATCTCACAGAATTAATATTTATTTTACCTGGTTCAATCAGCATAGTTGATGGTGGTATCATATGTGCCATGTGCAGCGATGTTATAATTTCATCAGGTTGACTGCAGTATAACCACCTCCATGAGAGGACACTCCTGATAGAGGACACCTCCTACAAAGAACTGTTTTCTTTGCCAAAATGACCATTTTTTATTAAACTCTCTGGTAGGACCCCTAAAGGAAACTTTGGTTCTCCAACTTGGTGTTGTCCTTTACAGAGAGTTAGTTCTACCTTTACTAGTGTGCCCCAGAATACCTCACTAGTTATCTCCTTTGTTGAAGGTGGCACTAAAGGACCATCTCTACAATCCCAGGTGTCAATTCTTGTGTCTAGAACTCTGCAGGTTGAACCAAGGGAAAAACAATACAGTTGGCCTGTATCATATCCCTCACCTCAATCATATCTTTCATGATATCGCACCCCTCACTTTCTTTGTGCACCTAAACATTCTTATTTTGGAGTTTGTTGCTAACTGTGGTTTGTGTCTCTTGGGGCTGGGGATTTCCCTCTTATCTTCTCTTCCTATCTTCTTATCTTTTGTCAAGGCTTAGCTCTCACCTTGCTGCACCATTGATGTCGTACACCTTGCTGCACCATTGATGTCGTAGTCTCTGCTGGGTCTTTTATTATGGTGGTGGTGGCTCTTGCTTCTATGTAGCTAGCTGCTTTTTAAAAAAAATATTTCTTGTACATTCTATGGATTCACTAGTCACTAGGTATTTAATATCATTGAATGGAACACACTTTACAAAAACAAAAGGTTTGGCTTGGGGATAGTCAACAAATAAGATTTTATCTGCTATTGATAGTGTTATAATGTTAGTTGTGGCTCACTGATTTCTTATCTCTTGATTCGCCACTATGGAAGCAATTTTATTCAGATGGGCTGTGATGGCAGGTCCCACAACCACTTACTGTTGCTGGGGCATAGAAGCCATGTTTCTACTTCTCTCTCAATCTACTCTCCTTATTAAAAAGAGAGAGGTTACTCGTCTTTTTAATTTTTTAATTTTTGTAAATTCTGCTTTGAAGGGTCAGCTTTGAGCTTTGATGTGTTCTCTGGTCAGCTTTGAGCTTTGATGTTCTCTGGAAAAAGATGAAGGAAGACTGCTGCTGAATAGCATCCAGAAAGAGATTTGCTGATTGAATGGTGAAGAGAGAATTTAGAGTTGACTGAAAGTTCACAGGTATTCTGATGGCATCTATTCATAAAGAGACAGTTAGTTTGTTAATGATGATGACACTTGCTAGAAGTTCTCCAAACTTCAGGAATGAATCTGTTGACCCACTTCTCACTTTGTCAATTTGAAACATTTTAGTAGTTTTTAATAGCCATCTTTTGTATATACATAGCAAACAAATGTAGACATGATGGATAGATCTCAGGGGAATTCTCTTCCGTTTACTGCCTCTAAATCTCAGAGACAATGGAATAGTCCAATAGATCTTGCCTTGGTATAACGGAATCCCAAAACTCCAGTAAGTGTCTCTAGGTAGGGTTAGGTATGGGGGAGTGGAGGTGAAGAAGTCCGGTGGTGGTGGTGGCAGCATGCGCTGGCGGAAGGGCAGGACCGCACGCTGCGCAGGGTGGCGGAGCTGCGGGAGCAGTGTGTCCTGGAACAACAGGCCAAGGCCCACCTGGAGGAGAACCTGCGGCTGGTGATCGAGGAGAAGGAGCAAGTTATCCGGGTGCTCCAGACTCAGGTCTTTCTTCATACATTGGGTCTTCTTCTTCCCTTCTTCTTTCTTGTGCCTGTCATCATCCCCTCCCCATAGCTACATGTCCCGATGGTGTTTTAACTAATCTTTCTCTCTGTATACCTTGGTCAACTCTTTTTTTTGTAGTTAGTGTTTTTGTCTCTTGTATTTTGTTACATGTTGTTAGCTAATTTTATTTTTATTTTTTGGCTGATTTGACACACACATTTTTATCTGCTTTTTTATATTTATTTTTTTGGATGTTTTTTTTTTTTTTTTTAGTGGCTGCATAGAATATCGACAGATTTCTAAGACAGATTTATCAGATTTTTTTCAATTTTACATGTGTTTTTTTAAACCCTAATAAAATAAACTAATAGAATCAACATCCAAGGTTAAGTTTCTTTTACCCTTTTTATTTCTCTAGCTTCCAGAGAAGCTAACATGTATTTCAACAGAAGAACTAGGAAGTAA
This sequence comes from Cordylochernes scorpioides, assembly GCA_030710605.1. Lineage (NCBI taxonomy): Eukaryota > Metazoa > Arthropoda > Arachnida > Pseudoscorpiones > Chernetidae > Cordylochernes > Cordylochernes scorpioides. The sequence goes on along the minus strand of CP092867.1, from coordinate 19,317,477 downwards.
GACTTCCAGCTAACTAGATGCTTATAGTTAGCTGGAAGTTATACTTTTAGGTGCTCCTGGGCATGTTAGCCTGACTGAAAGCTAGAGAAATAAAAAATGATAAAGGAATCTTAACCTTGGATTGCTTGTTGATTTTACAAAATTATAAGTCAGGCTTGTGTATAATAAAATAAACGAATGCAATGCAGAAAGCAACTCCATTTTTACAAAGTGGTACTTGCATTAATAGCAGACTTAAGAATGGGTTCTCAATCAAGATGTGTTTTGTTTCATTAAGGGAAAAAAATTAAAGAAAGATTCAATATGCACTCCTCATGCATTGTGCAAATGACTTTTGATAATTGATAAAACGGACAAATAAAATTTACTGCAACTTTTTTTATTTGCATATATGAAGCTTTCAATCAAGCCTTTCTTTAGTTCAACATATTTCAAGTTGTTAAAATTGAGATATTATTCTCTGTTCTAACCAGATTAAATAAGGCTATAGGAATAAACTAATATAGAATATGCAAAATAGAGTATTATAATATATAAGAATATGCATAATAATAATTTTATGCAAAATAGAATATTGTTTGATTTATATTATGAAAAGAAAAAGTTATTACAGGACAACCTATATGCAGTATAACCTCTTTAATTCAACACCTCAAGGGATCAGAATTTTGTGGATGAATTTGTGTTCAATTATAGTAGGTTAAATTGAAGACCCTCGGCAGAGATGAATGCCAGTGACGGATAGGGGAACAACCTTCAGATATGAAGGCCAGCTGTGAAACAAGCAGAATAACTCTGATGAATAAACAGTCGCTGACCAACAGCGCATTGTTATAGAGAGGAGAAAGACCTCTTTAAAAATCCTGAGTTCAACTGACCCGGTTGATAGACCTCAGCAAGGGTCCCCCTTCATACTGAGGAGCTGTGTCTGTACTCATGTTAGAGTCTGCAGCAAAGGTATCTGCTTCCATGTTAGGAACGTCCTCAAATTACAGCAAAGTCAGACTTTCACCAATGTGTGCCTAGATCATGTGATCAGCGAAATCTGCACCTCTAGATCCTATTCTATGAGATCGATTTTCTTACCCAGATTTTTGCTTAATCTTCAGATCAGAACATATAGCCATCTGTGAAGCCTTAAAATCCATCAGAAATACTAATAATCAAGATATATGGATCCATACTGACAGTAGAAGTGCCATACAACACTTGAGTCACACAGGGGAACTTAGAGACAAAGTAAGCAGGAGCATAATTGGTTATCTCCAAAAACTCTCAAAGCCACAAACATTCTCCTTCAATGGATACTTTCACATGCCGGCATTGAAGGCAATTAAGCTGCTGATGTGCTAGCAAAAAAAGGCACAAGAGAACCCTTGCCACAGAACAATAAACTTTTAAATTTTAAAGAAATAGAGACAGTAGCCAAAACAAAACTAAACAAGAACTGGAGGATCCCACCTAAGCACAGTTGGTACAGTGGAGTGGACCCAGGAGGAGCTGTGAACCTTAGAAATAGACAGCACCACCCTACTTCCCAAAATGTAGCTTAGCACCTGCAGCTCCAGAACAAATTTTAGTTTGCAATAGATTCACTAAACAGGACCTTAGGGAGATGCCTCTTCTAATAATCAAACAGCTCAAGGAGCATGGACTCATGAAATTTGTGTAATCTTTGCACAAGTGGATAAGAAACAACAATAGCAGCAACAACATGGATTAAATAAAATTTCCTGGTTGGGATTTAAAAAAAAAAAAAAATAATTAAAAGGTATTGATTTAAGAGTTTATACTGTATGTATATACCTAAAGAGACAACTCTCCCTTTAACTGAATGTATATCTTCAAATCAAATGGAATTTTGACGAGTGCTGAATATAATGTTGTGTAGAAATGGCAGCAGTCCGTGCCATGAGACAACAGGTGGCCGGCCACTATCCTCAGCTGGTGCTGTAATTACATCCTTCCAGCAATTTTGATTTTACTTCTTTAGGAAAATATAGAACAACCTCCATGAGAGGGCACTCATGCTAGAGGACACCTCTCTACAAAGGACAGATTTCATTTGCAAAATCATCATTTTTACTATTTAGCAACTCTCTGGTAAGAGGATAACTCTCTCTAAAGGACACTTTCCCCTGCCATTAGGGGTCCTGGGGGTCGGTGGAAGGCTGGTTAAACTGTTTAGTTTTTGACCACTACGACCCGGGTTCGAATCCCGCATTGGACACTTTTTTCTGTTTAAAAAAAAAAATTAAAAAAATGCTCCAATGGCCCCCCGATTCTTGCAAAAGTTCAACCCCACCAGCGAGTGCAAGTAACCAAACGGGGCTCTGGCACATTTGTAAGTGCAAAGTCGAACTGCTTTTCACATGTGTAGACATGTGGTGCGCTTACAGTAAAAAAGCAGTCGCTAACTATCCACCATGATTATCATGGCCTGTACCATGTGTACTAGGGATAAGCAAAAAAAAAAAAAAAATTAGGTGTCCTTTACAGGAAGGTTCTACTGATAGATTTTAGATTACTCCATATTTTCATATCTAAATCTGGAGTTTTTGAACCTAGTAGATTCTCCATTGTTGTAATCTAAATGGGTGAATTCACTCTTATCTTGGTGTTGTTTCTAATCCCTGTGTGCAAAGATTACACAAATTCCATGAGGTTATGTTCCTCAAGCTGTTTGATGATAAGCAGTGGCCTCTCCCAAAGGTCCTGTTTAGTGCATCTAATGCAAGCCAAAATGTATTACTCTTGGATAAACTAAGGTAAACTCACATGGAATGATTATTAGAGCCAGATACCCTTTTTTTTAGGAATAAAGAAAAATCAAATAAGTACAGGCTTCTTCAGCATGGCTCTACCTCAACAACCAAAAAATTGATCCCCAAGAAGCATAAATTCTAGACCTGGTATTTAATGGCAAAAGTACTTTGTGGAATGCAAAACTATATTTTGAAAACTAGAACAGAAAGGTAATCCATGGAAGCATATGGTGCCTCTTCCTTCAATATAAACGTCAAAACCTGATGCCATCTATTGACCATTAAAGAGGGGTAATTGTACTGGAAATATTTGGTCGGTAAAAATTAAGAAAAAGTGTAATATCCTAATTGTGTAACAGAGAGTTGCTGATGGCCTATCTGTACCATTTATATCAGGATAAATATCAACTATAAATAATAAACAAAATGGCTTCCAAAGATGAGTATCTTGCTTTATTTTATCTCAAGATTTCAGGTATCCCTTCCACAGGAGAGTGTATTACTTTGTTGTTGTTATACTCCTTCCTGTAGAAGGGTTTGTGAGAAAGTTTGACAAGAATTTAAAATAAGAAACTCGGAAGTCGCTTTGTTTATTATTTATTGCGAGTATCTTTTGAATAAATATCAATTAATCTCCTTGCTCATTTATTCCAGAATATATTGTCCAAATATATAAAAGTCAAATACAGTGGAGAGATTTTATATATTTAATAATAAATAGGGGGCTGCACATATATAGGAAACCTTCAACATTGGGAGCTTGCTGTTGTCACTCCCTACTTCTCTTTCTTTAAATATTTTGTTCTCTTTAAGATTTGGAGTTGTGCTTTGGGAGAGAGGAGCAATGTGGAATTATTTGTCCTTATCATTTTTACTATCTCTCTCTCTCAAAAGTTCATTGATATTGCCATGTGGAAAATTAGGGAAGACAAAAACTTCAGGAGAAGAGAACAATTTCAGGCAAGGACAAACTATGAATGGTAAACAAAAGATAAGCCACGAGGGAAATTTACAGAGAGTAGCAAAATATAATCATAAAAATAACCACTCTGTTAATAAAAATAATAAAATTAATAAATACTTTGTTACAATATTTATAAAATAGCCTCGTCTCAAGAAATTCCCTTCTAAAGCCAGCTCTCTCCAAGCCATTACAATAGTGGACTGTAATTGGACTACAAGATTCCCCATGACTCTGGAAAATGTGTAGTTTTTTTTTTTCAATAACAAAAAGGCATATTATGACCCCTCATATGAGCATTTTAAATAGCAGAGCGTCTTCTAGTTGGAAACAAACATTCATTTTTAATTTTTTAAACATTTAAATTTTAGTTCGTTATAAAGCACAATTTGGATTATAGATTATAGCTACAAGAAAATAAGACCTATTTCAAATAAATTTTGTCTGATGATGGTAACAACGCTGTTACCAAGCACAATTTATTTGGATTTGGTCTTGTGTTTATAAAATCTATATAGCTAAATTTTAGTTCAATTAAGATATTTCTTATTTAAAACTAGATTTCCAAAGAATACTTGATGTAGGTTTATTTCATGTGTTGTCATCAATGATAGATGGTCCTGCAAACTCAGTTAGACATTGGGAGACAAGATTGGATTGCTACAGAGTTCAATAAAAGACATTCCTCACCTAGGTGTTGTGTGCAGATCAAACTGCTGAAAGACAACGCTGAGAAGGAGGACGACACTTCTTCAGAAACCAGCTGTACAGCCGACCTGCCCACTCTACAAGAACGGGTACACTACCATCCTACATTTACATACTTTTTTGGTTGATAAGGCACAATTTGGATTATAGATTATAAACACGAGGTAATAAGACCAAATAAATAAATAGTGTGTGACGTTTCGGTAACAGCGTTGTTACCATCTTCAGTCAAAAGTACTGAATTTTGTCTGAAGATGGTAACAACGCTGTTACCAAAACGTCACACACTATTTATTTATTTGGATTTGGTCTTATTACCTCGTGTTTATACTTTTTTGGTGTTGTTGTTGTTGCTTATAAGCAGGAATTTATATATACAGTTAAACCTGTCTATAGCGCCCCCTCTTGGGACTCACCAAAATAGGGTGCTATAGAGAGGGGGTGCTCTATAGACAGGTCACTTTTAATGTAAATTGCATCGTACTACGTATTTAAAATTGGGCACTATAGAGAGGGAGGCGCTATTTAGAGGGGGTGCTATAGACAGGTTTAACTGTATATATATTTTTTATATATCAAACATCAATTGATTTAAACCTCCTGTACATTAATAAGATAATTAACGTTTTAATTATTTAATATATCAATTATCAAAACAATTTTTTGTGCCTTTTTCTATTTTTGGAATGTGTAGGAAAAATATTGGGAGGACTTGGTAAACATCAGTTGTGAACCTCTTCACCATCTGTTTTTCTAGTTTAATCTGCCAGACTGTTTTATATTGTACTAGCCGAATGACCCGGGCAACGCCCGGGTTTTACCCGATTAAATGTTTTTATTCAAATACTATTCGTTACAATTATAAATTGGCGCCGTGGATGTCATTCTTGTGAAACGTCCCGCTCCAAACTTTGTGTCTGAGAAGCGATATTTTTATAGAAAGATGATCTAGCTTTTGTTTTCTGCTCGAATGAATGTTTTTCTGTTAGAATTTTGTTCCTGCGTACAAAATAATGAACTGGTTTCACCCGTGGTCTCTGCTTTTTGGAATTTTTCCCGATATAATTTTGTATCTGATAATCAAACATGATACAGCAATATCGTCATCATCATTTTCTGAATAAAAATATATAGTTTTAATAATTGATTTATATATTTTTAAAAATAGCCTATCGTCTTCCCCGTATTTTTTTACCTATGTATGGAAATTTTGGTTTGAATTAGTGAACTACTGCGAATTTGTATACCGGACATACAGACAGACATACAAACATTCATTTTTATATATATAGAGATATTGTATTGGATGGTTGTTCTGCTTGCTGGTAACTCTGAGGAATTCTTGATAAAGCTTTTTTTGGACAATGTATGTTTATATTTTACTGTCTTCAAAGCTTAGGTTCATAGTTTCCCTACATTTTATTCCTTAATAAATGTCAACTCTATATATAAACAGAACAGGCAAATACAATAGTTGAGTGTGATCTGGAAATCAAACTGGGGGGGACTGCTGGTGGGGAGGGTTACCACTAATGAGAGTTTAATTATATTAGAAATGTGGCTTCATATTTCCTAATTGACATTTATCTAGAAGCAGCTTTGATAATGCGCAATTTATGTCCCTTGGCAGAGCTGACTGTTACAGGACGCGTCCCCAGGTGGCGGATAGGGGAATGACCTTCAGATATAAAAGCCAGCTGTGAAACAAGCAGAATAACTCTGACGAATAAGTAGTTGCGGACCAACAGCAGCATTGTTAGAAGAGAAGTAGACCTCTTTAAAAATCCTGACTTCAACTGACCCGGTTGATAGACCTCAGCAAGGGTCCCACTCCAGGTATACTGAGGAGCTGCGTCTGTACTCATGTTAGAGTTGGCAGCAAAGGCGTCTGCTTCCATGTTAGGAACGGCCTCAAACTACAGGGAAAGTCAGACTTTCACCAAAGTGTGCCTGGATCATGGTGCCATGATCAATGAAGGCTACACCCCATTCCATGAGAATGCTCGAGGAGCATGAACTCATGGAATTTGTGTAATCTTTACACAAGGGGGTAAGAAACAACAACAACAACAATTTCTGTGACTGCCGATAAAGTGATGTGTTGGATCTCTCAGACTTGCTGTAGAGAGGACTTTGTAGTCACCTCAGCCTGTGATGGCAGGTGAAGAGACAGGAGGCCCTGCTGGCCAAATGCAAGGAGACCATCCAGAAGAACAAGGAGAGGCAATCCCAGCTACAGAGTGAGAGGGAGACCCTCTCTTCCAGAGTGGAACAGCTCACAGCGGAGAACAACACTCTCCAAGTAAGCAGAGAGAGCCCTGTACACAGCAGCAGGAGGCACACAGCTGTGTGGTGGCAGGCTAAGGAGAGCATGGCCCAGGAGGAGCTGCGACTGGCCCAAGGCCAACTGGCTGACCTGGCCCGGCAGAGAGAGGAGGGGCTCATGGCCATGGCGGAGACCAAGCACAACATGCACCTGGAGCTGGAGCACCGGGAGAAACAGCTGGGGCACCTGCGGAAGCAAGGTACAGGCTGCTCCGTAGTAGAACCCTCTCTCTTAGGTAAACCACATACCTGCTCTATATGTCTACCCATATATTTAATACATTCTAACTTCTTTAATTCCACACCCTGATGGACAGAAGTTTTGGTTGCATTATAGTCAATTAACTTAATAGCCAGATTGGGATTTGAAAAACTGTTGAAATGAAGATGGATATTTTTCTGGGAGGATATTGATCTATTAAAATAAAAGTCACCTATCCCTTCTATCAGATAAGAAAGAAGAAGACGGTCACCTATCCCGTCTATCAGATAAGAAAGAAGAAGACGGTCACCTATCCCGTCTATCAGATAAGAAAGAAGAAGACGGTCACCTATCCCGTCTATCAGATAAGAAAGAAGAAGACGGTCACCTATCCCGTCTATCAGATAAGAAAGAAGAAGGTCACCTATCCCGTCAAAATTAGACTCCATCAATTGACTGTCACCACAAAATAGCAGCCTGGGTCGGTGACAAAGCTGATTGTGAAGATTCCATTTGATTCGGTATACACCTCATGGAATAAAGTTCGCCTTGAACTGAAGAGGGCCATTGGCCTGAAACCATGGTCATCAGGTGGCTGCTTCTCAGTTTGTCAAAGTTGGTGTTGTGGCTTTGTCACCGGCCTGAGGTTGCCAGTTTGTGGCGATGGTTTGAACTTGTTAATTGTTGACCTAAAAAATTTTGGACTTGTTAATTGTTAACCCCAAAAATTTTGAACTTGTTTATTGTTGACCTCAAAAATTTTGAACTTGTTTATTGTTGACCTAAAAAATTTTGGACTTGTTTATTGTTGACCCCAAAAATTTTTAACTTGTTTATTGTCGAACCCAACCAATTTTGAACTTGTCTATTGTTGACCCCAAAAATTTTGAACTTGTTAATTGTTGACCCCAAAAATTTTGAACTTGTCTATTGTTGACCCCAATCCAATACTTCATAGTTGATAAATTGGTTGACATTTAGCAGTGAGTATTCTTTTCTACAACAAACTTCGCCAGCCAGCAGCTGATTTTTTTAAATATAAGTTTTACATGAAGAGTTTGCACACAGAGAGCGAATGGTACATGTATGAAGTAAATATTCATTATTACACTGGTGCCATTATCAACGGAAGCTGCTTCCCTCCACCCCATTCCATAAGATCTGCCCATCATCCAGAATAACAACTCGAAGAGCATGGACTCATGGAATTTGTATAATCTTTGCACAAGGAGATAAGAAACAACACACTACATGTGGTGTTGGAGTGTTGCACCAGAGCTATGTGTGCTGCAGTCCAGGACAGGGATTCTGAGCTGTCCGGCCTCAAGTCCACCCTGGAGGACGTGGTATCCCGCAATGCCTCCGCCGAACTCAACTGGGAGAAGGAGCAGACTGCTCTCAAGGTTGGTCTGTCATTGACTGCTGCTGCTGCAACCATCCCATGTGTGTGTATGTGTTTAGAAGGAGGGAGAACGGCAGCTGGAGCTCTGTAAAAAGCAGCTGGACAATAAGGTAGGTGCCACCTACACTTCCTTCAAAGATGGTTCTGACTTGTGCTACTTCCTCAGGAGAAAGAAAGGGCAGCCCTGGAGAAACAGCTTCAAGAAGAAACTTCCAAGTTGAAAGAAGCCCTGGCTGAAAAGACGAAGGAACTGGCTAATGTGAGTATAACACAACTCAGAAATTTACACTCATGGACAAAAATTAAGGAAGTGGAAAGTCTTTGATGTCGCCAGTCATCTATTTTTTTTTTTTTTAAAGACAGAGGGTATTATGTATTCCTTACTGTTTAAATTCCATCTGGGAGATCTTGTGTTTCTCTCCTGTGTCAGGGGGAAGAAGCATCATAAAGTAAGGGATGTATGGAGAAATATGGTGGGAGGGACTTTGTAAGCCCCAGGCCGCTCCAGTAACAGCAAAGGCCAAACACAGAACTCTGAAAACTTTGCTTGTCTACATCTGGGTTGTGTGTGTAGGAGGTACTGGTCCTCCAGCAGGAGCTAGAGCAGAAGGCCGTCAAGTTATCCCAGCTTGAGCTAGAGGGAACCTCCAGAATGGAGCAGATCCGGCAGATGGAGGAGAGGGAAAGGAGCCATCTCAGCTTGCAAGATGATCTGAACAGCCTCGACCTGCAGCTGGAGCAAAAGACCCAGGAAATCAACCATCTCCAAGCTTCTTTGAGAGAGAAGGACCTCGCCCTCAAGTCCTTCTCTGTCGGGCTGGAGACCCAGGCTGAGGATCTGGAGACCATGCACCACGAGTACAGTTCAGAGCTGGAGGCCCTCCAGGCTACCCTCACAGACCTGACAGGCCAGCTGTCTGCGCTGAGACAGGAGGGCCAGGGGAACAGAGCGGGGCTGGCAGAGTTGGAACAGGAGCTCACCACCGGGGCAGCTAACCTCAAGAGGCTCCTAGGTGAGGGGGAGGACACCAAGCTGGAGATTTCCGCGCTGTCCCAACAGTTGGATCTCTGCGCTTCCAAACTGAGCCACACCGAGGGAGAGAAGGACTCCCACCTCTACCTGCTAGAAGATCTCCAGAGGAAGTATTTGGCCCTGGAAGCTGAGAAAAGTCAACTCTCTAAACTCCAGGAAGAACTTCAAACCCAGGTGTCGGAGCAGGAAGTCCAACTGGCTAACCTCAGCTCCCAGCTGGAGGAGAAGAGTGGGGAGATGGGAGCGTTGGAAGAGAGGAACAGAGAGGAGGTGTCCGCCCTGAAGAAAGAGCTGGAGGCCTCCCAGAGGGAAGTGAGCTCCCTGAGCCAAGAGGCGGAGGAGAAGGTGCAAAAGTACGAGGAGGAGCTGCAGGCCATCCATCGGCAGATGGATGTTCTCCAGGATGAGATCTCGGACAAGACCATGAAGCTGGAACAACTGGCCAGCTCTCACAATGAGAAGGATGTAGAGATCGCCTCCCTCAAGGACCAACTCTGTGATAAAGAGAGCCAACTCATGGATCTCCAAAAAGAACTTGACGCCAAGTATGACGAGGTGATGCAAGAGCACAAAAACAATATTGGGACCCTAAAAAAGAGCTTAGAGATGCAAGAATCTCAGGTGGAATCCCTAAAGTGCCAACTTAGAGAGAAGGAAGCCTGTATCAAAAGCCTGGAAGAAGACCTGGCAGCCAAGAGGAACCAGGTGGCTGAGCTAGAAACCAAGCTGTGCCAGATTACAGGCAGTATGAAGGAAGCCACTGAGCTGCTGGAGTCACGTGATAAACATATAGAGTCCTTAGAGCAAGAGCTGGAGTTGATGCAGGAACCATTGGCTCAGGCAACCCAACAAGCTCAGGCTTCAGAGTTACGCTACAAGATCACGGAAGCCTCCCTGGATAAGAAGTCGAAAGAATACGAGCTGTTGGACTGCCAGTTCCTCAAGACTAATAATGAGTTGGAAGGGAAGGAGAAGCTTGTAAAGGAGCAAGAACAAAAGCTGACTGAGCTCATCACAAAGCTCAATGAAGACAAGGAAGACATTACCACCCTCTTGGCAGAGGTGAAAGAAAGGGATGTTCTGATAGAGAAACTGAATGAGGAGCTCAATCAAAAATCCTCTGAGCACAACAGAGAGTCTGAGGAGCTGGAGAAAAACCTGCAACGCATCGAAGAACTGGAACAGAGCCTGGCCAGTCGGGAGGAAGTGTTTGCCCTGAAAGCCAAGGATTTCCAGAGCCAGTTGGCTGAGCTACAAGGCCAGGTGTCAGAGAAAGAGCAAGTAGTAAAAGAGCTCCAAGCCAGTCTGCAATTGACAGAAGGGAAGCTGACAGCCTTGCAAGAGCAGCACAACAGTATCATGGAGGCCAAGAAGAAGGAGATTGGAGAAGTGGTGACCCACCTGGAGAAACAGCTGGATGACCACACTGCTGAGATGGCCTCGCTGGAAGAATCCACCTCTCAGGAAATTGCCAGGCTCAGCCATGAGCTGGGGGAGGCCAAGAGGACAAAAGAGGAACTCTCCCAGGAGCTGGGGGAGGCCAAGAAGACAAAAGAGGAACTCTCCCAGGAGCTGGGGGAGGCCAAGAAGACAAAAGAGGAACTCTCCCAGGAGCTGGGGGAGACCAAGAGGACAAAAGAGGAACTCTCCCAGGAGCTGGGGGAGACCAAGAGGACAAAAGAGGAACTCTCCCAGGAGCTGGCTAACAAGTGCCAAGATATCAACATCCTCAATCAGAGGTTAGAGGAGAGTCAAACCAAGATGGTGGGCCTGGAGTCCCAACTGCAGGAGCTGAAGTCCCTTCTGGAAGGAAAGCAGCAGGAGCTGGAAACAACTGCCCAGCAGCTCCAGCAATCAGCAGCCGAGGACGTGAGGGAGTCTGTGCAGAAGAGCCTGGAGGAGCACTCCTTGGACCTGATCAACTATGGGGAGAATGTGGTGGAATGTCTGCGGCAGCTGGGGTGCATGGCCAGCCAGATGGACAAGGAGAGGGACCAGATGGAGGGTATCCCCAGCAAGGAACTGGAGGGACAGATGCATGACTTCCTAGCCAAACTGGAAGGACAGCTAGAGAGCACCAGGGCCCTGGAGTCAGGGCTGGAGGAGCAGTGGCAGCAGCTCAAGTCCCTGCAGGACATCCATGCCCAGACCCTGCAGGAGCTGGACAGCCGCCAGAAGGCCGGGATCTGCCTCCCGCTCAAGACCTTGGAAGACAAGGTCACAGCAGAGCTGGCCAGCAAACAGGAGGAGATTGAGACTCTAAGGAAAAAGCTGGAGCTCCAGCCATCCTCTCCGCCCCAGAATGACACGGTGAGTTCTTCTTCAGCTTCATTCCCCAATTCCTAGGCAACCCAAATGCCATAATGGGGTCTGTTACTTTTTGAAGGTTGGCATCAGGTAGGTGGAAACTCCAGGAACTTGGGTTAACTAAATAATGTGGTTGGATCTGTCATAGATTGTCAGAATAGCTTTTTGAAAATTCAACAGTAGAGTGGTATGGTAGATTGAACTGTATACACTTCCCAGGAAAATTGACCACTGATGAGCCAGGCCCTTCCATGGACAGATAAAAGGTCAAATATTTCAATGAAATCAATCCTGGTATAGCCCTTGAAATATGTAAACAAAGACTGACTTCAGACACATAATGAGAGCAAGTGGTTTAGAAAAGATGTTGGGAAAAATTGAAGGAAGAAGAAAGAGAGGAAGAACTGCAATGAGCTGGCTATAAGAGGTCAAGAAAGCTACTGGCAGTGTTGGGCAAATATTAATTAAAATGATTTATTAAAGATTAACAATTGATTAATTGTTAATTGCACTTTCTAATTAACAATTAATTAATTGTTAATTGCACTTCCATTTAATTGAAAAATAATTTTTTAATGCCCAACACTGCCTTTCAGTACCACTCTCTTCTCGAACATGCTGTCCGACAATTTGTGACTCTTTGGCAGATTTGTCATTGTCGCAAAAGAAAAAAGGCGTTCAACTGCAGCTGACGATGGTAAAGGTGTGTTGTATTTAATAAAAACACTTTTTATCTCAGGCAGTGTTGGGTAAATATTAATTAAAATGATTTATTAAAGATTAACAATTGATTAATTGTTAATTGTAATTTTCACAATTAACAATTAATCAATTGTTAATTGTATTTTTACAATTAACAAATAATCAATTGTTAATTGTATTTTTCTAATTAACAATTAATTAATTGTTAATTGCACTTTTCTAATTAACAATTAATTAATTGTTAATTGCACTTCAATTTAATTGAAAAATATTTTTTTAATGCCCAACACTGGCTACTGGAAGGTTACAAGATGAGCTGTGTGTGTGGTCACTAACAGATAAAATTAGAGAATATTTGTCCCCATATAGTTACCAAACTCAACTTGATGGGTATTAAACAATAACAAAAATATAGTAGTAAGAAATTTCACCATCATGTAACTTAGGGACTGATACTGAATAAGGGCCATAATACAGGTTTGTGATCAGAGATGATTAAATGGAAGTTGCAGGATTCTGAGTATCATCTAGGGATTGTTTCTTGACTATACAGGAGTGATAAGGCACAATTTGGATTATAGATTATACCGAAACATCACACACTATTTATTTATTTGGATTTGGTCTTATTACCTTGTGTTTATAATCCAAATTGTGCCTTATCGTGTATCACTCCTGTATAGTCAAGAAAAAATTCCCAGATCATCTTCCAAATACATATCCTGCAACTTCCATTTAATCATTTCTGATCACAAACCTGTATTTGGTTTTATGGCCCTTTTCAGTACTTTTGTCTGAAGATGGTAACAACGCTGTTACCGAAATGTCACACACTATTTATTTATTTGGATTTGGTCTTATTACAGGAGTGATACACCTTAAATAATGAGGGGAGAGATGAACCAAGGAAAGGTTGATTCAATGTTGTCGTGTCCAATTTGAATCAATAATCTAATAGAATGGAGTTAGAAGAGAATTGCACAGAACAAGGTGAAATGTGACATTCCAGAAAGACCAACCTCTTTAACGGAGGAAACCCAACATGATGATGGAAGTAGGAAATTATTTTATTTGGAAAAAAAAGGCTGAAATGTTTCCATTGACTAGCAGTAGGCTGCTATCATCCGAGATATCCTCTCACAAAATCCCAGCAGATATTTACCTCTGCTGTGTGGTTCTCTCATGCTAGCCCAGCCTCCACTTGCCAGAAACAAGTCCCACCACTAAATCCCTCGCCTTCCTCCTCTCCCAGGCCTATGCCAAGCCTCCCTGTTGGAAGGTCAAGTCCTCCAAGCTGAGGGACAAGCAGTACTCCCTGCAGGACCTCTTGTTCCAAAGTCCTCTGAGAAAATCTCGTTCGGAAGATTTGAATCTCTCCTCCTATTACTTCTTCTCCCCCGATGCCGTAAGTGATGGCTGTCATCTCCTTTCTGTGGAAGTCTGGACTGTTGAGGGTCTACAGGTGGATGTTCTAAATTTTCCATTGTGACCCTGCCTTGACTGACCTGTGTGTTTGTAAAGCTAGGTACTGTGAGGAGGCAGAGCTGGTTTTTCTCTTTTTAATCAATTAAATCGTACCATATGGCGTCTAGCATTAATGTCTATTTTGACGGGAGAGGTGACCTTTGTATTTTTATGAATCATACCAATTTGTCAAGTAATTTAAAATTGGTAAATAATTCGATACAATACTTTGTTTTATTAATGCACCATGTAGCTTTATTAGGTTCTACTTGACTAGCTTTAGAAGCCTTTCAACAAGAGAGTATGTTATTCTAAGGCCTGTTGAAGAGCACTTCTTGGCTTGAGAAAGATGCCCAAGCAGAGTCGAATAAAAGCAACCTGTTGCTTTAAAACTAAAAGTATTTTACAATCCCTATTTTAATCAAATTCCCATCACCTAAACAAACACTTATATTGGAAAGAGAAAAAATTGTGTGAAAGAGAAGGTAGGTGACACCACCCTCACTGCGGTGGTTGTCTCCAGGCAGCCGAGGTGCCGCTAGAACCCCAGGAGAACCACGTGGAAGAAACATTCAGGAGGCAGCTGAAACAGATGGTACGGGAGTTCAGCAAGCAGCTGGACCTGAAGGAGCAGGAGTGTGACAGCGAGATCACCAGGATGACAGGTAGGCTGCCGCAGCCTCACATAGGTATACCTAGTGGGACACATGTTCTCTGCAGAACACCTGGAGCAACATGAGGCCCAGCTCTCCAGGTCCCACCGCAGGGAAATGGCCGACATACAGCAGGAGCTGGAGGAGAAATGCTCTGCTTTGGTCAACATGGAGTCTTACTGCCAGCAGCTGCTTCAGGTGAGCACACACCACAGACAGTCGCTAATTCAACCAACTATTACTTACCACTATAATTCAACCCATTATGTATTCAACCCTTAATTTACCCTAACCACCTATAAATCAACACCTACTCTAATTCAACTAAAAATTCTGATCCCTTGGTGTGTTGAATTAAAAAAGCTAAACTATATTTAGTTAAATAAGATTACAAAATGTTTTTTTCTTTTAACTGTTTTTTTTTTTTTTAAATCCCAACTAAATTATATTTTTTAACTAGCGGATGTGTACCCGGCTTCGCCTGGGTTTTATCCGAGTGAAAGTTTGCCTAACGAATATTATATATTATGAAGTATAATAAACAATGTTAAAGATTAGTTTTAATTATTAATCAAGATGTGTGTGAATATGTGAGAAAGATGTAATATTGATGTTGTTTTCTTGGCCGACTGTTTTACATATGGTGTTATCTTAAAATTGCTTGTTTTGAATATTTTTTTAGATTAAGATTATTAGCTAGTATGTAAAAAAATTAACTCTGTTGAATTTTTTTTTTGTATTTATATATAAATAAAATTAACTCTGTTGATTTTTTTTTGTATTTAATCGATAACACCGAAGTTACGCATGTTAATGTTAGGAAATATATTTTGATGTTAAGCAAAACCTGCTCCATCTCGTTTTACATAAATGTTGAAAATTTGGTTGAAATTGATGCATTGTAACGAAAGTTTTTAGCGAACAACACTTATGAAATTTCCATTTTATTAATATAGATGAACTGTCTACACACTTCAACAGAATTAAAAGGTTTGTTTAGAGTTAGAGAGACTCCTCTTATCTAACATCACAGTAAGGTTTGCAGACTTTGCTGATTCAGATGAAAACAAGAATTAGTGTCAAAAGTATGTCTATTTGATAGATGGTTCTCTAATTGCTTCTATAGTTATTGTTGAAAGTTTATATCTTTCTAGGAGTAACACCTGATGGCAACCACCATGTACTGCTTTGGTAAAATGGCTTGAACTCTATTTGAGAGACTCCCTCTAGGAGAGGCCAAGATTGTCCTCTCTAATGGGAAGTTTTTGATCTGGAAAAAAAATCTTTTATTCACTTTAAAAAAAGGAAAGATTTCAAACCCAGGCTCTTCATTGAGCCTCTCTTTCCCAATTACATAAGCTGGCAAAATCTGTTTCTATCAAGGACAACCTCTTAATACGTGCACATGTGACATGGGGTTTGGTAAATCCTCTTCATTGTTTGCCACTCTAGGATAGAGCTGGGTTCCTGGAACTATGTGCAGTGACAGTCTGAACACCTGGGGCACTGTTGCAGGATAACGTGACGTTGAAGAAGAGCCAGAGCCGGGAGGTGTCGGAGTGGGAGAATGGCTGGGAGGATGCAGTAAGTACAACAGTGCTCACAGAGCCTCCGTCCCTCCACTGACCTGGTGTCTGGCAGACCATTGACCCCGCCATCCTCCAGGATAAACAGGACTCTGCCTGCCAGTAAGTCTATACCACTTAGCTGATCTAGTGTTGTTGTTTCTCATCCCCTTGTGTAAAGATTATACAAATTCCATGAGTTCATGCTCCTCGAGCAGTTTTATGATAAGCAGCGGCCTTTCCCAAAGGTCCTGTAGCTGATCTAGTGAACTAATGAACTACACTCATGGAAAAAACTTAAGGAAATGGAAACTCTTTGATGTCATCAATTTTTTTTTTTTAAGGAGACAGAGGCAATTTTGTCCACACTTGGTTATCTCGTGTCTTTAATAAAGGTCACTGTGTATCAAATATCTTTCAGAATTATTATCTGAATCCCTATATACATGCTAAAAGATACAAATTCCTCAAGTTTTGTCCATGAGTGTATTCATAAAAACAAATATCTGGGTATGCACATAGCGACTAATTTCTGTCCCCATCGTAATCTGAAATATGCTCATAGAAGAGCAACTTGACTCAAAAGCTTGTTTATTTATTTTAATTAAAAGAAACTCTCCAATCACACAACATTGACACTCAAACTAAAGGACTCGAGTCATTGACAGAAGTCAAACACCAGTTTTGACAAACTTAGAAGGCTGATGATTTCGGACTAATCGCTTTCGTCTATCCAACCTTGGTTTCATGAGATTCCTGAGGGATTTTCATCATATCTTCAGAATTCGCCAAAGGGGTGTTATCCTCCCCCAGAAAAATTTCCATCTTTGGAAGAAAGTTACTGTAGTCAAATCAATAGCTGCAGGATTTTTGGTATTTGATATATTAGTGGTTAGTTATAACACTTTCAACAACCTTTTGTAGCCGGGGAGAAATTTAAAAATATTTTTATTATAGGTTTTTTTTAGAAACAATTTTACCTAATGCACACAATTAGGTAATTTCAAGCTGTGGGGTACTCTACTTCTATCCCTTTATCACAACAGTTTGTTGGTTTTTGTAGTGACAGGTGTAAACAAACTTAAATGATGGGTCTTTAATAATAGGAACTAATTTGTATGTGAATTTTATGAATGCAAGTTGACAACACATTCATACAATGTGGGGCAAGCCTTACAGATTTGTAATGTTGGTTCATCGAGTTATTTTTCTGATGGTTTTTATGTTGTAGAGATTATATTCACACCTTACTAATTGACAATGCTAGGGAGTCAGTGGAAGGGTGGTCTTAACCGTTGGTTTTCGACTGCTACAATCTGGGATCGAATCTTGCATTGGGTACTTTTTTCTGATTAAAAAAAAAATGCTCCAATGGCCCTGAATCTTGCAAAATTCCAACCCCACCAGCGAGTGCAAGTAACCAAACGGGGCTCTGGCACATTTGTAAGTGCAAAGTCGAACTGCTTTTCACAGGTGTAGACATGTGGTGCGCTTACAGTAAAAGCAGTCGCCTACTTCTATCCACCATGATTATCATGGCCTGTACCATGTGTACTTGGGATAAGCAAAAAATAAGACGATGCCAGTCTGTATATAGGTGTTAAAGGTAGTTATGTGTGTGCAGGGTTGAAGACTGGGCACTGGCCACTGAGGACCCTCACCTCCCCCGGCCAGTGGAGTATGAAGTAAGTCAGTGCAGCACCACAGCAAACAAGTGTTGTTACACCCCCGGTGTGTGTGGCCAGTACCTCAAGAATATCCTATTTGAGTACATGATGGGCAAGGAGCCTGTGGTAAGTTGCCACTCCCCAGTGACCCGCCCAAGTTGACCACCGCTGGTGTTCCAGATCCTCGCTAAAGTGATCGCAGCAGTTATGAGGTTCCCAGAAGAACAGACCCGGCTCATCTTAGAACGAGAGCAATCCAGGCTAAATGTGGTGGGTGGCTTACAGTAGAGCTTCAAGATCAACTAACATATCTCTGTTGTTGGGCCATTCCAATATAGTTCCTCTTTTTTTACTAACATCTGGGAACACACAACTGTTCTTGATTTTTGTTTTTAAAATGAATCAATTCTTTTTTCTTCTTCTTCCAGTTTTGACCTAAATGCCAGATATCATTACATCTTGGATCTTACCAGATTTGGTGGTCTTTTTCCATTTACATATCCCATCTTCTTGTGGGAGAAAAAGTTAATAATATTAGCTGCCTAATATAGAGTTGTTATACCTAAAGTTTATTATATTTCACAAGACCTCCACCCCCCCTATATTCCTCTTATTGAGATTTTTTTTTATTATTCCTTCTTTCAATTTTAAGAAGTCTGATAATGAACCCTTGCCCCAATCCCAGTGGGTGGTGCAGAAGTGAGCCCGCCGTTGCCCCACTCCTCCCACCACCTGTACATAGCATCCAACCATCCCTCCAAGCAGAAACTATTTTTTATTGCTATATTTGGTAATGGCTTTATTTATTTATATATTGTTGATACCAACCATGTAAAGAGAAATAATAATAATAATAAAAAAAGAGAGACTTTATATATACAAAGTGGTGTTTTTATTCAATGAGCCATTTACAACGCAATGAAAGAAGAAGTTTACAGAGGGTAGTTGACCATGACATCCTGTCTGGCCAATTCCAGCAACATGGGGTCGTCGAAGAACTTGTTGATGCTGACATCTTCACTCAGACCCTGCCGCAGCAACTTAAGTTAGCACTAGCAAGAACTTCAATATATTCTAATAATCTAGATGTAATTAGGAGTGACATTTGGTCATTCATTGGTGATTTTTGTAATTACTGAGAAAACAAAAAGGGTAGCAGATAAAGCTATTGGAAAAGAGACTTTAAAAGTAACAATGGAGTATGATTTTATTTTTATTAATTGAAAAGTTTAAACACATGTAATTGTGGCTATTAGAATAGATATAAATGGAGATGGAAGTATTTGTTTATTCTAATAGTAACTATCTATCGTAACTTGATGGACAACATATCACCCTGATCTTTACTTTTTTAAACTCTTTCTTTAATATTAGTATTAGTTCAGATATAAATGGAGATGGAAGTATTTGTTTGAAATAATACTAATTTTAAAGAAAAAAAAAAAAAAGTTTAAAAGTAAAGATCAGGGTGATATGTTGTCCATCAAGTTACGACTTTTAGTGACAATATGAACCTGGTATACTCTAATTGGATCTGATATTTGGTCCATATAGAGTTTTCTCATTAGTGTTTGACACAGAGCCTTCTTCCATCTATTCCTTTGTCCAAATAAATTAGGCTCTTCCATCTTTTGGGGCGAATTCTCCCCCCCAGGGGGACAAGAGAGGGTGAATAGGACCTCTGAGGATGTAACTATAACAGAGGAGGGTTTTATATTAGGGGGGACAGTCCCATGAATAGACATTCTCAAACTAAGCATCAGTGTTTCACATTATATAATGAAAGACATAAAGCTTTGATTGTATCAAATTCTATATTATTAAATGAAAACAACAAAAAAAGAGTGAGTTTTCAGACATCATGGACAAAACTTAAGGAAGTTTTACCTTTTAGCATGAATTTCGGGATTCTGACTCTGAAAGATATTTGATACACCTTTATTGAAAGACATACGAGATAACCAAGTGTGAAAAAAACTTCCTCTGTCTCCAAAAATATAAGATGACTCTACTCAAGTTTAGTCCATGAGTGTATTTACTTTCAAAAAGATGGTGAAATAGTACCTTTTTTCATTTTATAAAGATGTATTTGACACAAGCTCTCAGTATATAAGTATAGCATATCTCCTTATATTCCACACTATATGCCGTACAAGAGATCCCCAGGAATAAAAGCAGAAAGGGAATGGTGTGCTGAGACCCTACCTTCCTCCTACGGGTCTTGATCATGAACTCCCTGGCAAGATGGGGGGCAGGTTGGGGTTCCAGGGGCCGGATCAGGATGGATTTGTCCAGGGGATCACCAGGTACAATCTGTAGGCAGCATCTCTTTATTGAATACGCATACTTAACCATTGACCACCACAATGTTTAATTACACAAGGATATCTTTGTGGGAATCTGAAGGGAAAAAAAAGTGAGGTGGGACCTGGAAGTACATCCAGTTGTAATCATTCTTCACCATGGGCTAGATACAGTTGAACCTTGGTATAACAACATCAGATCTTATGTTGCCATAATCATAAGGTTGTTATAACCATGATTGAAACTGTAAGGATAAGTAAAAAAAAAAAATGATTGAAAAACTATTGGAACCTGGGAATTAAGATATTATAACCCAGTTGCTGTTTTAACAAGGTTTCGCTGTATATGTTCCCTAGCAACAGCCAGCTCTGGGTGGGTGCTTCACATCCATCTTCCCAAATGTTGCAGGTCACATTTCATAACCAATTCTCTGGGTTGGTTGGTGGAGGAGGGCTACAAAATTTTCATCAGCCACAACCTGGGTTCCAATCCTGTACCAGGCACTTTTTATGAATAAAAACTACCCCACCAGCGAGTGCAAGTAACTAAATGGGGCTCTGCCACACTTGTAAGTGCAAAAGTCATACAGCTTTTCACATAATAAAAGAAAATAAGACCAAATCCAAATAATTTATTAGTGTGTGACGTTTTGGCAACAATAAATTATTTTGTCTGATGATGATGACAATGCTGTTGCCGAAATGTCACACACTAATAAATAATTTGGAGTAGGTCTTATTTTCTTTTATTATAATCTATAATCCAAATTGTGCTTTATCAGCTTTTCACATGTGTAGACATGTTGTGTAACTTACAGTGAAAGCCGTTGTTAATTACCCACACCATGATTATCATGGTCTGTACCATGTGTGTACTAGGGATAATTTTTTTTTTTAAGTTAAAACTTGCATGCTAGTTGCCAGTAGTGTTAGCTGCATGTTTGGAGAATAAAGGAGTGAGTTACTAAAGTTAAGGGACACCAGCGAGACCACCCACCTGCCAGTGATGGAAGACTGAGAGACAGAAGGCCTGGCCCTGGGTGTGGGTGCGGAGATCTGTCTCAAAGCCGAAGGAGTCGATAGCTGGGATGAAGGCCTTGATGGTGTAGAGAGGGGAGCCGGGCACCGGGGCGTCCTGTGTGACGTGGCCCCTGCGGCGGGCCAGCACGGTGTAGACTGCGGAGACACAGTCCGCCGGGGCCACCACCTCCACAAAGAGGTACGGCTCCATCAGCCGAGGGGTGGCCATCAGGAAGGCGGAGTAGGCCACACGCCGGGCCGTGGGAATCATCTGGCCTCCACCTCGGTGGATGGGCTCTGGAGCGATCACTGCATCCAGGATCTTGAACTTCACATTGCGGATGGCTGCATAGCACACATACACCTTGTTACCAACATTTTTTTAATTAGTGACACATGGCAAAATTACAATATGTGGCTAAATGCTTGTCTCATCTTAAAATGGGACACAATTAAGGTTTGAGAGGGGAATGAAGACCTCCTCAAACTGTACCGTCTGTAAGAGGGAGCCCCAAACTTCTTCTCACATGCCACTAGATAGTTCTTGTATCATAATCCTCAACTGAACCAACTCTTAATTCAGGTCTCCAGATCTTGTATAATGATATATGGGAAAAATGAAAAAAAAAAAAAAAAAAAAAAATCTTTGATATACAGTAAAACATCCCTTTAGCGGACACCTTTCCACAAAGGACAGTTTTCATTTGCAAAATTACCATTTTTACTATTTAGCAACTCTCCAGTAAGGGGATACCCTCTCCCTAAAGAACACTTTGGCTCTGCAATTAGGTTTCCTTTACAGGAAGGTTCTACTATATATATATATAGTAAATAAACATTACAATAATAATAAAAAACATAAATCACTATTTAAAACATATAAAATTCAAACAAAACAATATGTTTCTTTATTCCAAATATAGTTTTTATCAGAATTAGGAAAGGTATCATGTTATAAGTTTAGTCAATGTATTTTAAAAAAACAAATTGATTAAAACTAGTGGACTAAAGTGATATGAGGTAAATAGAGTTGAGTACACATAGTGTTTGAATGATTGCAGCTTAACAACAATTAAAAGCTTAGGTTCTCATTGATTGGCAACTTGTGTGTGCATTAACAACACACTTCTGACAATCAACAAAGTAAACACAATGTGTGATAAGTCTGAAGCAGTATAACTTAGTCTAGTTTGTTTCAGGTCTTTCAATAAATATTCAATCTCGCAAAAAAAAAAAAAGGAAATTGTTTCTTCATTTGAGGCTCTAATACCCCAAACAATATGTGGTAATATAGTGTGCTTGTAATAGGAAAAAACAGAAAAGAATGATAAAATTTTAGGTCTACTTGAAATTGAAGAGAACTTAAGAAGGACAATGGCAGGACATGATGTAGGTGTCTACTTACGTTCCTCACAAAGAGGCCCCTCTCGCGTGGCCCACTGGAAGCCCTGCACGATGGAGTCGCGCACCGTACTGAGCAGGGTCTTGTCCACCTCCGAGGGCAGGGTGTCATCCACCAGGATGTTGGGTCCGGTGGAGTCCGGCCCAAAAGCCCAGATGGAGCGGGCAGCCAGCAAGTCCCAGTCATACTTGGTCTGGAAGAACTCCCCTAGCCGCTTCCTGTTCCAAGAGATCTTCACCACCTCCTTCTCTATGTCATCTGCCAGGTTCTTCTCCAGTGGCTCGGCTATCATGGTCAGCTTGTTCCTGCGAGACACCAAACCTTCCTTCATGCTGAGTTTCTGCAGATTGTCTCTGTTATGCTATTTATCCCCTAATCCCCTGACAGCTACCCCATAGATAACAGATCTAGCTTTTCCCCTTTAAAACATAAATCACTATTTAAAACATAAAATTAAAACAAAACAATATGTTTCTTTATTCCAAATATAGGTTTTATCGGAATTATGAAAGGTATCATGTTATAAGTTTAGTCAATGTATTTTAAATAACGAAATTGATTAAAACTTGTAGACTAAAGTGATATGAGGATGACACGCATTCCCCTTTAAAGAGATTATTCATAATTTGCCAAAGAGGTGTTAAGCTGGTTATACTAAATCTACAGCTAAAATATAGATGGAAATTTTTGTCAGGATGATAATTGATATAAAACATGGCCACCTCTTTCATTAAAATAGAGGCAAAAGTTTTACACCATTTTTAGACATGGCACATATTCCCCTGCTGTTGTGAGGCAAATATATGGGCGTTTCCTATTCAGTGCAAGAATGTCGGGGTATATTGCAGCACAGATTCAACATCTTTCCCCAAAACACAGGGGAAGTGATGATGAGGTATCAAGCTACAGATGCGGCATAATGTGTCTGTTATCTGAAAACACTTTCATGCCAACAGAAGCCATCAGTAATTTTAATTTGCACGATCAGGAGATGCTTGTTTTCTAAACATGTATTCCTATCATCTCGCATATTTGAAATTAGATGGAAAATTTGCCGGGAGGAAATTAATCCATGGAAGCAATGGGTGCTTCTCCCGTCAAAATAAACGTTAGAATCTGACGCCATCTATTGACCGTCGCCGCAACTAGCGGCATTGGGTCGGTGACAAAGCCACAACACCAACTTTGGCAAACTGATAAGCGTCCACCTAGAGACATGGTTTCGGGCTAATGGCCCTCGTCAGTCTAGGGCAGACTTTATTCCATGAGATCCACACGGGATCTAATGGAATCCTCACAATCTACCAAAGAGGTGTTTTGCTGGCAATGTGGCTGGGCCAAATCTATGGCTAGAACATAGATGGAAAATTTGCCGGGAGGAAATTAATCCATGGAAGCAATGGGCGCTTCTCCCGTCAAAATAAATGTCAGAATCTGACGTTTATTTTGACGGGAGAAGCGCCCATTGCTTCCATATTTGAAATTGTATAAAGGAAAGAAATGTGCCAACTTACTTCTTGTTGGGAGTCTCAGCAAAACACTTGAGGGAAGATGTCTCCACAACAGTCTCACAGAAGCAGACTACAGGATCCGCCACCTTGATGTCTGCCACCCCACCATTCTAAGTGTTTTCTTTAGTATATCATGTAGAACTGGCAATGATGGTGAGCACACACACACATGCTGTAAGGGGAGATCACACTATCAGTTAGTCTCTTTAAACCATCTCTATCTACCTACTGAGAAACAACAACTCACCAATCTCAGAGTACATCTTGCGCAGGTCGTGCATGACACAGTCCAGGTAGAGCTCTCCGGTCCCCAAGATGATGTGTTCCCCGGACTCCTCAACGCGGGTGCAGAGCAGTGGGTAGCTTTTGTTGACTTTCCGCAGGCCATCCAACATCTTGGGTAGTTCGGAGGGGTTGACAGGTTCCACGGCAATCTTGACCACAGACTGTGTGTTGAACTTGAGGGGCCGGAAGATGTACAGCTGCCCCCCTTCCTCAGGCCCCAGCAGGGTGGCTGTCTTCACAATGGGCTGGTCAATGCCCTCAATCAGCACCCAGTTGCCAGCGGGGACCCGGTTTACCTCCACCTTGTACCTGGGGGACAGCAGCAGCAGGGACTCAGTCCCGGGACTTCAGTCCACTGTGGCTGTGGAGCTACACTCACCTGGCTTCAGAGATCCACAGCCTGCCAACTGTCAGGATCCTTGAATCTTCCTCATCGGTGGAAGAGTAATTCTCCCCCAGGATCTTGACATCCTGCTTGGAGCAGATGGTCCCTGACATGACCCTGCCTAGTACATGGAAGGAGGTGGCGTCCTGGGTGCTGTACTGCTTGGTGGTGTGCACCATGAGGGGGCCCTGGAGGACACCAGTGGTCACCTGTCATTCTGGCAAGTTAACATGTCATACTTACATCAGGGTTACATTCCACCATGGATTTGCCCATGTCATCATCCAGGGGCCCGGTGTAGATGTGCTCCAGCTTCCTCACCATGTCTGTACCAGGAGGGGGGATGTGGTTCACACACATGTCCACAAACCCTGCAACAACACTACACATTACACTTTGGAGTCAGCAACTCTACCTGGAAGATAATCTCAGGATGATAACAGAGTTCTGTTTATATAGGCAACATTAGTAAAACAACATAAAGCCCCATATATACAACAACAACAAAAAGCCTTTATTGAGGACCTCTCGTCCTATGAAGGATTCGCCAATTTACAGAGTAATTGAAGAGAAGAGAACTAAGAATACAGAGAGAAACCTATATGTAGTAGATATAGTATAGTATTTTCTACACAGTGACTATATACAACAGCAGCAACAAGCCTTTTACTGGAATCAAAGTCCCATACAGGGTTCGTCATTCTAATCCTGACAAAGATTATTTACATCAATTAGATTATATATATAACTTCCTCTTCTCTTCAGCCGTCTTCCAAAATTTGAACAACGCAAACGCTCCAGCTCTGTTTCTCACCACCTCATTCAACAGGAGCTCCAAAGAGAGTCCATCAAGGCCTATTTCACTGAGGAGCACTTCTCGTTCGTCTTTCAGCCCCATACATGAGAGCAAATGGTGATGTAGCCCCGGCTCCATTCTTGTCCCGCAAATCACGCATGTCCATCCGTCTGTTTTAAATATTTTGGGGCGATCATCAGTAAAGAGCACCGAGAAGATTCTCAGTCCGGCAATACACCGTTTGACCCGGAGCGGGAAATCGCTGGACAGATAGTGTTCCGGTAACGGAGTTGAGCAAATGTTTTTATAGTGTGGGTATAGTCTTGAATTTGTTATTCTTGTGTGATCCTTTTGCAGAGATTGATCTATTGCAGTCCTGATTATGTGGGGAATTTCTCTTTGTAATGTTCTATAGTCTGTGAAGCAATTCAGCCATTGAAATCCGGTGGTGTTTAAAATATTAACTATACTTCCCGTGAAACCTAAATATTTTTTCGTTGCGTTTGAGATTTCCCACAGCTGGGACAAGCAGAGCAGCGGCAATCTAGTTTCACCCATTCCCATCATTCTCAACCAGCACTTTAAGGTAAGTTTCAAGACTGTAACGCTGAGTGACACTCTTCCCAATTCTATCCTGAGCATGTATCCGAGGGTGTATCTTGGTAAATTTAGATATCTTCGCATAAATGAGTCCTGAATTTGATCAACAATTAATGTAGGCTCATTTGCCCAAACAGGTGCCGCGTATAGCAGGGTTGATAGAACCATCGCGTCAAGAAGTTTCATAGAGGATTTAAGAGAGTTCATCTTCGACCTGGTCAGAATAGGCCAGACCGCACCACTGGCAGCGAGAGCTTTACCCTTATAGTATAATGCGGCTTGCGTAAAAGAGTTTGTTGAAGTGAGTGGATATCCTAGATAGATGTATCTTTCCGTGACATTCAGTAGTTGTTGTCCCCAATACCAATTATCGGATTTTGACCGCTTCCCACCATTGCGAAATACCATTATTTTTTATTTGTTTTCGTTCAGCGTTAGCATATTTTCCTCAAAATATTTTCGTACCATATTAATTTTTAACTGCAAATTGTTCTTAGATTCGCCTATCAGTACAATATCATCTGCATATAGTAACAAATGGATATTTCCATGCTTTGGCAGATAAATACCAGGTATATCTGAGCAGTCAAAAGTACTAATCAGGTCATTAATAAAAAGTATGAATAAGTAAGGAGATAGTGGTTCACCCTGTAACACTCCGGATTTTATTTTAATAAATTCAGTGAGTGAATTGTTCCATCTCACCGCAGCTGTCATGTTTTCGTAGTAATTCTTAATTAGATTTATAAATCGGAAATTCAATCCAATGTCTAGCAGTTTTTTCCATAGGAGGGCTTGGGGCACCGTATCAAAAGCCTCTTTAAGATCGATAAAGAAAGCGTAGAACTTTCGTCTTTTACGTCTAAGTGTTAATTGGATTAGTGAGACTAAAGTAAAAATATGATCCTGGCATGAATGTTCTTTTCTGAAACCCGCTTGATTTTCCGGTATAATTGCTCTATTTTCGGTCCAGTTGCTTAGCCGTATTTTCATTATTGATGAGAAAAGCTTAGCGAGGTTGCTTAGAAGTGCTATTCACTGATAATTGTGAGGATTGTCGGCATCACCATTTTTAAAGAAGGGATGTATAATTGTTTTGCACCAAGTTGTTGGGAAATGACCAGTTTTTAGAACTCTATTGTAAATATATTTTAAGGCAGTCAAATAAGCTGGGGGCAGGGCTTTTATAGCTTCATTAGGAATATTATCAAGTCCACAAGCCTTATTGCGCTTCAAGTGAGCGATTTCTCCAGTTATCTCCGACAAGGATATTTCGGCCATTAACTCGTCGTCTGGCATCAGTATAACTCTTATGGGCCAATCGTACTTGACTGGTGGCGAAGTCGTGAGAAGTTCGGTATAAAACTGTTGCCATTTTTGAATAGAAATGTTTCCGAGAGTTTTGTTCTTCTATTTTTAAACAGTGATATTTTTTTCCAGAAACCCGCAGAGTCCCTCACCTCCTTCAACCTCTCTTGTATTTTCGTATAGTAGGTTTTCTTTTTGCCAGTCAGAAGTGATGAGTATTTCTTTTTTAATAAAGCGTATGCTTTGCGGTCACCTTCACTGTTTGATCTTATGTAGATTTTAAGCTGAGATTTTAGAGATATTTTTGTTAAGTAGCACTCACGGTCGAACCAGGGTTTGGATTTAGGACCATCGGGTGTTATTACTACTTGCATACCAGCAGTATGCATTGCACTCCGGATTTGATTGGTGAAATTATTAGTTAGCATTTCAATCGGTGAATTCCAAGATCCTTGTATTGCGACTAGATTCTGTATGAAGGTAGTCTCTTTTTCGGATGCCCATTTGTACTTTTTAAAGGTACAAGGTGTAGAGCTTTCAAGTTTTATTCCATCTAAATTGGAGTCCATTTTAATAACCATTGGCATATGATCCGAATATGGAAGTGGATTAATCAACAAATCAATTCTATTTTCTAGGAGCGTGTGAGTAACTATACAGTAATCTACCACAGAGGAACCCCGTTCTGATATGTAGGTGTATTCCCCGTTTTCATCACTCTTCGTTCTTCCATTTATAATTACCAGGAGGTTATCTTCAAGAAAATTTATAAATTGCACTGCATTAGGAGAAATTACCTCGTCTTTGGAGTTGCGACTGGCATTTAAAGAGGTGGGCAGCATTAGTGGGTTGTGTAGGTATCCCTGTGTTCCTGTGCGCGTGTTCTAATCACCAGCTAGTACAACTTCATATCCCTCTGAAATTTTAACTTCTATACATTCCTGTAAGATATTCCTGTTAGTCATATAATTTTCATTAGGTGGTAGGTAAACAAAAAAAAATACATGTTAATATACTGGTGTTCAATTTTATAGTAATAATTATCCAGTGTTTTTCTATTTCATAATTTACTAATAAATCTTTAATAGTATTTCCAATTCCAATGATAATACCGCCCGAAGATCTACCCAGTTTGTGATTTCTGGAGGCCTTAGATTCTATCAATTGAAATCCGTTCAGTTTGTATCCTACGTAATGATCAGTCCATGTTTCGGTTAGAGCGAAAATGTTAAATTTTTTCAGGTAATCAACCAAAGGGAAAGTGGATGAAATCCTGACTAAACCGTTAATATTCCAGCACAACAGTGAAAGCTGTTTCTTTCCGCCATATTTAATTCTTCCATTTACAATCTTGACACTAGTAATAGCTTCCCTAGCATGATCTTGCTTTGAAAATTTATTAGGAGCGAATTTATATATTTCATTATTTAAAGTATTTACATATGGTACAACGCCAGCACTTGAATCTTTATTTTGACATATTTTTTCAATCTTATTAAAATGTGGCTTAACATTTCCTTTCGGAACCGTGATCACCGTTTCTTGTTGCTATATGGTATTTCCCCTAGAATTAACGATCTCACCGTTAACCACACTATAAGTCGTATCATCTATGATGAGTTTGTTGTCCCTTAATTTGGATTTTATACCCCTCCCAAACAGCTCCTTTCTCTTCGCAATTAGAATTCTTCTTTGATCCCTTACTTTGAGGCTATAGTCCTTACTGATAAATATTTTTGACCCTTTGAGTTTAATTGCACTAGAAAGCACTCTTGCTCTTCTTCATGGTCCGGTATTACCGCCAGTACTGGTGAATTCTCAGCTCGGGATAGCCTATGGCATTTTGTTATTTTGACTTCATCGGTGAGTCCCATTTGATCAGTGATTATGCTTTTGACCTTTCGGTTACAGTCGAATGGGTTTTCATTTTCCTCTCTTACAATGCCATAGAAAATAAGATTCTGTTCGCGAAGTCTCGCCTCTGTATATTCCATTCTAGCCTCCAGTTCGTGCAGTTGCAGAGTGTTGCCGGCAACCCTTTTATCGGTGTTGCGTTGTGCCTCCATACTTTGAGTTATTTTCGTCTCCATCTCTTGAGCTCTCTTATCCCATTCTTCCAATCGTCTTTCGATTTGCGCCAATCCCAAATCTAGTCTTTCTCGCATGCCTTTCATTTCAGTTGACAAATTCAATATCAGCACCTTTAATCTGCCGATTTGTGTGTTGCCGGTGAAATCGCAGGTGTCAGAGTTGTTTGTCTCTTAGGTCCAGGATTGAGTTCAATACCTCCAATTATAAGCAAAATAGCTAAAACCCTAGCAAGAAACATTTGGGAAAGTTTTGACGAAGGTAGAGGGGAGCATAAAGCCCCATATATAAGTTAACAGGAGAATTATCTTCACTTCATAGTATAATCAGTAGTCATGCTTATAGAACTAAAAGGCTCTATATTCAGTGTTTATAACCCACTTGGAAAGATCAGTGTCCACCCCAACTCCGCCTTTGCCGGTCCCAAGCTCCTCCAAGGAGGAGGGGGAGCAGTAACAAGCTCACTAAAAACCTGGGTTCAGCTGGCCCGGCTGATAGTACCCTGTAAGGGCTCCTAATCTAGGGATACAGGATGAGCAGCGTTTGTACTCCATGTTAGGAGCAGCTGCACATGGCGTCTTTTCCTCATGTCAGAGGTGGCCATTTTTTTAGAGCTATGTCGGCCTGCCACTGAATAGTGCTCCCAGTCTTGATGACAAAGGCAGACACATTCTACTTCACCCAGTGTCGAGATAAGAAAGAAGTGTCCTCCCCCACCAGAGTGATGAGATCAACAGACCTGTGAAGTCCCCCAGGAAGCGAGACCAACAGAGCCGCAGCAAGGGACGGACGTTGAGCTTCATCTCAGTCTTGGTGAGGGAGATGTCCAGCTCCTGCATCAGCTTGGGGAGTTCCTCATCCACGTCTCCCACCACCTGGGCTCACACACACACTCTGTAGTATGTACACAACTGCTGTTAGTGTCCTTCACTTGGTGACACTATGGACAGATATTCTTCAATTTGATCTGTTAGTGATCATCACTCACAGTTCATCTAGTGACCTTCCAGTAGTTTTCTTGACATCTTTTAGCCAGCTCATTGCACATATCGTCCCTACAACTGCAAACTATCGAATGTGAAAAATTCAATTTTGAAGGAGAGAGAAATGAAGAGACATGACATGGTCTCTTCATTTCTCCCTCCTTCAATGCCTTCCTCTACTGAGGGTAGGCCACATGGTCTCTTCATTTCTCTCTCCTTCAAAATTGAATTTTTCACATTCGATAGTTTGCAGTTGTAGGGACGATATACACATCTATCTCTTCAATAAAACTTTATTAAAAACATAAGTATAAGCCATTTATTTTTCTGGACCGGATTGAGAAAACATTGTCATGCAAAATAAATTGAAACTTCATGTATTCAGAGAAGAAGGAAGACAGACTAAAGTAGGATCTTCTGTGAGAACCACCTAATACATGACCTTAACCAACTACTTTTGTAAACTCCAACGAATGGTTCAACTGAATAGCTCCGGATTACTGAAGGATTCAGCAGACAGAAGAGAGATAAGAGACTACCACCAATATGCAGTACAGTAACTTACCTGAGCAAACAGCTTGTACACTGGCTCTAGGATAAACTCCACAAAGCTGCGTTGGATGGTGCTATGGGGAGGTTTCTTGGTAAACTTGCGGCTGTGACACACCAATGCTGAGGTACAGAGCTGGGTGTATAAATGATGCTAAATTATTGAATATGCTTTCCAAATTAAACTGGGTGAAAACTTTGATATATTTACATCAATTAAAACCATTCTCAAAACACAATTACAAATGCCAATCTATTAAAATGAAATCCTAATCCAGAGTTCTGATCCAACACTAAGATTATAAGAGCCCTATTACAGAAGAACCTCCATGAGAGGACACTTTACAAAGGACAGTTTTCATATTCAAAATTACAATTTTTACTATTTAGAAATTCTCTGGTAAGAGGACACCTCTCTCTAAAGGACACTTTGGCTCTGTAATTAAGTGTTGTCCTTTACAGGGAGTTAGTTCTACTGTATATACTTCTGTAATATATACAGGAAATGGAACCATAAAGCACTAAGGTTTCCTTTGGATTTAATCGAGATATTCAACAACAACAACAACAACAAAAAGCCTTTATTTAAGGTCACTGACCCTATACAGGATTCACCAGAGGTATGCATAAGAACAAAGCAGTGAGACAAAGGAAATAACGATATAGACAGAAGAAAAAAAAAAAAATAAGAAAGAGAAAGAGGGAAGCAAGAAAAACAACACAAAAAGAGTAGCAGTAAGAAAGTGAGGAGTGAGTGCCACTTGGCCTTCTTCTGAGATATGGACTTGTGGAAACCATAAAACGCCGTAGCAATATACTTATTCTGGGTCATATTGTCAATTATTGATGGAAGTGAAGCACAGAGTTGCCCTAATCGAGATATTCATGCTTTATGGTTCTATTACATAGATGGAGTATATTATTATATACAAATCGAATAAGTTATAAAAACACTAAAGAAGACAAAAAGTCCTTACGTCTTGCTGTTGAAGTAGATGTCACCCCAGAGCCTACGGGCGAACTCGCTGGCACTGAAGCCCCCGTAGGTCTGCTCGTAGAGGTGGGCGAAGGACCGCAGGGTGAAGCAGAGGCTGTACTCTGAGCTGGCAAAGCAGACGTTGCCCTGTAGGGGGGAGATATAAGGGGCATCCTCATCATCTGAGTAGGTGCTGCCATAAAACATTAGAGTTAAGGTTGGGAGAATAGCATTCATATGTGTGGAAGTGCAACTATCTCTGGGAGGCATATAAAGCTGGGGAATATTTTCAACTTTCCTATTTTACCGCAAGGATCCCAATCCAGGGATACAGAGGAACTGCGTCTGTACTCATGTTAGAATCGGCAGCAAAGGCATCTGCTTCCATATTAGGAACAGCGTCAAACTACAGGTAAAGTCTGACTTTCACCAAAGTGTGCCTGGATCATGGTGCCATAATCAACAAAAGCTGCACACCTATACCCCATTCCATGAGAACTCATGGAATTCGTGTAATCTTTACACAAGGGGATAAGAAACAACAACAGCCGCAGTGATTGTGGACATACCACAGCATTAGAAATGGCCAATCCTACTTGACCAGGCCTACTGCTCTTTGGTAAGTTGAGAGATTTTTGTAAGAAGTTGTGGAATCAAAGTCATTGACAAAAAGATCATAAACTAGAATTGTTGGGTCAGGAGATCACAAAGGGATGAGGTGAAGAACATCAACATGTACATCAAGATGTGACATTTGGATGAATTTTTAACCTTCTCTCACAAGAGGTAAGGATGATTCAAATTAGGAAAAACACAAGGTATTAAGACCAAATCTAAATAAATAGTGTGTGAAGTTTGGATAACAATATTGTTACCATCATCAGACAAAAGACTGAATGAATAAAAAAAAAACTTGGATTCATTCAGTACTTTCGTCTGATGATGATAACAATGTTGTTACAGAAACGTCACACACTATTTATTTATTTGGATTTACCTTGTGTTTTTAATCTATCATCCAAATCGTACCGTATCAGATTATGAAAAACATAATACACACATGCCCCAGCAGTAGCCAATTCAGAAAGTGTACCCTGGAGAAAAAGACATAGCCACATTGGTAGCTTCTATGATTTTAAATGGTGGAACTTTTAGGATGTGCTATGAAATCCAAGAGCCATTAAAAACATAGGGCCATCAAAACTGATATAGCACAACCTGAATGAAGAGTTTCTTCTTTTTTTGAAAGCCATGTTTCTCACCTGATGAGTCCATTGATTTCATCGATGATGTGCCTCAGCTTGTAGTAGGCATCCTGTGGGGGCAGCTTCAGCTCCAGGATGAGTCGATCAATCTTGTTGATGCACACTGACAATGCCATGCGCTCCTGTAGGGCATGGCGCAGCAGCCGCTCTGTGTTCAGCATCACCCCCTCCGCAGCATCCACAAAGAGAACCACTCCATCGCAGAGCCTCATGGCGGCTGTCACCTCGTCGGAGAAGTTGACATGGCCTGGACAAGCCAGTGGTCTGTTTAAGTACAACAGAGGTGAATTATCAACACTTGGAGAATGAACCAAGAAGACCCATAAACCACAGCATTACAGAGGTAGAGGATTTTCCCAGATTTCATATATACATTGTTTCAAGTTTTCCTATTTACGGAGATTCATGGGGTCTAATACTTTGATAAAAGTGAATAGAAATATTTATGGGGCACAAAACAAAATCTATTGAAGGATTTTAAAACTTTGAAATAAAATCATATTTAAAACTTTAGGGGCATATCCTGATTCCTCAAATGAGCATCTTGGATGTCAGAATGTCATCTGGCAGAATAAAAATGAACAAAATGTTGATTTAGGTTTATTCCATTATATTAGCCAGACCATTTTCTTGATAAATCAAGAACAAGCTAATCACATACACATTTCGGGCTGTTGACCCTCATCAAGCTATTCTGTCATATTTACTACATGACCTGACTTTGTCTTGCAACCCTAAACCACATCATTGACTGTATTGGCTTATCCATTAATGAACTCTACTCATCCCCAGCAGACACCAACAAAAGGCTCTACAAGTTTAATACCCTAATATGACTGAGTGGAGATAAGAAAGAAGAATACTACCTGACCTCCTCCTCTTATTCTTGTTTTCCCTTTGTCTCTTTCCCACAATCTATTCTACCGTTTGCTACTACCACATACTACTGATGCTGGCCATTCTTCACACAACCCTGCCTGAACATTGCCTTTAAATCACAGCTTATGTAATACTGTGTGTAATCATCCCATAAAGATTTCCCTATTTACATAGTAATTATTGCTTATATGCAATTAAATAACTTATTGAAAAATAATTATTTTAAAAATCCCAAAATTTCCTTCATTTTTTTTGAGGAGGATTAATTTTATTTTTAGAAGTTTAAAACTTGGAGGAAAAGCTCCCAAAAGCTTTATGTTAATATTATTTTTACATATGACAAAAAAAGAAACCTCTTGAGGTGAAAATGAACTATATTCACTTTACATATCTTAAAACATTTGGTATGTGACAAAAGCCCACATAGTTCTTTGATATTCTCATGCTTTTTTCACTGATTAAACAACAGTCTTGTTGTCCAATAACGGTCCATCTGGTAACCCTGATCTACACCTGGCATCACAGATGTGGGCAATCATCTGTAGATTATCAAGTCAATCGGAGAATACTTTTTTATAGATTAAAAATATATACAGTTAAACCTGTCTATAGCGCCCCCTCTTGGGACTTACCAAAATAGGGTGCTATAAACAGGTCATTTTTAATGTAAATTGCACCGTACTACGTATTTAAAATCGGGCGCTATAGAGAGAGAGAGAGGCGTTATTTAGAGGTGGTTCTATAGACAGGTTTAACTGTATATATATATTTTAAAGGCCTTACAACAGGCTGCAAACACTACCTTCTGTAATTCAGCATACCATTAAGAAAATGGTTGAATTATAGTAGAACTTCCCTTTAGCGGATACCTCTCTATAAAGGACAGTTTTCATTTGTAAAATTACCATTTTTACTCTTTATCAACTTTCTGGTAAGAGGACACCTCTTCCAAAAAGATAAGTTTGGCTATGCAATTCGGTGTCCTTTACAGGGAGTTAGTTCTATTGTATAAGTAAGTGTGCTGAATTATAGTCGGATAAATTAATGTAGTCTGTTAAATTAAAGAGGTTACACTGTATACCATCTAAAGATGATAAATCCCACTTTTATTAACTTAGCATTTACTATCCAAGGGTGAGACAATGTAGAATGACCTAGTTCAGTACCTGGAGTATCAAAGATGTTGAGCAGGAAGGACTTTCCCTTCAGGTCCTGCATCACCAGAGTGACTGGGGTGGCCTTGATGCTGACACCTCTCTGCACCATCAACCGTCAGTTGTACAGTCTGTGCAATGTTGCGCAGGCTACTCACCTCTTGTTCTGTGTACAGGGTATCTGTGTATCTGAGCTACAACACACCACATTACTGGATCCCAGGTTTACGATAGGCCTTCAACAATAATGGCACATATTTGTTTCAACAGAGTTTTACACCTATTGATCAGGGGTTAACTAAGAAATGGTAGAGGATTTGGTGGAGAGAAAAAAAAAACTGGCAGAGCTCTTAATATACATTATTGAGTTGACTGATTGGTTGGGCATATGCTTTCCATAATATAATAAAATAAATAAAAAAAAAAAATACAAGGTAACAAGAACTGTCCAATATAATTTAATCAATTGGATTAGGTCTTGGATGGCTCTCTGCCATTAAAAAAGTTCATGTGAGGGTGGATAGGCCTTCTTCGATTGTAAAGAGAATAGACTCACGTTCTTGCCCTCCTGGACCTGGATGTCAGGGTGTGTCTGCTCTATGAGGCAGTCCACGAAGGAAGTCTTGCCGTGGTGGAGGTGGCCAACTAGAGCCACACTACGGATCAGGGAGGTGTTGTCCATCAAGTCTGCCAGGAACCTGTACACAGCCAGACATTCTAACTTTCACTTTAATACATAGAAGTTGTATGTATAGAGTGAAAAGAAAGATTTATGTCTCATGTATCATGAGAAAGAGCATAGTACTCCTATGTGAGTTAGTTGTCTAAGCTACTAGAAAAAGGATTTCTAGGACCATGGTAGACAAGCAAGGGATTGTTGCCTGATAATCAGCATGAACCTATTGAAATGATACTCATTATGGCGGTATGTTTAATTGTGTTTAAAAAAAAAGACAGATATTTCTACAACTACAGTTAAACCTGTTTACAGCGTCCCCTCTTGGGACTAACCAAAATAGGGTGCTATTCACTTTTAATGTAAATTGCATCGTACTAAGTATTTAAAATCAGGCGCTATAGAGAGGGAGACGCTATTTAGAGGGGGCGCTATAGACAGTTTTAACTGTTTGTATTAAAGTTTTACTGATATGGAATTAGAAAATTAAAAAACAATGTGTTTGAGAAAAGCAAGAATCTGAAGCCTCCTAAATAGCACTGTGGGCAGATTTAAGGTGATTGCAGCACACAAGGCCAAACTCAAATAGATCAAAATGTTCAGAGCACACTGCTGCCATTGTTATATAGAACATTAATGCTGGAGTGTTGCAGCAACATCACAGATTATCTTTTTAAATTTATATCAACAGGATATTTAAGACCACAAACATTATGATCACATAACATTTAAGACCAAGATTCCAGTAGGATAACCAAGAAAAAGTAGACTTCAATCTATTGTTGTTGTTGTCATGTCCAATGAAGAGCCTCAGATATCTCCATACATCTCTATCACAGCAGCAGCAATGTCCACTATCTCGGGTGTGTAAAGCTGCTGCTTCTGGGTCTATGTCAATTTTCTGCAAGGCTGCAGCCATTGCTGGGCATGAGAATATGTGAGTAGGTGTTAGTTCCACACCAGGACAGCTTCAATGTATTAATAATTATATTTAAGGGGGGAATTCCAGGTCCCAGGACTGTGGGTAGTCTGGTGAGTATATCCCCACAGACCACTTACTCCAGGTTGTATTTGGTGTTGGGCACGTCCTGCTCCACGTGGGAGAACTTGTTGATCTTGACAGGAGCGATGATGGGCTCCGTGAGAGGCTGGGCATCCTCCTCCTGCACGATGGTCTCCACCTCGGGACCGTAGACCTCCACAGCAGAAGGGTAGTATTTCTTCTCTTCATGGAGCACCACCTGGCCTTCCTCTTCTTCTTCTTCCTGCATCTGCTGCTCCTCCACCTCCTGGGGGACAATCCCATTATAGTCAGGCATTAAACCTACAGTGGAACTATAGTGAAACCTGGCGTCTCATCAGTCTCATTATAGGAACAGAAAGGTATTAAACCTACAGTGGAACTATAGTGAAACCTGGCTTCTCATCAGTCTCATTATAGGAACGGAAAGGCATTAAACCTACGGGTAGACAGGCATTAAACCTACAGTGGAACTATAGTGAAACCTGGCATCTCATCAGTCTCATTATAGGAACGGAAAGGCATTAAACCTACGGGTAGACAGGCATTGAACCTACAGTGGAACTATTGTGAAACCTGGCATCTCATCAGTCTCATTATAGGAACGGAAAGGCATTAAACCTACGGGTAGACAGGCATTGAACCTACAGTGGAACTATTGTGAAACCTGGCATCTCATCAGTCTCATTATAGGAACGGAAGGCATTAAACCTACGGGTAGACAGGCATTGAACCTACAGTGGAACTATTGTGAAACCTAGCATCTCATCGGTCTCATTATAGGAACGGAAAGGCATTAAACCTACGGGTAGACAGGCATTGAACCTACAGTGGAACTATTGTGAAACCTGGCATCTCATCAGTCTCATTATAGGAACGGAAAGGCATTAAACCTACGGGTAGACAGGCATTGAACCTACAGTGGAACTATTGTGAAACCTGGCATCTCATCAGTCTCATTATAGGAACGGAAAGGCATTAAACCTACGGGTAGACAGGCATTGAACCTACAGTGGAACTATTGTGAAACCTAGCATCTCATCAGTCTCATTATAGGAACGGAAAGGCATTAAACCTACGGGTAGACAGGCATTGAACCTACAGTGGAACTATTGTGAAACCTGGCATATCATCAGTCTCATTATAGGAACGGAAAGGCATTAAACCTACGGGTAGACAGGCATTAAACTTACAGTGGAACTATTGTGAAACCTGGCATCTCATCAGTCTCATTATAGGAACGGAAAGGCATTAAACCTACGGGTAGACAGGCATTGAACCTACAGTGGAACTATAGTGAAACCTGGCATCTCATCAGTCTCATTATAGGAACGGAAAGGCATTAAACCTACGGGTAGACAGGCATTAAACTTACAGTGAAATCTGGCCTCTCATTAGAGAAACAGACAAGCATTCAAGTATAGGCAGAGAGGCAGTAAACTTAGAGAGTAAAACCTGGCTTCTTATCTGTCTCATTATAGGAACAGAAAGGCATTAAACCTACGGGTAGACAGGCATTAAACTTACAGTGAAATCTGGCCT
Source organism: Cordylochernes scorpioides (assembly GCA_030710605.1). Lineage (NCBI taxonomy): Eukaryota > Metazoa > Arthropoda > Arachnida > Pseudoscorpiones > Chernetidae > Cordylochernes > Cordylochernes scorpioides. The sequence continues at coordinate 19,278,980 of CP092867.1, read as the reverse complement.
CTCATTAGAGAAACAGACAAGCATTCAACTATAGGCAGAGAGGCAGTAAACTTAGAGAGTAAAACCTGGCTTCTTATCTGTCTCATTATAGGAACAGAAAGGCATTAAACCTACGGGTAGACAGGCATTAAACTTTCAGTGAAATCTGGCCTCTCATTATAGAAACAGACAAGCATTCAACTATAGGCAGAGAGGCAGTAAACCTAGAGTAAAACCTGGCTTCTTATCTGTCTCATTATAGGAACAGAAAGGCATTAAACCTACGGGTAGACAGGCATTAAACTTACAGTGAAATCTGGCCTCTCATTAGAGAAACAGACAAGCATTCAAGTATAGCAGAGAGGCAGTAAACTTAGAGAGTAAAACCTGGCTTCTTATCTGTCTCATTATAGGAACAGAAAGGCATTAAACCTACGGGTAGACAGGCATTAAACTTTCAGTGAAATCTGGCCTGTCATTAGAGAAACAGACAAGCATTCAACTATAGGCAGAGAGGCAGTAAACCTAGAGTAAAACCTGGCTTCTTATCAGTCTCATTATAGGAACAAACAGGAAGTGGACCTAAAGTGAAACCTGGCCTCTCATCAGTCTCATTATAGTTAGACATGTGATATGGGGAGAATCGGTAGCTAACTAACTCCTGCTACCACCAAATGGTAACAAACCTCATCTGGATAATCTTCTTTCTCGTAGCGCTCCTCCTCCTCCTCTGAGTCATCGCTGTCCAGCTCAGGGCCGATGTAGTTGCCAAACTCATCGTAGTGGTCTGGATCCATGGTGTTCTGGAACACATTGTCACCTCTAGCACTTACACTCACATACTGCCCATTTACACACAGGCACAAGATACAACATAAAGTACCACTAAACTTAGTGATACAGACTACCTACACCAGATCAGAGACAACCTACCATTCAACACAAGGTAATAAGACCAAATCCAAATAAATAAATAGTGTGTGACGTTTCGGTAAAAACGCTGTTACCAAAATGTCACACACTATTTACTTGAATTTGGTCTTATTACCTTGTGTTTATAATCTATAATCCAAACCTATAACCTACCATCCAAAAGGACACCATTGATACACCATTCAAAAAAGGAGAACATTTGAGTTCTAATCTCTCATGCAGTGATTACACCAGGATATTTAGAACAGGCTACATTGAAACCATGTGGGGGGCGAGGAAAAAACTTTCCCATTTTTTGCATCAAATGTGTCACAAGCCTAGCTTCACTGCTAAACATTGGATCAAACAGAAAGGAGCTCTTCCTGAACCCTATGGAGAAGAGCTAGATGAGAGAGCTCAACCTGGTGACTGGAAAAAGCAGCACCACACACCAAGGCTGCTGACCTATTGTTGCAAACAGTGAGGGCCAAATAGGGCTTTTGTCAAGTTGAGACTACATAGGTTGAAACTACACCATTAGCTATACATTTTAAGAATAATTATAAATTATAAATTTATAAATATTAAAACCATTCTTTTACACTGATAAATTTAACATTACAGAATAAGGGGAACCCTACAATACAAAAAGCTTAATAGACACTAATACTTTTCCTCAATATAAACCCTGAAATAAATGGTGGCAAGGTTTTCCCACTATGTACTAAGTGTCAACCTGCAACCCCAAACTACATCATCGACTGTATTGACTTATCCATTGATGAGATTATTCCCACCAGAAACCATCTCAAGTTCTACAAGCTTGATACCCCAATATGATTGATTGGAGATAAGAAAGAAGACCCTGAAAAAAAAAAGTGCTTTATTTTTTTTTTATGTAAAATTAGAATGACAAAAATAAAAACATTTTGAGAGTGTCAAAAATAAAAATTAATCCAAATCCTATATTCAATATTGTAATTTGTGTATGTATGTTGCACACTTATTGGTTAATGAACTCAAGGCTGGTCAAGGGATAGTAGCAAACCTATCAGTGGGCGAATAAAATGGGTGAAAAAATGGCATAAACATTGAGATATAGTAGATGTAAGCAGATACATTTCCAAGACAGTCTTTATCTCCCTTCCCCATGGTGTTATCATGGCCTGTATCATGGCTCTTGCATGAAACAAACAGCATCATCTCTGATATAGGAAACTAATTTGTGCATGTTAGACAGAAAAAAAAAAGGGCTAAGAGATGCTCTATCTTTTTACTAATCATTATTATTTATCACTAAATATATGGGGGGTCGGTGGAAGGCTGGTTAAACCGTTTGGTTTCGACCACTAGGAACCGGGTTTGATTCCTGCATTGGACACTTTTTTCTGTTTAAAAAAAAAAAAAAAATGCTCCAATGGCCCCCGATTCTTGCAAAAGTCCAACCCCACCAGCGAGTGCAAGTAACCAAACGGGGCTCTGGCACATTTGTAAGTGCAAAGTCGAACTGCTTTTCACATGTGTAGACATGTGGTGCACTTACAGTAAAAGCAGTCGCTAACTACCCACCACGATTATCATGGCCTGTACCATGTGTACTAGGGATAAAAGAAAAAAAAAACTAAATATATACCCTTCTTTCAAACTAGATTAACTTGCAAAATAAAACTGTAAAAATATACTTGGGATACAATCACAAGGTAATAACATCAAATCCAAATAAATAAATAGTGTGACGTTTCGGTAACAGCATTGTTACCGAAATGTCACACACTATTTATTTGGTCTTATTACCTTGTGATAATCCAAATTATGCCTTATCATACTTGGGATACATTTTTTTCTTATCAAAAATTGTATTTGATTGATAGCACATTCATGTCTTATTGTTTTCATTTGTTATACAATTTCCATTGGCAGTGCTATGATATTCAGGAGGGGTAACTTGTGGTGAACATATGTGAAATACAATCAGCAGAGTGTCAACTTTCACCTGATACCATCTGGTTGCATAAAACTTCAAATTGTCATCCTTTCAACCCATTTAATCTTCCTCTACTCATTCTCCTAGCCAAGTTCCTCGCAACCAAACGTTACTTGATGTAACAGACAATATGCAACCATAGAGGGAATCTACTTATATATTTGCCTTATTCTGTCTGTTTGTCTGTATGTCTGAAGCTCACGGATAGAATGCGCGCCCATTGGCTGCCAGCGAACATGTGGCCTCCCTGCCCCCCTCTAGACAACCCTGTTATCAGCTGTGCGATACATACACCTGTCTATAGCGGCCACTCTAGACAACCCTGTTATCAGCAGTGTGCTACATCCACCTGTCGAAATAGACCACTCTGTCTATAGGGGTCACTCTAGGCAACCCTGTTATCAGCTGTGTGATACATCCACCTGTCTATAAAGACCACCCTGTATATAGCGGCCATTCTAGACAACCCTGTTATCTGCTGTGTGATACATACACCTGTCTATAGCGGCCACTCTAGACAACCCTGTTATCATCAGTGTGTTACATACTCCTGTCTATACAGACCACCCTGTCTATAGCGGTCACTCTAGGCAACCCTGTTAACAGCAGTGTGATACATACACCTGTCTATACAGACCACCCTGACTATAGCGACCACTCTAGACAACCCTGTTATCAGCTGCCTGTCTATACAGACCACCCTGTCTATAGCGGTCACCTTAGGCAACCCTGTTATCATCAGTGTGTTACATTCACCTGTCTATACAGACCACCCTGTCTATAGCGGTCACCTTAGGCAACCCTGTTATCAGCAGTGTGATACATCCACCTGTCTATACAGACCACCCTGTCTATAGCGACCACTTTAGACAACCCTGTTATCAGCTGTGTGATACATCCACCTGTCTATACAGACCACCCTGTCAATAGCGACCACCCAAGACAACGTTTTTAAAATATATTCGCACTCAGGTAAACCCCGGGCGTTGCCCGGGCCATTCGTCTAGTTCATTATAAATAAAATAAGAAATACAGTAAAACCCCGCTATAACGAACCATGGATATAACGAACCTTCCCTTATAACGAACCCACGCCGATTCCCAATTCCATTCCATTGAAAATACCATCGTTATAACGAACTTTGCGATTTTTAGAATAACGAACTACCCCTATAACGAACCTATTTCGGGTCCCAAAATGATAAAATCTATTAAAAATACTATGCTTATAACGAACTTAGAATTGTAATTTAAAAAAAAATTAAAAAACAAAATTTTGAGCATGTTTAAAGCTCGCGGATCGCGATTTCAAAACAATAAATTTAGCGGCATTGTTTGTTTGATTTTTGCACTTTATTTTTGCTGTATGTTGTATAAATTTTTACACATTATACTTTTTATTAATTAGAATATCTTTGCATCCATTAAATTTGAAATATAAAAAATGCAAATGGCTTCCAAAATGAAGAAAACAAAGGCATTTTAAAAACAAAAGCATTATTTCATTAAAAAAAAAAAAAGGCCATTTTCAGAACTTTTCAAAGTGAAACAACATAGGCAAAATGTTAAGAACATATTAAAATAAGAGAATATAACTTTTCTATTATAAAATATAAAGTTATTAAAAATTGTTACAAAGAGGAATCAACTTCAACTTTTGCCGCGATCGCGATCGTACGTTTTAGAACTTAAAAAAAAAAAGTCCAAATAAACGGTCCCGTGATGAAACAAAAATTATTTTTATGCCATTAACTATGGTGATTTTAAAGTCAGCAATGTTTTGCATGGCAGGTTAAAAAAAAAAAACGAAATCTAGACCTAGAAGAATATGGGGAAACATGAAATGGAAGAAAAACACTAACTTTATTTGAATGGTGCAATGCTTGGAAGAATGCTTTGAAACAACAAGGTATTAGAGCCATTTTTTTCAAGTAAAAATTGTATTATATAATGTGATAATGATGTTTTAAAATCATTTCATATCTTTGAATATATATTTAATAAAACTTTGCCTAGGATTTGTCTTGATTTTTAACTTAGACATAGAGGTACATGTATGTTAATCATAAGAAGAACCTATTATCTAATGATTTCTATTATTATTCAGTATTAATATAAGGAAATTAGTCAATTAAGGGAATTAAAATAAAGTGACCACTATTAAGAGGCAGCCTCTTCTTGTGTGTATGGCTGTTTTTTAATTATACGGTCTAAAATTTTTGAAAAGTAAAAAAAAAAATAGCCAAACCGTGGCTATAGTGAACCGTGGCTATAGTGAACCAAAAGCTCTGTCCCATTGGGGTTCACTATAGAGGGGTTTTACTGTATTAGTAATGAGTTTCTTTTATTATAGAGCCAACTTCTGGGTACATTACTTTCTTCAGTGGGCTCAACATGTAAGGTATTGGCAAGGAATTTTGGTTCTAAAATGATACTGTAGAATTTGGATTATAGATTAAAAACACAAAGTAATAAGACCAAATCTAAATATACAGTATAAAATGTTTCAGTAACAGGATTTTTACTGAAATGTCACATAATAATTTAATTATTTGATCTTATTGTGAGTGAAAATAAAAAGACTATATACGGACTTATGATATCAGAAATAGGAACTGGTAGTGGAACTGGTGTTGATGATTCTTGCAATGAATGTGCTGATACTGATGAGGTAGCTCTAGCCTCCATTTGAAACTATTGTTGTTGTTATTGTTTCTTATCCCCTTGGGTAAAGATTACACGAATTTCATGATCTCATGGAATGGGGTATAAGGGTCCAGCTTTCGTTGATCATGGCACCATGATCCAGGCACACTTTGGTGAAAGTCTGACTTTGCCTGTGAAACTATTGTAGTCTTGAGATATGAAAGACCTCTTGGATTTTCTGGCAATATCTTATTGTATCTTTAAGGTTAAACATGTGTCCTATTTCAGATATAGGCTTGAAAATTGAGGACTCTATTTTTGGATGTTCTGAAAATGTTCTTTTGTGTTAATGGACATACTAGATTCTCCTATACATAGAGTAGCTTTACAATTTTGACACATCAGAATGAATAAAATTACAAAGGTAAGTTCAGACCTGGTTTTCTTCCTGAGATTTTGGTGATAGATTTAAAAAAAAAATGTGTACAAAGGTTGTATGGGGGGCTGTAAAAGAAAAATATTTTCCTTTTAATTTTAATCTCTGGTTATACATTTATTGTTGCTCCATGGAAAGGGGGGGGGGGGGGGGGGTGCCATTGCCCTGTTAGTCAGCCCCATTTCCCTGTTCACAGTTACCGTAGCGGCAAGGGGCTCATGACACCGTACTTCGCCCTACAGGGCAGTCCCTTACTTGTGCTGCTTCTCCCGCCCGCCATGTAGATATACATTTATTAAAATGTGAATAATGTATATAGCAATTTGAAGAAGGCCTGCTTATGAAATGTGAAGGATATATATTCACTTATGGACAAAACTTAAGGTCACCAGTCATAGTTTTTTTTTGGAGACAGAGGTTTGTTCACACTTGGTTATCTCGTGTGTCTCTAATAAAGGTGACTGTATCAAATATCTTTCAGAATTATTGTCTGAATCCCAATATACATGCTAAAACTTCCTTTAAGTTTTGTCCAAGAGTGTATATACCCCATGTTGGATATTATTCTTTTCCACTTCTTTGAAACTTAGCAATGAATAATTTTTTAAACTTTTGACCACTTTATATTAAGGTTTATAGGGCCAAAGGATTGGAAATAAATGAAATGGTGGGTCACAGGCCACTTTTTTTAATATACGTAGTATCATGGAACCATTGCTAACTTGTGTTCTACTTGGTGCAAGTGTTCCTTTTGCTGTAAATTGCATTTAGAAGCTGAAATAAGTAAATAAAAACATCTTAAGAAATAATAGAGATCCTTCAAATCCCACACAAGACTAATAGTTTCAACATGACCTGCCCCATCAATTCTACAGTCAATTCCTAATTTCCAGCCTCATAAGTTGTGTTTTGACCCAAGATTCCTCTTTGAATATCTCATGAGGGCTGATCATCGTTGACGAGTTCTTGCCCTCTCTCAATGCTAATAAAAGAAACTACTTGGACTTTGATAAAGTACAATTTGGATTAGAGTATAATACAAGAAAATAAGGTGACAATGCTGTTGCCGAAATGTCACACACAATTAAATTATTTGGATTAGGTCTTATTTTCTTGTATTACTTAGACTTTGTTTTTACTTGTTTCTGTGTCATTGAGCAATATATATTCTGTAGAGGCAACACAAAGAATAGAAGTTGATATGAAAACAAATAGAGAAGGAAATGAAGGAGGGAGAAAAAAAAAACCTGAGTTGATTTGGACATTTAAATAAAGTGTGTGTGTGTGCATGTATATATTCAAACTGGCATGGCAAATGTTCAGCCTTTGGTTTTTTAAACCAAAAAGGTTTTATAAAAACCACACCAAAAGTAACCTCATAATAAACTTTTATTTCCGCAAAGATTTTAAAATTTAATAAATACCACATAAAAAAATAAAAAGTGTTAACATTTAAGAAAAATAATCAGTATATTTCATAATGAAGTGTAGATTCACTAAGGGTTGTTCTGTAGGGGTTTAGGTTTGAGGGTAGAGACGAGGGCAATGTGATCTGAAGGATGGAGATAACTTGGAAGGGCCTCGTGTTTGGACACAGTTTTCTTGGAGGGGATGGGCAGGGTGCTGCAGACTTCTAGGTGCTTGGTGTCAACAAAGATATAGTCTAGGCAGGCCACAAAGTCCTTGGTGTAGTTGGTGAACTCCGGAGTGCCACATGCACTCGACAGCTGTAGGGAATGTGTCAGCTCCAGTCCTTTGAGGGAGCATTCTGGGACTAAAGTCCATTCTGGGTGGGAGGCTGGGAAGTGACCTGTGGAGATGAAGCTATAGGTGGCGTACTGGGGCCCACTGTTGAAGTCTCCACACCAGATCACGGAGGTTGAGTCTCCTCCCTTGCTCTTTAGCAAGTCTTCCATATAGCGGATCGCAATATAGGACTGAATAAGCCTCAGGATTGTGAAACCTGGAGCATAGTACAGGTGGGTGTTGGCAATTAGAAGCCGCTGACCATCCTCTACTGATGTCACCTCGGAAATTTGAAGGACTGTCCCCAGAGAAAGCAGCTTTTGAAGTAAACTCGGGCTGTGGGCCATAATGTAATCTTGCAGATCAGCGAAAAGAGGGTTGGTTTCCAGCTCCTTGCCATAGGCTATAAAATGGGAACTCTCAAAGTTGAACTTCGCCTTGTTCACCAGCATAGCAAGACCTTCGGCTTTTTCCACCTTCTCATTGAAGATGGCTTCGTAGCCCTGACACTTGAAGTAGGTGGAAAGGTCTTTGTTGAAGTACTCCTTGTCCACTTCCTGGAGGCAAACAATGTCGCTGCTGTAGTAAATCAGTTCTTCCAATATCAGGTTCTTCCTGTAGGTAAATTGGAGGGCTTCCTTCGGACAGTAGGGGAACATGGACTTCTTGTGTTTGATGTCGGGATCCGCGTAGAGATCCGCCAGGATGTTGTAACTGGTGCAGGTGAAGCTCCCGTCAGGTATCTGAGCGGGGAGGGGCCGTTCCCAGAAGATACAATCAGGTCCTTTCTTCACCTTACAGCCTGTTATGGCTTCAGCACCAAAGAGTAATCCACCGTTGTTGGGGACACACTCCAACTTGAGGTAGCAGCCTTCATCTGTGGCACAGGGGTTATAGAAGATAGTCTTGGATACCTCCAGCCACTTTTTGGAGTTGGCCATCTTGGATCTGTACCAGGTGAACTGGCATTCCTGGTATGTGCAGTTGTAGTATTCCACGATGGGGACAACTCTGAATCCTACAAACACTTGGGACTTGGGGAGCACCACTTTTTTCACCTCAGGAGGCTCCAGGACAATCTCGTAGGTGATCTTGTCAATGTGGAAATGAGAGGTGTCTTCCTTGAACACTTCTGAGATGGCAACCTCATCCGCAATCCTGCTGTTCAGCTTAGTGAAAAATATATCTGGTACTTCTGTATTAGTGTTTTTTTTACCGGCTAGGTTCAATCCGATTCGACGGCACAGGCTCTTTACAGTCTCATCTTGATTTCTTTTGAAGGTGTAGATCCTGGTTTCTTTCGTGGATATATCCTTGAGGTATTTAAATTTGATGTTGATTGACTTGTCATTGCCAAATGTCACAATACAATTCTTATCTTCCATAGTAGTGTTGTTGTTGGGAAAGTGATGGAAGGAAGTGGTGTAAGTAAAGGAATTGGAGGAAGCTCTTGCAAATTTCAAAAATTTTTTTTTTGGAAAAAAATTGTTTAAAAGATTAATATATTTAGAAGAAAAAAAGTTTGAGTTCCTACTGATTTGAAAAGGAGGGGGCTTTCACTTTCAATTCTCCCGAATCTGAAACCAAAAGCAATATATAAAATAATACACAACTATAAGAAAAAAAAAATTAAGAACAAGGCAAAAACATTGAGTTAGATGGGGACAGGTATTAAACAAAAATATTTAAAGATTGAAGTGTTAACAGGAGAGAATGTATATATTTACATATATATAGACTAGACGAAAGGCCCGGGCAACGCCCGGGGTTTACCCGAGTGCGAATATATTTTATAAACGTTGTCTTGGGTGGTCGCTATTGACAGGGTGGTCTGTATAGACAGGTGGATGTATCACACAGCTGATAACAGGGTTGTCTAGAGTGGTCGCTATAGACAGGGTGGTCTGTATAGACAGGTGGATGTATCACACTGCTGATAACAGGGTTGCCTAAGGTGACCGCTATAGACAGGGTGGTCTGTATAGACAGGTGAATGTAACACACTGATGATAACAGGGTTGCCTAAGGTGACCGCTATAGACAGGGTGGTCTGTATAGACAGGCAGCTGATAACAGGGTTGTCTAGAGTGGTCGCTATAGTCAGGGTGGTCTGTATAGACAGGTGTATGTATCACACTGCTGTTAACAGGGTTGCCTAGAGTGACCGCTATAGACAGGGTGGTCTGTATAGACAGGTGTATTTAACACACTGATGATAACAGGGTTGTCTAGAGTGGCCGCTATAGACAGGTGTATGTATCACACAGCAGATAACAGGGTTGTCTAGAATGGCCGCCATATACAGGGTGGTCTGTATAGACAGGTGGATGTATCACACAGCTGATAACAGGGTTGCCTAGAGTGGCCGCTATGACAGGGTGGTCTGTATAGACAGGTGGATGTATCACACAGCTGATAACAGGGTTGTCTAGAGTGGCCGCTATAGACAGAGTGGTCTGTTTAGACAGGTGGATGTAGCACACTGCTGATAACAGGGTTGTCTAGAGTGGCCGCTATAGACAGGTGTATGTATCGCACAGCTGATAACAGGGTTGTCTAGAGGGGGGGCAGGGAGGCCACGTGTTCGCTGGCAGCCAATGGGCGCGCATTCTATCCGTGAGCTTCAAACATATAGACAAACAGACAGAATAAGGCAAATATATAAGTAGATGGAATTTTTGCTGGGAGGAAATTGATCTTAAGAGACAAGGGTCGCCTCTCCCGTCAAAATGGACGTCTAAAACCAGACGCCATCTATTGACCGTCGCCGCAACTAGTGGCCTCGGGTCGGTAACAAAGACACAACACCAGCTTTCGCAAACTGAAAAGCGTCCACCTAGAGACCATGGTTTCGGGCTAATGGCCCTCGTCAGTCTAAGGCAAACTTTTTTCCATGATATCCACACGGGATCTAATGGATTCTTGACAATCTGCCAAAGAGGTGTTTAGCTGGCAAAGTGGCTGAGCCATATCCTGACCAGGAGCAGTGGTACAGCCTACTCTATGCTGATAAGCGCCAACAGCGCGAAACACGTTCGTGGATGGCTTTTCTTAATTTATCAAGAAATTGGGTTGGCCAAATATCAGGGAACAGGCTAAATCAATGAATAGTTGATTTCTGTTCCACCAGATGGCGCTCTGCCTTCTGTAAAGCACATGTGCTCCTGGTCAGGATATGCTTTCTTCATTTTTAATATCAACATCTGACCCACTTATTTTTTCTATTGTTTTTATGTATAAATATATATACAGGGTAGTTCTAATATACAACTTTTATTTACAACCAGATAGAATGTAACAGATGAAAAATATCATGATGTGGGGTATAATTCCAACATGTGATCGCAGACACAAGTACATATTATAGTCAAAATTCGAAACTATTTTAAACGGGCAAGATTCTTTTTGAAATTAAACAATTTCTACTGCCTTTACTACAATGGAAAAATTAAAGGGAGATCCTTGCAGTAAGGGGAGTAGAAATTGTTTAATTTCAAAAAGAATCTTGCACGTTTAAAATAGTTTCGAATTTTGATAACAGATGGCGCGCTGGTGCATCATATTACAAATTGCAGTGTTTATTTTTCCCCAAAGTTTTCATACTAGAGAGATGTCAAGAGAAAAGTTTATGCCCACTAACCAGCGCTATGGGATGCCTAGTGTACTGATGAAAAGTTAGGATTGTGCACACACACACACATGTTGCTTAATAAGATCTTGCAGAGATTCAACCAGGAGGGCCACTCTGAGACCTAAGCCTCCTCCCCCATTCCACCAATAACTAATTCTACCTACTTTCACTACTGATGACAACTCCGCCAGTCCCGAGCCCGGATGGAGGAGGAAGAGCAGCAACAAGCTCACTAAAAAACCTGGGTTCAGCTGGCCCGGCTGATAGTACCCTGTAAAGGCTCCTAATCTAGGGATACAGGATGAGCAGCGTTTGTACTCCATGTTAGGAGCGGCTGCAAATGGCGTCTGTTCCTTATGTCAGAGGCAGCCATTTATTTTGGAGCTAAGTCGGCCTGCCACTGAGTAGTGTTCCCAGTCTTAATGACAAAGGCAGACAAATTCTACTTCACGCAGTGTGGAGATAAGAAAGAAGAAGAAGAAGACTACTGATGACATCTCAAAATTTTCTCTTCCTTCAACCTTATACTGCGGTGTTGTTATCTGAAAGTTTTTATTGCTGGTTTTCAATTGTTTAACGCAAAGCAATAACGCGCCATCTATACACATAAAATGAAAGGATTTAAAAGCACGAATGTTTCTTTTATACATAATACAAACGTCTACTGCCCTTACTGCGATGAAAAAATATATTGTTTGTTGGGAACAGCAGTTCATGATTTCCAGACTTAAGTCTGATCATCCACAGACAATAACCTTCCAGAATGCTTGCAAGGTTTCCCCACTATGTACTTAGTGTCAACCTGCAACCCCAAACCACATCATTGATGAGCTCTACCCATCCCCAGCAGACACAATCTACAAGATCTACAAGCTTGATACCTTATTATGATTGAGTGGAGATAAGAAAGAAGAAAAATTGTCTGTGGTCAAAACAGTTATGAAGATCTAAAAGAAAAAAAAAGAGTAAGGATGCTCAACTTTTCACCCCTCCTGCCAGTGGATTGGGAAAGAGAGGTGAATTCTTTCTCTATATATTATCCCTTGTTGTTTGAAGATTTCATCCCACAGATAACCTTTGCAAAATACCAGTGTCCATCAAAATAGATTTGTGTAACTTGATGGCAAAAATTTTGACAGGTGTATATGACATAAATCAATAGCAAATGTTTCATCAAGAATTAGAGAAATATGGGGTAAATATAGATTTGATTAACATGATGCATGAGCATGCTGGCTGTTATAAGAAATTGACACTAGTTTTGATGTTTCCTTTTTAAAAATGAAGTAATTTTTTTACTGTCCTTACTGCAATGATCAAATAATGGGAGTGCCCCTGGCTCATCAGTAGTGAACCCTCTCACCAGTTTTGGGAGGGTTTACCACTGATGAGTCAGACTTTCCCATTATTTGATCATCGCAGCAAGGACACAGTAGAAACTTTTTTTTTTTTAAAGAATCATATGCATCAAAAATAATTTCACTTTATTATATATTTAAATAGGTATGATTTTTCAATATGAAATTTCGACCTACTAAATGTTGCAGGCATAAATTCAGAAATAATTTTTAAGTCTTTAAATATAAATTCACCTCGAGTTCCAAGAAAAATATTTTTGAAAAAATATTTCCCTGCAATTATTCCAGGATCATTTAAAAATTCAATCCCAATTGAAAAACTTGCCAAGAAGTCTTCATGACCTGATAATATTGCATTGCAAGAAAGCTGAAAGTCCAGAGGTAAGTTATATATATTTCATGAAATTATTTAAAATGATAAACATAACAATCTTTTTTTTTTTTTTCCTCTTTTACACACACAAAAGCCTTTATTAAGACACACAGGTCTTACAGAGGATTCTCCTTGGGGTTACAAAACGGAGAAAGTGGGAAATAAAAATGGTGAAAGAATATATACATATGGTTAATATATACAGATTATAAGAAAGAATAAAGAAATAAGAAGAATTAAAAAAAATAAATAATAATAATAAAAAAAAAAAAAATTTGGAAATATGGATGGGAGAAGTGGAGAGCGAAGAGAGGAAAGAAAGCAGGTATTTACATATGGAACAAGTCAATTTAAGTTCTTCTGCAGTGGACCATGGCTTTTTCAAGAAATCTTCAAGAGATTTTCCAGGAAAATCCGAGTGTTCAGGGTTGTAAGGTAAACACCGTTTTATCAGTGTGGGGGTTAACTTATCGTATCTGCCTAAACAAATAATTGGATGTTGGTTCTGTCCTTCTCATCAAATAGAATTTTTTGGTATGTTTGGATGTTCGGTTAAGTCTTTCTTTTTTTCAGCATTTTTATGGAAGTTATATAGATTCAGAGCTACTGAACTATTGTCTATAAAGTTGGATAATAAAGAATATAATGTGAAGTGTGTATGGCCTATCTTAGAAAAGAGTATTTTTCTTTCCGTGTCAAGAGGCATGCATTCAAATATATAATGTTCTAATTCATTTTCGGTTCTATTTTTGCATAGTTGGCAATACAAGTCTTCTGTCCTTAGATATTTTATATGGTCTTCTCGATATAAAACAAATAGAATTCTCAATTGCGCAATGAGGCGTTTAGTCGGCAGTGGGAGTTCACTTTGTAGATAGTTCTCTGCTGCGAATGTTTTATGTAAATATTTGTAGTGTGTGTGTAGCTTCGAATTGGTTATTCTTGATTGATCGGTTTGGATAGACTGTTCTATAGTGATTCTGATAATTTGAGGTATTGCTTTCTGTAGAATATTGGGATTTGAACAATTCTTTAACCACATGAATCCAGTTGAGTTTAGGATATTCATTAAATTTTCTGTGAAACCTATAAAGGTATTCGTTAGAGTGGATGTTTCCCATAATTGGGCTAGACAGATTGCGGGCAATCTGGATTTTTCCATTTTTAATATTCTTAACCAGAACTTTAGAATTAGTTTGGTTGCTGTGACTCCTAGTGAGAAGCGTCCGGTTTCCATGCGTAGTATGTAGCCTGGTGTGTTACTCGGCAAGTTCAATAGTCGTCGGAGATAGTTATTCTGAATTTGGTCCAAGATTTTGTACTTTTTGTTTGCCCAAATTGGAGCAGAATACAGCAGAGTTGACAGGATAATCGAGTCTAATAGTTTCATTGATGAACCAAATGAATTCAACCTGGATTTCTCCATAATTTTCCATACTTCGCCGGTAGCTGCAAGCGCTTTGCCTTTAAAGTATGAAGCCACTTGACTAAACGAGATTGTTGTTGTGCGGGGATAGCCAAGATAGAGATATTTCGATGTCACTGTCTCCCCAGAACCATTTGTCCGATTTTGCAGGGCGGCCACCATTTCGGAAAACCATTATCTTGGATTTTGATTCGTTCAGGGTTAGATGATTTGTTTCGAAGTATTTTTTCAACATGTTGATTTTTATTTGTAGATTGATTTTTGATTCTCCTATGAGAATTATGTCGTCGGCATACATCAAAAGGTGGACCGTTCCAAAATTAGGGAGGTATATGCCTGGTAGAGTAGAGTCATTAAAAATGTTGATTAAATCAGTTACAAAGAGTATAAATAGATAGGGTGATAAGGGTTCTCTTTGTAACACTCCCGATCGGATTTTGATGGGTTCAGTAAATAGTCCATTCCATCTCACCGTCGTTGTCATTTGTTCGAAGTAGTTCCTAATAAGGTTAACAAAGCGGAAATCCAGACCTAATTCACCCAATTTTGACCACAGAAGTGAGTGGGGAACAGTGTCAAAGGCCTTTTTTAGGTCCACAAAAAAAGCATAAAGTTTTCTTCTTTTACGTCTGAGAGTCAGCTGTATCAAGGACAACAGTGTGAATATGTGATCTTGACAGGAGTAGCCTTTTCTGAATCCAGCCTGGTTTTCTGGAATAATTGATCTACCTTCAAATCCAGTTGCGTAATTGCGATTTTAGTATTGATGTGAAAAGTTTTGACAGATTACTAATAAGGGCAATTCCGCGGTAGTTTGATGGATTATCCTGGTCACCGCTTTTAAAAATAGGATGGATGATAGATTTAGACCATATTAAGGGATATGAACCAGAATTAATGATTCTGTTGAATACAGTAGAACTTGGATAATTCGAACTTCTTTAATTCGAAAACCTCTTTAATTCGAATATTTATCTTGGTCCCTTGAATTTGAAATAAATAAAATTTCCGTTTTTAATTCGAATTTTTGGATAATTCGAATTTTTTTATGGTCCCTTGGGGTTCGAATTATCCAAGTTCGACTGTATATTTTTTAGAGTAACAAGGTGTTCGGAAGGTAGGGTCTTTAATGCTTCATTCGGAATTTCGTCAGCGCCACAAGCTTTTTCATTTGCCAGACTGGAGATTTCTCTAGTTATTTCTGTTGTGGAGATTTCACAGTAGAGTTCAGGATCAATTCGTGAGAGAGTAGATAGGTCGCTTCCTATCGTCGTTTCAGCAGAGAGCAGTTTGTTGTAAAAGCATTGCCACTCTAAAATTGTTATATTTCCTTGTATATAGCTTTTGTCTTTCAAGGTAGCTATAGTTTTCCAAAAGTTTGCAGAGTCACGGGCATTTTTAAGAAGTTCTTGTTTTTCCTGAAGATATTTTTTCTTGTTGAAGTTTATTAAGGTCGTGTATCTTTTCCTATTTGAGACATAAATATTGCGGTCTACGTCAGTGTTCGTTTCCTTAAAGGTTGTGAGGCTTGCCTTAGCAGATTTTTTGGCTAAATAGCATTCCCTGTTTAAACATAACAATCTTTTGTTTACCACAGATCGAAATGAGTGTAGAGTCAGAACCTAAGAAGCGAAAATGGTGCTATGTTTGCCCAAGTACCAAAGGTAGTATGACACAAATTATTTGCTACAAATGCAGGAGACACATCTGTCAACGTCATTCTTCGAATATTTGCAAGGATTGCGAATAATATCCGTCTGCAACTTTTAATAGTAGCCTATTTGTAAAACTATGTCAAACATTCATTGTTTTTACTATAGTCATTGTTTCAATAAAAATAAATAAATATAAAAATATTTTTTGCCTTAATTCACATGTGTCATAAACTACACACAATTACGAAAATAATGCAGCCTAATTTTCACTCCAAATCTTAAAATTTAACATATATTTCGGTTTTTTAAAAGTGAGACCCGGATCTCAACGCGAGTACTTAGTAACAAATATAGGCGCGAGTAATTAAGGGTTAAAAAACATTTAAAGCTTTTAAAAATGTATACACTAGAGGCAAGATTTTTCAATATATCCTCATTAAAAAGTAAACTACTATAACCATCTTAAGTTCAATGAATTTTGTCTCAAAACGGTATTCTTCTAAAATATTGTGGCAAATACACATTGTTTTTAATAAAAAAAATACCGGTTCTTCAAATTTAAACAAAGTAGAAATTGCATAAAATGCTAAAATAAACTTACTTGTAATTATATAAAATAAGACTTTAAATAATATTTGAAACTGTTTTATGAAAAGTTATTTTATATTTTTATTTTCAAATTTTATAAAACATAAACAATGTGGAAACAAATAAAATACGGCTAAATGATGAGTTAGGAAAATTTTTCTAAAAACAGAATAAAATAAATACAAACTATATAATTAATTATTTAAAATACAGTAAAATATTTATAATATTTGAACACAAAATATACCTTTGAATAGAATTTTGAAAAAATTAAAAGCCCATTATTTTAAAGGAAATATTTTCAGATCGAATAACATTTTTAGAATGAATCGAAATTTCAAATAAATTAAAAAAATATAAAAATATAAATAAAATATAATTATTTTCCTCTAAATGTTCTATTTAATTTAAATTCTCATTTTTTTAAAATTGCATTTTCTCTGATAAATAATTATATATGCAAGTGGCAACTGTGCAACTCAAAGAATTTATTTACTCTATCTTCTGGTGTATTTATAGTTATTTAAAAATGAACCATTGTATTATTCCACAGGAGAAATCATTTTCTTGCCACATGTCATTCTAAATTAAAGGTAATGGTCGACAATATATTTCGAATAACTTTTTCATTCTATATATATTGTCGCTTCTGTATTCTTGGTACAACAAGTTAATTTTACCGAATATATACAATACAACTTGTTTGGGAAGAAAGTTTTTAAGTTCCTTACAAAAATATTACTTTAAATCATATTAATATTAAATAGAAACATTTAGCGACCTATCACCACATATTCTTGCAACATAATTAGATAAACCAGGCTACAATGTCTTGATTAGCTCAAATCGGTTATATTGACTTTTTTTTTGGAAATAACTTGGTTTATCATGTATGTTTCAATTCTTTTTTTCATTTACCATGTTATCAAATTGAAACTAAATAATAATGTTCATGACATAATTAATGAAAAATATTATTTATAACATATGTACCTCCCTTTTTGGTAAATCAGATCACTATTGTAATAACAATAGCACTCTCCCTATTAAAAAATCCTGTGTTACACTAACAGGGTATTGCTATTTTAATATTTTATAGAATTATTTCTATAGAAAAGTATGTATTTGTAATAAAATTATCTTATTATATGTCAACAATGTTAAGCTTTTTGTTAAAGATCATATATGTATTAACCCTTTATTTACTTAGAGGCATAAAGTAATAATTGAAAATTTTATATCTCTAACAGTTATATATATAGAAATATGCATGTACGTACAAGACTATATGTATGCGATATTATTAGAAAAGGAGACTAAAAAAGATAACAATATGTTTTGATGTGATGACAAGAATAGAATTTTTTAACCATTTGACAGATTAAATTAATTTTGACCAGTTTGGTCTTTAAAAAGCCATTAGACTCATTAAGGTCTCTTCTTCTTTTTTCTTATCTCCCACTCAATCGTATTAGGGTATCAATCTTGTAAAGTTGACAACCATCATGACTGGGTGAAGTAGAATGTGTCTGCCTTTGTCATTAAGACTAGGAACACTACTCGGTGACAGGCCGACTTAGCTCCAATATGAAATGGCCGCCTCTGAAATGAGGAACAGATGCCATGTGCAGCCGCTCCTAACATGGAGTACAAACGCTGCTCATTCTGTATCCCTGGATTAGGAGCCCTTACAGGGTACTATCAGCCAAGCCCAGGTTTTTTAGCGAGCTTGTTACTGCTCCCTCACCTCCTTTTTCATCCGGGCTTGGGACCGGCAAAGGCAGAGGTTTGATGAACAAGTGGACTAAATCATTGGTTTTCAACAACCATGACCTGGGATTGAATTATAATTTTAAAACGTATCCCATGATACTATTCCTTTGAAATGGCCAATAATGTGGATATAATATTTACACAGGTCATTGTAGGTGCAATATCTAGTTCATTTTTGGAAACTATTTCAAGTTTAGTTTAGTCTTTAAAAAGTCATTAGACTCATTGAGGTCTCTTCTTTCTTATCTCCACTCAATCATATTAGGGTATCAAGTTGACAACCATCATAACTGGGTGAAGTAGAATGTCATTAAGACTGGGAGCACTACTCAAGTGTATACATTGTGTTCAGGTTATTATATATGAATTGGAACTGTTTAGTGCAAACTTTTATTTCTACAAAATGACTTCTTACTTATGTATAATACATTTTATAAAAATACCTGGATCTTTGAGAGAGGAGGCACACATTTTTTTTCAAAATATTTTGAGGGATTACTCTCTCTTTATCAATTTATTGCAAAAAAAAAACTTTAAAAAGTTTTCTTTCACAGATCCAGGTACAGTAGAATCTCGGTAGAGGACACCTCTCTACAAAGGACAGTTTTCATCACCAATTATTAACATTTTTACTCTTTAACAACTCTCCGACAAAAGGACACCTTCTTTTTAGACACTTTGACTCTGCAACAAGGTGTTCTCAGGAAGGTTCTACTGTAGGCTTAAAAAAATTGCATTCAATGGATCACATTTGAACTCAAATTCTTACTGTCCTTATAGTAATAAAAACATACTGAGTTTCATCAATGTTAAACCCTCCCAGTGCCCCCCCCCCCCTCTACCACATAATTCTAATATTATATTGTGGGATCTTATATATCCTGTACTTCAGAGGAATTCTTTATACAGCTAAACCTGTCTATAGCACCCCCTCTTGGGACTCACCAAAATAGGGTGCTATAGACAGGTCACTTTTAATGTAAATCGCATCGTACTACGTATTTAAAATCGGGTGCTATAGAGAGGGGGGCGCTATAGACAGGTTTAACTGTATTTATATTTGTTTATTGTAGTAAAGACAGTAAGAAGTTCCTGACAAAATTCAGCCTGAATAACTTCAATACTCCTATATAGATGACACACCATTTTCATCTATCTAACAAACATCAGTTGGTAGAATTTCTTATACAGATCCTGTAAAATACATCAAATGTAGAAGCAGTGGGACTTTTGAACTTTAAATGGTAATAGAGAGTCCCCTTTGATTGCTTGTACGTTCATTCTAGGGGTTAGACTTGTGCAAGTAAAGCAATATTGTGACAAAATGAAGATTTGTAAAGGTTTCACAATGAGAGATTTAAACCCAGAATGATAAGGCACAATTTGGATTATAGTTTATAAACACAAGACCAAATCCAAATAAATAAATAGTTGTGACATTTCAGTAACAGCGTTGTTTTACCATCTTCAGACAAAAGTACTGAATCTCATATCATAGATGCCATTCAGTACTTTTGTCTGAAGATGGTAACAACGCTGTTACTGAAACATCACTATTTATTTATTTGGTCTTATTACCTTGTGTTTAAACCCTAAGTCTGCCTAGACTGACAGACAAGAAGGTACCACATTAATATGTAGCCATCTCCAGGTTGGAGCCATTTCACCTTGTTTGACCAATTTTCTTCACCTCCTTGTTTGTCTAATTCCAGAACCTTCTATTAGATTATCAAACCAATTCCTCTCCTTTCATTCTTCAAGGTGAGGTAGGGTCAATAAACAACCTCCTGATGATCATCAGAAGTCTCCTGTAAACTTCCATTTCTCTCTCCTTTATTGCTTCATTTAGTAAGGTGATACTCTCCATTTGAATATTCTCCAAACTTCTTTGTCACCCTACCTGGCCATTTGATATTGAGGACACCACATTGATATTTCCTAATTAATATGAAAGGGCATTTACACAAGCTCTCAATAACAACACGGTGCAGAAATGTAAGATTTGGTCTCGTTCTATATCTGAATTAGAATGTGACTAAACTTTATTGATTTGAAAATTGGAACTCGTACATTACAGTATATTTTAAGAGAAGATGAAATATTAATGCAATCTTTTAAACAATTCTTCTCTACTCTGTGCAAAGCAAATGGAGAAAGAGAAGCTTTTATAAATATACATATTTGAAAAAAGAAAAGCAAAGTAGGCAAATTTGTGATTTAAAAATGACACCTCTGCCATTAAAATTGATGCAAAAACAATGCAGCATCTGTTGACACTCTCTTCAGTCTAGTAAAATCAGTTTTATATCACCAACCTGGGTCTGCTTGTTTGTAGAAATGACCAACATTGAAGTGCCATAGATATTCCCCTAACAACTAAATATCCAGCAATAAATACCATTAATTGCTCATCTTACTGTATGCCCTTTGTAGGGCATGTTACTCTAATATATTTGTTACCCATACATCTTCAATGAGGACACTGAGAGCCTTAATAGCAATCTCTTATTCTTTTATAAAAATAGAGGACTTTATGAAAACAAAGCTACATATTCATTTCTAGACTTCTCCAACGACAGAACCCTAGACTGATGATTGCTCATAGAAAGAAATAAACAAAAAAAAAAATTAATGAAGAAAGGAAGCAATTAAAAGTGAATGCTTACTAATTCTGGCACTGGTATTTTAATGAGCCTCACTTTAGTTTTATTGTGGAAGGGAGAACCATTTCATATGTTGGGTGTCTCACAAGCTCTCTAATTATGATGACACCTCCATGTCCACCCTTCTCTATTATATACATATTATTGATAGCTTCTCAGAACAAGTTGATTCCCCCCCTAATATACAATAGTTTGTAGTTAGCTGGGAAATTATTTAATTCAGGCACTCATTTTGGGACAAAGATCACTACTGTAAAGTTAATGAGGAGACAGATGGCTATTCCGGGTTTCTACCCCTTCACCCAGGTTCATATGAGGAAAATGACATTTCCTGATCTCTCTCTCTCAAGATGATTATAGAGTGCCATCTATCAGAAGTCATGTTGATTTTAATATTGTATTCCTGAGTATTGGCCGAGAAAAACCAGCTTTTTGGAAGGTTGAAAATGTACACCA
This sequence comes from Cordylochernes scorpioides, assembly GCA_030710605.1. Classification (NCBI taxonomy): domain Eukaryota; kingdom Metazoa; phylum Arthropoda; class Arachnida; order Pseudoscorpiones; family Chernetidae; genus Cordylochernes; species Cordylochernes scorpioides. Next base: position 19,257,354 of record CP092867.1, on the reverse strand, counting down.
CCAATACTCAGGAATAAAATTAAATCAATGTTTAGTTGTGCTATAGTTTTCCATTTATTCTTCCTGGTATTATCTGTAGCTAAAGCAACAAACTAATGACCTGTTTTTTTTTTTTTTTAGATGAAGTATGTGTGTTAAATATACAAATCATTTGAGGATACTACACTGAGTACATTACTGAGAACTACTTCTTTCAAGAGAACTGGATAAGGAAGAGATGGTGCCTTTAGCAGTAGCGTTTGCTATCAGCAACATTTCCTGCTGCCACAGATAAAAAAAAGGTCTCCCATCCCTTACAAAAGAAATCTACACCAACATGTTGCTGTGGAAATGTTTCAGAGGAAAATGTACTTCTCAGACGGTAGATGATATAACACAGCAATGCTGGAAGATGCCATTTCTAGAATGTCGGACAAAATACAGAGCACTTTCCATAAAGTTTTTTAAGGTGATTAAAAAGTTTTGACATAAAATATTCATATTACTAAATTTAAAAGAAATGAAGAAGCATAAAATTACCACCTGACATCTAGTGTTGAAGAATTCTTAAAATTAACATGACTATTAAGTTTGGAGAGATAATTGGAGTAAATGAACAGGACATGGGAATCCTTGTGAGATTGGCTCTCTTCTAGAAGGAAAAGTCTTGAATGTGACTACACACAAGGTTGGCTAATCGGAGACCAGGGTGTTCCATAATGCTGACTGAACTACATGATGACCCATGTTTTAGTTACCCAATGTCACCTGCTAGAAAGTTGTTCAGTTCATGGTTACTTGCTCTAGTGGAGTGCTGCTGCACATGAATGGAACAGCCCCTTAAATTATAAATATCCTTTTCCCAAGTCTGTAAGCCAATCCTATCTTGGTCTCTTCCCCTTCTTCTAGCTATTCTTGGCCCTCCCTTCCTCCTTGTTGTTTCTTTTTCTCTTACAACATCTCCTTTTTCCACATTATCTACCATAATCTGTCAGCCATAATTACCTGGATGATATGGTACAATTTGGATGTTACATTCTAAAGGTAACATGACCAAATTTGGATTTTCACTCTGCATTACCATCAATTATCAGTTAGCCTGAATAGCTGTAGTGATAATTATTGGTAATCCCAATTTTTTAAATTAGGAGTAGTTTAAATATAAAGATTGAAATTGGACTTTTAAAATTTTTTTACCCAGTTTCAAATATACTTGTTGTCTATTTAAAGCCCATTTTTGCGCTTGAAGCCAGAAATTTCCTGTCCCACAGATACAATTTGAGTAGGAGAAATAATTGGAAATAAGACCCACATTAGGGTTTAGAATTGAGTTTTTTTTTAACCTTCTGACTCAGTCTTGAACTGAGAATGAACTGTTGAGTGGAATCTTGTTGTAACCTCAATATGGAATCCTAATTGTTTCAACCATGGTTACAGCAGCAACCTAGTTAGAACATCATCTTTTAAACACAAGTGTGTGATGCTTTGTTACCATCGTCAGACAAAAGTACTGAACGCAAAACAACGTTGTTACAGAAACGTTACACACTATTTATTTGAATTTGATCTTATTACCTTGTGTTTATAATCCAAATTGTGCATTAACACCATCTTTTCTTGGTCCCAGGTGTGAATTTGACTGTAACTATAATTCTTCTCTATTTTCTTTGATGAACTCATTATGGAGGAATTCCATCTAGGGGCATAAATTTCCCATAACTCTCTCTATATATATTTAATGGTTTATTCTTTTATTTTATAGTTCTTCCATGTAGAACAAACACTCACTCTCTGGGCCAGTGATAAGAATGCATATATATATTACTAGCTGATGTACCCGGCTTCGCCCGGGGTTTTACCCGAGTAAAGGTTTGTCTAACGAACATTTGTTAAAACAATTCTCTATAGACTTCTAAAAAAAAAATAATAGATATATTTAGATAATTTGAAACTCGTAAATTTGAATCTCTCGATAAAGTGAATATTTTTTCCCGGTCCCTGTGTGCCGTGTCATCCTGAATTTTGTCTTTCCTAACTTTCTACATTATAAAATCATCGTTTTATCTAGTGAACATTTTTTCCCGGTCCCTTGAAAAATACTCGATAAGTTGAATAAAATCAATATTAATTGGTTCCCTCGGTAATTGGAAGTTAAAGGAATAGTATCTTCGCCTTGGAATTGTATCATTATTCTTGTCTCAAATAAATTGCCTTGTCATCCTGAGATAATCTTACTTTTGATAAATAATCTTTAAGATAATAAACTTTGTGATAATAAAACTTATAGATAAAAAAACTTGTTATCATCGTCGCAATGGTGGCGCTGTTTGCGAGTTAAATCTACAAATCTGCAAATAACTCTAAGGATATTCAAGATATTCAAGAAATTATTTTTCAAAAACCTTCCCGGGGATATACCTAATAATATCCCAAAATTTCACGGCGATTGGATGTATGGTTTTTTAATCTATAGAGTACAGACAGACAGACATTCAATTTTATATATATATAGATTTAAGGTTGTTGAAATAATTTCTTATTACATTTCCATTTGAAAGATCACAAGACCAAATCCATAAATAATCTTGTTACCTTATGTTTCTAATCTATAATCTAAATTGTGTACCATATCATCACATTTCCATTAAAAAAATAAAGATTTTCCATTTCATAATGTGCAAAACTAAATGCTGCTCTTCTGTTAAATTAGCCAAATCTTAGTTGACCTGGGCAATACAGTAGAATCTGTGATATAATGACCACCTATAAACATGGCTGAAACTGGTCTTTCCTGGACATGCTGTCATGCCCGTCCATGTCTTTCAATAGAAACCAAGAGTGTCTGATGAGATACTACCAGAGACTGGGTCTATGATCTCTCATGGGAGACTCAACAGTATTCTGGAGTAACAAAATATCAATTGAATATTTATTCTGATAAATGCCACAAGTCATCACAATCAGGAGAATTCTTAACTTATGTAGAGGTGTTTTTTTTAATGGTAATTTACACCCCCACACAATTTATATTTTCAAAACCTAAGGTAACAAGACCAAGAAAAAAAAACAATTATACCTACACAATTTATATTTTCCTACATTAAATATATAATACTTTCTTTTTATTTATTTATACAGTTAAACCTGTCTATAGCGCCCCTTTAAATAGTGTCTTCCTCTCTATAACGCCCGATTTTAAACATTAAAATGTAAACATTTTACATTAAAAGTGACCTGTCTATAGCAACCCCTCTCTATAGCACCCTATTTTGGTGAGTCCCAAGAGGGGGCCTATAGACAGATATAACTGTATAATAATTTAATCATCATATAATGATATATAACCACACACACAATATTTTTTATCATTCTATATTAATATAAAAAGAATAATACGCCTCTAAAATAGTTTTATAATTTGATAACAGATGGCGCTCTAACATCGTAACATTATTGTTCTAATAAAAGACACAATTTGATATTTGCGGAAGAGCGATTGCTCGAAGCATATTATATATTTATAATTATATTTAATTCTGCTGTCCTAAAAGCTTATGTACATAGTTCTTCTAAAATACCCATTCCAAGAGTTTAACAACAGTCACCTATAAAAGGAAGTTCCAAAAATGCAATATAACAGCGGTATGGTAGATTAAACTGGCGAAACCGCTGGGAGGGTTCACCACTGATGAGCCAGGCCCTCCCTTTAATTTTTACATCGCAGTAAGGACAGTAGAAATTGTTTTATTTTAAAAAGAATAATACGCCTCTAAAATAGTTTTATAATTTGATAATTGTTATTCATTAATACTATTTTTATAAGAGTTCTATTTAGTGTATAATCACTTTTTTTTATCAGATGGTTTCATTCATTGGCTAGTGATGCATTCATTTATAGTTTAAATAAAGACTAACCTAGATAAAGAGGAACAATTAGCTTTTTGAAATATTTTAATACAGTAAAACACCTCTCTGTAAAGAACACTTATTTGCTGAGCCAAAGTGTTCTCCTTTAGAGAATGGTTTCCTCTTTATGGAGAGAGCAGTTACAGTGAAAAAAAAAGGTGATTTTGGGTGATGAAAACTTTTTTTATAAAGAGGTGTCTTCTAGCGGGAGTGTTCTTTCATGGAGGTTCTACTGTATAAAAGTGAGGCAACACCCCCTTAGTTCTAAACAAATTATATCCAAAATATGGCTTATTTTTTTATATATTTACATTATGGATTGCTTGCTGTTTCTCAAAGTTATTGCTCACACACAAATATCTTCAAAATACAGGTTTGTGTTATGAGTGGGTCAGGGTGTTTCCTGCTCCCAAAGGCCAGATGGAAAGAGAGGGTTTTCTTGTTCTTGCAGACATTAAATCTGATTTCCTCCCTGGCATCACTCCAGGTCATTAGGGTCAAACTCCTCTCTTTTCTTTCTTTCATCACTGCCTTCTCTCCTCGGACTTTGGGGCTTGATTAACTCGGGTTTGGTTTTTAGGAATCTCAAAACTTTTATATACACCTTTCCTCCTATATGTGTGCCTCTGATAACAGTTGTCTCTCCTGGAAATGGTCTCTTCTTGAAATTTAGATTAGCTTGCTCATCTTCTAGTGCCATCTGTTTTTTTTTTTTTTGCTTATCCCTAGTGCACGTGGTACAGGCCATGATAATCATGGTGGGTAGAAGTTGACGACTGCTTTTACTGTAAGTGCACCATATGTCTACACATGTGAAAAGCAGTTCGACTTTGCACTTACAAATGTGACAGAGCCCCGTTAGTAGTGTGATACAGAGGAATGCCAATTCTTTCCCCATTCTCTTCTCTAGATCCAAACGTTTTCTTTGAAAATAGCGGATTTTTTTTAAAAATGTTTACAAAGTTAATTATGTTGGGAATTGTGGTTGCTCATCAAATCACAGGATTTCTATTTGGTGTATTAAAAAAAAAAGGCAACAAAACTCTGATTCATCGTAGTAAAGACAGACAGTAGGAATTTATATTATTTGGAAAAATAAATTGTGCTAAAATAGTTTTATTACTTTTATGACTCTGAATTTGATATTCTCTTTATTTGCTTTATGAGCTTTCACCATTACACTTATTGGCTCTAACTTATACTCTTGCAACAATTTTTTTTTTAAATTTATATAATTACGCTAAAGCCTCCCCCCCCCCAATAAGCAACTTGTCTAATAGCAGCAACCTCTCTCCCTGAAAGACTCTCTCTATAGTCTTCAATTCCACAATTTATAAAGCAATCAGAACATTCTTAAAGAAGAAATGTAGAAGTGGGTGAAGTCCAGCAATGGACTTCTGGCAAGGAAGTCCTGTCTGAATGACACTCTTCCATTGTAAACATCATCATCTATGGATCAGACAAGTCATTTGTGATTATTTACTGGTTCAGGCTGTTTTGTTATATACAGTGTGCACAGTAGAAACTCACATGAGAGACTGCTTAAAAAGCATAGATTTCCACAGTGTCTTCTGAAAGTGTTCCTTTATCAAAGATTTGATTAGATCATGGCAAGTCTTTTTTGGATTTTGCAAAGGAGGTTTCTCAGAGGAATGGTTTGGCATTAGATGGGTGGTTTGAACACATGAGAGATTTAACTGGGTTACTTTAGTTTAATTCTCTCTGTGGGGTTTGTGAAGTCATTAGTGAATTCAAAAGTTTCCTTGGAGATGAATTTGAAGTAGTTTTATATACGAGTTGTTTGTCTCAACATTAAATGACTAATGTCAAAGATGACTATATTGGACCTCAGATACACACAGGAAACTATAATAATTACAAGAAAGACCTAATCCAAATTATAGTGTGACGTTTCGGTAATAAGGCTGTTACTGAAATGTTACATTCTATCAATTTTTTTGGATTAGGTCTTATTTTCTTGTAGCTATAATCTATAATCCAAATTGTGCTTTATCAGGAAACTATAATATTTATGGTCGTTGAATAGTTAGGTTGTTTAGCAGGCAGCATCTGTGCCAAACTTATCATCCAAACAGAGCTCCTCCTTTATCTTAAACAACTTTTATGTAGGTGCTCAACTCCTAAAACCCCCGAATATTCCTTTCTTTGAAAGTTAACTTAGACAAATTCAAATTCATCATTCAAAGTGGTCGCTCATCAAAAAGATTGCTCCTGTGAGAACGGATCACCAAAGACCTGCACACCAATTCAAATTCATTGTAAAAATGCTGGTTAGAGGTTTCATGTAGTAAGAATATATAGTTACATTAACCACAACCTCTTTATTGTTGTCTCAACATTTCTGAGATTCACTTCCTCACAGGAGAAAAATGGTGGAAGGTGGCAGGGAGTCGCCAAAATGTAAAAGAGTTTGAAAATGTGGGTTGATGTAACTTTATTCTTTCTACATTCCTCAATTCATGTCACACGGACTCCTCCAGTCAATCATTCAGGGATGCTGCATGCCTCCTCAGCAGTGTGTGGGGGATGTGTGCAGCCCAGGCAGGATGTCAACCCCTCTCGCTGGCAGACGCCGGGTGGCAACCAGGCTCTACACTGCGGAGAACCAGGCCCTGGACCAGATCGCCAAGGAGGTAAGCTGCTACAGTGACACACTATAAGTATCATCAGTGGGTCTTTCTGACCATTCCTAAAATTGGTGTGCTCTGTATTGGATGCCTTTCTCAAGAATACTCCTCCTTTATTAACTTTGTTAAAGAAATATAGGTTGTATTGTGTCATCTATTAGGATCAATTAGAAAAAAAAATGACTTGGAAACCTTGTGTGCAGACAAATAAATTCAGATAAATATATCACGATTTTGCGTGTCATCCTTGTGCAGAGCCATGCTGATAAATATATCAAGGCCACATTATTCCCTTACTTTGGGTTACTGGAGAATATAATCTCCTATTATAAAATGCCTCAAGTGGGGAGGTAATGAACAGCACATTAATATTGGATGAATGAGAGCTGAACTTTGGATCAGCATGTAATCAATGCTTCCCATTGTAATTGAAGACTTAGTTTCAATAACCTCAAAATTCTTTTATTGCTCTAAAATGAAAATGGTGAGCTTTTGGAAAATTCACTTTGATGCAATTGGAATGTTATGTCTTTATATATCATTTTAACAGTGAATTTGTCACTTTTAAAAATAAATTCATCACTTTTTAAAATGAGCTTGTCTCCTTTAAAAATAAAGATTGTTATGTGTAAAAATCAAAAGACAATAACAAATATGAATTAAATACATTTGACATTAAGTCCAAAACACTAATATGGGAGCAATTAACCAAGAAAAAAATTATAAACAGAATTTATTGGATAAACTGGTGTTCTTGTGTGGCCAGGAAGCAATTTTTGCGAATGCAAGCAAACCATCCTTCACAGTCTCCTGATGTAATTCTACTGATTGCATCAGTGATAACCTCGCCTAACGTGATGTCATGTCGAGGAAGCAGAGACCTTACCAATGTTTTAATTTTGCTAAATGAAAATTCAATTGGATTTAGCATATATGAATATGGTGACAAAAACTTCACGCTGCTTCTTAACAGACTAACAGAAGCCTGTGTTTCTGCGGATGTGTGCGCTCTTGCATTATCTATATAGAAACATTAAATCCATATCGCGTGGCTACAATTTCATCAAGCTTGCATAAAGATTCAACGAAAATTGTGCTATTACAACCACCAACACATGTTTGATGACAACCTCATTTTTAAAAGTGATGAATTCTCTCTTAAAATGATTTAATTATAGAGGCACTTTGTCAAGCCTGAGTTCTCAAAGAACCAGTTTACATTGTTGCCATCATTGCTGTTATCGAAATGCCACACACTATTTATTTAGTTGGATTTGATCTTATTACCTTATGCTAGGATTTGATATCCTCTACCTACTAAGGTGGCCATTAGTGGCTTTAACTTATTTACAAAAGTAAATACCCTTTGTAGCTGATTGTGGGGAGTAAAGCCAAAATGTCCTTAGGGAGAGGTGTCCTCTTATTGGAAAGCTGCTAATTAGTAAAAGCTATAATTTTGGTGATGAAAACTTTCCTGTAGTGAGAGTGGAGTTTGTTCTACTCTAGCAACAGCCTCACTGAATGACAACCTAAAATGAGAGAAAAAGGAGTAGCTTTGATTTTTTTTTTGTTTTGGACTGTTGTTCATAAGGAAGGGGCTATGCTGTTGAATAACTTTTCAGTGTATTTATATTCTTCAACAGAAATATTTTTGAGTTTTTAAATCTTTATAGGCCCTTTAGATTGAAAGCATTTGAGGAAAGTCTCTCATTTTAAGTATAGCTGCTGGCTCTCTCTATATAGTTGAACCTTGCTATAACAACATTATTTGTGACCAATATTTTGTGTTGTTATAACACTGGTTAAAACAATTGGAGCTTGAAACTTGGGATCTTATAATTATGAAGTTATAACCATGTTGTTGTTATAATAAGGCTTTATTGTAATTTTTTTAAAAACTTTTACACACATGCGAACTCATTATATCCTGATCTAATAATATACTAATTGATCTCTAAAAGTAAAGTAAGAACATGTTTTCCCCTCACTGTATTTACACAGTTTCAGCTTTTGAAAAAGGGAGTGAATGTGTGATTTAAAAGAATAACACTCAGAATTATTGGTGATATATGAGAAGAAAAAAAAATCATTGTTGTTATCCTTTATTTTGAAGAGATCCAGGTAAGATGTGTGTAGTTTAGAGGGTTTAAAAAAAATCCCTTTGAATAAAAGGGAATTTTTAACTAGGGCTAAGGTTTGATCTACACTCCAGACTTATATAAGCTGGTGAGTTGCGACGCCATATGCACTAGTGTTGCACCCAACGGCTGCAATACACAGTGCCAATATATCTCAGCAGTCCATTAACTCTCTGTAAGTTGATATTGCTCAAGGCTGGCTCTCTATCTTCATAGAATCTAGGTGATGAAGGACAGCTGCAGGAGTTTGGTGTCCCAACACTGGGAATGTAGCATTCTCTTAGTGACATCCACAGAACTGTCTTTGGAAGAAGAGTCCATCCAGCATATGTGAAATTATGCATGACTGAAGTCTGGCAGCAGCTCTTCTGTCTTGCTGGGGACATCTATTTATTTCTTTATTGTCTGTTAAGTCCCTCTGTGGATATTTACATGCACCTCAATTCTTCCACCTCTTAGACACCTAAAATCTCTATTGATTAGAATATTTTGTAAGTCCCTCCACTTTACTCATCATAACACAGCAAACCTTGAAAAAATGGCTAAAATGGCTTCATAGAAATTTCTAAGAAGGAATAAAAGCTGAAGGTGACGATATTTTTTATTAAAGATTAGAATTGGAAATTATAAAAAGACTCTTTCTCTCCATGAAAATCATGGCTTATTAACAAATGTTACTCTATATATAGAGCTACTGTAACCTGAAACCCTTGTTGTTTTTCATTAAAATGTTTTTTGAGCTTATTTTACTCAGAAAAAAAAAAGTCTTATTATAAAAATAGATTTTGTACTATAATTTTTACATTAATGCCATAATAATATTTGGGATAAAAATAAGAATTTTACCCCTTGTATAAGTACTTCTTTAATACCTAGTAAATGTTTTTGTGTACACAAAAATACCAATGTGTCCGCAAAATATTTTACTGGCCAGAGGGCTAAAAAGGGTTGTGAGATGTTCATGCTGATGGCATTATGTAAATACTCTCCCAGATGCCCTTGTTCCAAAATCACTTTATTTGGTACCTCTCAAAAAGAGCAACCTAGTTTATGATATTTGCAACAATGAATAAAAAGGTTATTCACATATTAAACAAAATTTTAACACGGGATTCGATCCCGGTTAATGGCTGTCGGGAATCGAGGGTGTTATCCACTCGTCCACCGACTCTTTTCTCAGATGCCAAGTTATATTTTTCCATGACAAGTTTCTACATTTCAATAGAAGGGTATGTAGAAGCATTTAAAAAATAAAATTTGAATAAAGTGGTATATATTAAGATGTTGTGAGCTCTGAGAGCTCTGAGGTGGATATTTGAATATCCACCGGGTAGAATTGTAGTTTCTGCACACAGTTCTGTTCCTCCATCACACTAACCTTGATTTCAGCAGAGGGAGATATGTCACTTCACAGTTCTTCCCTTTTGAACTCCTCAAGACCTTTCCATAAAAAGGAAACCCCTTTATTTTTAAAATAATAAATCCATTTATAAATAAAGAAATATCTTTTATTTTATTTCGAGTCCTTTTTTTTTTCTTTTTCAAATTTTGCTGCATGTTGTTAACATCTGTTCAATTTTACAATCCATTACAGCTAAGAACTTCCCCAAATAAGAGTTGGGCAAGTAGATGTTTTCCTCTCCAATAGAATTTACTCTAGATGATGACTTTATTTGGCATATATGACTGTATTTTATAAACACAAGGTAATAAGACCAAATCCAAATAAATAACTTATTAACTTAAACAAAATTATTTATTTGGATTTGGTCTTATTACCTTGTGTTTATAATCTATAATCCAAATTGTGCCTTATCGACTGTATTTTATATTTCCATATTTTGTTCCCTTGTGTTACATGATGTAAATAGTCAAACTAATAAAAAAAGTCCTTATATTCTTTACAAAAAAAAAAAAATGTTGCATTCTATAGAAACTGCATTTTTGGAGGGAGATTAATTTACAAGAAGATATAATAACAATAGGAAATAAATAAGCCTGGCATCCACTTATGAAATACAACTAGAACTGGCCATCTACTATTTGGAAAACCACCTAGGTATTTTAAGCCATTCTAGCATAGAATTATTTTCATTGTTGATATTTTTCAAGCGAGTGACATTTCTTCCATTAGTATTTTCATTTTTAACTCTTCGACAAAATGCAAAGTCAAAAAAAAAAATTTATTTTATAAAATGAAGGTCTTAAAAATAAAATTTCCAAGTGCCGCCAACATGCATTTAGAATAACAACCCTAAGATAATGAATAAAATTGATGTCCCAAAATGTGTTATTAAAACACCCAGCTTACCTAGATAACAAGTTCCATAATTGTCACAGAATCTTTGGACTTTCTATCAAGCAGAATCAAGCCTGAGCACAAACAAAATGGTTAGTTAGAGGAGAAAGTTGTGTTTAGCTGAGATTCCATCACTGTCATTCAGCCCTCGATTGATGTATGGGACAATTGTATTTCACAAGCTGTTCACCAAATAGTCTAGTGTTTACTCCACTCTTTAGTGTGTTACTTTACTACAAATAATCACAGTTTCTTTATTTTAGCTCTTCTCCATGATACATCAAACATTTTTAACCCTATAGAGACTACAGTTATGTATTAGTAATGTTTGAAAATAAAGCCAACCATTTAAAATTCTTAGGAAAAATACTTTTTAGACCAACATTACGAATTGGTTAACAATTGCCTCTTGCAGAGTATGAATTTTGCTACAACCCTTTTTTTTTTTAGTATTGTGTGGTCTTGATTTAAAATATATATTAGTAAAAATATAAACCCCCCTAAGAAAAAAAGCATCTTCTTGCCCCATCGTCAGAATAAATATCAATTAATCATTTATTTTTATACAAGAAAATAAGACCTAATCCAAATAATTTTTTAATGTGTGATGTTTCGACAACAGCATTGTCACCATCATCAGACAAAAGAATAAATGAGAAAAATATCCCAGCAAGTTCTTAAATAGTACTGTTATCAAGTGTTTAAACAAGATAACAGATATTTATTTATTCTTTTGTCTGATGATGGTGACAATGCTGTTGCTGAAACATTACACACTAATAAATTATTTGGATTAGGTCTTATTTTCTTGTATTATAATCTATAATACAAATTGTGCTTGATTATCATTTATTTTTAATTATTCCAGAATATTATTCAAATACTCTTTTTTTATTATTCAAGAAAAGCCAACCACCTACGTGTTTCAGGCTGTTTGCCCTTGCCAGTAATGTTACAGGCTGTACCTCAGCAATCAAAAAGCTGGTCCTTGAAGGTTCCTGAAAAATTAAGGAATGGGCATTCTTTGTGAGAACGCCAAACTATGCGATAAAAAAGTACAAAAATGAAACTGTGCCGTGTGGGATCAGTATGATAAAAACTAAGAAAAATAAATGGATCCATATATTGTGTTAAATGCCATAACAAATGTATATATATTTGGTAGATGTAAAAGCCTTGTAAAAATGTAAGGCCAAGTAAAGATTGATTTCTAAACCGAAGGTCCTATCTAAATAACTCTTTGTAGAGAGAGAGAGATGTAAGAGAGGTGATCTATACTTTTGGAAAATGGCCAAGGAATGACATCCCACTGTCTATTTAAGGCAAAGATTGCATCTTGTTTTTAAAAACCTCTGGATTGTCCCTTATTCTCTAGTGGTTGATTATTGTAATAATAAATGGTGCTGAGTCATTGGTAGGCAGGATGCTGATAAGAGAGCAGGGAAGTATAGTCCTGTAGTAGCTAGATGGTGGTATTTGTGAAATTGGATCTAATTCTCCCCACCATTGTGGTGGATGCCACATTATTGTGGTTGTTATTGGGTTTCTACTCATAGGATGAAACTTGACCTTTTTTTTTTCTATGGTTAAAACCCATCATCATTCCTTGGTTTATGGATAACCTTCACCCTATCCTAATTCTCCCGTAGATTGCTAATGATAGTGTCCTGTTTCTGGGTCTTTCAGTGTGACACATTTGGGACAATTCTCTGATGGGTCAATCAGGATAGAGTAGGCCTTGAAGAAATTAGTTCTACAGTTGAACCTCCAAATCACAGCTTCATTTGGGACCAAAATTTCATGTTAGTATAGAACCATGATGTGTGTGTGTTGCTTTAACAAAACTTGGGACCTTTGCATTAGGATGTTCTACCCAGGAGTTGTTTTAAAAGAGGTGATTATAATGAGTTTCCACTATATTAACAAACCCACTCCAAACACACAACACACTTTCAACTTCTTTAATTCAATAGCCCAAGGGATTGCAGGATTTTCAGTTGAATTCAAGTCATGTTGAATTATATTTGGTCAAAGTAACGTAAAAAGTCTTATTTAAAATCTCAAACTGTTGAATTAAAGTCTGTATTGAATTAAGGAGATTTTAAACTGTGATTTTTCCAACATACAATGAGATATCTCTTTAATAGAAAATTTTGGGGAGAAGCTAATGAGTTCCTGTACCCCACAACATTCTTGATGCCTCACATACACTTGTACATGGAGAGTATACAGTAAAACCCCGCTATAACGAACCCTGGATATAACGAACCTTCCCTTATAACGAACCCACGCCGATTCCCAATTCCATTCCATTGAAAATACCATCGTTATAACGAACTTTGCGATTTTTAGAATAACGAACTACCCCTATAACGAACCTATTTCGGGTCCCAAAATGATAAAATCTATTAAAAATACTATGCTTATAACGAACTTAGAATTGTAATTAAAAAATTAAAAAACAAAATTTTGAGCATGTTTAAAGCTCGCGGATCGCGATTTCAAAACAATAAATTTAGCGGCATTGTTTGTTTGATTTTTGCACTTTATTTTTGCTGTATGTTGTATAAATTTTTACACATTATACTTTTTATTAATTAGAATGTCTTTGAATCCATTAAATTTGAAATATAAAAAATGCAAATGGCTTCCAAAATGAAGAAAACAAAGGCATTTTAAAAACAAAAGCATTATTTCATAAAAAAAAAAAAAAAGGCCATTTTCAGAACTTTTCAAAGTGAAACAACATAGGCAAAATGTTAAGAACATATTAAAATAAGAGAATATAACTGCAACATCTTCGTACACATTTATTTTTAGCAAATCTTTATTGTCTTAGTAAAGTCTGATACAGCCTTTTATTGTTTATTTTTGAAACGCCAAAAAGTGACAAAAACAAATCAAAAAGGGATGATGATAACCTGCGTCTTGCAGATTAACATTTTCATAGAAACATATATATATACATATTTATTGCTAGCTATATATCACCATCTTCTCTCTTCAAACACGAAATCTCACAGGCGGTCTCCTCGCTCGAGGTGGGTTCCGCCTTAGGACAGGACCCTCCTCTTTCAAGGCCTCGGGGTCCAGCGAGCGAAGAGGCTCCAATGACTTTCCATCGTCTGTATCACTCTGAACCTCTGAATCTTGATCCGACCGCTGGCTAGTTAGTCCTGGCGACAGCGACTCCATATAACCTCTGTCTCGTACAACCTCCGAGATTATGGCACTGGGACCTGCTCCTTTTGAGTGCTCGGGTTGACGCTCTCCATCTCCACTCTCATCTTCCTCACCATTCCTCCACCTTTTTCTAATTTGATCCCTGTGATAGGCCTTTACCTGTCCGTGGATCAAAATGGTGTAGACTCTAGTTCCCTTCTTGCCCACAATTTTTCCTGGGATCCATTTATCACCACCTCTAAAGTTTTTACACCACACTAAATCATCTATCTGGAATTCTTCCAAATGGGTTCGCCGATCATACTTCATTTGCCTGGCTTGCTGGTCCCTAACTCTAGATGCCAAGCTGGGATGTATCAACGATACTCTGGTTCGAAGCGCACGCCCAATAAAGAGCTCTGATGGAGTCTTTCCCGTTGTCACATGCGGGGTGCTTCGATATGCCAGAAGAACTTTTGATAAGGTGTCTTGAATGGTATCCCCAATTTTCCTTTTATTTTTATCCAGGGCAGTCTTAATAGTTCTAACCGCTCTTTCAGCCAAGCCATTACTTTGCGGGTGGTACGCCGGGATCAATGTTTGTTTAATTCCATTTCCTTCCAGAAAACCTTTCATTTCACTACCAGTAAACTGAGGTCCATTATCAGATACAAGTTCCTCCGGTAACCCATAGGAAGAAAAAAGTCGCCGTAGTTGCTCAATGGTTTTGCGTGTGGTGGTCTCTCTCATTGGGATGGCTTCGATCCACTTTGAATGACTATCTACTACTATTAATAAATTAATGTTTTCCTTATTTGCAAAATCAATGTGAATTCTTTGCCAAGGTCTGGTTGACCATTTCCAGGGTTGCCATTTTCCTTTATTTGGCCCATCCTGGGATTGCTGACAGCTTCTGCACTTATTCACCAAAAACTCGATTTGGGTATCTAAATTTGGCCACCAAAAATGTGATCTTGCTACAGCCTTCATTCTGTTCATACCGGAATGAGTCTCATGAAGACAGTTCAACATTTTTATTCTGAGAGATGGTGGAATGACAACTCTCATTCCCCAAACCAAACACTCCCCATCTACAGTTAGCTCAAGTTTCCTTTGAAAATAAGGTCTGAGGTGATCAGCCACCTTTTCAGGCCAGCCTTGCTGAGTATAAAATTTGGCCAATGAGAGCACTTCGTCTTTTTCAGTTTCCGTGGCAATTTCCTCTGCTGTGATCGGCAATTCTTCCACAAAGGATAAAGCATAGACATTATTTAATCTTGGAATTTCTTCACAGCCCACAGGAAAACGTGACAGAAGATCTGCATTCCCATGGTCTTGAGTTCTTCGAAATTTAATATCGTAAGTATAAGCTGACAAAATAAGCGCCCAACGCTGCAATCTTGAAGTAGATAAGGTGGGGATTCCTGATTTTGGGCCCAAAATGGTCACCAATGGCTTATGGTCTGTAATAAGAATAAATTTTCTTCCATAAATAAATTGATGAAACTTGGTAACTCCATATATAATGGCTAGAGCCTCCTTCTCAATCTGAGAATAATTTTGTTCTGCTCCCGATAAAGTCCGAGAGGCAAACATAATCGGTCTCTCCTGGCCTTCTATAATATGTGACAACACAGCGCCCACTCCAATCTGCGATGCATCAGTGGCCAAACACAATGGCAAAGTCGTATCATATGGGACTAGCACCCTCTCAGAGGTAATGCTGTTCTTGCACTTGTCAATGGCCTCTCCACATTCCTTTGTCCAAACCCAAGGACGTTTTTTGTGAAGAAGCTCATGAAGAGGCTTCAAAAGCTCTGGCAAATTGGGTATGAACTTCCCATAAAAGTTTACCAAACCAAGAAATGACCTTAATTCAGAGATATTCGTAGGCGTTTTGGCCTTCTGTATTGCTTGTACCTTATGATCTAAAGGTCTGATGCCCTCTCCCGTGACAAGATGTCCTAAATATTCAATTTCTTTTTGCAAAAATAGGCATTTTTCTTTCTTTAGTTTGATATTATACTTCGCCAAGCGAGCAAATATAGTCTTCAACAACGCCAGATGTTCTTCAATTGATGCTGTGGCTATAAGGACATCATCAATATAACAAATTACGCCTCCTATACCCGACAAAACCCTATCCATTACAGATTGAAAATAACTGGGCGCATTTGCCAATCCAAATGGCATTCTCTTAAACCTGAAAAGCCCTTTATGAGTATTTATCGTTAGTAACGGTCGGGTGCCTGGGTCCACCTCTAATTGCAGATAAGCGTTCCTCAAGTCCAATTTAGAAAAGTATTTTCCCTTGGCCAATGTGGAGAATAAATCTTGCTGTGTGGGAAGGGGATAGGCCGCAGTGTCCAAATATTTATTTAGAGTTACCTTGAAGTCGCAGCAAATTCTGATCTCTTTATTTTTCTTCGGCACTACAACCACTGGAGTGGCCCATTTACTGCTCGCCACCTCACATAGATAACCCTTAGCCACCATTTTGTCTAATGCTTCAGTAACTGCTGGCCTAATGGCGAAAGGCACCGGACGAGCCTTATGGAAAATTGGATTCACATCACACATGTTTACTGAAAATGTGAAACCTTTTATTGGTTCAGTTGTCTCCACAAATAGGGCTTGATTTTCCTTCAAAATTTCCTCAATGGTAATTTCCACAGGCATATGTTTTACCGCGAAACAGCCCAATTTCAATCTATTTATCCATTCTCTTCCCATCAAAGCCCTCTTTTCTCCTTTCACCACTAACGCTCTAAGTTTGTAAGTGTTGCATCCTAAAACTTTGCAATTTGTGTCTTTTAAAATTTACTTTCAATTATATGCAAAAACAAAGATATTTTCTAAAAATATTTACTTCAAAATTCGAGGGTACTTACTCTTATATCCTCGTCGCCAAATGCAACATCTTCGTACACATTTATTTTTAGCAAATCTTTATTGTCTTAGTAAAGTCTGATACAGCCTTTTATTGTTTATTTTTGAAACGCCAAAAAGTGACAAAAACAAATCAAAAAGGGATGATGATAACCTGCGTCTTGCAGATTAACATTTTCATAGAAACATATATATATACATATTTATTGCTAGCTATATATCAATAACTTTTCTATTATAAAAGATAAAATATAAAGTTATTAAAAATTGTTACAAAGAGGAATCAACTTCAACTTTTGCCGCGATCGCGATCGTACGTTTTAGGGCTAAAAAAAAAAAGTCCAAATAAACGGTCCCGTGATGAAACAAAAATTATTCTTATGCCATTAACTATGGTGATTTTAAAGTCAGCAATGTTTTGCATGGCAGGTTAAAAAAAAAAAAACGAAATCTAGACCTAGAAGAATATGGGGAAACATGAAATGGAAGAAAAACACTAACTTTATTTGAATGGTGCAATGCTTGGAAGAATGCTTTGAAACAACAAGGTATTAGAGCCATTTTTTCAAGTAAAAATTGTATTATATAATGTGATAATGATGTTTTAAAATCATTTCATATCTTTGAATATATATTTAATAAAACTTTGCCTAGGATTTGTCTTGATTTTTAACTTAGACATAGAGGTACATGTATGTTAATCATAAGAAGAACCTATTATCTAATGATTTCTATTATTATTCAGTATTAATATAAGGAAATTAGTCAATTAAGGGAATTAAAATAAAGTGACCACTATTAAGAGGCAGCCTCTTCTTGTGTGTATGGCTGTTTTTTAATTATACGGTCTAAAATTTTTGAAAAGTAAAAAAAAATAGCCAAACCGTGGCTATAGTGAACCAAAAGCTCTGTCCCATTGGGGTTCACTATAGAGGGGTTTTACTGTATATGGAAGTAGCCACCTCAATCAGCCTTCCATTTACATGTCAAATTGCTCAATTTGCCTCAATAGCTCCTTTGCAGGAAAATTTTTGCCTGCAACAATAAAAAAAAAAAACTACATTACTCTTAAACACATTCTTACATACTTCCTATAGTCGTTATTTAGCCTTGATAACCAATAAATGGTGAGAGTTTTAGTTGCCTGTTGATTGGTTCTTTCCTGTCTTACGAAAAATCAGCATTGACCTAACCAGTCCCTCAATGCAAAAATTTTTCTTAGCTTATTAGAGCATTGAGGTACTGTATTCAAACATAGGTTTGAAGGCTCACACAAGCTGTAAAAGTTTTATCACATGAAAATTTAAATTTTCCTGGTCTAACACCAGATGAGAAGGAGGTGAGCAGTAAGCAAACTTGCGAAAATACCTGGATACAGATAGCCTGTGTGCACTCCTCCTGATTCAGAGAAACAGCATCTGTTCATTATGTCAGAGGTGGGCGGACAAGTCAGCCTGCCAAGAAGAGCTCCCAGTCTTAACAACTTTCTTCTCTCATTCTGTTAGTTCTCAAGACCCCTACACAGATATCAACATTTTAAAATAATTGTAATAGAGATGAGAGAGAAAAATCCTGTCTGAAGATGGCAAATATTCGGCCTTTTTACATGTGAGGAGGTTCTTGACATGGTATTATGGTCTTCTAACTCCATTACTAATTTATTACATCATTTCTGTCTTCATCAGCAAAAGTTCCTTTATTTATTTATTTTTTCCTGACCCTCTTCAACACAAAATTTTTACAATAATAATTTAAAAAGTTTGGGATTAATCTTGCATATTGGTGTTTTTCATGACTGCAGCAGCAGCTGTTTGTCCTGGGTTGAAAGGAAGTCACCTAAAAGGAAGTGAAGGAAATTAGATAACACAGCCGGCATCATTTGTATTCCAAATTGCAGCGGCCTGATGACTGTCCTTATAAACTGGTGGTGGCCATCCCAGTTGTACATCCTCTACATTCAACTTGCTTTTCCTCTACAACACTGCTGCCTTACACACCACCCACAAACTGGACAGGATTAACCTCAATTGTAAACCTTTGCTTAGAAATTCTACATAAAGATTCTACATTTCATTAAAAAGTTTCACTTTTTTTCCCCTCTTTTGGATGCCATGTTGCCTGTTGCTAGTTTAATGGTACTTTTAGAGATGCCTAAATTTGTAATATTCCTATCCGTCACTCAACACACAAATATAGTTTTTTTTCAGCCTTTCAAGCTTTAAAAGAGGTAATTGGCTATGATACTCCATACTCATCATGAGTTAAAACACCTCAACTTTTTATTCCAACTCATTATCCCATAGAACCTACTCCCACAGAGACAGCTCAAAAACCTGGAATCTCTCATTTGGAGGAAGAAGGAGGTCATCAGAAGTTGGATTTGAAAAGGGCAAGAGTTTTTTGTTTTCACAGATTTAGATTTTCTTGGTACATTTTTTACTGTCTTCATATCCTTTTTTTAAAAATGTATTTTCAATTTTATATCTAGAAACGTATGAGATGGGTATGATAAATTAAAGGTCGGAGAAGGAAGATGAAAAATTAACGAAATATAAGATGATGTTTTAGAAGGTCTAGTACTCAGAAGAAGAAATGGGATAAATCTCCAAATAAAATAACTGCTCAAGAAAGCATATACTTATTGATTGAACGAACTTTCAGCAGAATACTTGGGCCAAAGAGAGCAGCAGTACTGTAGTTACTATAGAGATGCCATTAAGAATCTGACCAGTTATGACATCATGAAGGTGGGGGGCTACTATTGAATCATCCTTGCTTAGATGGAAATTCAATCTTTAAAGGAACGTCTTCCTAAATATATACAATTAGCGCGATTTGAAGGAATTTGTGTTGACCCCCAATAGCCCCCTTCTTTAAAATAAAAACTAAACGAGTAAACAGTGGGTCGCCGAAATTTTTTATGAGTATGTCTTCTTTTAGGCGCAATCAACCCCAAATTGTGGCAGTGAGGGGATGGATGTTGGGGGTATATTGATTGTGGCGGGGGGAGTACCTGCATCGATCCTTCCTTCCTTCCCCGCCAGGTCTAATGCCATTTATAAGGACGCCTACCTTTCTTTGACTCTTCCTTTATTTTGTGACAGAATCGATTCCTGCATGTTTTAATATTTTCACATAGGGATCATCCATATAATATAATATTTTTTCCATAAAAAGTTCCGAAAATTATACACTTTGGTTAGTAGCCTGTAAAACCATTTTCTCTATCTCTCCATAAAAGGTGTATATCAAGAAATAAATCTGGCCTTTTTTTTTTTTTAAGGTAGTTTGTAAATTTATCCCCCGTACGTCGTTAACCTGGCTTAAATTAGATTACCATATCACGGAGTTGTTTGGTTGTTTTTGTAAGTCTGAAATGTGTTACTTACCCCTCTACAACAATGTGATTGAGAAAGACGTGTCGTACGGAAATGATGGGAGTGAATTTTATAGGCAGCGAGGTCTCGGCAGAAACTATGGGCCTGGGGCATTCGGTGAGTTGAACATCGTTCCGCTTTCTATAGCCTACTCGATTCACCTGAATACCTAAACTTTAATTACGTTTGTTTATCTTATTTACATATATAGTATTGATGCTTTTTTTTTTAATGGCGAAATAATTTTATTGACTACTTTCGCGTATATTGCTCATTCTGTTTTTTTTTTTTTCATGCCTTTATTTTTCTCAGGATTATTCTCCCCTTCCAGTTGGTTCAGTGAATAATCAATTCAAATCATTTAATATATTTGGCAACACACTGTAACCGCCTAACGCAGATCTATACCGTAAAAAAAAAAAAGGGAATTCATCATTAGAGCTTGTTGTTTTATTGGGAACCCTCGTCCTCTTTTAATTAAATATTTATTATTTAATGGACATATTGTACAATTCTGTTGCCCTGTGCAATAAAAAAATATACATATTTTTTTTACAGAGCGTTTAGTTTTTGCCAAATAATAATTTTGATAAAAGTAATTTTCGCCGATATATGCCGCTAAATCTAAATTTTCTAAACTTGAGGAATAATTTGTATTTACAATAACTCGTTTTTTATTAATGCAGATTTATCAATGAGAAATCTTACCTGCGAGAAAGTGGCAAAGAGGCTTTAAAAAGATGGCGATTGCTCATGATGTTGAAATTAATACAAATTCGTTTTTTAAAATATACAAGGTAGGTCCCATAAGTTCCCGGACTGGGTCCATAAAAAAAAAGGTAAGATTTTTTTTAAATTTTTTTGTTAAAACTTTTCAAAGTAATCCCCCCTTGCTTCAACGCACCAGCGCCATCGTTTCTCCCAATTGTCGAAACAGTTTTTATGAGCCTCTTTTGGAATGCTCTTCAATGCTAACGGCGATTTTTCTATTATGTCATCCCTGGTGTCAAAATGTCTTCTTTTTAGAACTGCTTTAAGTTTGGGGAACAGGAAAAAGTCATTTGGTGCGAAGTCTGGGAAATAGGGTGGTTGAAGTAGGATTTGTGTCCCGTTTTTCGCCAAAAAGCTAGTCATCAAGTGCGCTGTGTGAGGGCGAGCATTGTCATGGTATAGGATCCAGCCACCATTAGTCCATTTTTCTGGCCTTTTTTTTCGAATCGCTTCCCTTAGACGGCGAAGAATGGCCAAATACATTTCCTTAATAACTGTTTGGCCTGCAGGAAGATACTCGTGATGAACAATGCCCTTGTTATCCGAAAAAGCGACCAGCAACACCTTGTTTCTGGATTTTTTGGGTCTAGGCTCACCCTAACCTCTCCACTCGGCAGATTGAGGTTTGGTTTCAGGGTCATAGCCATAGACCCATGTCTCGTCGCCTGTGATTATCTTGTCTTTCCATTCTGGATCCGTTCTTGTCATTTCCATCATGTCCTCACAGGTTGCAAGCCGACACAGTTTTTGCTCATTGGTGAGGAATCTTGGGATGAATTTTTCAGAAGTCTTTTTGAGCTTCAAATCTTCGGTTACGATCCTTCCAATCGTTGTTTTAGAGATGCCTGTGTCTTGCTCTAGCTCCAGCAAAGTGGTTAAAGGATTTTCTTTAATCAAATCGGTGATTTTTTTGAACATTTTCATCAGTCCTTTGAAATTTTGGGCGTCCTTGACGAGGATCATCTTCAATCGAAATTCTGCCAGCTTTAAATCTAGAATGCCATTCAAAAACAGTTGTTCTCTTTGGGGCGTCATTGGGGAATGCTTTATTAAGCATTTCAAAAGTTTCGGTTGCTGATATTTGAAGTTTCACACAAAATTCTATGCAAATCCTCTGCTTCAATTTTTGTTCCATCGTAAAATCGCCGCAGCGCTAGGTGTGACCTTTAAATAAATTAGAATAACCTTGGCGCGCGCGCAAGTACCGCCTCGATATTGGTACCACCGTGTAGCCATATATTTTTTCTATAATAAACAGTCAAATTCATTTACATTTTTTATTCATTTATTTTTTTATGGACCCAGTCCGGGAACTTATGGGACATACCTTGTATATATATATCTCCAAGTTTTTGGCTCGAATTCCGAACATTATGAGAATCACTGCACACATTTTAAAGAAACTTCAAACTATTTTAACAACCCAAAATCCGGTTTTATATATGTACACACGCGCTGGCTTTCTAATTGTCTTTCATGTTGAATAGCAGTAAAGAAGAGAATAATGTTCCGCGAAAGAGAGTCAAGAAACACAAACGTTTCACAAGCCTGTTTGGGACACAAAACATCGTTGTTGTATTTTCATTGGAAAGTTCTTCATTCAATATATGCCAGCTATAAAACCTCCCAATTCAGCTTTTAGCCACAAGGGAATTTTCCTGTTTCAGTATTTACTTCAGTGCAATATGATAACGACATAGGTGCTGCTTTTTTTGATGTTTACACAAGGAATGTGTCTACCTTTTGCAGTGTTTCCAGTTGCACAACTGATCATTGAGAACGAAGGTTGGTGCAGCAAGCTGAAGATTTGCAAATCATGGAGCCACAGGGGATACTTAATAAAAAAAGAAATGCTTGCTGACCACCACAAATGCGGAAGAGTTAACGAAAAGAGGGCGAAAGGGTCTCATCCCTTCAGTGTCCCGGAACTAGCTTGGTCGGTGACTCAAATTGATGTAACGAGCATCCCACGCAGATTTGACGGCGTGACAAGGAAGGACATTTCGTGAGACCGCCGCCGCGCCCTCCAATCCTTCACATTATAAATTAGTGATTCTTGCTACCTTAGGGAGATTTGTGAAGAGAGACCCTGTATTTTGAGAGGTGAATACAACCATACCCAGAACGTGCGACCAATTGAAATCGCATAATTTGTCGAAGTCTGTATACAGCTTTGTTTGGATACCGTTGTTATTTTAAGAGCTTAAAAATATATAGAAACAGCGCAAGTGTCCCTAAGGGGACATAGCGCTTCAGATTGAAATACATAAATCGTGCATGTAAAGTTTACGCTGCAACGTCTCCACGTATCACAGCCATGCATCATTGTCATCCTATAGGCCATTTAGGACTGACTGTTGGGGCAGTTCAAGTGATCCCCCTAAATGTTGCCTTCGTTGTCTCGGGTGGCATAATGTCTTTAGTTCCTTAAGAAATGAGATTCTTGACTGTCACTCGATGATTAGATGTTAGACTGGTGGAACCCATAATCTCTTATCTTCTTCACTTGCTGACGTTTTGCTGAAGGTCTTATGTGGTCCTACCAAGACTTTGACGTGTACAGCCTGGTGTTAGTAGACGTTATCAGCCAACAGCTTGTGCCTATTCATAGTTCCGCATGCGAGATTTGAAGAAGTAGGATAAGAGGTATTAAAAGAACATAGACATAGAGGCTTCAGTATAAACATCTCTTCTAAAATAGACTTGAAAGCTATCCAAGAAGAATTCCTAATAATAACTCGGCATGTTTATTATTCCAAAACTTTTATTGCTGCTCAGATAGAGAGAAAAGGGGGCCAAGGCTTCTCTTAACATAATTGTGAGGGTACGACACGATATTGGCCGGTGTGTTGAGGCCGTAAATTGTATCGGTCAGACGCGGGAATAACGGTTTGCCTATCTCTCTATCACCCATAGTTTGGTGGCTGGCAGTATTCTTGTCCCCCCAGTTTCCAGGCACAGTTTTTTGATCACATTATACCTTCATCCCTAATTGTTCATGGATTCCATTTTCAGTCTTCCATTTCTCCTCTCTCCAGTGGTGCGGATAACCGCTCCGGATGTTGGACAAGATGTCCAAACATGCTGATCCTCCTCTCATGTGTCCAGTAGGCCATGTCCCTGCTGGATAATTTTTAGGATATCATCATTTGTCAGTCCATAGTATTCTCAACATCTGGTGCCAGCATCACATCTCGAAAGCCTGCAGCTTTGCCATATTTGCCTTTCTAGGATTCCGGGTCTTGGAAGCCTATGTACAGTATAAACACAATTCAAATAATGCTTTTTGGTTATGGGCGAAATGTTTTTTTTTTTTTTTTTATGTTGAACGACTTTTTTTTTTCTTGTTGTGTACCATTTCCCCAGGGGCTATTCTTTATACATAAGTGAAAAAAAAAAAGCGTTTTTTCCCATGCTCTCGATTTTAGTTGCTTGCTTACACACCAGCTTTAGCATTTTTTTTTTTTGCACGCTGATCACAACGTATTTAATCGTGTAGAAAAAAAAATAAAACAAAAGCGTTAAAAATATTCGTGCTTTTTTTCTTCTTCTTTATACAAGTTTAGCATTTAGGCTCCCTCGAATTTCTTTCCGTCGCATTTGCAGCGAGCACATATATTATAGTATTATAATAATACTTTTTTTTTTCTTGGATAAGGAAGCACCTTTCTGCGTTTTTACTATGCGCAGCTGCGTAGTGCCTATACAGCGGATCTTGTTCTCTATTCGTACCATGACACCAATAAATAGGGGCATGACGGTTGCAACCTTGGAAACTCCCCCAGTACAGCGGCGGACGGATGACCGTGGTGGTGGTGGTGGCCAGTGACGCAGCGGTTGTCCGTACGGCACGTTCTCTACTGCCTAGGTATGTCGCTCAACTGCTGGCTGAGTTTGTGAGGATAGCTTCTTTTATATACGATATTATCCACTTTCCATGCCGATCTAATGGAGCTAGATCTATCGCCCTATGTTTTCGCAATATGTTCAACCCAAATAATGTATTAGCCAAACCCTCTCAATCGTAGTAAAACCAGTAGGAAGTAGATTTATTTGAAGCTGAATCATCGCCGGATAGGTTTATTACTACCAACTACGGGATTCTAATACTCCATATATGATGTCGTAGTGATATATTTGCAGAATTTATTCCCGGCTTGTGTGTAAATAAACACTTCTTACAAACGGCCGAGGTAGAGCCTTTGTAAATTTACTTTGTAAATATTTACCCAACAGCATATGTTCTGTCCCGCACAATTTGCAAGCCTTCGGGGGATGATGGAACATTTCAAGTTTTTCTTTTTCTACATATATTAAGTGATGAAATCCGTGCTAGTTATATATAAAGAATATGTTGGGCTTTCTCGGAATTTTTATCGTTTTATCTCTGCGATCGATTTTTTTCTTTCCTATTTAGAGTTGTTCCCTTTCAGTGTATT
Organism: Cordylochernes scorpioides; assembly: GCA_030710605.1. Classification (NCBI taxonomy): domain Eukaryota; kingdom Metazoa; phylum Arthropoda; class Arachnida; order Pseudoscorpiones; family Chernetidae; genus Cordylochernes; species Cordylochernes scorpioides. The sequence goes on along the minus strand of CP092867.1, from coordinate 19,231,746 downwards.
TAGATAGACACGATGGCTGATTATGTAGTTAAAGGATGGATAAATGATATTTATTCCGATAAGCGGTAGTAATAGCTATCTTTCATTTACAATAACTAGAATGAATTTTAGTCTTCTTTGTACCACCTTATAGTCTTCTTCTCCCCGCCTCCCCCACGCCTTTTCTTTTTTAACCTTTTCTATCTTTGTTTTCCAAATACTACGCGTTTATATACATATATAACTTTGGATTAGACAGGCCATTCTGGGACGATGCTTGATGATAGCTAAGGTAACCTTGGGGAAACTTTGCTCTACGAAGCCCCAATGCCAACAAGTTCTTGAGAATTTAACGGTCCCCTCTACTTTACTATCAATCCTGGCTTGAATTGATTTCGTACATAAATTGTTGGGTACTCGAAACTTTCATAAAGTTTTGGGAAATCTATATTTGAGGTTCTCGAAGGATGCTTAATGTGCCTTGTTACCATGGTTGATTGGTTTCTTTGGGGGAGGCCATGTCATGCCAGGAGACCTTTACTGGTTTATAATGAATAAGTTGTGGCTTTCTTTGTCTCTGTCTTTTTTACACCCCCAGCATATGCTATATATTCAACCGTAATTGAATGTGAGTTTCAAATTGGTTTCCCTTTGCATCTAGATTTCCCATGTTCCTATAGAGATCATTATAATTTTAACCCCCTTTATGAATTTGACCCCTAAACACTTGCACACACCTTTTCCAATTGCCCTTTTTTTATTGCAGTTCAAACCCCTAACTCATCCTTTTCTTCAGGGGAGAAGGAAGCGGGTCAGTCATTCAAACGCCTATGGAACTTTTATTTTTCCTAATCTAAATGGAATTGATTTAAAACGAAAAATTGGAGTAGTTTTTCGTTATATGTGGTAGGGGACTTAATATAATGAAAATTTTCTACATATAATTTATATTTTTTTCCTAAAGAGTATCGCCCCAGTTTATAAATTAGGCTTTCCCCCAGTTTACTAACGATTCTTTTAGCCCCTGTGTTGAAGCTAGAGATACAACATGGCCACGGGGTTACTATAGGCATTAATACCCTTGCATCCCGTGTCGACAGAGTCAACAAGAGACCAGCGTGCTGTGGAGAAAAAGCTCGGCTGTAAAAACTTGCCCATTCATCTGGACGTCGCCAGACGGAGGCACCCCATAAATTTGTCCGTTTTAAAATGTTTGCTTAGTGTAGCCTTGAATGATCTTTCTCGTACCTTTTTGGCAATACGGAAACAACCTGTCCTGACTGCAGAAACGGATCCTTATAACAGACGTGATCTTTAACGATGCATTTATCTGGTCTTCAATTGATCCTTTTGAGATAAACCGGGATATTTGTTTAAATAAAGGATGTTTTTATTTTTTATCTATTGAAGACTATTTGTAAAAGAAATTAAAATTCAATGTATAAGACCGATCTTAGTGTTCACTGGTCAGATTTGAGGCGTTGGTCGCTATTGAGGATATTGTTTTAAAGGAAAAAAGGATACTTGTGACAGTGGCCGTTAAAGAGGCGTCGCAAGCAGAGACTCATTGTGCTTTGTTGACGTAACACGCACTCTTCCATTTTTTGTGGTGACGTGTAGGCTAGCTCAGTCAGAATGGCAGTATCTTCGTGGTTAAATGGCAATGTGCTATTGCGACAACTAACCAGCCTTGCCACAAAAATTCGTTACGCTCGTAAGTCGTAAACTTCAATAAAATGTAGACGTTGACTAAGAGAAAGAGTATGCATCACCGGGGCGGAAATCCTTGCGCCTTTTTCATTGGTAAGTTGAACCTTTGCCTTGAATTATAATTTATTTTTCTGGATACATCTATTCTCTATTTATTTTTTGTTTTCAGCGTGTTTATTCTAGTTGCTTCGACTTACAATGTTTCTTTGCAGCACCTACACTACTTTATAGTATCAAACAAATTCGATAAAACGTTTACGATATAAACGACCACGGAGCGGCCATAATGGGATGAATGCTTAGAGGAGGTGGTTGTAGGTCGATGATGAATCAATGTTTATCTCTAAGTGGCTTTCTTGCTAGAAGTTGATTTCAAAGTTGGGACTAAGGAGTAAATAGACGCTTAGGGGAGGTACATTAGTTGCCTCTAGTGTTGCCAATCTCTCCTTACGTACCTGCTCCAGGAGGAACTTGAGAGTTGGTTCAATATTTGCTCTCATGACATCCGCCGTTCACTACTCCTACATTGTTTACCATTACTCACTCGTCGGTAGTTGTGGGACTTTGCCTTCTTTTTATTCTTTTTAAAGAGGCTTCGTAGAAGTAATGAATTTGACTCTTATAGTTCCTCTTTCACAAACACTATGGCAAGATTGTAAATACGATTTTTTTTTTAATAAGTGCGCATTCTCCAATGGTGTTATCTAGCAAGTCGGTGTTACAAACTGTGGACCAACCACATTTCCTGATAAAGCTAGAACCGCGCTTCAGGCTCGTCAGTGTTCCTCAACAAACAACTGTTGTTTGCTTGTCGATCTTATTCTGATGGCCGCCGCATCAGACAGTCCATTCTCGAAGAGCCAAAATTCTCACTCCTAAATACCTTATTTCTTTAATGCCTTATTAATGCAGTGAACAACTTTTTTAAATCTAAGTCCATATTATTCATACAAATAGACTTCGTTACTAAGACATGAAAATTAGTTTCAACTTTATTATTATTATTTTTAACCATTTTGATCTTGGATCAATATATTATATGCAATTGAACTGGTGTGTTCCTTTAAAAGTTTGGTCTTTAATGCCACATAAGTCTTATTGACAATTAGTTTTCATATCCAAACTGTATGTTTAGAGGAATTGTGGACGGTGGGGGGTTTTAAATATGGTTAGATTCCACCCGACTGTATGTTCTTAGCCGAGTAACGGCCCATCGCCACCACGTCCGTCCGTCAGTCATAACGCTCTCAAAATAGCTTCTGTCTGGCGACATCGCCGGGGGAACGAACGTGCAGGACCTGGAGCCTTTGAGGGAACTTCAGCCTAGTATTGAAACACAACAAACTACTTGAGAGAAATTGAGATACTCTTTATACTTGTCCGAAAGATACAAGAAGGAAATGGAAGGGATATTGGTAATCTTTCAAGGCCAGCTGAACACCATCAAATTGTTAGGGAAAGAAAGAACAAAGAAGTAAAGAGAAGAAGGCCTTGATTGGATTTTCCCGAGGGGGCTGATCTGGTAGGTCAGTGCCTTCTTCTTGTAAGTTTTATTTAGACTTAATTGAGAATAAGAAACAGTATTCAACAAACTATCAAGCTTAGATAACTTATACTCGGGGGAATCCAATATTTCACTGATTTGCTCCAACTTGGACTTATTTTTATGGTCTTCAGCTAGCTTTCCAGGAGCCTTTCTCCCTACTTCTTTGTATCCTCCGACCCTATTCCGTCCTGCTGGCTAGTTAACATTTCTCTTCTTATTTACCGTTCTCTTGCTCTATCCCACATCCATCTCGAAATCTTGTCTATTGTACAAAATACTCTATCTATATAAAATGTTTTTTTCCTAATTACTAATTAACAACAGACACGCAACAAATTGAGATAAAAGTTCGTGAGAACACCCCCTTACAGGGACAGCACATAGGGAAGGTTGGAAATAATGTTTATATATTTACCCAACAGCCTTTTTCTGCCTGCTCCCCGCACAGTTACACGGGATGATGGAATTCCAAGTTTTTACAGATTAGATGATAAAATTCATGGAAGGTAGATTTCAACAACATCTGGTTTTTGGCTGAAATGGGGCCTCCGTTTTTAGGTTTGAAAAACTTAGTTTGGTTGTTAGAGCGATACCTACCTTCCTCCTTTTTAAGGATTTTGATTATCTTATCATTATTTCGATGCATTTTGTTAGAGTGTCGCATCCTTTGGGTAAATTATTGTCTCTAGTAGGTCTTTGATTAAGTAAGGTTTAATTAAAAGTCATCAGCGTAACACCTGGATTTTGTGAGTTGGAATGTATGGATTGTGAGAAGTCTTCTAGAAAACATGGACCATCTCCTTATTCTAAGTTCTTATTGAAGTATATACCATTCCAGATGTTTATAGTGGAGCTTTTATTAAGTAGCGTCTGTGATCATATATGAAATGTTCTTCTATCTTAGCTAGTAGCCTTTGTACAAAAGTTTTACGGAAATCTATGAAATCTCTCCATAAACTTGAAAAACTTTAAAACCATGTTTCTTCATTTCTTATATCCAAATTATTCGGGGATATATTGGTTTAATTTACTTCTAGAATAATTATTTATTAATAAATTATATTATTTCCGATAATATATGTGAATATATTTTGTATTTACACACGGGAGTAAATGTCCTATATAGAAGGTGAGTTTTCAATTGTCACTTGGCAGGTCTTGAGCAGATTAGCACAGTTCACTGAGCGGTGTGTGTAAAAGTAAGAAAGCAGTTACCCTTAGATGTTCCTCTATATACTTTACTAGCCGAATGACCCGGGCAACGCCCGTGTTTTACCCGATTGAATGTTTTGATTCAAATACTATTTGTTACAATTATAAATTGGCGCCTTATATAAATGCATATGTTAGTTAATAACTATAGCCTATGTGCTTTATCTGTCTATGTACTGTTGACTTCCGTAGGCGTCTCTTACTGGGAAAAAGAAAGAGAGGATTCCATTTAGTTATTAACTAATATATGCATTTATTTAAGGAGCGACCCGCTCCAACACAATGGTTACAAAAACGAAAAAGCGAGTGGGGGGGGGGGGGGGGGGGGGGGGGGGGGGGGCAAAGGTGGGCGTGATCGTAGCCGACCAATAGGAGGACGCCATTCCAAAGAAAAAAAGCAAACGGTGACAGAGATGACTGATGAAGAATGACGCTCGTAACTGTATATGGAATTATCCTTACCTGTTGTTGTTTCCCTCGTTGTTGGTAACCGATATATAATGGATACTTATTTCCCCAATATTTGTGCTCTCTACTATTCTATATATTTATACATCGTTATAATAATATATGGAAATATTTGTAAATTTATATAATTAATGACTCAAAATTAAATAATTAATTAATAAAAGTGAGTTTTAAAAGTTTTTATATAAAAAAAGTACATTAAAAAGGAGAAAATAAATATTTCAGCTACCACCATCAATTGAACAATTAGATCTATATGATTCAAACCCGCGGTGGGATCATCGTATATTGAGGGAAGCGGTAAGTATACGTGGAAAAAAAAAAAAAAAACTTGCTAATCAATTGCTTCATATTGAATCACATTAAGTTCGAAATTCTTGATGATTGTCCCCACGTCGCTTTTATTTTTTGACTCGTATAGATCTAATTGGTCAATGGCTGAAATATTTATTTTCACCTTTTTAGCGAATTTTAAATAAAAGCTTTTAAAAATACTATTATATATATTCGTTAATTATTTTTAAAATATTGTTGACCCCTGTGTGCAAAGAGTGTTGTATCCCTATGACAAATTGTGGAATATAAAAAGAGTATAAAAACAAAATAATGTTAGTGTTAGAAAATGATGTATCGGTGGAAAGTGTTGGTTCAGGAAGTTTTAGGATAACTCCATCTCCTGATCGTCCGAGTGAAAGTTGCTGATGACTCGCGCTATCTATCGGAATAAATATCAACTACTCGCTGTTTTTATTCATTCCAGAATTTATATAATTTTCCTGATGGATCAAGAAATGCCAACCAATGTTTAGGGCCTGTTGTCATCATGGTGCAAGCTTTAACTCAATGACCAAATAAGCAGGTTTTGGAGACTTCCTAATAAATGACGGGGCAGGTATGTAACACGAATAAGAACAACAAAGTGTGAAAAATGTTTTTAAAGAAATAGAACAAGATAGTTGAGAGGTGGCGAGGGTCCGTGACTTCTAAATTTAAAGGGGAGAAGAATGTTGGCGGGGGAGGGCGACTGTCTGTGCGGTGGCCCATGGAGCAGCAGCTCCTGCCCGCGCTCCTCTACATACGGAGCTACCGGGTAGGTGTTGGCTTCACGTACATGTTGTTCATATAGATATCTATGTGTATTATCGGGTTTATTTTGTTGCTTTAGATTGGGCAAGGTTTTACCTGTGGGTTGGCATTTATTGAATACGAAATGAAATTTAGTTTTTCCTTCTTCTTCATGCCCAAATGCTAATCATTTAAACGTTTAAGTGTGCATTTGGTGGTTTCTCTAATGTATTTTTCGTTTTAATTAATTTTAACAAAGTAACACATTTTTCACAAGCTTGTTGTTTTGAAATGCTCTCTTCTATTTAATTACTTTTCACAAAGTAAATTTTGTTTGATAGCGAACCAAACCTCTCTAACACCATGTCAGATTAGCGACCGTTCTTTAAAAAATGAAAAAAACTTTCAATTTTCTTTTAAAAAACATTGCTTCGTTAAAAATAACATGCCTCATTAAGTTTTTTTTTATGGTACACTACGATGGTTTTTAAGCCTTCACGCGTCTTTGCTGTTATAAAAGTTGCTGTTGAAGGCGTTGATGAGTGTGTGAGGAGGCATTGTGCTAAGGCGATGATGGAGTGGTGCGTGTGTGATGATGGCCTCGGGATACCACGCCGATACGGCAGTCATACCTCGAGGATTTCAACCGACAACGATCCCTCCGACCGTTCTTTCAAGTGTGACGTGCTTAGAACATTTTCATTGCGTACCAGAGAATCCTTTCTAATACACGAGAAAAAGGTGTTATTTAGGCAATGCTAAATTGGAATATAAACTCCGATATAGAAAAAGTTGGTATATTCAATATGTTTCTATACACAAAATTGTAGAGCCTCCCCTTACACATGGAGTTATGACGCCTATTCTAAATGCCCCCCCCCCCCCCCCCCCATTCAAACGCCAATATAAGTTACAGTGTGTAACTTACGAGAGATAATCTTTAGGCTGACTTAGAAAGAATGGTGACTGTAGGTTGCGGCCCGATTTTCTATAAGAATGTTGATGGCTAAGGAATTACACTTTTAAAACTCTCCCTATTTATTAACCCCAGCTTTTCGTTCGACAGAATTTTGGACGTGTCAATAGAATAACTACATATATATTTTTCAAGAGAGCACATTTTTTAGAAAGTCGTGAAAAGTGATTTCTTGAAGGCTACAGGTTTTAAGTTCCAGAGAAACATATTAGGTAGTGAGATGTGAGAACGTCAGCGTTATTTTAGAGCCGTTCTCCCTCCGCCGTACGTTGTTCTGCGTCACACGACCAGCCTTCTTCGGAAGTAGAATGCCAACTCAGGATTAGGCCATATGCCCAAAAACGACATTATGAATGAGCGCTTTTATCATATTCTAAAGTGTTGGGTGAGGTGGAGAGGATATTTATAGGAGACATAAGAAAGTATCTGTGCCCTATGGTTCACACGACCCATTAACCTGCTTCCGTTCTTACAGTGTCTGCTGTTGGCATCATCATCGCATTATGCTCAGTCACGTTGTTTTCTTACACTTTCCTCCCCGTCATCCTGACTACTGTTATGTAAGCCCTACATCGGCTAATTCCCTATTCGACATCTTTTCAAATGGAAAATTTAGGTAAACACTTGGCTGCAACAATCCCTCCAGCCGATTCGGTTTATCAGCCGTTGAAGGTAGGAATGTCTTGTCTATCTTGCTATGAAATATCCATAAAGGCTGGATTAATAATGACTTAGTAGTATAGTTATTTCTATGGAAACAGCATTTGTCATTGTTAAAAGTTTACACACTCCCTAGCTATAAAAAAGGTGACTACTTGAAGTATTTATAAAGTGAATGTAATAGTTTAAACCTTTCTATTATCCCTTTATTATTTTACCCTATCTAATCCACCACCACCTTCTCCATTTTGTTATAAATTGGCTTCGAAGGTTTCATTTACGTCAAATAGCTCAATCCACCGAAAAATGTAAAGTTCTCTCGGAGCGGCATAGTCTCTGTAATTTCCAGACTTTAAGTCAGGTAGGGCGGCGACAATGGGTGGCCCCCCCTCACACTTTTGTTGATTGAGATAATCTCATTTATAGAGTACTGCCCTCACGACGGTATGAGGAAGTGGGGATTCAACCACTTCGGTCTGTTGGGAAAACAATTAAAATGGAGTGGTTGTGTTTTCACCCAAGGATGAACCAGTGAGATACGAATTCGTAAATATACTATAATACTTTTGCCAGTATATGTTATCCATGTTTTAAAAAAATGGTGCTTATTTAATTTTTTTTTATGTCCCACATTCCCCCCAAACATTCGACGTTTGTTTTAGCCAATTTTTCAAAACGGATAATATATTTTTTCCCGCACAGAAATGATTTACAAAATTATTATTTAAAACACGGCCCTTAAATGGAAATTACTTCAGATTCTTTTAATGGTATACCTATTTAAAGAGAAAGCGTCACAAAATATACATACTTCTGGATCTGTAGTAAACAACTACATGGTATAAAAAGTGATAGTCCCCATTGACGAGAGCCAGCAGCCCGAAACGCATACGTAGTTTGTTTTCTTTTAAGCTTTTATTTTTACCTTGTTCATCTGTCTATCCACATATCTTGTGATCAATTTTTAATGCACTTACAGAGCCCCTAGAAGTCTGAAATTTGGTGCACTTGGTCAAACCCGATGACAATGTAAGTTGACAAAATATCAGACTTGTGGGTGGTCGGGAATTGGCTCATTTCGATTTTTACTTTTAAACATTGTAATCGATTTTATGCTCACAAAGTAGGGAGTAAAAAAAAAAGAAGAGTGAGAAAGAAATTCGAATTTGGAATGTTTATGGGAAATATGTAAATATAGAGTTATATTTCGATCTAATATTATTTACATACACATATAGATGTATTATCTTGTTGTACATTCAGTTATTTACATGTTTAATAAATGTGCGCAATTCATATTTCATTTATTTAGGAAAATGTTTATCTTGGATCAATACATTTATTTATTCTTCCAATATTTCGTGTGGTGGTTACTTCCCTGGGGAACAAAACTGTTTTTGAGAGGCCGCGTATTATTTCATGTTTCTATACAACTGGTATACAATTTAAATCATGTGTTTCATTTATTTTAAATATATATATATTTGTTTTGTAGATTTTTACTTCTTTTAAATTGTATAGCAGTTGTATAGAAACATGAAATAATACGCGGCCTCTCAAAAACAGTTTTGTTCCCCGGGGAAGTTTGGCGTGTAGCCACCACATGAAAGAAATATTGGAAGAATAAATAAATGTATTGAACAAAGATAAACATTTTTATAAATATATTTTAATCTAGTTACTTTCTTTACACTATATCACATCTCTCTTTTTCTCTTTCGATTGGCCATCCATTATCGTATAAACATATGGCTTACGAAGTTGTCTCTAGATAACCCCCCATAGCTTTCCTTTACTTTCCACATTTCAAAACTCTACATATCAAGTTTCATCTCAATATTTTAGCCTATCTCGAAAAACAGTCCAGTATAAAACAGAAGATATGTTGGGGGTTAGTCGGCCTTTAAGAAGTGGGAAGAACGGCGCAGGTCAAAGAAGGGCCATCTACAGAGGGGTCAATCAACAAAGGATATATATAGGCATCCACAATGGCATCGATGTAGCTTAACTTATGGAAATGCCTCAGGAGGGGAACAATGGAGCAAGACAATGAGACGTATTTACTTTGGAAGAGCGCCTTCTAGAATTGTCTCTGTTTGGTCACAAAGTCGAAATGTAATTAAACTGTTGGGATTTTCGTTTGATTTTTTAAAATGCTTTTTCTACTTTGAAGCGGTTTGGTAGATAAAATTGGTAAAATAACTTGGGAGATTAAATTCTGATTTGAAAGTCATCTTCCGTGTTTATAAATTGTAGATATTCATCCTAGTAACAGTCCTTTATTTCCAGACTTAAGTCTGGTCCATCTACCGACAATGACTTTCCAGAATGGTTGCAAGGATTTTCCACAATGTACTAAGTGTCAACCTGCAACCTCAAACCACATTATTGACTGTATTAACTCATTCATTGATGTGCTCTACTCATCCCCAGCAGACACCATCAACAAGCTCTAGAGGCTTGATACCCTGATATGATTGAGTGGAGATAAAAAGAAGAAGATACTCGTCCTACTGTATCGAACGAAACCTTAATGAAATATATTTGTTATTTTCAAAGGGGGATACTATTTCTGTTGTTAGGGTAGTTGATCGATATTGTGTGACACATTTGTTTATTATCTTTAAGAGATTTGTGCTATATATATATATATATATATATATATATATATATATATGGATTAACTGGGTTTGCTTCGAGGTTTGTGTGATGGTATCTATACATAGGTAGAGTGAGCTTTGCTGTTTCTTTATTCTGCTCCCTTTACTGATCACAACGATGAGATGCGAAATCTTTGAGAAATTTTCTTTAGACACAATGTATCTCTAAAAGCCTTTCTTCCCGAATATGAGTAGGAAATAACTTTTACTTAATGTTTCTCAACCCTTTAAAATTTCATTTTAAAATGCGAGTTCAAAGTTAAATACATGCTGGCCTGTCTTCATGTCGTTTTTATTCGCCCTAAGTTCGGCCCTCAGTTTGATATCCATCATTGCAACAACGATAAGTAGCTAGCTCCCTCACTGAATGTGCTGCCGCGCAGCATAATTCTAAGGTGGTCATCCTCTGTTTTCAGGGACTGTTAACAAGTCGGTGTGACTTGTGCGCTATGAATTATTAGGCCATTTGAAAGAGCACTACCTACATTGTGCGCTTCTTCATACTTTTTAAGTTTTTATTTTGCTTAATGTCCAGATAAATCGTTTTTTCCCCTAATAAACTCTAGGATATTTGGCGACTTCTCTCGCTCAACCTTTGTGCGGTGACAAAGACCTTGAAAAACAACACTCATCTACATTATCTTGTTTCTCAAATAAAAGTCTATTAAACATGTTTCCTGTGAGTGGAGAGAGAGATACACATTATCATTATCATATTGAATATCAATTTGATCTTTATAATTGTGATTATACTATATCTATATACTCCAAGGTCTATATCTCTTCTCAATATTCACTGACACGCGGTTGTTGGTGTACCGCCCGCTGTTGATCTTGCAGTGATCCATAAGTAACAGGCAGACCTTGCGATCGACACATATCAACTTGCTCTCACTGCTCCTCGGAAGAAAAGTGGATCACATCTTCTTCAGCTGCCTCGCTTCCCTGAGGTAGGGTTTTCCTGGACTGACCCAGCTGGTTCTACTCAGCACTCAGGCCGTGATTAGAAGTTTGTACCAGCGTTCTGAGCCGGGTTATCGTCGATACAGAAACACCGTGCGTTTACGACTTTACAATTAAGAGAGGTTGTTTTATTATAACTATTGCAAACTCTTTTTTTTTTTAGGCCTATGCAAAGTTGTTCCCTGACTTAAGCAACTTTAAGCTACTTGAGTGCCATCGTGGGTGCTACGTATAACGTAATCTATTCTATATTCTAAAACACATATTCCTTTAAACCGAAGAAGATACTGTCTTTTCAACATCACACAATATATATAAAAAAAAGAAATACTCACGAGTTAAAAGTCTTCTTCTTTAGAGGATCACCACATTTTCGAACTTTGGCCTACAATTGTACTTGAGCGGAGGAGCTAAGGAGGGTCGGTAAGAAAGGTCTGATGTGACGTCAGTTTGTCAGCAGGAATGTAGTTCATCTTATCTCTGCGCGGTGTCAGTCGTCTTATCACCGATGCGACTGGAGGAGGAGACGGTAGGTCACTGGGACTCTAGTGGTAGACGGACCGATTTCTCGGCTGGAATGGTTACTGTAGGCGTAGTGGTAGACGGACCGATTTCTCAGCTGGAATGGTTACTGTAGGCTTAGTGGTAGACGGACCGATTTCTCAGCTGGAATGGTTACTGTAGGCTTAGTGGTAGACGGACCGATTTCTCGGCTGGAATGGTTACTGTAGGCGTAGTGGTAGACGGACCGATTTCTCAGCTGGAATGGTTACTGTAGGCGTAGTGGTAGACGGACCGATTTCTCGGCTGGAATGGTTACTGTAGACGTAGTGGTAGACGGACCGATTTCTCGGCTGGAATGGTTACTGTAGGCGTAGTGGTAGACGGACCGATTTCTCAGCTGGAATGGTTACTGTAGGCTTAGTGGTAGACGGACCGATTTCTCAGCTGGAATGGTTACTGTAGACGTAGTGGTAGACGGACCGATTTCTCAGCTGGAATGGTTACTGTAGGCGTAGTGGTAGACGGACCGATTTCTCGGCTGGAATGGTTACTGTAGGCTTAGTGGTAGACGGACCGATTTCTCAGCTGGAATGGTTACTGTAGACGTAGTGGTAGACGGACCGATTTCTCAGCTGGAATGGTTACTGTAGACGTAGTGGTAGACGGACCGATTTCTCGGCTGGAATGGTTACTGTAGACGTAGTGGTAGACGGACCGATTTCTCAGCTGGAATGGTTACTGTAGGCTTAGTGGTAGACGGACCGATTTCTCGGCTGGAATGGTTACTGTAGACGTAGTGGTAGACGGACCGATTTCTCAGCTGGAATGGTTACTGTAGACGTAGTGGTAGACGGACCGATTTCTCGGCTGGAATGGTTACTGTAGGCGTAGTGGTAGACGGACCGATTTCTCAGCTGGAATGGTTACTGTAGGCTTAGTGGTAGACGGACCGATTTCTCAGCTGGAATGGTTACTGTAGACGTAGTGGTAGACGGACCGATTTCTCGGCTGGAATGGTTACTGTAGGCGTAGTGCTACCACTACCACGGACCGATTTCTCGGCTGGAATGGTTACTGTAGGCGTAGTGGTAGACGGACCGATTTCTCAGCTGGAATGGTTACTGTAGACGTAGTGGTAGACGGACCGATTTCTCAGCTGGAATGGTTACTGTAGGCTTAGTGGTAGACGGACCGATTTCTCGGCTGGAATGGTTACTGTAGACGTAGTGGTAGACGGACCGATTTCTCAGCTGGAATGGTTACTGTAGACGTAGTGGTAGACGGACCGATTTCTCGGCTGGAATGGTTACTGTAGGCGTAGTGGTAGACGGACCGATTTCTCAGCTGGAATGGTTACTGTAGGCTTAGTGGTAGACGGACCGATTTCTCAGCTGGAATGGTTACTGTAGACGTAGTGGTAGACGGACCGATTTCTCGGCTGGAATGGTTACTGTAGGCGTAGTGCTACCACTACCACGGACCGATTTCTCGGCTGGAATGGTTACTGTAGGCGTAGTGGTAGACGGACCGATTTCTCAGCTGGAATGGTTACTGTAGACGTAGTGGTAGACGGACCGATTTCTCAGCTGGAATGGTTACTGTAGGCTTAGTGGTAGACGGACCGATTTCTCGGCTGGAATGGTTACTGTAGACGTAGTGGTAGACGGACCGATTTCTCAGCTGGAATGGTTACTGTAGACGTAGTGGTAGACGGACCGATTTCTCGGCTGGAATGGTTACTGTAGGCGTAGTGGTAGACGGACCGATTTCTCAGCTGGAATGGTTACTGTAGGCTTAGTGGTAGACGGACCGATTTCTCAGCTGGAATGGTTACTGTAGACGTAGTGGTAGACGGACCGATTTCTCGGCTGGAATGGTTACTGTAGGCGTAGTGCTACCACTACCACGGACCGATTTCTCGGCTGGAATGGTTACTGTAGGCGTAGTGGTAGACGGACCGATTTTTTTTTTTTTTTAGCTATAAGGGATACTTGTTACGAAAGAGATATTGGGAATCTTTGATCTCAAAACTGTGTTCCTGGTATATCGGTGATATACGACAACCCTCCATTGCCCTCCCCACGGTCCACTTTTAGAGTGCATGCTGTCTACGTACACCTATGTGGCTAGCTACCAGGCTGAAAGTGTTCTTAAAAATCTGAAATATTTGATAGAAGGTATCTAGAAACCTATTCGTGTTAGAAAAATTTGCTAAGGTTGGTCCCCCATGGACCTCACAACGGGGTTTTAAAGCCCTACATTATAAATCTATCCCTTTGTCAAACTTTCTTTTTCTCAACTACATATATTTATTATTATTGTGTTCAAAATGTATTTTTCTCCTATAAACTGAGATAGATTTTTTGTTCTCGAATTCATCGCTCAAAGTTGAGGTAAATAGAGGTTTTCAAAAAAGAAGATCATAATAAAATGAAAGTTGGAGTCTGCCATGTTGCAAGATCCTGCTGACTCTACTTCCAGCCTTATAATTGAGTAAGAACACGCCGGCAATGTCTTCTTGGAGGGTTAGAGAATATGGATTGTGTCCTATAAGCCTCTCGAACCCCCCCCCCCCCAAGATATAAGGAGTAAATTGAAAGTTTAAACTTTTTTTTTTTTTTACTCCCGTTTAATTACACAGTGGCGAGACTCCGCTACCGATGGATATAAAATGTTGGTTCCTACAGAAAATGTCGATGTAACTGGCATCTCAAGACCAAGATGGTTGGTTATCGCCATCTGTTAGACCTGCGTTCCCCAGGAATAAAGCACCCACCCGGATCAGGGATTGTTTTAAAACATCTTCTTTTTGTATTCTTAAGAGCACGAGGGGATTAACGGTAGCTATTGTTTTTTTAGGGTGGAGTCGAGACTTCCTCGTGTGTACCGGATGCTGGCTGGGTGAATGGAGCGGTTGGTTCCATTGTGGGACCTTTACAAACGTGTTTTAATGAGAGCTTCTAGTTTATTTAGCTCCTCTCTTCAGAACCTTTTTATTTTTTTTTACTGTCGAAATTATATAGACGCACTCGGCTGTTACAATCCGTGTCAGTCAATATTAGTGTGTTTGGTGATTTCCCTATATCGAGGGAGGCAGGCAGGTCTACTGCCATTAGAGCTGATCATTCCGGCGATAGCTTGTTTACATCGGAGGATGACGTACTTAGATAGCGGCTCTTTTTCTCTCTCTTTAGATATTGTGGCGGCAGCAGTTCCCCGTACCTGGTGGATATTTTTGGGGCTGCACCTGCCGCCACACATGTGGAAAGATCCTCTAGTTTGTCTCTTGCTCCAGTGCCCTGTTTCTCCTTCTTCTCTGGCTACTAAGTAAGTCGGGCTTTCAATACACGCGGCTGGTATTTATTGAACTTGGTTTTATTCTCCTCGAGAACACGGAGCTCAACAAGTGTTCTCGGTATTTAGCCCCACGTAACGGGTAAGACAATAGGCCGCCGCCGGCCCATCTGGCTTGTTGTTGTTGCACCTGAACCAACCGGCCCATTGTTTCTGTCTACGCTTCCAAACGCTGCACGATGGAATAGATTGGTATAAAATATACTGCCACTTTTGTACCTCAATCTCTCTCCTCATTTCCTGGAGCATTTGTGTTTTAGCATATTTCTCTAAGGAAAAGCATCATCTAAATGTTCACCGAAGTATACTGAACACACAGAGTTTCGTAGGTTTGGTTTCGTTCTCCTCCTATCTATTCTGATAACATCAGATAGGTTCCCGGCGTGGTAGAGAAGAACGTCTCTCAAGGGCACGACAATTTATCCTGTCTTTTAAAAGGAAACACCATTAGGATGGAATTTACTTACTTAATGACCTCCGTAATTCTTTATGAAATATAAATTAAAAATATAAAAACTCATCATCTTTTAAAACTCTTTTTACCGACATTTCAGCCACCAACTGTCAACAACAGTTACCTTGAAATGGGCGAGTGGAAGTTAAAAAGCTGATGGATTTTTATTTTGAGTTTACACAAATCCAACCTACAATCATTATATTTTCTCCATTATGAAATTTAGTAGATTCTGGCTTAGAGTAAGCTAATGCGATTGAATCTTGAAAAAAAAAGTGATAGATTGTTTTAATTAATTTCTCTTTAAAGACAGTATCCTAGATTACATCGATTTTAGCTATTTTTACATACCGAGTTTAATAGCAGTTTTGGTTGGCCCCGTCTTCCTATCCCCCCTGTACATATCCAATGCTATTTAAAGTTTTGACTCCATCTTAGAATTAACATAATATGTATGCTACTAAAGATTTAAATATTGTCAGGAGGATCGTAAACAAGAAAGCCTACCTTCCACGACAAAAATGACGCAGAAATTATGCGGCGTCTCTGTAATCTAGCAGACTAGGGTCAGTGACACAGCTTTAGCAAATTCAGAACGCCCACCTGAATACTGCGGTTTAGCCTTCGTTTGTTAGGCTTGCATGATATCCCAAATAGAATTCTTCAGAATTTGTCCAAGAGGTATTTAGCTGACAAAATGGTTAGGCCAATTCGATGGCCAAAATACGGATCGTCTACTTTGATGAAAGAGAAGTAACCTTTTCTATTTAAATATTAATATTTTTATATTTAAAAATGGCCTATATAAATCAATTTTCCAAACTTTATGTTGTAGTTTTTGTTGAAAATAAACGCTGATTTGTCGGATATTTTTATTTAAAAAATTGATTTTAAGAGAATTTATTTAGCGACCAACACTTTTGATGCTGTTATTATTATATAGTAAACTAATGTACCTATTGGACACCCCCCTTTCTATCCGATATAAACTTCGTACTTCTAAGTCGGCCTATTTCTCCACGTCGGAACTAGAACTTTTCGAGCGCGAGGAGATTTATTGATAAACTGGTCTACCTGGAGAATCCTATAGGCTTTGTAAAGAACACGCAGGCCTTACAAAACAAGTTCAACCAGCCTTACCAAGTTTCCAGGGTCTTCGGTGAAGTTGGCAGGAGAAACAGCACGGAGATCCTACCGAGGGAGAGAACATTTCCAAGTTATTCCTTACATAGATATTGCTGGGAATAACATATTCCTTCTTATGTACTACGGATAAAATGGCTCATGTGAGTGTCAGAAGCTCTTTGTTGCCTCCTTCTTGCCCTAGTTAAGGCTTATTTTTCTGTGACAGAAAAAAAAATATGTTTGCATACATAGACGCCTGCAGCCTAAGTTGACAAGATATTTGTAGCTATTTTTTTTTTTTTTTTAACTTGGCGCTTCTACGAAGCTTGCCTTGATGGACTGGTTAAAAGTCCATTTTTCCCTGTAATTTTCTCTCTACAGCAAGTTTCCGAATATTGTAAGATTCCTTCTATTCCGTCCTGCTTCTGATTTCCAATCAGTCTAGATACCCCCGAAAGAGAGATGTGTCATATATTCTAATATCCATTTTGTTCTCGCTTTCTTCTACTCTAAAGACTATAATTATTGCTTTGTGTTGAAGTTTACAGTTAAGTGTAGGTTTGGGAATTATTTAACGATGCTTTATACTTATAAGGTCAAATTTGACTGGTATAGTTTTGGTGTGGTTGGCTCTAACTCTCCAGATGTAGTAATCAGTGGCACTGCATATAAAATTGGTTGTAAGAAATGTTTGCAAACTGTAGCAATCTGTGGAATAAAGACACCAGTGGGGGGTGTGTGTATGCCTCTGAAGTCGCGGGGATGTACGTTCGGCATCGCAACTGTTTCTGAAATATATGGACGACACGATAGTTGGAGGTTAAGAGTGCGGTAGTTGGATCGACCGTAGCATAGGCCAACCCAACTGTCCGGTGTAAAGTGGTGTTGGATGGCCTAGAGAAGAAAGGTAGGGAGGGAGAGTGGCTGTACTTACGTGCGGGAACGGACGGCGTGTGACAGCGATGCTCCGTCAGCTGACACCCGATAAGCCACGGTGGCTAGGCGGACATGGGTCACACCATGTCGAGTCTCCGGCACTGGATTGCTCGGGTTTTCACCCTCTCTTCCCGTGATGAGGTAGGTGGGTATCAAACATTTAGGTGAGTGGGTACTTGTGGCCGTATTTGGCCGTTTTTCTATTACGGTAGGGCTACTCCGTAACCATATCTCGGCATATCAAGACCCAACTCTTTGTCCCGACCTTTTTGTTTTATAATAAATCAAGGTCATGTTTTGAAATCGTGCGAACAAATCCTTTATTAAATTCTCTCTCCTTTCCGGTCTTTTCACCCCATCGACATCCATTAAATCCCCCCTTTTGTTGGGAGAATGACAATTTTTATCTCTATCGTTAGTCCGTTGAACTTTTTCTTAGGTCATTTTTAAAGCTTTGGTGCAAATCCCACCCACAAGCTTGTGAAAACTGAAACAAGCTGTCATCTTTGCCAAGCCTTTTCCCCTTCTATCTCTCAACTTGTGGACCATGAGCTTTCGATGTCGTCTGTTGGGGATGAGTAGAATTCAACGATGGGTGAGCCAATGCAGTCAATGTTGTGACGTATTTAAATACGTAGTAATGCATCTATACCGAAACTAGATTTTCTCATTGGATCTTGGTACTTTTGGACTGGGTTTTCATTTATTATTATTATCATTTTTTTTTTTTTTTTTTTGCAGCGGGTTGTGTGTAAGGTCAGATCTATCACGGAAGAACTAGTTTTAAAGTCAAATACGCCAGGATGGCATAGAACTTTTATATTGCGGCAACCAACAACCATATTTCCACGGATGGAACTGGTGGCGTTTCCTGACGATGTTCGACAACCAGGACCCGGAATTCTGTGCACATTGTACACTTTTTTTAAAATGCCTCAATAATCTCCTATTCTTACACTAGTCCAGCCCCGCCATGAGCACAAGTAACTAAACGGAGTTCTGGCGGGACCTTAAAAGTACACAAATTCGATGTACCATAACACAGTAAAAGAGGTCAAAAGCTTACCATGTGCGGGAATAACTTACAAAAAAATCGCACAGCATGACAATTGTGAGATGTTATCACCCTGGTAAAATGAGGAACAGGCTGTCACTGATATACTCGCTCCATTATCGTCCAGTGTAATCCCATTGTTTTCCCTCGGGACTGACCCCCAGGTCCATTCGAATATTCCCGCCTTGTTACATGTAGTGGGGTTTCTGGGCCTATTTTTAATGCCTTATTATCTCTTTATATTTGTTCAGAAGGTCTTCAATAAGACGTTTTTTTTGTTTTCCTTATAAAAATCTTGGGATAGGTCATCATGAAACATTTTCGAAAATAGTTAAATATAAAGATTTCAGGGTTGTTCTTAGTTCATTTAAATTCTACATGTTCACACACATCTAAGAGGAGCTATTGTATTTGACTCTCTGGAAACAAGTCTTCACACTTAGGTTTTTATTTAAATAATATCGATGACCTCATTTTATAAAAGGGGATGGAACCCCCCGGTATTTGTTCCGATTTTCCATTTAAGACTTACGACTTGTAATTGTTACTGAACGTTCTTTCTAAGTGCGAAGGCTTGCCTTTCTTTCTTATCAGGCTTGATCTCGAGTGGGATCTAGAGAAGGATGGATTTAAACCCACTTTGACAACGTATAACTTAGCTACTTAGGATTGTTGCTCGATTGAATCGTTCTCAACATACAAGTTCTCTATTTTATTCCAAAGTATCAAAAGTTCAACGATCCCCGGATGGTGTCGAAGAAGAAGAAGAATGTAAGTTGACCGTGGAAACAAGAGGTCTTAATGAAGAAACAGTGATACCTACTCTTGTTGGCGTCGTCAATATTGCTTAGAGGCGTAATGGAGATTGACTGCTTGGTTTTGAGGCGGCATCTCGGCCCTGGCCATTCCCAAAGTTGACGATGAAGGGCTCTTAATCTCTGAACTATTTGACTACGTACATTTGTGACGAACTATCCCACCAGAAGGATTCCACCGGAATATTCCCAACCTCCCCTAGTACTAGATTGGTGATACGATAGAGATGCCTGAAAAGAGAGAGGGGGGGTGAAAGGGGCGATACATATTATTCGCCCCGATGATATTTTGACTCTTTGCAAGAAGGCTTCAGTTAGAGGCTGTGGATGGAATGGTCTTCTGCCTGTCCAATATATGTCCGCAGGAATGTCAACTGAGAGGGACAGCAGGTGGTTCTTCTTAGAGACACGGTGTGTCACAGCAAACAAAATACCATAGCCACTTTTTACTCTGGGACACATTGTTCAAAAACGTGACGTACTTGACATTGAAATTAGCCAAATGCATTGTTCCGAATCGTGCTATTATTTTAAGGGCTGTTTGTTTCCCCTTCGTCAGATATAAATGCATTTTTCTTCGTAAATTTGTCTCTTTTATTTTTAGTGGTGTGGGCATCCATTACCTATCTTTCTAAAAATGTCAGATCTCGATAAGGTTTATGGGTTATCGTGGTTTGTGGAATTTTAATGGGCGACTTTCACAACTGGAGAGCTCCTAGATTTTTTTCCTTTTGAAATGTTTAAATGCTTCCAAAAGTTTTTGTGAAAAGGTAAGATTGGGATGGAAAAAATCGTTTAAAAAAAGAGACTGGTTTGGTGCGCTAATATTGTTCCTTCAATTACGGCACAAATATAAGTATATAATATTTGGTACCAGAGCAACCACTTATTGCATATAGTTTCTTTTCAAAGTTGGCCAAAATGATTCAAACTGACCATACAACCTTCTTCTCTTTGATGGTGGAACAAGTGAGATTTGTTGAATTCAATTGGAAAACACCCTATAAAAAAATAAAAACTTGTACCACAATAAGTTTTTCGTAGTACTGGCTCGTGGGGGGTATGCTCTGGGGACTGCTTATTGTTATTCACCCCACATTTCTACTCCAGTAAGAAAGTGGTTCGACTTTGCAAACTACAAATGGCGGAACGCCGTTTAGGTATTTGCACTTTTTTTGTGAAATACGGCTTAAAGGGACTTTTATTTTGTTGCCGTTACTGTTAAAAGGTTCAAGAAAAATTTACTTAATTCGAGTTCGAACCTGATCTTAGTAAAGATACGCTGTTGAATCCCCTGCTCATGTCTTAAACAGATTCTCTGTAGATATAACCGCGAGTGTTAACCAACTTATCAAGGTTCTGGAATCTCTTGACATCCGAGTGACTGACAGTTTTATTAGATGAGGTTTGATACAAAGCAATGTGTTCCTGTAGAAACTAAATATGTGGATCCCCTTCTTACATGTTCAACGAGACACTCGGTGGCTTCACGGAACCGTGTGTTGTATCGTCGTGTTAAGGGCACACTACAAGACATCATTTAGGATTAAATAAAAACATTTCCCAAATAAATGGAAGAGAATTGATCCGTGTCGTTTGACAAGGTATGCAAAATATAGTAAATCTACCGTGAAAATTTACAACATTAAAACTTTGTAACATTGAGAAAGCCTACACAAAAAAAAAAAACGTGGTTTAGTGGTCTGGTTGGCTACGACTTCACGGGAACGGCAGCCTGAATTTTCCGAAGGTAGCAACTCTGGCACTTAACTATGTGTTTATTTTAAAAACACACTACTATAAGATGTGAGAATTGTGTTAGCGTTGTTAATGGCGAGGTGTGTGCAGGCCGAAGCCCGACTGGCAGCCCGCAGGCAGGCGCGGGCCGAGGCCCGGGAGATCCGCATGCGGGAGCTGGAGAAACAACAGAAGGAGGTAAGTTGACCGCCGCCGGCCCCAAAATAAATCCCGGCCCGGGCTGCGAGCCAGCCGGCGACCGCTCGCTGTCCTCACTGAGCTGCTCCGAAACTTGAGACGGGGAAATGCGATGACCTGCCATTCCTTAGAACTTGGGGGCGTAAGGTTTCTTCGCGGGCCTTACCCAGAATCCCTCGGCCTTCGTTGTGATCCGTCCTACAAAACACAATTCCTACTCTACGCCCTTTCGGCTCTACGCCATAGGTCGGACGGAGTTCAATGAGGTCATTACGACACCATCTTGGAGTATTCAAGTGAATACACACGCAGGTTTTACAACCTTAATTATAAGATGTACACTACTACCAGAAGTGAATGACTTGTATCTCCGAGACACAATGACACGCTTGGAAACTATGTTTATCCACACCAATCCATTATTCACATCACGTTGCTATATATATTTCTCTCGCTGTAACCAAAGTCTCGATGTGCAATCAGAACAGCTGCTGGATCGGGCTCTAGGAGGTCGTTGGGAAATTGTCGCATGGTTTCTTTTAGGACTTCCAGCTGCTCTGACGCTCCCAGGCCTAGAGCGATCCTTTACCTTCTCAACCAATTCCTGGCTAGCTCATCATCCGCCTTACTATACGATCGATTATTCTCTTCTTCTTTTTTTTTAACCTACTCTAATTTAAACATCGAGGACGTTGAAAAGTCGTTGTGAGCGGATTGTAGCATTCCAATTGGCTCTCATTTACTCTACTTGTAGATCAAGGTGGTCCCACCACGCCTAGAGGATTCTGTCAAGAGAGAGTGTCTAGAGGTCCATTGACGCCGGTCGCAGCATGAATGTGCTGGGGTGACTCAGCCAGGTCGACGCCATCTTTATATATAGCCGCCTCCTTCCACATGCACGCAGCGGTAGAACCGATGCCGGCTCCCGTGGGTTCTTCCACACTTTTAACATTTTTTTACAGCTAAGTCAGAACGTATAACGGAATCCAGACCTTTGCTCTTATTTTGAAAATTTTCAAGTTCGGTATTCTTTATGGTTTTAATTATGAAAAAAAGACTAGCAAACTGTCAGACCCCTTATTTATATATTTCTTCCCGCCACATCACTGATGTTCATTTCGGTCCTGGGGGCAGATCAACTTGACCGTTGCTTTTATTAAATCTACCAATCGATTTCTTTTACACCCCGAGACTAACCTCAACATACGCTATTCTAGATGCCGTAAGATTCATTGAGCACAAACGTGTTTCCAAAAGTAGAAAATAAAAAAAGGGTGTCCGGAAACAACGCCAGAAACTGTTTCTATCGCTCATTTGATTGTTAATCTTGTCCAGTCAATTAGATTTGAAAGAGGATGATGATGTCAACGAGCCGTTGCAGTCAGGAGCAGACAATTGGTGGTGGGTGACCTCACAGAGCTGCCTGAGTCACTCAAGTAGCCGCGGTAATTCCAACACTTTTCCCCCAGAAAAATTAAAGTTCAAAATATAATAATAAAACGTAAGAGAGAGACTGAAGATAATAATAAAAATTGTGATAGTTACAAAGCTTGAAAGAAGGCATTGTTTCGTCACAGATGGATTTGTTAGATTTTATGAAGCCACCGAAATAGCATTTGGCGTGACTCATTCAACTTTTGATAAATTGTCTATTAATAAAGAACTAAAAAATTATATTTCCCCCGTATGATTTTCTAGTGAGAGATTTTTTAGCCCAGGCTCCTTGAACGCAGAACGCCAACTACCCGGTTTTCTAGTGATTTTAAGGTACTTGAATTAAACATATTGCATATAGTGGTACTTCGACTTTGGCAGATTCGACCTCCAATATTTCTGTCGCCATCTCACTACTCACCGTTATTGCTCTCTACCTTTTGACCCTCCTTGAGATATTGTCGTTGCAACTACTGGGCTCTTAGCTGCTGCAACCTGGTAGTAATCCACGACATTTATCGTTCCAGGGCTGCGCAACTCTCAAGCAAATCTCGAGAATTTGGCTGTGAGCAATCTTCTTGTAAGTAGGGCCAACTGTTTCAGCACTCTACTCGCTCTCTCTAGCGTGTTTGGGCTCGAAAATCTTTGGTTAGTAGCCCGTAAAACCATATTCTCCCTAGCGTTTGTTGATAGCCACGGTTAAAGAAACAACTATTTCTACGACTTATCAAAGCGAGGCAGGTGGCGCTCCAAACAGGCTATATGTAAATAACTACAATGCACCACTGATTATTCTCTTCCTTATCAAAATATTTACACGTATTCGTTTTAGATTATCACTTGACCCGCGCATATTGAGAAAGGCTGTAGGTAGCTCTCTAAAACAAAGCCTCGTATTGTGCTGAGCATATGATTTGCATATTAGCCTGCGAGATATGAGTTGTAGACGAAGAATAAACAAATCATTCATTTCAACTGGCGGTCTACATTCCATAAGATCCCGACTTGTCAGAAGGATGGTAAGTTCCCGACACAAATTATATATCCTATTCAGTATTCCTCTTCTCTAAACAGACATTTGGCTGCTGCTGCTTGTGTAATGAGAAATATATTATAAGCTTTATGTATTATAGGAGCCATTCTTTCACATTTTCACGTGTTTGAATTCCACCGCTTTCACACCTTGTCCCGCTTTCCGCAGGCAAACGTTCGTTTCGGTGACGCCCACATGAGCCCGCCATGCACTCACTATATGGATGTAGAGAAAAGGCACAGACCACAATTTGCATCCAAGCCGTATATGTTTACTTGACAACCGATGTTCTCGGAAGCGAGATTACACGCGCGATAAGTTGCTTATCTCCTACAGTACACTGATGGCTTAGTTATGTGTACTCCGGCCATCTGCAGCCAGCGCTAGCCGACAGCTCGCCTTTGTCCCCGCCAGGCCATGTCAAGGCCGCCGTACCTTACGCAATCCACTTACTCCCTTTACGCGATCACGCGCCTTTTTTTTTTCTCTCTCTCTCTCTCTTTACTCGCACCCGATGTGCCGTTGTATGTTGGCACAGCTGCCGATAACCTGGGAAATGGTGTGTGCTGGGGACTACTCAATGTCCAGAGAGAGGTGTAACTGTGGCACACACTTGAAATATCATCTCTAGAAAAACAAAATAATTGTCCCCTCTGCCCATATTTTAGACGGCGTTTTTTTTTTTTAGATCCCAAAAACTAGGCAAGGAAATTAGCGTGTGCATGGGTATTATTCAAAAGGTGACATACACTCAAGTATTTAACAATATTAGTTTGACCCGAGATCCTTTAAGTCCATTAACCAGGTAAATGTTTGTAGCAACATTGAATGAAACGCACCACAAAGCCCAAATGAACCAACTCACTCCATCTCCACAGATTGTCTTCTGTATTTGGAAACTCATTTTTAAAAAGTTCAAATGATATTTTAGGTAAATCTGCTATTCCAAAATGTCATGTTTTATTCACCAGCCTGCTTTCTTCAAAAGCCTTGAGGCCTATATCTCTAGGCTATAATATGGTACACACCATTATGTCAATTCTCAAATAACTTTCTGGTTGAAATGTCTGCAATTTAAAAGAAATACTAGCTGAATGAGCTGGCCAATGCCTGGATTTTACCCAAGAGCATTTTTTCCAGAGTGTGTATCTATTTTTTTAAATGTATTCAAAGGCAATATTAAAAGATTAAAAAGATTTATGCTCCACTGAAGTACTAAACACATCTAGATGTATATATACAATTTAAAGTCAAAGTTAACATTACGTGTATATAAATAATTTGTAAAAATATATATAACTTGTAAACAAAATAATATAGCTATTTACATAAAGATATATACAATTAATATAACCATTGTTTCTCATAGGTTTTAGAGAGTTTTATAATAAATCTCTCTAGTTCAATGAATAGCCAGTTGTTCTTCATAAAATTCTCAGCTTAAATAGCCATTTCATTTTTTTTTTTAATTTAGCAACAAAATAAATCTCTTTGATTGTAATATTGGAGACACTCGAATAATATATGTTCTACTGTTTCTGCTCCCAAACCACAATCACATTGATCTTTTTCACCTTTTTTCCTTTTTTATATAGGTAACTATTGAAGGAACCAGAATATATCTGTGTAGTAACTGATTGATTTCTTTCTTTGATTGTTTTAAAAAGTCTGTGATCTATTTCTAGATGTAATCCATAGTTCATTCCATTCAGCAATTTTTGTTCTAAGTTGTTGTTTGATGTGGCTAGTTGAAGTCTCCCTTAGTGGCATCGTTCCTGCTCCCATAGCAGCCATATCAGCGAGTTCATTCCCTTTAATTCCTGAATGTCCTTTAACCCATTGAAAGTGGATGTTATATAATTATACCTAATTTATAAATATATTGTTTAACCTTTCGTGCTATACAGAAAATTGTTGGAAGATGTGCCATAGTTTTCAATGAACTTTCTGAGTCCGTTTTAATTATGATTTTAGTTTGTAAACATTCACAACACTTATAACTTCCTTTGAGGGTTTTATATTGCCAACATTTCTGCCTGATATACACTGTGATGTTTCCCAATTTATATTTAAGAGACTAGTTCACCTTTTCTGAAAATACCAATACCTGCTCTGTCGGCCATCCTTGATCCGTCAGTATAACATTATTCAGAACTTCTTTGTTGTTTCCTCCGTTAATACCATTCTTTAGATGGATGAGTTCTTTCTTCCATTTTTATTAGTTTTAATAATGGATTATTGGTTGTATTAGTTTCATTTTATGTTTTATTTTTAATTAAATTGGCATGAGATATGTTTTTTTTTTACCAGTTTAATTTATTTAATAGGCCTGTAGACTAGATCTTAGTGGTTGAAAGTTCTATCTTGATGAATAAATAAAAAACTATTGAAGAATCATGGAATATATTTCATATATTAATATAATTTCTGCAATTGTCCACAATATGGTTCATAAATATAATATGTCAGAGTTGTTATATAGCCTCAAAAGAGATCATATGATATATCTTGATGATTTTAATAGCTATAATTATTTGCACTGCTCTTAGCTTTAATTTATTTTTTATTACTGAATTCCCCTATACTCTACAAGCATATAACAATATTGGCTCAACTGATGAAATGTATATGTCTCAGAGATTGTGGGTTTACTCCCCATGTATTCCTCGATAGGGTTGAAAATCTTGGTGCAAAAGCCGATGCTTTCTTGTAGTTTGTTGTCAATTATTACTCTTAGAGTCAATAGTCATTTGCAACTCCGATAAAGGAACAAAAAACTGTGATTATGGAATGCACTGCCTATCAGTCTAAAATAGCACCTCCTCTCAATCCTAAAAGCCTCAGTAGCACACAGGCTGACTTATTAAATGGATGCCTCAGATAACAGATGCCATCCATGTACAGCTGACCCTAATTGGATGCTGATATTTTCGATCGGGAGTCCTTGCTATCAGCCAGGCCAGCTGGACTCAGGTTTTTTTTTTAGCAAGCTTGTTAAAGCACCTCACTTCAGGTTGGCAATGGCAGTGTTAAACAATAAGATGATGCTTGGTAGTTAGTTAAACTTTTGTTTGGCATAATTATTTTTCTAATTTTAAATCAAAATACTGAAATGTAGAGCTATCGGTGTACTACAGGCTAATTGTGATTCCAGGCAGATGAGCAGAGTGACAGACACTACGAGATGCACGTGGACCCACCACCCAGGAAGGGCAGCAGAGATGTGACCAGCGTAAGTTATGCCTCCTCCATCCTGGCTACATCTAACTGTGGAATGTGCAGCAGGGAAGGTCCAGCTCCTATGCCAGTTCTCGGCACAGCAGCGAGGACCTCAGTGAGGAGAACAAAGAACTTCGGGTTTGTGGTTTTCTTTGGCTTCCTTTTTGAAGTTTGGATTTAAGACTTAATTACACAACAAAGCCCGATCTAGTGTAATATAGACCAAATTACATTAGAGGCAGGAAATTTCTGATCTGTCTTAAAATTGAAATTAGACTCTATGCTAGAGAATTATTTAAATACATAGATATTCTCTACAAAGAGCTTACGGTATGAATAATGGACTTAGTTGATAAGGCACAATTTGGATTATCAATTAGAAACCCAAGGTAATAAGACCAAATCCAAATAAATTAATAGTGTGTGACTGTAACAACCATGGTACTGAAATATCCCACACTATTCATTTATTTGGATTTAGTCTTATTACCTTGTGTTTCTAATGGGGTTAGTTCAATCTCTCACTATTTGTACATTAATTGAGGATACTCACTGAGGAACAAAAAAGGAATTGACATTTGTTTTGTATTGACAATTTGTGAAATTTAGAGTATTTAAAAATATATATTGGGGCAAATTATTGCTTTCTTTCTGTGAGCTTTAATTTGGGGGAGGGGGGGATATTTTCTTTAGGTTTCTTGATGTGTTATGCTTTTTATGTTATTATGCGGGGGGTCGGTGGAAGGCTGGTTAAACCGTTTGGTTTACGACCACTACGACCCCGGTTCGATCCCCGCATTGGACACTTTTTTCTGTTTAAAAAAAAATGCTCCAATGGCCCCCCGATTCTTGCAAAAGTCCAACCCCACCAGCGAGTGCAAGTAACCAAACGGGGCTCTGGCACATTTGTAAGTGCAAAGTCGAACTGCTTTCACATGTGTAGACATGTGGTGCGCTTACAGTAAAAAGCAGTCGCTAACTACCCACCATGATTATCATGGGCTGTACCACGTGTACTAGGGATAAGCAAAAAAAAAAAAAATGTTATTATGCTAATTATGATTTTTTTTTAAATAATGTATGATAAGGTGCAATTTGTATTATATGGTTAGAAAACTAAGGTAATAAGGATCATACTTTATTAATATGGTGTTACCTCATGTTTCAAAAGTTCATGTTGAAACTGATGTATGTAGCCTTTGGGTGTGGTAAAAATTGATATCCATTCATTGGATCTCTCTTTTTTTTTCCCCTGATGTGTAAGCCTTTGGGTGTGGTAAAAATTGATATCCATTCATTGGATCTCTCTTTTTTTTTTCCCCTGATGTGTAAGCCTTTGGGTGTGGTAAAAATTGATATCCATTCATTGGATCTCTCTTTTTTTCCCCCTGATGTGTAAGCCTTTGGGTGTGGTAAAAATTGATATCCATTCATTGGATCTCTCTTTTTTCCCCCTGATGTGTAAGCCTTTGGGTGTGGTAAAAATTGATATCCATTCATTGGATCTCTCTTTTTTTCCCCCTGATGTGTAAGCCTTTGGGTGTGGTAAAAATTGATATCCATTCATTGGATCTCACTTTTTTTTCCCCTGATGTGTATTCTCGCACTATTCATATTAAAGCATCTGCAAAAAATATCTCGGCCACGATACATTTCTCTTCTTATTTTTGTTTATTCTCTAGCCATGTAACTGATCCTCCTTGTGTTCTTGTTACCATATGCTTCTAATCTATAATCCAAATTGTACCTTATCATTATACGTAAAGTGTACAAATGTTTCGAACTTTAAAAAAAAATTTGACATGCAGTTTGTTCACAATGTTTTGGTGTGTATCAGCTGAGTGACCTAGAGGAGAAGTTCCGCCAAGCCATGGTGCTCAACGCCCAACTGGACAATGAGAAGACCAGCCTGGGCTACCAGGTGGAGCTGGGCCGGGATGAGCGGGAAGAACTGGAGGAGAAGTTGTCGCTGGTATCTCGCCAGCACAGGGACTCTTCCAGGACAGCAGACCAGCTGGCAAGGGAGCTTGCGCGAGTGCAGGCCCAGGCAGCTGAGCTGCAACGTGCCGTGGAGCAGCGCGATGAACTGATTCGCGAACATGGCTTGGTGCTGGTGGGCGGAGAGCCAGAGATCCTGGCCAATGGGGACCTGGAGGAACACCCCCCGCGGCTCACCAAGGCTGCTCTGGTGTCTCCTGAGTCAGCTCAGCTCCTGGAGCAGGCTGGAGAGGGCTCCCTAGGTTGGTTGGCAAACTCTCCTATCCCTTGTCATTGACAGTGTTCCCTGCCATTGTCCTCTCACTGCCAATTGACATTGCTAAGGCTCTTTCATTGGAAGAATGTATATTTATTCCAAACTACAGTTAAACCTGTCTATAGCACCCCCTCTTGGGACTCACCAAAATAGGGTGCTAAAGAGAGGGGGTGCTATAGACACTTTTAATGTTTAAAATTGGGCGCTATAGAGAGGAAGGCGCTATTTAGAGGGGGCGCTATAGACAGGTTTAACTGTATATATACCGTTTGCTTGGAGAATATCTTTAGGGGAAAGAAATTGAACTGAACCTTTCTCTCTCTGTAAAATAAAAGTGTACCCCATATCTGCATATATCTACACTCATGGACAAAATTTAAGAAAGTTGGAAAGTCTTTATTGTCACCATTTGTCTTTTTTTTTTTTGAAGGAGACAGAAGAAATTTTGTTCATACTTGGTTACCTTGTGTGTCTTCAATAAAGGTCACTGTAATATCTTTCAGAGTTATTGTCTGAATCCCAATGTATCTGCTAAAACTTCCTTAAGTTTTGTCTATGAGTGTAGATGTTATTTTGGCCTTTTCTACCATTTAACCACCACCTTCCACAACTATTGTTATGTAAAACGACATTTGAAAATTATCCGCATGTGTTTCTTTTGAATGAAAAATCAAAATTCATTTTAAGAAGAAATAACGATTATTTCTAACCTTAAGGATGAGGTATGAAAGGATGAATTGTGAAGAGTAATGATAAACAGAAAAATAAAAGTGTCCAGGGATGGACACTTAAAATAAAATAAATAAATGGACACTTAAAATAAATTTTGATTTTTCGTTCAAAAGAAACACATGCGGGATAATTTTCAAATGTCGTTTTACAATCAAAAGCCGCATTATATTATAAACTATTGTCATATTTACACATCTTGGAGCTTATAAAATCTCCTAGTGTTTCCTCTACTTTTTAAACCACAGTACTACTTCTTCAATAAGGCTTTAGAAGACCAACCAAAAAAATTTGCATTAGTGAATATTTGTATTAAGATAAGTTGAAATAACAATTTTTTTTTAATTATTAATTTTGACTGACAATTAAAAAAAAAGTATTTTCATAATGTGGGGCAAATACAGTAGAACCTCCATGAGAGGACACTCCCGCTAGACAACTCCTCTTTTTACAAAGGACAGTTTTCACTTGCAAAATTACCATTTTTACTAATTAGAAACTCTCTGGTAAGAGGACACCTCTCCCTGAACGACACTTTGGCAATGCCACTAGGTGTTGTCCTTTACAGAGAGGTTCTACAGTATATCTAAATTATTATATATATTGCCTATTATAGTATAGCGCGAAACACGTTCGTGGATGGCTTTTCTTGATTTATCAAGAAATTGGGTTGGCCAAATATCACGGAGCAAGCTATATAAACGTTTAGTTTATTTTTGCTCCACTAGATGGCGCTCTGCCATCTAAAAAGCACATGTGCTCGTGGTCAGGAGATGCCTTCTTTATTTTTATTTTTAATATTATAGTGTATATAAAAAAATATATAAAA
This sequence comes from Cordylochernes scorpioides, assembly GCA_030710605.1. Lineage (NCBI taxonomy): Eukaryota > Metazoa > Arthropoda > Arachnida > Pseudoscorpiones > Chernetidae > Cordylochernes > Cordylochernes scorpioides. The sequence goes on along the minus strand of CP092867.1, from coordinate 19,200,832 downwards.
TCTGAATAATTGAAAAAAAGATCTGTATTACCAAGGTATTAAAGAGTTATTATTGTATTTATACCATTTAATTAAATGTTTTATAAATAGTGATGGAGGAGAGAGATTTATAAACCTAGATGATTAGCTATATACCTGTGTCACCAAGTGTGGCTGGTGTTGTGCCAGATGTACGGTTAAAGAAATTCTCTGAAGAAAAGCAAGATCTCCTTGATGAGGTGAGTGCCTCATTAAATAATAACTTTTCATTCTCTCTTTGTGTTACATCTTTTGTTACCAATATTTTAGATACCTAGCATGCTAGGATTTCTTCTTTTTACCTATATGTAAATTACCCCAATAAAGCACTAATTTGCATGTTTTGAAAATGAAGAAGAATATGTTGGTATGGAAAATTGATCAAAGTGTAGATTCCTATCTTCCCCTGTCCAGATTTACCGGCTCCGGCTGGACCTGGAAGAGGAGCGTCAGAAGTCCCTGCGGCTGGAGCAGTGCAGTGTGTCCCTCAATGGTCCTGCTGCGGCAGAGAGGGATTCCAGCAAGATGCTCACAGACTACAAGTACCGCCTCAAGAAGGTGGAACAGGAGAACACCACTCTGCAAAGTACAGTGAGTTTCCCTCAAGTTATTCTTTTTGTCTCTTTTTTTTTTTTTTACTTTAAATCCATGATCTAGCTATCTTTTAAAACCAATTGAACCTTTCTTTTAAAAAAAATCTATACAGATAACCTTTTGGACCAATCACTTTAAAATGAATGCCACACACCAGTAAAACAGAACATGTGTAGTAAAATCCATGCCCTATGTGAGGCAAGCATCATCAATTTGTAATGTTGGTCTATATAAGGACCTTTCAGCCTTGATCCTACATGACTGGCTCAGTCTATTCCCACTCCCGGGGACCATCTCTTCTTACACCAACCTGTCACAGACTCTCACTGAACAATTGACCCCCTTTATCAATTAGAGCCTCGGTTGTGACACTCCCCTGCCTCTGTTGTCCTCCAAATTGTCCTGCACAATACCTCCATGAGGGAACACTCCCACTAGCAGACACCAAGGACAGTTTTCATGGCCTTAAATTATCATTTTTACCAATTATTTGCTTTCCAGGAAAAATACCTCTCCCTCTAAAAGACACTTTGACTCTCCCTGCAATTAGTCATTTACAGAGAAAGAATGAGAGAGATAGTTGTACTGAATGTTGTTTTATCTCATCCAGCATGCCCCAAGAGAGCTAAATGTGTGGCCCAGATCTCACGGCTGGAGAGCCAGGTGAGCAGATACAAGTCTGCCGCAGACTCCGCTGAGGCCGTGGAGGATGAGCTGAAGGCAGAGAAGAGGAAGCTGCTACGAGAGGTGAGATGGAAGTTTGGTGGTAGCCTGTTTTTGTTTCATTCGAGCAAATATTGCTCAAAAAATTCTAACAGAATGTTCAACTTTTTGGAATCTGAGATGAGGCTTGTGACCAAGAAATGTATGGTTCTGGTTATATCATTTCTTACCCCTTTCAAAGATGCACTTGTTATATAATGAAGAACTCTTTTGTGTAACCTTGTTAATCCAACTGCTTCTCATACACCTGAGGTCTATCTACAATAACCATCTCCCTTTGACAATATTGAAAAAAGACTTCTTTAGGCTTACCAGTGCTATTGGGCAGCGAACTTTGCTTGTACCTGGGAGGAGATGGCCCATGTTGTGAGCCTCAACCATTATCATTCTACAAGAAATGATACCATTTATAGCACTTCTTTTTTTCTTTTATAAATAAAATACTTTCTACTATTCTTTCTGCAATGGGTAAATATATTGCTCTTCAGTAAGGTGAACCTTCCCAGCAGTTCAATCAACCATGTCACTAGGATATTGGCTGCATGCATCTACCATTGTATTGGGGGGCTATTCTGCCTACATACCCATTTCTTGAAAGGAATTCTTGAGTAAGGTATATAGTTGGTGACTTTTCTGTATGTGGCTCCAGGAGTTCTGTAGTAAGTTATCCAGTAGTAGATAGAGGACAGTAGAAATACTTGGAATGCTATGTGCAGCTGCGAGAGTTCCAGTCCAGAATCGAGGAGCTGGAAACGGCCAATGCTCACCTCCAGAAGAGAATAGACAAGCTCAAGTCGACGCGCAATGCCCTGATGAAGAGCTAGAGGCCATCATCACTGGGAGATATCTACCTACCTTTATTTATTTATTACTACAGCGGCGGCGGCCCTGCGCTACGCTACGCTAGAGAGGTGGACAGCAGCCTGTGATATATCTCTCCTGGATCAGAAAAAAAAATCATTGACAAACCCACCACCACCACATTGTGATTTTTGTTCTTTTTTTTAATTATTTATTTCTCTAAAAAAGTCCTTTTTAAAAAAAAAAAATATTATTTTATTTTTCTCTCGCTACGATGAGCTTAGGAAGTTTCTCTTCTCTTTTATATATTTCTTTCTTCTCTCTCTTATAAATATACTTGGAGGGATTTTTCTTGTTGAAACTCTGCTGCCTACAATTACACACACCTTTTTTTGTATAGTTTTTTTTGTTTTTGTTCTCCTCCCCCATCGCGTTTTTTTTTTTTTTCTTCTCAAAGGTTGTTTTAAAACTTTGTAGGTCCACTAGAGAAAGCCCAAGAAGAATCAGTTTGCCAATATCACCCAGCTGTCTGACACCATACCATTCCACTCCCATCGGACATGTGCCTCGGAAAAAAAGGCTTTTTTTTTTTTCTAGGCTTGAGATTACCTTTTTGTTAACTTTTATATTGTTGAAACATATTTTTCACTCTTGTAACAAAAATGTATAGCAGTTTGAAATATATACAACTTGGATACAGAAAGTCTCTTTGTCTTATTTGGTTTCACCTCACTGATTTTTATATCTTGTATGAATCTCTCTTGTATTTCTTGTGAAGGAAACACCTGAAATGAGCTGCCCAGGAGTCAAGTAAACTACCAGAAGGTCACTGGATGGACTACAAGTGATGGTTACTAACAGATCAATTTTTTTTTTTTTGCTTATCCCTCGTACACGTGGTACAGGCCATGCTAATCATGGTGGGTAGAAGTAGGCGACTGCTTTTACTGTAAGTGCACCACATGTCTACACATGTGAAAAGCAGTTCAACTTTGCACTTACAAATGTGCCAGAGCCCCGTTTGGTTACTTTTACTCGATGGTGGGGTTGGACTTTTGCAAGAATCGGGGCACATTGAAGTATTTTTTTTTTTTTAATCAGAAAAAAAGTGCCCAAAGCGGGAATCAAACCCGGGTTGTAGCTGTCGAAAACCAACACAGATCAAATATTGTCCATATAATCAACAAAAGTTGATGGCCACTAACAGCAATATAGATTGGGATCAGTAATCTTTGAAAATAAGCTTTCAACAACTCTTAGAAAAAATGACTCAGCAAACCAACATAAACACAGATTTTTCTCTCATTTACATAATGTTCTTTTTTTACTCTTGTGTGGTTTTAAACATATTGGTTCGAAAAGTAACAAAAAATAAATAAATACAATAATAATTTATTACATTTAGGTGGTTAAAAGATTTGTTTAACCAATTCTCAATTTAAGAATATGTTAGAAGAGGTATCAGATATTTTTACTCTCTCTATCATCAAATATTATCAATGCTTTCACAATTAATTTTGTTGTCTTGATTATGATCAGTATTAACCTTCTCTCTTGATTATAAATCACATTTGTTTTTAAATGTAGTATTGGCCTTATTTCTGATTCTGGTGACTTACTTGGAAGTTTAGATTGCATTATAAGGTAATAAGACCAAATAAATAAATAGTGTGTGACATTACGGTAACAACGCTATTACTGAAACGTTGCATACTATTTTTTTTGGATATGGTCTTATCACCTTGTGTTTATAATCAAAATTATGATCCTTATCATTTGCATTATATAGAAAATCTTATGGTTTTTAAATATAGACTTTTTGGTCTTGATTAAATATCTTGTACAAATTGAGAATTGACTATATTTGTACAAAGTACAGTAGAAGCTCTCTCTAAAAGCAACATCTAGAACCAAAGTATCCTATAAAGACAGGTCTACTCTTGCCAGAGAGTTTCTTTTTTTTTTTTGCCTATACCTAGTACACATGGTACAGGCCATGATAATCATGGTGGGTAGTTAGCAACTGCTTTTTACTGTAAGCGCACCACATGTCTACACATGTGAAAAGCAATTTGACTTTCCACTTACAAATGTGCCAGAGCCCCGTTTGGTTACTTGCACTCGCTGGTGGAGTTGGGGGCCATTGGAGCATTTTTTTTTTAAACAGAAAAAAGTGTCCAATGCGGGAATCGAACCCGGGTCGTAGTGGTCAAAACCAAACGGTTTAACCAGCCTTCCACCGACCCCCCCAGAGTTTCTAATTGGTACAAATGGTAATTTTGACAATGGAAACCATCCTTTGTAGAGAGGTGTCCTATAGTGGGAGTGTCCTCTCATGGAGGTTCTACTGTATTATTAAATACATCTATTATATAATTCTCTCTATATACAGTGGGGACATGACCAATCCCTTGTATCAATAAAAGAAAATAAGACCTAATCCAAATAATTTATTAGTGTGTGACGTTTTGGCAACAACATTTTTCTTTTGTCTGATGATGGTGACAATGTTGTCTCCGAAACGTCACACACTAATAAATTATTTGGATTAGGTCTTATTTTATTTTATTATAATCTATAATCCAAATTGTGATTTATCACCCTTGTATTAATATTAATTTTAAAATATCTGGCTTACAGGGGGACATCTTCTCCCTGGAAGCCTGATATTCTTTACTTCAACATTGCCCCAAGGGATAAATGCTTCCTTTTAAGTTGACCCTTTTGCTACTAGTGAATGTCCTTGGTACCATAGGAGTAGACTTCCCTAGGTGGCAACATATCAAGTAGGCTATGATTCATTATTGATAAGGTACAATTTGTATTATAGATTAGAACTACAAGTTAATAAGACCAAATCTAAATAAATAAATGGTGTGTGTGTGACGTTAAGGTGTTGTTACCATCATCAGACACAAGACTGAATGAGGAAAAAAAAAATTAAAAGCATGTTAACTACAAGAAAATAAGACCAAATAAATAAATAGTGTGTGACGTTTTGGTAACAGCATTGTTGCCATCTTCAGACAAAAGTACTTACTACTAAAATTAAGTACTTTTGTCTGAAGATGGTAGCAACGCTGCTACCGAAATGTCACACACTATTCATATATTTGAATTTTATCTTATTACCTTGTAGTTATAATCCATAATCCAAAATGTGCTTTATCATTGAAAGCATGTTGTTATATATATATTTTTTCTCATTCAGGCTTTTGTCTAATGATGGTAACAACACTGTTAACGAAACCTCACACACTATTTATTTGGATTTGGTCTTATAACCTTGAAGTTTCAATATTGTTTAAAGTGATAGGTTTTCTTTATTAACATATATCTGGTTGACTCTCTTAGGTCAAGTATCTATCTTCAACAATTGCCTTTTAATAACATCCATTTATATAAAAGACTAACACAATTCTATTTACACATATATATATGTATGTATATACTCATGGACAAAACTTAAGGAAATGGAAACTCTTTGATGTCGCTGGTCAACTATTTTTTTTTTTTTTAACGAGACCTAAAGGCAGTATTGATTACACTTGGTTATCTTGTGTATCTTCTATAAAGGTCACTGTCAATCAAATATTTTTCAGAGTTATTGTCTGAATCCCGATTACATGCTAAAAGGTATAACTTCCTTAAGTTTTGTCTCCATGAGTATATTTCTGAACTACTTACATATGAGAGATTTACAACTATAGGTAGCTAAAAAATAAAAAGGTTAAATATATTTTTTAAAGTTAAAAAAAAAGAACCTGTATAAAGTTTAGTACACCACAATCCCACTACAGAGAACACCTCTCTACCAAGGTCAGTTTTCATCACCAAAATATCATTTTTACTATTAAGCTGCTCTCAGGTAAGAGGACACCTAAAAACACTTTGGTTCTGCAACTAAATGTTTATCTCAAGCTTTACAAGCTTGATACCTTAGTGTGATTGAGTGGAGATAAGAAAGAAGAAGACTAAATGTTTTCTTTTAGAGAGAGAGGTTCTACTGTATTATCTCAACTTCTATAAGATATGATGACTTGAACCAAGAGAATAAATGTTGGGAATTGGTACCTGCACAGATATGTAAGTCACCTGAATGAAGGCTCAGTATCATGTAATGTCAGGAATTAAAGAAGAATGTTGAAGAGAAGAGAGTGTAAAAAAAATGTTATCCTAACTTCACACTTCTCTCAATCAGTTAACTGAATGCTGAAAGATAATAACTATGCTACCATTTAACACTGCACTTTTTAAACTGAAATGGATAATTAGTTTGTTTGATAGATGGCAGTAACTATCTTTCATTGCTGCAGGAGACTATCAGATGTATTTGGATTCTGATGTGTACCACACAAGCCTGAAGGATATAAAGAAGAGACTCAGTGACCTAATTAAAGTGATATCTAACCTAGTTGAATAGAGATATTTACCACCTGAATGATTAGAGGTATGATGCTCAGGTTTGTGATATCAGGGTACAAAACAAGGCTAGATGTATTGTCCCACAAATTTGGACACCTGATATTGGATTCATTTCCCTATCCGCTACCCACCGACACTGTTTCTGAACTATCAATTCAATATCCTCGACTTACACTGTCTTCAAATCCTAGTACTATCTATCCATGTCCCACTGTTGCCCAATCTATCTAGTGACTATCTCCAACTAGACAGTACCAGGATGTGATGAGAGTGGAGTCTGGGATAGTCATCAGAAAGGCTCCTCTCGTCCCACCTCCGGTACTATCCAGTCACTACCTGCCCCAATGCTGTCAGTAGATCTGGAACAATGGGAAGTAACCTATCAATGTAACTCCACCTATGGAACATATGTTACTCACAGCAGCTTCACTTACTCTCTTACCCTTCACGCAATTTAATGATTTTTTCTCTTTTTCACCCTCATTGATATCTCTCAGAATGGAACACAGACAACATGATTATATCATGACTGGAACAGCCACCGCGCCCAACCAACCACTGGGTGGAGTGACATTAGCTGGGCAATAAGATGCCAACTTTCTACAAGAACCTCAACAACATCAACTCATTGTTCTTTATATCCTATATCAAACCACACACAAAGTTAATAACATAAAAATCTGCTAAGTTCATCCCTCCAGTTCTCCGCCTTAAAGATCCAATCCTTCTCCATTACTTTGTTTATACGTTTTAGTTAGCTGAAGAAACACTTGCCCCCGAAAGTTTCCTTTAATCAAGTAAAAACAGAATTGCGGTGCATCTTATGCTTTCTTGTAAATTGACCTTTTATTAAAAATTTTGAATTATTTATTGTGATAAAGTATTTTTCATATATATATATATTTTTTTCTTAAATTATTTCTGGGTAAGATATGGTTATAATACGCTAATCGAAAGTCACATTGTAATGTGTTAAATTGACCAATCAGTAGTGCGAGTTTGCATTACGTGATATCATCCAATACATCTGGTTGGGTATTTTTGAATTCGACTTTAGAAAGAACAAAGAAGAACCAATTTCGTTTAATCAGCAAATAGGATCAAAGATTCGCTTACATCACAGAGGCTTTAATAACAAGGTTACTAGGTGATAAGGCACAATTTGTATTATAGATTATAATATATACAAGGTAATAAGACCAAATAAATAAATAGTGTGTGATGTTTCGGTAACAGTACTGAAGATGGTAACAACGCTGTTACTGAAACGTCACACACTATTTATGTCATAATTTGTATATAATTGTATGCACCCCCGACCCACTATGCATGTACAATGTATGATTTTCAAAGATTTAATAAAGAATAAGGTAACTGGAGGAAAGGAAGTAGCAACAAGACATAGGAAGCAGGCTAAAAGCGGGCACAAGTATAAATAACTTGTACAGTCAATACTTCCTGGCAAGCCCGGACGTATCTGGTATCCGCAGAAGTTATATTAGTAGAGAGACGCCCAATATTTCCGGACAGGACCGGACGTATTTGATAACCGCGGAAGTAATAAGAGTCGAGCACACCCAATACTTCCTGACAAGATCGGCGGTATCTTCCACCAAAGAAAGCCGCAGAACCAATTAGAAAGTCTCCCCTAAATAGGTCAACCAATAGAAAAACGGGCACGTTCCATCCTTCGACCAATGGGAAGGAAGACAACTCGTGATGTTAAATCGAAAAGCAAGAATAGTCAGTAGGGATTTCGCTTCCAACAAGGTGACATCGGCTCTGGACCTCTCTCCCTCTGCTCATCCCGTAGCTAAGTACAATCACCACCATGTGATCAGATAATTAACAATCAAAATCGCTCCGCTCTTCTCAAGCTTTCTTTCCTCCAACCCAGTTGCCTTTTATTTTCAAACCCCATCACGTGTCCTGATTATTCCTAACTGTATGCTTAAACTTCCACTCAAACGACTGCGTTTCAACCAAATCTCACCATTCTCATCGAACAACAAGAAATTCCGCAACGATATTGTCACATTTATTTATTTGGATTTGGTCTTATTACCTTGTGTTTAAGGTTACTAGGATACACTGTATAAGAGGTGACATGCATTCATGGACAAAACTCAAGAAAATTTTACCTTTTACCATGTATATCAGGATACAGGCAATAACCCTGAAAAGATATTACAATGACCTTTATTGAAGACACACAAGATAACCAAGTATGAACAAAATTGCCTCTGTCTCCTTAAAAAAAAAAAACATATAGACGACCGTCAACATCAAAATATGAAAATTTCTTAATAAACGAAAATAATACCTTATCCAAATAATTTATTAGTGTGTGATGTTTCGACATTTATTCTTTTGTCTGATGATGGTGACAATGTTGTTGCCAAAACGTCACACACTAATAAATTATTTGGATTAGGTCTTATTTTCGTTTATTATAATCTATAATCCAAATTGTGCTTTATTGAAAATTCCTTAAGTTTTGTCTCCATGAGTATATGAGAGATTATCGCTATAAGAGTTGGATTCTTTGGTATATCACTCATGACCAATATCACGGAGAATCTTACCTTCAACTGTGATTTGTCACCGAAGTTACCTGTTTGTTCTGTGACAGTTCTCCTTCTTTCAAGTTTGGAGAAGATAGAGAAATCTGGGTATCATCATATCTTGGTAGAATCTTCCATCTCCTCAAAATATGAAAATATTCAATCGTAGATGATCTCACGAATGATTGATTAGCAATCTTCTTGACTGTGAAACATTCAGGAGTATGTGTAGTATTTCTTTTCTTCTTGTTTCTTATCTACTAGGTGGGGAATCAAAATATCCCTTTGAAATTACATTGGATAAGTTTGAGAAATATATTAAAGATAAACTCTTTTATAAAAAGTCATTGTTGCTCTCTTTAACCAAAAAAAAATAAGAGGTTCATGTACTTAAAATACTTTTTATAAAAAAAAAAAAAATTTTTTCCTTGAATAAATTTAAAAGTTGAATTTTAAACATTTCTCTCTCTCTCTCTCATTAATTTTCTTCAGTTCACATTGTAATTGAAGAAATGCATGGGTGTTTCTTTTTTTATCATCTGATGATTTCTATTGAAACAAGTTTTAATATGATATTTATCTTATATATATAATTCTCTTAAATATAATAGAGGAGAACCTCCCCTGGCTCATCAGTGGTGAACCCTCCAATTATTTTACCATTGCAGAAAGGGCACCATTGGATAGTGGGCTACCTAGACCGAAGTCTGTACGCCTGTGCAGAAAGGGTAGTAGAAATTTGTTTTAATTAAAAAGAATAATACAGATCAAAAATAGTTTATATTTCTTTTTATATATAATTGTGTATTGTGTGTTTATTTTTAAAGTTTTTAAACCTCTTAGAAAGATGTGAGTAAAAACCTGCATCTGTTGTTGTTGTTTCTTATCCCCTTGTGTAAAGATTACATGAATTTCATGAGTTCATGCTCCTCGAGCTGTTTTATGATGAGCAGCGGCCTCTCCCAAAGGTCCTGTTTAGTGCATCTAATGCAAGCCAAAATGTGTTCTGGAGCTGCAGGTACCAAACTACATTTAAAAACCTGCATCTGAATTGACCGAGTAAATTCGAATTTTGAATGGCCAAATTTTCAGCGGATAAAAATTGGGAATCATCGTGAAAATTTTACTTGAAAAAGAGGGATCTTTGGTCTCTCGAAATATTGTGTTCATTTGTCCCAAATAACCTTTTTTTCTTAATTCAAAAGTCTAATAGCCTAAGTATGTCATATAAAGAAGTTAGGCTTCGTCAGTCCACGTTGTCTGAAACAATATCCTGCCTTCCTATACAAAGGTCGTTGAAAAATCCGAGGACTTGTAGATCTCATGAAATCTGAGCTCGCCCTACACTGACATGGGTCATAGTTCGAACCATAGTCTCCAGGTGAATGTTCTGAAATTACTAAAAATGGTGTTGTAATACAAGAAAATAAGACCTAATCCAAATAATTTATTAGTGTGTGACATTTCGACAACAGCATTGTCACCATCATCAGACAATTTAGCAGCATTTATTCTTTTGTCTGATGATGGTGACAATGCTGTTGCCGAAACGTCACACACTATTAAATTATTTGGATTAGGTCTTATTTTATTGTATTATAGTCTATAATCTAAATTGTGCTTTATCATCCGGTGTTGTAGCTTTGTCACTGATCCGAGTCTTCTGTATTGCATAGATGGTCCGACTTATAGGTTTTGTATCTATTTTGACTGTAATGCTATAAAAGGGCATTTTGAATAATTCTTCAGTTCTGAACACTAACTTTACAATGTCTTTGTACTTATAGGATTCTAATGTTTGAAAAATGCATTGTCGATATACACTCATGGACAAAACTTAAGGAAGTTGTACCTTTTAGCATGTATATCGAGATTCAGACAATAACTCTGAAATATATTACAGTGACCTTTATTGAAGATACATGAGATAATCCAGTTTGAATAAAATTGTCTCTGTCTCCTTTAAAAAACAGACGACCATCGACATCATAGACTTTCCATTTCCTTGAGTTTTGTCCATGAGTGTAAATGGGGTGCTCGAAAATACTGTATATATATATATAGTCTTCACTTCAAGTTTGCATAAAGAAAATAATTATATGTACATATTTACAGTACCAGCTATCTTCGGCTGTCTTTTATGTAGATTTTCACAGAAAGAAAGATTAATTAAGGATATTTTACAAACCTTCAACACCAGCCCCAACTCTGCCAGGTCCTCTCTTCCTTCACGTTTTCCCTATCCACACCTTTCTCGAAGAAACAAAATTCTACAAAATCTCTACATGAAAATGGCACAATTTTATTTGAGGAAATGTGATTTTTTGCCACCCATATCTCAAAGAGGAGGTTCAATCAAAGCTTTCATGTCTGTTGCAGGGGGTCAGTGGAAGTGTATTTTACACCGTTTGTTTTCGACCGCTACGAATTGAATCCCGCATTGGACACTTTTTTTCTATTAAAAAAAAAAAAAAAATGCTCCATTCGCGCGCCCGATTCTTAAAAAAAGTCCAACCTTACCAGCGAGTTCAAGTAACCAAACGGAACTCTGGCACACTTGTAAATATAAAAGTCAAACTGCTTTCTACATGTATAGACATGTTGTGCACTTACAGTAAAAGCAATCGCCAACTACAACTCACCATGATTATCATGGCCTGTACCACATGTACTAGGGAATAATAATAATAAATGCATGTCTGTATTGGACCCGCCTAAGTCCATCATCCCTAGAAAATCTCCAAAGAAAGAAATCTGCTGGACGCCACCTCATGAATTGGGCTTTAACTGGTATTGTAAATAAAACCAAGACCTAAGTGTATGTGAAAAAATAGTACAAGTGTGATATTGTACTGGGATAAGTTGCAAAAATTATGAAAAATGCATCTCCTTTTCGTGCAACTGAAAGTTGCTGATGGCTTGCGTCATCTATCGGAATAAATATATATAAATAAGCCCGAAACGCGTACGTGGTTAGCTTTTCTTGATTAATCAAGAATGGGTAATTGACCAATTCTGGAATAATTAGAAATCAACGAGAATAGTTGATATTTATTCCGATAGATGGCGCAAGCCATCAGTAACTTTCAGTTGCATGATATGGAGATGCCTTTTTCATAAATTAAGTGTATGTGTTAGAAAGACAGCCCCCGGGGTAGTTGGCGACTTCTGTACGTGGCTCCATGAACCTGGGTTACCTAAATGAATAAATATATTTTAAATAGAGCTTATATAAGAAATAATTAAAGTCTTTATCTCTCCTTGACTGACCTTTCCACTTAAAGCCACAATTCTAGGAAAGGGGCGGAAAGGGAAACTGCATCGATTAATTGACTTCCGATTGGTGGCTGCACATCCGTCTCCTGGCGGTGGCGACGGAGGTAGGACGTGTGTTGTCTCTCTCCTCTGTCTTCTTACACCACGGCGTTCTCTAAGTTTTAACATTCTTTTTATTCTTCTTTCCTTCTTTATCTGCAGTATTGCTGCATTATATATTGGATGTGTTTGATATTGTAGCGTAGTTTATTTGTTAATTTACATAATTTTAAGTTTTCAGATTTTGTTAGGTTTATTTGCATAGATTAGCATGGATTGTTACTGTAATATAAAGTTGTGTATCTTCAATTTTAGTGTAGACTTTTCTTTGATACTGACGAATAAAGCTATTTTTCTACTTTCACTTTTCAGGCAACTATGTTTCTGACGTGACATATCTGTCAACTCTGTGTGGACGGTGGTAGAAACCGTCGATGTTCGACAGTCACGACCCGGGATCCAATCCTGCATTGGGCTCTTTTTATTTCTTCTAAAAAACTGCTTCAATGGCTTTAGATTCTTACAAAATTCCAACCTCACCAATAAGCGTAAGTAACCTGACAGGTCTCAAGCAAAGTTGTAAGTGCAAAAGTCGAACTGCTATTTACATATGTAGACATATGATGCAATTGCAGTAAAAAAAGCAGTCGTTAACTACCCATCATGATTATCATAGCTTGTACCACATGTACTATGGGGGTGAATACATTTTTTTAAATGTTCTTAATTTTTACTTTCGTACCATCCATTATCTAATGCATTACTGTGGCGGTTCTGTGTGTTCGATGCATCTGTCAACTCTAGGCGACAGCTTCGATAGACAAAGGTTTTAATATTATTCTTTTATACGGCTTCTGAAAAAACATTCAAAATAGCTATTATCATTTATAACCCCGGTTTGGGGAGCGTACAGAAGTCGCCAACTACCCGGGCAGAAGAGCTATGGCGCCAAAATGTTGCAAGATGTTGCTGTGGGAGAGATTAAGGTCTTAATATATATATATGGTACAATTTGTAACCATGTTAGGAACGGCCTCAAACTGCAGGCAAAGTCAGACTTTCGCCAAAGTGTGCCTGGATCATCATGGTGCCATGATCAATGAAAGCTGCACCTCTATATCCCATTCCATAAGATAATGAACTCATGGAATTCGTGTAATCTTTACACAAGGGAATAAGAAACAACAACAGCAACAATTTTTGAACTTTATCTTATGTATCATCTAGCCCTTATCTGCAAAACACCCCATCTCAACCACTTTTTTTTTCTGTTTGTAAATAATTTAAATGTATCCCTATATACCTTATAAAAAAAATCTCATATATTTTGGTTAGCAGCCCCATAAATAAAGATATTTCCTTATAAAAACCCTTTCATATCTCCAATGTATTATAAATAATCTAACCATCATAACCGGCAACAAATGAATGAACAAAAGTTAAAATTCAGCGCTGGAAATAAGTCGGTTAAATAACCTAGGCGAGAAATAAAGCTAAAATTAGATGTTTTTTTCCATTCAAACTTGTTTGCCATTGCGATGACGTAAGAGAAGGTCGAGGTCAATAGATGACCCTCGGGTCTAGGTCAGATGGTTCAAGGTCAGGAGATATTTTATTCACTGTTGACAGAGTGCAGTCAGAGCTTTCACGGTCAGCAGAGAGATAATTCAGCAGAAGATAAACAGGACACACAGCTCAGTCTTGACTTGACGCTAGTGAATCTCCCATCTCCTTCAAGACTTTTCACCAACTTTCCATCAAGCCTTGTTCACACTTCAAATCACCCATGGTTTAAGAACCACCTATTTTCATCGTTTATGTTTGGCATATTCTTGTTTCAGAAATCAATCGTGTGTCTTGTCTTCTTTAACAAAGGAGAAGCCGCTTGGCTATCGACTTCAAAACCCGAGTGGTAGGTCCTAGTTGACTGCCTAACTGGGAGGATATATTTATATCTTATTATTGGACTTTTGAGATCATGAGCATATATTTGCCTGAGTGGATTTCTAACCAAGTCTATATAGAATAAAAAGCTATTTAAAAAAAAAATAAATCAATTAAAATTGTCGTAAAGATAGAGGCTGCCTAGCCGGCATTCATAGTTCTTGAAATAAAAGACACTTCAGCCAGTAAATCTTTTTTATTGTCTCGACGTTTCGACAAAATCTTTTGTCCTCGTCAGGAGCGAACAAAATTTTAAACATTTATCTAAGATTAATTTTTAACGCTTTGCCAAATGTTTTAAATTTTGTTCTCTCCTTACGAGGACAAAGGATTTTGTCGAGACAATAACAAAGATTTACTGGCCGAAGTATATTGAATTTGAAGAATTAAATTTGAGCCAGAACTATATTTAATATCAATTATATCTTGTTCTACGTATAGTTTGCTTGGATTGGCCGTCATTTGGATTTTGCTTCATATGGGCTTTCTTCACCGTTTTATCTCAAGTAGTTATTGTAACAACAGAAGAACAAGTCTATTACTATCATAAATAAACATAAATCAAGAAGTGGACAAGTTTGAAATTAGTAAAAAAATCATTATTTGGTTAATAATAATAATAATAATAATAAAGATTTTATGCCGTTAAGACATTTTAAAGTTACATAAAGACACAAACACGCTGTTCTATACAATATAAATATAATAAAAGTTTAAACTATTTTTGACGCGTATGATTCTTTTTGAATTAAAACAATTTTCTACTGTCCTTACTGCAATGATAAAAATAATGGGAAGGCCTGGCTCATCAGTGGTGAAACCTCCCAGCGGTTTCGCCAGTTTAATCTACCATACCGCTGTTATATTGCATTTGGCTTTTATACTGATAATGATGCTAAACTCTTGGAAAAGGTATTTTGATTTTTTGATTGAACTATGAAAAAACATAAGCTTTGAGTATGCAGTGTAAGCGCACAGTAGAAATTAATTTATTTCAAAAAGAATCATACGTGTCAGAAATAGTTTAAATATATTATAACAGATGGAGCGCTATTAATAATCTTTTTTTTTTTTTTGCTTATCCCTAGCACACGAGGTACAGGCCATGATAATCATGGTGGGTAGAAGAAGGCGACTGCTTTTACTCTGTAAGTGCACCACATGTGAAAAGTAGTTCGACTTTGCACTTACAAATGTGCCAGAGCCCCGTTTGATTACTTGCACTCGCTGGTGGGGTTGAACTTTTGCAAGAATCGGGGGCCATTGGATCTTTTTTTTTTTATCAGAAAAAAAGTTGTCAATGCGGAAATTGAACCCGGGTCGTAGCGGTCGAAAACCAACGGTTTAAACCATCCTTCTAGCGACCCCCTATATTAATGATAAAAGTCGTTAACAGTGAAAATATTTAAATATATAACGATATGAATTTGTAGTTTAACTACGACATTTGGTAATGTAAATTTCCTAAATAAAATAACACTATAAAGAAAAAATATATATTAAAATTTTATTTAAAATTAGAAAGAAAAAAAACTCAATTAATTGAGTTTTATGGACCAAATATCAGGTCGACGGTGGCGCTCGAGTGGCAGAAGTGGGAACTAAAATTTACACTAATATTTGTTCGTCCCATCTAAAGATAGGTCACGTGGGTGATCGTGATAACCATATACAACAACAACAACAATAGCCTTTATTGGGCACACGTGCCATACAGGATTCTCTCTGTAGGACAAAATAAATAAATAACAAATTAGCATCATAGTTATATACAAATATTGGGTATTGGCCTCGACCAATTATCGAGTTGGATCCGGTGTCTGTGCTAAATATTTTGATTGAGCTGATTTCCAGTATTTATAAAAAGCGAATGCAAATGGTCTGGATTTTACGACTTTTGCCATTAAAACATAAGGCGAATTGCTATTATAGCCGGTCTCTTGACGAAGAATTTCTCTTTCTTCTTCCATTGCCGTACAGTAGAACATGTAGTGTGGAAAATCGAGACTAAATTCACCGTTGCATAAGGTGCATTTTATGGTCTTAGTTTTCAATAGTGAAACATGATTAATTCTCTATACTACAAAAAGGCTTCTTACTTGTACAATGATTCTCTTTAAGGTTAGGGGGATATTGTCATTCAGATAGCATTCCATGGTAGGTGATGAATGAAAGTATTTATAGTGAGAGTAGAGTACTGATTTTCTTATTCTTACATAATCGAGCTGCAAGGACTGATCGGTTGCCGTTCTAATAATTAGGGGGATGTATCTTTGTAGAATATTGAAGTCTGTACATCCAACAAGCCATTAGAAGCCGGTGTTATTAAGTAGCTCTGTTATACTTTTTACCAGTCCGATATTCTGTTTTGAAGAAATTGAAATGTCCCACAAATGTGCCAAACATATTGAAGGTAGCCTGCTGCCGTCCATTTTCAGAATTCTAGTCCAGAATTTTAAAGTTAGTTTTTTCACTGTGATATCAAGAGAGTTTCTTCCTGTTTCGGCCCTCAAAATATAGCCCCGAGTATAGCTTGGAAGGCACAGAAAACGTCTGAGGAAGGTATCCTGGATTCTATCTAAGATTAAGGCTTGATCATGTGCCCAGATTGGAGCCGCATAGAGTAGGACTGTCAAGATCATAGAATCCAACAATCTCATACTTGCATGGAAGGATTTGAGCTTGGACTTCAAAATAATCTCCCCCACAGCACAGCACAGGCCATGGTCCTGCCTCTATAATTTAAGGCAACTTCAGTGAAAGAAATCGAAGGGGTTAGCCGGTAGCCCAGGTACGTATTTTTTGAAGTAACACTTAAAGGACTTTGACCCCAATACCATCTTTCTGAACGCGCCACCTTTCCTCCATTACGGAAAACCATTATTCTTGACTTGTTTTCGTTCAGAGTTAGTAAGTTAGTTTCTAGATAAGTGTTCAGTATATTGATTTTCAATTGAAGGTTTATTTTAGAATCACCTATCAAAACAATATCGTCGGCATATAGGAGGAGGTGTATGTTTCCGAAATTGGGTAAATATATTCCTGACAACCCCGAGTCATCAAATATTTTAATCAAATCATTAATAAAGAGTAGGAATAGGCATGGGGATAGTGGGTCACCTTGGAACACCCCCGAACGAATTTCAATGAATTCAGTGATAGAATTGTTCCAACGAACCGCAGCGGTCATGTCTTCATAATAACATTTAATTAAGTTGACAAATCGGTGATTCAGTCCTATTTTGACTAGTTTTGTCCATAGCAATGCGTGAGGAACCGTGTCAAAAGCTTTTTTTAAGTCTACGAAGAAGGAGTAACATTTGCCTCTTTTCTTCCTTAGGGCAAGTTGGATTACAGATGTCAATATGAAAATATGATCTTGACATGAGTGAGCAGATCTAAAGCCCGCTTGATTCTCTGGGATAATATCATTAGTTTCAATCCATTTGACTAGGCGGGACCTAAGTATTGCTATAAATAGTTTCGTGAAATTGCTCAGCAATGAGATTCCGCGGTAGTTGGATGGATTATCAGAATCGCCATTTTTTAAAATCGGATGAATAATAGACCTCGAGAAGGAGGATGGGAATACAGCTGATCTTAGTATTCTGTTGTATAGATCCTTTAGTAACAGTAAGTAACTGTGGGGAAGGAGCTTAATTGCTTCGTTCGGTACCTCGTCGATTCCAGCTGCCTTACAGTTCTTTAAACGCGAGATTTCTTCCATTATCTCCTTCATTGTAATTTCCGCCAATAAGCCTGTATCCGCTGAAAGCCTGTTTAACATAGGAAGGATATATTCTGTTGATGTTTCAGATGAGAGTAGTTTGTCGTAAAATTGGTGCCATTCTTGAAGCGATATGTTTCCTTGAATGAAACTTCTTTTTTTTATAAATTTTTATTGTTTTCCAAAAGTTTTTAGAGTCATGAGTATTGCTTGATAAATTTGCATGCAATGATTGGTAGTATTTTTTCTTTTTATCTCTAATTAATGCAGCATAGAATTTCTTTTTTGAAATATAGTTAACACGGTCTGTTTCTTTTTTTGATTTCATGTAGATTTTAAGATGGGATTTAGTATTCTTTTTTGTTAGATAACATTCTCGATCAAACCAGGGCTTTGAATTTGGGTTCGATGTTTTAGATCTTCTCTTCATCCCCGCTTTGCCCATAGTATCAATGATTTTATCAGTTAAAAGCCTCATTGTGCTATCTATTGAGTGATTCCAATTCA
This sequence comes from Cordylochernes scorpioides, assembly GCA_030710605.1. Taxonomy (NCBI): domain Eukaryota; kingdom Metazoa; phylum Arthropoda; class Arachnida; order Pseudoscorpiones; family Chernetidae; genus Cordylochernes; species Cordylochernes scorpioides. The sequence continues at coordinate 19,182,214 of CP092867.1, read as the reverse complement.
GGTGTATTTCATTTAGTGCCTGCGAGAAAAACTGCGAGTTCTCATGTGTCCATCTATAACTTGTTAAAGGTGTTGGATTTGTATGTTTCGAGTAATTCACCATCGACTGTAATGAAGTAATTCTGCGATCAGAACCGGGTACTATAAGGGCAGACAAGGTGATAGGGAGATGGTCCGAGTATGGAGAGCATTCGACTTGGAAGTTCTCAATTAGATCCAAAAGCAAGGGGTCACCACAAAGTAATCCAAGACCGAAGAGCCGCGGTCTGAGATGTAAGTAAAATTGCCATTTTGATCTGCTATCGATCTGCCATTTAATATTGTCAGTAAGCTATTGTCGAGGAACTCAACAAAATGGGTTGCATTTGGAGAGATCATCTTATCACTGGAATTACGCTGTGAGAAAATATTTGAAGAGAGCGCAAATACACTGCGTGACATTGAAAATGGAACACCAAGAAATAGTGGCCAGAAAATTATGCAAATTTCAGGGTAGACGCGCCTAACCGAGTTATGCAAATGATGTAAAATGCGCAGCTCTCGTGCGCACATGGAGTAAGATATAAGGGAAGGAACTTGCAGAAAGGACAGTATTCGTGTCGTTATTTCTTCAAGGAAAATCATTGTAGAAATTTTGTTCTTGTGTCAAAAGACACGTGTAATAACAGAGAATGCCAGGTCATCGTAAACGGAGGCAGTTCAAGCAGACAGACGCTTTTACGAGGGGCATGGTGATCGGACTGAAAAGGGCAGGTTGGTCCATACGTCAAATCGCAGCTGATACACACCTTGGTGCGTCCACGGTGCACCGACTGTGGAGAAGATGGTTGGAACAAGGAAATGTGGCAATTTATAGGAATGTCGGTGCAACCAGAGTGACGTCAGCACGTGTGGATCGGCGTATCTTTCGACAAGCAGTGGCGGCCCCACAAGCCACTTGTACCGCCATCCTGCAACATGTGCAAGACACCCTAGATCATTCCATCTCGACCAGAACCATTTCCCGTCGATTGGTTGCTAATGGCTTGCACTCATGCCGTCCGCTAAGAAGACTGCCATTGACCCCACCGAATAGGCGCCAACGTTTGGAATGGTGCCGGGCTAGATCGACGTGAATGACGGAATGGCACAGGGTCGTGTTCTCAGATGAGTCGCGTTTCTGCTTGTCCAGTGATAGTCGCCGTGTACGCGTGTGGCGTCGACGTGGAGAAAGGTCCAATCCGGCAGCAATTGTGGAACACCCCACCGTGCGACAACGTGGAATCATGGTTTGGGGCGCAATCGCGTATGATTCCAGGTCACCTTTACTTCGTATTCAGGGCACTATGACGGCCCAACGATACGTTGATGATGTGCTGCGACCGGTGACACTCCCCTACCTTCAGGGGGTACCCAATGCCCTTTATCAGCAGGATAACGCCCGACCGCACACTGCTCGCATTAGCCAACAAGCTCTGCAAGATGTACAGATTCTTCCCTGGCCACCGTACTCTCCTGATCTCTCACCAATCGAGCACGTCTGGGACATCATTGGACGCCGTTTGCATGCCTTGCCACAGCCGCGTTCAGAAGACGAACTGTGGCAAATGGCTGAGAGGGAATGGAGAGCCATCCCTCAGGACGCCATCCGTACTCTGATTGACTCTCTACCTAGACGTGTTGCTGCGTGCATCGCCGTCCGCGGTGGTCCTACTTGCTACTAAGCCGACGCCGTTCTCGCTCTGTATTATGACTATCATTTTGAAAAAAAGATCACTTATTGTTCGTTCCTGTCTCTCTCTGTCTGCCGAGTTTCATCACTTTCTGGCCACTATTTCTTGGTGTTCCATTTTCAATGTCACGCAGTGTACATTGTGAAAACCGCCCATAGATCCCGTTCGAATGTTAAGGTCACCCGCCAGTATTATTTCATAGCCACATAATAATCTTTCCTCAATAAACCTAAATAGTTTGTTTAAGTTGAGTTTAAAAGTATCACCAGGTGGTAAATATGCGACTAGTATACATAATTTACATACAGATGTTTGTTTAAAACAAATTGAAATCCAGTTAGGCTCAATTACTATTTTGCAAATATAATTTGCAAGCATTTTACTGATTCCGACCAGTATTCCACCAGACGGTCTTCCAGTCTTGCAGCATCTTGTAGCCAGCGATTCATAAATAGTAAATTCATGTATGTCAACTTGTATATTGCGGTCGAGCCAGGTTTCTGCAAGTGCAAAAATATGGTAATGTTTTACATAATCGAGAAGATCAAACAATGAACTAGCTCTCATGTATCCATTTATGTTCCAGTTTAAGATGTCAATAGAATTTTTACATTTAGCAGATTTCAAGCAATTAGAATTACATGTATAAGGTTTTTTAGCTTTTATAGTGAAATCTTTTATCTTTTGTTCTCAGAGCTTTTTTGTGAACATTTATTTGTATGAAAAAATAGTACAAATGTAACATTGTACTGGGATAAGGTGCATAAATTATGAAAAAGAAAAAGGCATCTCCTTATCGTGCAACTGAAAGTTGCTGATGGCTGGCGCCATCTATCGGAATAAATATCAACTATTCTCGTTGATTTTTAATTATTCCAGAATTGGCCAAATACCCATTCTTGATTAATCAAGAAAAGCTAACCACGGACGCGTTTCGGGCTGTTGGCCCTCATCAGCGTGGTGCAAGCTGTACCTCAAAGACCAAAAAAAAAAATTGGTCATTAAGGCATCCTGAAAAATCATGAAACGGGTAGTTAAGGCCAGAATTGCGTGAGGACGCTACACAATGTGAAAAAATAGTACAAATGTAACATTGTACTGGGATAAGGTGCATAAATTATGAAAAAGAAAAAGGCATCTCCTTATCGTGCAACTGAAAGTTGCTGATGGCTGGCGCCATCTATCGGAATAAATATCAACTATTCTCGTTGATTTTTAATTATTCCAGAATTGGCCAAATACCCATTCTTGATTAATCAAGAAAAGCTAACCACGGACGCGTTTCGGGCTGTTGGCCCTCATCAGCGTGGTGCAAGCTGTACCTCAAAGACCAAAAAAAATTGGTCATTAAGGCATCCTGAAAAATCATGAAACGGGTAGTTAAGGCCAGAATTGCGTGAGGACGCTACACAATGTGAAAAAATAGTACAAATGTAACATTGTACTGGGATAAGGTGCATAAATTATGAAAAAGAAAAAGGCATCTCCTTTTTCATAATTTATGCACCTTATCCCAGTACAATGTTACATTTGTACTATTTTTTCACATTGTGTAGCGTCCTCACGCAATTCTGGCCTTAACTACCCGTTTCATGATTTTTCAGGATGCCTTAATGACCAATTTTTTTTGGTCTTTGAGGTACAGCTTGCACCACGCTGATGAGGGCCAACAGCCCGAAACGCGTCCGTGGTTAGCTTTTCTTGATTAATCAAGAATGGGTATTTGGCCAATTCTGGAATAATTAAAAATCAACGAGAATAGTTGATATTTATTCCGATAGATGGCGCCAGCCATCAGCAACTTTCAGTTGCACGATAAGGAGATGCCTTTTTCTTTTTCATTTATTTGTATGTATTTTATTTTGCAATGGCTGTAAAGTTTCTGAACTGTCAACATCGATTCGTGGGTGTGTAATTGTAAAGTTTATATTAGATTTAAGTGTTTTATTGGGTGTACAGGCTTTGTTTTGGTTTCCATCAAAAGGTATATGTTGGTTAGATTTATTTATTTTTAAATAATTACATTTTTTCTCTAGATTATTTTTGTTTATTTGCTATAATTCAGCCCCATTTGGACTGACAATTTTTCCATTTACGACTTGGTACTTTATGCCTGCGACAATCAACTTGTTGTCTCTTAATTTCGCAAAAGTTCCACTTGTTAAAAGTTCTTTTCTTTTGGCGATCAATATTCTACGTTGTTCTCTGATCCCAAGAGTGTAGTCTTTACTTATGTATATTTTAAAGTTTCTAAGCTTAAATGCATTCTTAAATAGCTCTATTCTTTCATTGTGGTCAGGAATGCTAACAAGGAGTGGAGCCCTAGCCCTTTTGGACAGCCGACGGCATTGTAAGATATTAATTTTCTCCGGTATCTGTATCTTGTCGGCAATTATCTGTTTTATAGTGGAGTAGGATTCTTCGGGATCCTCACCCTCATTTCCTTCTACTCCATGGAAAATTAGGTTATTTTCTCTCATTTTCATTTCCAAAAATTCTATTCGAGTATCCATTTCTCGTATTTTCTCCGAGTTCATCGAGACTGATTTCGCAGTGTTATCCATCTTTGTTTCTAACTGTTGTATGCGACGATCCAATTTCTCTATTCCTTGTTCAACAGAAGATAACTTTGTCTCTAGTTTCCCATGCCAATCTTCCATCTTGTCAGAGAGGGCAACAATTAGTTCTCGGATATTCTTATCCGAGCTGGAATCAAGTGTTGTCTGCTTAGTGCTTTTAGGTCCAGGATTTTGTTCAATACCCGAGATAAGTAAGAGAATATATATTATTTGTCTAAGATCATATTTTCTAGAACAAGTATCTATCTTAGTAATTGTATTTTTGATGTAAGTTAGGTCAATTTCAATAGTCCGATTTGCATATTTATCGTTACTGACATAATTTCCATAGTTAGAAGTCGGGCACAGCCTTTTCTTAATCAAGTATAAATTAAGCAATATCAAAATTATAGTAAATTTCATCATTTATTTTCCCTATTCCTATTTTCAAAGTTAATTTAAGTCTTAGTTTACTTTAAGTGTATAAGTATTAAAGTTAGAAAAAAAGATAAAAATACAAAGATAGAAAGTACTTAGCTGGAGCCGACGATTCTTGCTGAGCATCCGTTGGCCACCTAGCGGAGAATCCGATAACCATATATATAAATATATAGAATTACAGAAATGTTTCTATTTAAATTTTACATTAAACAGGGTGTAAATATTACAATGCCAATTTTAGTTCCAACTTTGGCCACTTGAGCGTAACCGTCGAGCTGATATGTGGTCCATAAAGCTGACTTAAATGAATTGTATTTTAATTTTCACTCAAATTGTCAATATAATTGGTCTATAGCGAAGCTTTTCTCAATTACTTGTAACGTTACATTTTAAAATAATATCTACAAATGGGAAAATTCCTAGATCTTGAATTATTTTTGTTTTATTGGTGGTTCATATGTCGAAATTTGACAGCCACTTTTATCTGGAAAAAAATTGCTCCAATGGTCCCCGATTCTTGCAAAAGTCCAACCACACCAGTGAGTTCAAGTAAATAAACGGAGAATTAGAACAAATGAAAACTCATGGACAAAACTTGAAGTGTAACGTCTTTGATGTCGCCGGTCGTCTTTTTTTTTTTTGAAGGATACAGAGACAATTTTGTTCACACTTGGTTATCTCGTATATCTTAAATAAAAGTCACTGTACTATATTTCAGATTTATTATCTGAATCCCGATATACATGCTAAAAGGTGCAACTTCCTTATAAGTTGTGTCTATGAGCGCAAGTGTAAAAGTCAAACTGATTTCTTCATGTTGGATATGTGATGTATTTACAGTAAAATCAGTCGCTAACTACTTCCCACCATGATTATCATGTCCTGTACCATGTAAACTATGGATAATATAAACATAACATAAAGGTACGTTGTCTGAATTCACCAATACATGTGCTGTGTCTTTATATGTCGCCAATGATAAACAAAAATGCATTTTTTAAGGGAGAGGTGCCTCTTTTGACACATTTATATTCAAATATATATTTTAGACACCACAACACTCAAAATATAATTGATTAAAATTATATTTAAAATGAGAAATAAAAATTCTCAATTACAAAAAAAAAAAAGAAGTCGGTGGACGAGTGGGTAACACCCTCGATTCCCGACAGTCATGAACTGGGATTAAATCCCACGTTAACATTTTGTTTAAAATGTGAATAACCTTCACATATTATTCATTGTGGCAAATATTATAAACTAGGTTGCTCTTGTTGAGCGGTACCTAATAAAGTGATTTTGGAACCGAACCGGAAATTCTCAATCAATTGAGTTTTATGGACCAAATATCAGGTCGACGGTGGCGCTCAAGTGGCAGAAGTGGGAACTACAATTTACACTAATATTTGTTCGTCCCATCAAAAGATAGGTCACGTGTGTGATCGTGATAATCATTTATATAAATATATTTAATTACAGAAATGATTCTATTTAAATTTTACATTAAACAGGGCGTAAATATTACATCATCTTTCCAACGATTTATACATGAAGTTTTATGGGGCTTAGATTTTGTCTTTCCCTATTTAGATGATATATTAATTGCATCGGCTAGTGAGGTAGAACATTCTAGACATCTCAAAATTATTTTTGAAAGACTAAATAAATATGGTCTCAAAATAAACGTTTCGAAATCTATATTTGGTGTAACTGAATTGAATTTTCTAGGATATCTTGTTACACCAGAAGGTTCAAAACCTTTGCCTGATAAAGTACAAGCGATTGTTGACTACAAGTTACCTGAAACTGTTCATGACCTTCGAACTTTTCTAGGCATGATCAATTTTTATAGAAGATATTTAAAAGATGCGGCACAAACTCAAGCAATTTTACATGAATACCTTAGAGGTGCAAGGAAAAAAGATAAGCGTAAAATCCATTGGACAAAGGAAGCTCAGATTCAATTTGAAAGGTGTAAACAAAGTTTAATAAATGCAACCTTATTATCCTTTCCCCATCCTGAACTACCCCTGTCACTAAGTGCAGACGCATCGGATTCAGCAATTGGAGGGGTAATTCAACAAAAAGAAAATGGAATGTGGAGACCAGTCGCATTTTTTTCTAAAAAATTAAATAATACACAAAAGAATTACAGCACCTATGATAGAGAACTTCTTTCAATTTATCTCTCAATTAAACATTTCAAATATTTGTTAGAAGGAAGAGAGTTTGTGATTTTCACAGATCATAAGCCATTAATATATGCTTTCGTGCAGAAATCTGAAAAAGCAACTCCAAGACAATTGCGACAATTGCAGTTTATATCACAATTTTCAACTGATATTCGGCATATTAAAGGACAAGATAATATTGTTGCTGATGCTCTTTCAAGAATTGAAGAATTAACCTTGCTTGATTATGATGAAATTGCAGAAAGACAAAGAAATGATGAGGAGCTTAGAAACTTACAAAGTACATCAAAATCATTGAATTTCAAGCAATATCCTCTTTCATCTGGGAAATACTTGTGGTGTGACACATCTACAAATCATATTAGGCCTTATATTCCAGAATCTTTTAGATTTAGGATGTTTCAACAAATTCATGGCTTATCCCATCCAGGTATCAGATCTACTGTTAAGCAAATGTCATCAAAATTTATTTGGACAAGCATAAAAAAGGATGTTCAGCAATGGGCTCGATGTTGCATCCCATGTCAAAAAATAAGGTTACACGACATACTAAGTCAAATATTGGAGAATTCCAAGACCCTATGGAAAGATTTACCGAGGTACATATTGATCTTGTAGGTCCTCTACCTCCATCTAATGGCAATACTTATTGTCTAACTTGTATAGACAGATTTTCAAATTGGATGGAGGTTGTTCCTTTGGAAAATATTTCAGCTGAGAGAGTAGCTAGGGCTTTCTATGAAAATTGGATTTCACGATTCGGTACCCCACACAGACTGATTTCAGATCGAGGAGCACAATTCACCTCTGAAACATTTAAATGCCTGTCAAGACTCTGTGGATTTAAATTACAGCATACTACAGCTTACCACCCACAGTGCAATGGTAAAGTGGAGCGTCTTCATAGAACAATAAAAGCAGCACTGAGAACTTATGATAATTTAGCCTGGAGTGAAACGCTTCCAACTGTTCTTCTTGGATTACGCACTGCGTTACAGGAAGACACGAACCTCACAATTGCTAAAATGGTTTATGGACAAAATATCCGTCTTCCAGGAGAATTCTTCTGTGAAACTAAGATCCTGCCATCATCAGAGACTTTTGCAAATAAACTCCAAAAGCAAATGGAATCTATGGGACCAAGACAAAATAAGGTAAAATCTTCATATAAGATATTTGTGCCCAAGGATTTGTCATCGTGCTCGCATATTTTCCTTCGTGTTGATAAGGTAAAGAAATCTCTAGAACCACCATATAATGGACCCTTTCCAGTTCTGACTAGAACTGAAAAATACTTTACAATTTGTGTAAAAGGAAAAGACATGACAGTTTCTATTGATAGATTGAAGCCAGCTTATTTATTAGGAGATTTTAAATCAGACAATTTTGTTACGACACAGCCAGTTGTGACAAGACCAAATATTTCAGAACGGACTCAAGTACCCTCTGATATCAAGACATCTCGTTCTGGAAGAATCATTCAACTTCCTGTTAGATTTCAAGACCAATAGACTTTAACCTATTTAATAAAAATATATTGATGTACATCCAAGTAGCTGAGCAGCTGTAAATATACGCAACTTAGTTACTGGGAGGAGAGTAATGTAGTCGTACTCTTCATTTTGACTATTTTAAACATGTTTATAATTAAAAAATATATAATATTTTAAAAGTGTTTTAAAAACTATAATTTTATTAAATAATGAATATGAAAAATAATATACTTCATTTTTTAAAATTTATTTTATTTTATTTTAAAATCAATAATAATTTGTATATTTTTGATAACTCTGTGACCTAAAAATATAGAAGTCATGAGATACGTAGTTAGTTCGTTGCTGGTAGATGTAAATATTAACCACCATTTTAATTTATCAATTTGTATTGTAAATAAAAAATAATTAATTTGATTTAAAAAGGCTAAGGCTATTTCTTTAAAACATCTACCACACGCTCATAGACACAACTTAAGGAAGTTGTACCTTTTAGCATATATATCGGGATTCAGATATTAACTCTGAAATAATTTTGATACACAGTGACTTTTATTGAAAATATACGAGAGAACCAAGTGTGAACAAAATTGTCTCTGTATCCTTCAAAAAAAAAAAAAAAAAAATAGACGACCGGCGACATCAAAGACGTTACACTTAAAGTTTTGTCCATGAGTTTTCATTTGTTCTAATTATCCGTTTAGTAACTTGAACTCACTGGTGTGGTTGGACTTTTGCAAGAATCGGGGACCATTGGAGCAATTTCTTTCCAGATAAAAGTGGCTGTCAAATTTCGACATATGTACCACCAGTAAAACGAAAATAATTCAAGATCTAGGAATTTTCCCATTTGTAGATATTTTAAAATGTAACGTGCCAAGGAATTCATAAAAACTTCGCTATAGACCAATTATATTGACAATTTGAGTGAAAATTAGAAGACATTTAAGTCAGCTTTATGGACCACATATCAGCTCGACGGTGGCGCTCAAGTGGCCAAAGTTGCAACTAAAATTGGTTTTGTAATATTTACGTCCTGTTTAATGTAAAATTTAAATAGAAACATTTCTGTAATTAAATATATTTATATATATGGTTATTACGATCACACACGTGACCTATCTTTTGATGGGACGAACAAATATTAGTGTAAATTGTAGTTCCCACTTCTGCCACTTGAGCGCCACCGTCGACCTGATATTTGGTCCATAAAACTCAATTGATTGAGATTTTTTTCTTTCTCATTTTAAATATAATTTTAATCACTTCTATAGAGTGTTGTGGTGTCTAAAATATATATGTAAATATATATGCATCATAAAAGAAGTACCTCTCCCTTTAAAATACATTTTGTTTAACACCCTGTACAGAACTCAATGTTGTTGATAAGGAATGAGCCTCAACACCTCCAGTTTTGGAAAATTCAGACAAAAGCCAATTTGTAAACCATTGTTCATGTGTATGACAATATCACCAGCATTACATTCTCTACCTGGGAAGATAAACAAAAATTGCATGAGCTTGGCTTATTAGTGGTGAACCCTTCCAGCGGTTTCGCCAGTTTAATCTATCATATTGCTGAAATATTGCATTTTTTGATACCGATACTGAACTTTTGAAAAAATTATTTTAAATGAACTATGCAAATAAGCTTTGAGGGCAGTATAAATACATATAATTATGAATATTTAATATGCTTCGAGTAATTCGAGTATATTAAGTAAAGGTCTTTTTTTTTTTAACTATTATAATATTATGAATTAGTGTGCCATCATATTTTGAATTGTTAAAAGTGTCTACTTATATATAAAAAATTCTCCCTGCACTTCTATTCTAACATCGCCTTCTTAGTTTTTTTGGGCGAGAATCCAAATATGACGATTTCTTAGTTATTTTGGTATCGAGAGAGATTTGTGTGAATCGGGGTCATTGAAGCAATTTTCTTTTTCAATATATATAAAAAAAAAATAAAGTCTCAATACAGGATTCAATATTCATGGCTGTTGACGTATTTTTTACCTACTAAGTATCACGACCATGAATGATTCCTTGATATTCCCATATACAGTTAAACCTGTCTATAGCGCCCCCTCTTGGGACTCAATAAAATAGGGTGCTATTAGAGAGGGGGTGCTATATACAAGTCACTTTTAATGTAAATCGCATTGTACTACGTAATTAAAATCGGGCGCTATAGAGAGGGGGCGCTATATACAAGTCACTTTTAATGTAAATCGCATCGTACTACGTATTTAAAATCGGACTCTATAGAGAGGGGGCGCTATGGACAGGTTTAACTGTACTTTGGAAGAGTTTGACCAGTGTTGGTGCAGCAGGATGATGTGGGGATGTGTATTGACGCTGATGCTGTGGAGCACTGTGGTGGAGTCCCAGTGGAACTACCAACTGCCTTCACCTCCCACATTCATCAAAGTCCCCCCTCACACTGCGCTCTACCAAGTTAGCCACACTGCTGATGAGGACTCCCACAGGCCCTTCTTTCTGGAGTGTGAAGCCAATGGAAACCCTGAGCCCACGTGAGTGCCCCAATTTATAGTGTCGCGGAGATAAATAAAGCAAGGCCACATTTGGAAATAATTAATTTATTATAAGCTGGGTATTTACCTTTTAGTTCTCCAATAAAATTATATACAATTTATAGGGAGAGAGATAACAACTTATAAGATAAAAAATAATAATAACAAGAGTGTTCAGCCACCGAGGCGTCTCGTTTTTTTTCTTATCTGCCGATAAGATTCCGAGAACCCCTCACACCCCGGAGTCCAGTGATGGTTGACAGGTATCCCATGGAGCTTCCTATGGCTGTAGAGCTACTTGACAATATAATTGGCCATTATTGAGACTTTTGTACCGTTTGACACATATTCTTCCCTGACTTTACAATTTTACAAAATCAACAATATGGTCAGGTTTATTTTACTATATACATATATATTTTATTTCTCTAGCTTTCGGGCCAAAATGCCCTTCAACAGGAGACCTACAACTTCCAGCCGCCGCCGGAAAATAGTGAAAGAAACTTGAACCTGGATTGCTTGTTGATCCCATTTGGTTATTTGCACTCTAAACTAAACATTGATTTAGCCTGTTCCTTGATTTCTCAAGAAGTCTCTGGGACCAAATCGTGGATGACTTTTCTTGATTTATCAATAAATTGGGTTGGTCAAATATCAGTGAACAGGCTAAATCAATGTTTAGTTGATTTCTGTTCCACCAGATGGCGCTCTGCCTTCTGAAAGGCACATGTGCTCCTGGTCAGGATATGCCTTTTATATTTTAAATAAATAAATAAATAAATATATATATATATGTTATATAAAAGTGCTATATTTTATTATGAATTATATTTTCTAGAACAAGCTGGGAGGGTTCACCACTGATGAGCCAGGCCCTCTCATTATTTAATCATTGCAGTAAGACCAGTAGAAACTTGTTTAATTTTGAAAAGAATCATATACGTGTCTATAATAGTGTCAATAATAAATATCACAACTCACATTGTTGGTATTTAGGGAGATTGACAGTAGAATTTGTTGACAATGGAAATATAAGTAATAGAATCAAAGCATGCGAGGATGCGTATCTTATTAGTTTTAATAAAGGCGAGCTTTCGGGCTAATAACCCTTCTTCAGGACATCATATCTGACTGTTCTTGCATCTTATATACATATCCATATTGACAAAAATCAGCTTATATACAAAAATCAAACGTATCAGCCAATCAGTTAGAAAAGTAATAGCGAGAAATAACCGCGTGTCCCGAGCATATCAAGTAGGAAAAACACAAGAGACTTCACGATTAAGCCACGATACAGTTTAAGGCTGCATGAGTAAAATTAATCCAAAATAATACGTGCAGGCAATGGTCTCCTAAGGTACATTATGGCAATATTGCTTTGTATATGTCAGGGATGTATATATGTCTATTAATATTGTTATGTCTTAAAGAGAGCAACGCCTCGACGACCAATCTTTTGTATTTGCTCTTGATATCTGAGTAATATGCCTGTGGATGAGAGGTATCAAAAGAATGTCCTGTCTGTTGGATGTGTTGAACTATGAGAGATCTGGGTTCACTGTTTCTAACGTTTCTGTGGTGTTCTTCTATCCTATCCTTAATTCTTCGGCCTGTCTCTCCTATATACAAACTGTTGCAATCTGAGCATTTTAAGGAATACACGGAGTTTGTAAGAAATGGTAGGGTAATGGGAAAACTGTTTTTGGTGATGAGGTTCCTAACTATTGTTTCTAATTTAGGAGTGTTGGTGTAATAGGTGCGGATTCCGTACTTGTTTTTTAAGTGTCTAGAGATGTTGGTACTATAGTTAGAGTATGGAATGATGCAAGTCGATCTATAAGTCTGACTATTAAGTTGCTGTTGGGGATTGTGAAAATGTCGGAGAATGAAGTTTCTGGGGTAACCTGAGTTCATTAGGTGATTAATCACATTTTGGGTCTCTGTTTGTTTAAATTCAGATGTTGAGCAGTGAGTAAAAATACGTTTCGAAAGAGTTTTGACAGTATTAATTTTATGGCTGAGGGGGGCAGTATGAGGAATAGTGTATATAGGAGGGATGAAAGGAGGGCTTATAGTGTACATTGGTGATATATCTGCTATTTTGTTTAGTAATCATGATATCTAAGAAAGCTAAGGAAAAATTGTTTTCTTTCTCTACTGTAAATTGGATGTCCGGAAATAGTGAGTTTTTTTCCTACTTGATATGCTCGGGACACGCGGTTATTTCTCGCTATTACTTTTCTAACTGATTGGCTGATACGTTTGATTTTTGTATATAAGCTGATTTTTGTCAATATGGATATGTATGTAAGATGCAAGAACAGTCAGATATGATGTCCTGAAGAAGGATTATTAGCCCGAAAGCTCGCCTTTATTAAAACTAATAAGATACGCATCCTCGCATGCTTTGATTCTATTACTTATATTCTTCAGAGGATTTCAACCTACTTTACAATGGAAATATACACAAATATTACATCGACAGCCAAAATACGGGATCAAATCCCGAATTGAGCAATTTTTTCGTCTCTTCAATAGGCCACGATTCTGACATAGGTCCAACCTATCTATACAGGGAGTACAAATAACCAACCTGTGCTTTGTCTCACTTTTAAATGCAAAAGTCCAACTTCCTTCTACATATGTACACAGTCTAGCCATAAATTCTGTTACAAACAATTTTATAAATTAAATGATTAAGAACAAAAACTAATGGAATATAAATACATATTTTATTAGCCAATAGGACATAGATTTTAAATATATACAAGCATTCAAAATGTTCTCCCTTATTTTTGACACAGGATCTCAAACGTTCGGGCCACTGATCTATGGTGGCACGCACCTTTTCTAAGGGTATTTCTTTCATTGCTCTCACCAATGCTGATTTCAATTTATCCAAATTATGATATATTTTATAGCACACCTTCTCCTCTAAATATGCCCACAAACTGTAATCAAGGGGGTTTAAATCAGGGCTTCCAGAGAGCCATTCATTGGCCTTTATGAACTCCGGAACATTCGTCTCCAGCCATTGTTGAGTTGACTTAGCTTTGTGAGCAGGAGCTGAATCTTGTTGAAATATCTAATGTTCTCCATTAAACATTTTTGTATTCAGAGGCTTTACTATTTGTTACAAAATGTCTTATTTATAGTTTTTAGCTGTATTTTTACCCCTTTGGCACAGAAGTGGAGATCTGTTACACCTTGGTAGCTAACTCCCCACCAAACCATGACAGAAGAAGGATGGTGACTTTTTCAAGTCTTCTGACTTTCAAAGAAGCTTCTAGAGAGCTACGAGCATATATCCTATCATTCTGACGATTAATCTTTTCCTCGACAGTGAAAAATTTCTCGTCTGTGAAAAGGATTCTCTCATGCCACCGACCATCATGCTGCGCCAACAACATTTTTGATCTAACCCTTCTAATATATCTAAGAGCAGGGGTTATCAAATGACCTGTGCGTCGTTTGAAAGCTCTCAGTCCAAGGTCTTCGTTGATTATCCTTGAAACTATCTTGGAGCTAAATTTATCTGCTTTGCTAAGAGCTTTTGTTTGCAGTGTGGATTTCGACGAATTCTTTCGCGAATGGCTTTTATAGCTGCTTTCGTTCGTTGCATGCGAGATCGACCAGATCTTTCAAGGTCATCAATAGTGCGAGCCTTGTTGAACCTTTCAATGATTCGATAAACAAATTGACGCGTAATATTCAAATTTTGTAAAAGTTTAAAAAGGGTGAATAATTTTGGCCTACCTTGTGTAAGGCTATTACAACTATAGGGTTTTCTTTAATACCCAAACCCATATTATCAAAAAACAAATATATTTCGATTTTTTTTCTGAGCACGTGTGCACGAGATATTCAAATAACAACAACTGTATTTTGAATACTTAACGCGGTCAAATTAATTTTTATCACTGATTTGGTTTTGTAACAATATTTATGGCTAGACTAAGTAGATATGTAGTGTACTTGCAGTAAATGGCAGTCGCTAACTACCCACCAAGATTATCATGGTCACGTATGTGTATTTGGCATAAGTAATTAAAGTAGGGATAAGATAAAATGTATTATAACACGCCATCTTTAAGGATATTAAGAATTTTTAAATGCAGTTTTTAAGCAAAATTTAGATTTTTTTTCTCAAATCCACGATTGAAAAAAATAATTAAAAATCCATAGTATACGTGGGTAGTTATCCAATGCTTTTACTACAAGTGCACCACATATCTACACATGCACAAGGTTGTCCCAAAAGTTCGTAAAAACTTGCAAAAAAACAGAAATACCAATATTATTCGCCGTTATGTATAATGTCCTTGTATTATATATAAAGTAATTGGATTATGTATTATTATATATTCGCCGTAATAATATTATTCCCCAAGTAATAAGTAAAACACGAACTTTTGGAACAACCTTAAAAAATCACGTGAGAACGCCCTTGTAACCTCAGAACAATTTTTAACGCCTTGCCAAATGCTTTATTTTTTATATACTTCTCCTGACGAAGACAAAAGAGTTTTGTCGAAACTTTGAGAAAAATAAAAAACTCTAACTAGCCGAAGTGTCTATTTTTCATAGAAAACCTTATAGAAAGCAGGTAAAACCTCTTTATAGAGACGCTAACAGTCTATGGGTCTATATGTTACAGGTACCGGTGGACCAAGGACGGGAAGCTATTCGACCTTGTGGCCCACGACGACAGAATCTCCCAGCAGCCCGGACGTGGAACGCTGGTCGTCACTATCCCGAAAGACACAGACGAGGGCGTCTATCAATGCTTTGCTGAGAACTCCCTTGGCACTTCGGTCTCCAACACTGTCATCCTCCGCAAATCTGGTATGTCAACATGGCCGTCCAGAGGTTTGGCTAAGCCTAGGTTTTTTAGCGAGCTTGTTACTACTCCCCCTCCTAATATAAACAATGTTCCACAGTCATTAACATATGACCTATGGTGTCCACCAGAGCTAGGCTCCTTCCTAGAGAATGGGCCCGTGGAAATCACCGCCCATGAAGGGAAGCCCCTGACGCTGCCCTGCACAGCCCCTGCTGGCTTTCCCCGGCCCAATATATTCTGGGCCATCCAGAGTATCTCCGGAGTCATGCTGCCCATCAACTCCTCCAGGATCGCCTCAGATCCGGAGGGAAACCTTCACTTCTCCAATGTCACCCAAGAGGATGCCCTCGTCGACGCTGTCTACGTCTGTTGTGCCTCCTCTACCTTCAGAAACCAGTACAAACGGGGAAAGAAAGTTATCCTACGGGTGGAGGCTGCTGACAGTGAGTAGGATCTATCGTGGCAAATATTCAGACAAACCGGGAAATATATGGAAGGAAGGTTCCAGTCAAATTCTCTGGCAAAAACTAGGTGTCATCTATTGACTGTCTCTGCAATCCAGCAGATTCGGTTTAGTAAAAAAAGCCATAACACCAGCTTTGGTAAACTCAGAACGCCCATCTGAAGACCATGGTTTCAGGATAGGGCCTTCGTCAGATCAGGGTGAGTTCTGATTTCATGAGATTCAGAATTTGGTACACTCGCTTTGTTAACAATGGAAGTCTACAAAATGTAAGATTTCTGGCTTATCAGGATTGGACACACAAAGACCTTATTATTTTATTTAAAAAACAATTTTACTAAATTAATTCTTCAAACATTTAATGATTTGGAAAGTCCTTGAGAGAGACGTATAGTTCCTTGAAATTTCGCGTTTGAGATAAACTTTTTTTTTCGTTTTTTTTTTGTTCGTTTAAATCCAAGAAACGCCTTTTTTTAAATTGATATTACACACAACTTAAGGATTGCATGATGTAATCTAAAAAAGGTAAAGGTTACCTCTTTTCCACCATATAAAGTAAACTCCAAAACTGAATTTTCCAAAGCTGGTGTTGTCGCCAATCCGAATCCACTAGTTTAACTAAACGTTGATTTAGCTTGTTTCATGATATTTGACCAACTCCAATTTCTTGATAAATCAAGAAAAGTCAGCCACCTACGTGTTTCGGGATGTTGGCCCACGTCAGCGTAATGCAGGCTGTAAATATGGTCCTAGAGGCTTCCTGAGAAATCAAGAAATGGGTATTTAAGGATATAATTAATGAGTTAAATAACTTACTGTGCGTAGGTACCGAGCAAGCGAGCTATCCGATCACTCGGCAATATACCTCTTCATCCAATATAGTCGCTCTCCGCGGTCAGCCGGCGATGCTGACTTGTATCTACGGGGGAACGTAAGTACCAAGGATCTTATTTCCACTCAACAATCATATTAGGAAATCAAGCCTGCAGAGCCTGAGAAGACATCCATAATGATGGGTGAAGTAGAATAGCAAATCTGCGATACACTGGTATGACACATGGGCAGTAGAACCACTTCTCTGACACCTAGTTGCAGAGTTAGTGTTTTTAGGGAGAGTTAGTAAATAGTAAAAAAATGGTATTTTTGGTGATGGCAACTGTCTTTTATAAAGAGATGCCCTCTCTTATTCTTTTTATTTATCTCCACTCAATCATATTATGGTATAAAGCCTGTAGAACGTGGCAACCATCATGACTTGGTGAGGTAGAATGCGTCTCCCTTTGTCATTAAGACTGGGAGCACTACTCAGTGGCAGGCCGACTTAGCTTTAATATAAAATGGCCGCCTCTGACATGAGGAGCAGATGCCATGTGCAGCCACTCCTAACATGGAGTACAGACACTGCTCATCCTGTATCCCTAGATCAGGAGCCCTTACAGGGTACTATCTGCCGGACCAGCTGAACCCAGGTTTTTTTTAGTAAGCTTGTTACTGCGCCCACTTCTCTTTTTTCCTTACGATCCTTCCACCTTACGATCGACACACTCTTTCCACCAAAGATTATCTACTCACTGGATGCTGTCTCCAGACCACTGCCGGACATCGAGTGGACCAAGAATGGGAAAAGACTTGACCCCGGCAAGTACAAACTGCTGAACAACGGCAGGGATTTGAAGATATCCAGCGTGGACTTCGAGTATGAGGGCACATACGTGTGCAAGGCCAGCAATGGAGTGGACGACCCTCAAAGTAAATCCATCGATCTCACCGTTCAGTGTAAGTATTCAGTGCCATAGGATACATAGGAAGTTCTACGTTTTCTATTTTTATCCTGTGGAAGCGCATTGATGCTCGAAAGCTCTCGGCACAAAATAATAAAAACTTTAAAAGAAACCTTTCCTCTTATGATTTCGTGCTTTTTATGAATTTGCTTCTGGCGATTATATATTCCAAGTAAGTTTTTTATAGGATAAAATATTGGAATATTTATTGACACTATATATTTTTTTCACAGTGAGTATCTTTTTTTTTTTTAATTTAAAATGCAAGTTTTTAAGCGTAAAATGGTTCTTCTTCAGGGTTACCTACGCTACATGCAAACAGTCTTAGTGAAGAAATAGTGGATGCTTCTTTTTGGAATAAATCTGTAGTAGGGCGACTTTTTATCGTGAAAGCTTTCGAATATTTTTCAAATACACTCATGGAGACAGAGGCACACTTTTGTTCACACTTGGTTATCTCGTGTGTCTTAAAGGTCACTGTGTATAAAATATCTTCCATAGTTATTGTCTGAATTCCGTCATACATACTGAAAGGTAAAACTTCCTTAAGTTTTATCAATGAGTGTAATACGATAAATAATAAAAAAAGCTTTTTTTATCGTATGGTATTAGGGCATTGAAGAAAAGTCTTTTTGGCTTGAAAGCTCGCCAGGTTTTATCAAAATAAAGAAATGATCCGTTATAAAGGTTTTACTTGTCGTGTTTCAATGCCATTTCATTCGATATACGTAGCTGTTGTTGACAATGAATGTTGTGTTGTAGCTGCTCCTTTCTGGTTGTTTTCCCCCGACGACACCAATGCCGCTGAGGGTGAGTCGGTGAAGTTTGAGTGCAAGGCTAGCGGGGTTCCAGAACCCCAGCTGCAGTGGTACATCAACGGTCAGCCGCTGGAACGTAAGTGGTAGACGTAACAAACCATCTATCTGCTCACTGGGTGGTCTACAGAGGTGGCTCCTGACCCACGTCGCAAGGTGGAAAACAATGTCCTCACTCTGGAAAACCTGGAAAAGAAGGACACTGCAGTTTACCAATGCAATGCCTCCAATATCCACGATTATGTCTTCAAGAACTTCTATCTTAACATCTTACGTAAGCTTGGTCTCTTAGTAATTGATGCCTGGGTGCAGTAATTCTACACTTATTGTACTGGCTTCGAAAGGTTATAACCTATTTCTTGGAAATTTTTACCTTTATAAGTTATACAAACATTTCTTCATCGGTATGAATACGATGTCTGTGAGTGGGTGATGTACAATTTCAACTCAGAATATTCTGGGAGATGTTTTACTTCAGCGATTATTTAAAAACTCAAAGAAAGAAGAAATTCAAATATTCAGATCTTCTTCTTCTCTCTTTCTTATCTCCACCCAATCATATTAGGGTATCAAGCTTGTAGAGTTTGAGAATTTTGATGGTGTGGGTGAAGTAGAATGCGTCTGCCTTTGTCATTAAGACTGAGAACACTACTCAGTGGCAGGACGACTTAGCTCCAAAAAAAAAAAATAGTCGCCTCTGACATGAAGAACAGACCCCATGTGCAGCCGCTCCTAACATGGAGTACAGATCATCCTGTATCCCTGGATCAGGAGACCTTACAGGGTACTCTCAGCCGGGCCAGCTGAGCCCAAGTTATTTAGAGAGCTTGTTACTGCTCTATCTTCTCCTTTTTCATCCGGGCTTGGGGCCGGCAAAGGTAGGGTTTTAAATATTCAGGCTCCAATCTCAAACATTCTTGGAATTACGAGTAAAGAAACGGTCAAGACTCGAGGAAAAAAAAAGAGCATTGTACGATGCAAACATTTATACGTAATTCTACTGTCCTAAAAGCCTATGTTCATAATTTGCATAAATACCATTTCTAAGATTCCATCCTTCAGTGTAGCATATATAAGCAGAATTGTCCAATACAGTATTAGAGCTCTAAGAAAAGGTCTAGTAGATTAAATTGGCGAAACCACTGGGAGGGTTCACTACTGATAAGCCAACCCCTTCCAAATTTTTTTGATCGCAGTAAGGACAGCAGAAGTTTGTTTTATGTTTAAAAGAAATATCCAAGCTTTATAATGCTTCCATTTCTTATTAATTCATCTCTTACAAATAGGTAATCCGTTTCAAATATCACACATCAATGAAAATACAAAATACATTATATATATCTCTTTAATTGTTAATTTTTCATGATTCTAGAATCCTTGATTAATGAAGAAAGGGTATTCGGAAAATTTGTTAAATACACTTTGAAACATAATAGCTATTTACATTTCTATAATAATTTAAAAACGGCGCGTCCGAGATTTCTTGCTTTATTTACATACAGTAGAACTAACTCCCTGTAAAGGACAACACCTAATTACAGAGCCAAAATGTCCTTTAGAGAGAGGTGTCCTCTTACCGGAGAATTGGTAAATTGTAAAAATGGTAATTTTGCAAATGAAAACTGTCCTTTGTAGAGAGATGTCCTCTAGCGGGAGTGTCTTCTCATGCTACTGCATTCTTTCAAGCTTTCGGGTATTTTAAACCCTTCTACAGGAGAAATATATAGAAAATATCTGACAAGAGATGGAGAAAACATTTTAGTCAATCATGTGAAGAGAACAATTTCATTAAAAAATATATAGCACTCGGGGGAGGAATTGCTCTCGGGTATTCGCGCGGCTAGTTCTTTATAAAATATTTAATTCATTTAATAGAAATTTAATTTTTAGTGCCTCATTTATATTTATTCTAATTTTATATTCAAACGATAGATTTATTATTTCTTTTGATTTGTTATCTATATACGTATATGCATATCGTATATATCGTTTTACACAACAACTTAATCTTTTTTTTTTTTAATAAAGTACAATACTTTAAAAAATATGTTTCTTATACAATCTAAAACTTTTAAATCGGTAACCTTAAGGAGATAGTCTTTATAAAGCACTGATATATTTGAATTAGTTTTACTTAATAATTTAGTTCTGAAAGATGCAAGGTCACATCAGGCAGACTTCCTGCCAAACCGAAACCTATCATCACCGCAGTGGGGCGCTGGTTACGAGTGAAATCGACAAATTTGTTGACAAATTCGAAAATCACTCTAAGGATATTTAAAAAAAAGATAGAGAAATAAATAATATATATATATATATATTACTCACACTCTGTGTCAAAGGAAAAAAAATCTTTACTAAATTTGAATGTTATATATACAACTTTTACCTTCAATTCTGCATGGTCCAGGCTTGGCTCCCATCATCATGGAGCCGCCAGATGTAGTCACCGAGGCTACGGTCACCTCCTCGGTCACTCTGAGGTGCCGTGTGACTGGAGCTCCTCGGCCCAGGGTGAAATGGACGAGAGACGGGCAAGAGATAACTGGTGGCCGCTATCATGTGAGTGGATTTATCTCATCTCCTTGTTTCTGACCTGTTGGCACAGGTTATGGACTCTGGGGACCTACGAATTGAACAAGTCATGATGAGAGATATAGGGCTCTACAAGTGCTTCGCCAGTAATATGTTAGGGGAGACTGAGGCTGAAGGGGCTCTGTTTGTTAAAAGTAAGTTGTCGATCTAACCTATATTCTCCTGACTGTGGAATTTATTGGTGTTATTCAGGCAAAACCAAGATCATACAGCCTCCTGAAAGCTTTGAAGTGGCGGCTGGGAAATCCGCAACTTTCCGCTGTAACGCTGTGGTAGATCCGACCCTGGATGTTATCATAGAATGGCGCTTCAATGGCCACCCCATCGAATTCGATCCTCGGATTATAAAATCCCCAGACAACTCCCTCACCATCTCCAAGACCACGGAGTTGGACTCCGGGCTGTATACCTGCGTGGCTACGACAAAGGTGGATATGGATCAAGCCAGCGCTACTCTGATAGTGCAAGGTGAGGATTGTCGCCTGGTGGAGGAGGAGACACTCTATGTGGGCGTGCAGGGCGCCCCAACCCCCCGAGGATCATCGGTGTCAACTGCGACGACCAAATTGCCACCATAGAATGGCAGTCCACAGGAGACCAGAGAGCTCCCATCCTGATATACAACATTGAGTACAGCACCAACTTCGCCCCCGATCTCTGGTTGCCTGCCTTCAGCAACATCCCCGCCCCAGACACCAAGTTCAAGGCAAGTACTACCCGCTGGCCGTGGCCTTGCTAACTGACCTAACTCCAGGTGCTAATGAGTCCATGGGCCAACTACACCTTCAGGGTGATTGCCCGTAACAAGATCGGAGAGAGTCCCCCTAGCAGCTCATCAGAGAGGTGCACCACGGATATTGACGTCCCCTACAAGAACCCTGAGCACGTGAGAGGACACGGCACACGTCCTGATAACTTGGTAATCTCCTGGACTGTAAGTGCATGAACATACTGTGTGTGGCTGAGTGTGCTACTGACACTGTGTGTGTGTGTAGCCCATGCCTCTGATCGAACAGAACGGACCGGGGTTCTTCTACAAGGTGTTCTGGAAGAGGGACGACATCCCTAACTCCAACTGGGTCCAACCTGAAGTCACCATCACAGACTGGAGGCAGAATGAGCTGGTGATAGACAACCAGCCCACTTTCAAACCCTACAGGATCAAGGTGGAGGCTCACAACATCAAGGGACAGGCCAACGTCCAGGCTACGGAGGTGGTGGGCTACTCTGGGGAGGACCGTGAGTACATGCTCGGGGTTATTTATACAAGGTTGTCTCAAAAGTTCGTAAACATAAATCATAATATGTTTCAAGTGTTTACGAACTTTTGGGACAACCTTGTAATTCTGAAACCTGCTGATTGGCCACCCTCGATAAAGAACATCAGAGATTAAATCATTCTTCTATAAGAATTCTGTTATAATTTTGCCATGGTTACCAATATTACCAAGGTTGTCCCAAAAGTTTGTAAACATTGCAAAATATATATCATAATATGTATCTCTCTAAAATTTCTACAATATTTTAATACAATAGAAAAATGAAAGCCTTTTTATTAAGTCACATTCTGTCTTACCTAAATTCGTCCCGGGGTCCAAAGAAGAAACAAAGAAAACAATAGCAGAAAGTATGTAAATAGGTAATCAGAGCTATGTAGAGTATTGGTGGAGAGACAACTACGTGTCTTATAATAATTATTAATAACGATATATAATACAATTATACAAAGAATCAGAGACAAGTTTGTAGATATTTGACTTGTTACGTTAATAGGTGTAGGAGGCTGCTATTTTTGGCTTTCCACCTGAAGCCGGAAATAACGATATAGGAC
Source organism: Cordylochernes scorpioides (assembly GCA_030710605.1). Lineage (NCBI taxonomy): Eukaryota > Metazoa > Arthropoda > Arachnida > Pseudoscorpiones > Chernetidae > Cordylochernes > Cordylochernes scorpioides. Next base: position 19,158,950 of record CP092867.1, on the reverse strand, counting down.
ATCCAATCTTGTGTTGATTTTCATTTCCACATAACTTACAATTTAAAGAACAGTCTTTCTCTTAAAAATAATACAAACGTAAAATTATATACTGAGATCAGGTTGGTAAATTAAGAAGGTATCTCCTAATCGGGTAGCAAACAATTGCTTGATGAATTGCGCCATCTGTCGGAAAAAATATCAACGAATCGTTGATTTTCAATTATTCCTGAATATTGGTCCTAAATACACTTTCTTGATTAACAAATAAAAGCCAACCAACTAACGACAGGTGGTGAAAGCCATCAGCAACTTTCAGTTGCCCAATCAGAAGAAGCCTTAAGTATTTCTTTCTAGTTTAATAAAAATTGAGAGAAATGCTATATTTGCCTATGATAACAACATAATTCTATAAGAAAATATTATATAATGGATATTTTGAATGCATTTACATATTCCAAAGTGATCGCTTGGTGGGTTCTAGTACCTTCGGAAGCTCCAAGTAACTTTCGTCTGCTTGAGATAGTTGATCCGAACTCCGCTAGATTCTCCTGGGATCCCGTGCCGCCGGAATCTCTCAACGGCCATTTCAAGGGCTACAAGATCCTGACGTGGATTGAGGAGAGGCAAGATGCTCGTCAGATGTTGGTGTCTCCCAATGTCACCACAGCCCTGGTGACAATTCTCAAACCCAACTCTAACAACAAGGTCGTGGTGTTGGCCTTCAACGAGGGGTACAATGGGCCAGACTCCGACATGCTGGATGTCAGAACTCCACGTGGAAGTGAGTTCCTTGTATCTCGCTCTGTCCGCCGACCAGCACTACATTGTTGTTGTTTAAGCCCCCGGCCCCATCGTCCAATTCAACGCCTATCCTCTAGGTTCAAATGCTCTCTTCCTCATCTGGAAGCCGCCTGTGGACACCAACGACACCCTGATTGGTTACAACATCTATTATCAGGAAGGTGGGTGGCTGTGTTTCTATTGTAACCTGATTGTTGTGTATTTGCATACTTGGGATATTTGCAGATATGCAAATATCCTCTTTGCATACTCATTTCTGACTTCATGTATAAATAGTGCTACAAGTTGTTAGCAGAGAGGCAGTCAGTCCATATTGTAGAAGCCGGTGTACTAATAAATTCTAAGAGAATGTAGTGGCCTGGTAATGAGAAACCCACACAGAGGCAACACAACACTGATATATTACTCCTAATACATACAGGCCATGATAATGATTGTAGGTAAGTTAGCGATTTTTGCATTTACTCTAAATGCACTACATGTCTACACATACAAATCAGATATATTTTTTGCGTTGTTCCAAAGTTCCGTTTGATTACTTGCACTCATTGGTCGGGTTGAACTCAAGGCCATTGAAGCAATTCTATTTTTCAGAAAAAAAGCCTAATGTGGGATTCGATCCCAGGTCGTGCGTGACTGTAGAAAAAAATCAACAGGTTATATCACTTCGTCACTAAATGTGAAGTTTCTTAGATGCTGAGTTAAAACAGAACTCGTCGACCTTGTAGAGTACCGAGGTTTCCGATACCATTCTCTAGAAACAAAACGTATTATACCACGCCGAGATGAAGTAATCGGAAATTTATATGCAAATTAGTATATAAATAAATAATAAAAACACAAATAAAACCAGAACAAAATGATTCAATACTTTTAAAAAGATTTTTGATTGAATTATGTTTTTCTAGCTTTCGGGAAAAGTACCTACCTTCAACAGGGTAATAACGTACGATACCTTCATAGAATATTTCGTTATTCTACGGCAAGGTAGACAACTCGGCCATTAAGGTAACCAAACATAATTCGATAAAATATTGAGTATAAATATCAGGCCTCCAGGGAAAAATATATTTTCAAAAACTTTTTTTAATCTCTAGTTTTCGGTCACCAACGCCCTTCTCCCGTAGAAGAGCGTTGGTGCCCGACAGCTAGAGATTAAAAAAGTATTGAATGGTTGATATTGTCGCGGAGATAAATAAAACAAGGTCACATTTGGAAATAATTATTTTATAATAAGGTGGTATTTACCTTTTAGTTCTCCAATACAATTATATACAATTTATAGGGAGAGAGATAACAACTTATAAGATAAAAAATAATAATAACAAGAGTGGTCAGCCACCGAGGCGTCTCATTTTTTTCTTATCTGCCGATAAGATTCCGAGAACCCCTCACACCCCGGAGTCCAGTGATGGTTGACAGGTGTCCCATGGAGCTTCCTGTGGCCGGGGTTGTAGAGCTACTTGACAATATTTTGATCTTCGCCACCGCATGATAAAAAAAGACTATCTGTGTAGTGCATGGCACGGAGCTGGGAGTCAAGATGGAACGTCATCCGTCCATCAGCGACCCAACTGTGACACGAGCCAAACTGGACGGACTTAAACCCAACACGCTGTACCGGGTCGCAGTGGTCGCCAGAAATGAAGCGGGGGAGGGAACGCCTTACTTCGTCGAGGAGACGACCAGCCGTGATTCCCCCACACGTAAGTTGACCTGGGTGACGATGTGAGAGCCAAGTGGAATAATCCGTGGTTCCAGCTCCAGATTTGACGGCAGACAAGGTCAAGGTCACTTGTATCGCTGCAGTGAACGAAAACAACCAAGTCACTGTCCAGTACCGCGAGAAAGGTAAGTGAGATATGTGGCCAGATTGTATTTTATGGAAGCCTAATAAAGATTCGCTTAATAAACAAATGAAAAAAACATATATGTGACAATATAGTGGTAATAATGTGGTGAGGTCACGACGAGTTGATAGAGCAATAACCCAGGCAGCCAGCCGAGAGAGAGCGAGCGAGAGGTTATCCGCTGAACGACTGCCTGTGTGGCCACCACCCGACCCCCAAAAAAGTCGCCAGGTGGTGACGGGCGGGCCCCTTTTTCCCCCTTTTTGGAATGTCGTGATGTCTAAAGTGCCCATGCTTTAGCTGCCCATCTCTCTCTCGTTGGCTGTAGGTTTGTTTTATTAATCCTGGAAGAGTATATATTATGACATATATATATTCACGAAGTTTCGTTTTTATTTAGAAAGGGCAAAACGGCCTTTTACGTGGTGTCGCGCTTCATCATGTTGATGAGTCCGCAAAGACGTGCACACACAATATAAACAATGTGAAAAAAAAAGAAAACAAATAGAAAACGCGTACGTGATTAGCTTTACTTGATTTATCAAGAAATTGGGTTAATCAAATATCATGGAACAAGTTAAATTAACGTTTAGTTAATATTTGTTCCACTAGATGGCGTTCTGCCATCTAAAATGCTCATGTCAGGATATGCCTTTTATGTTTTTATTATAGACAATATAGATTGAGAATAAACTCAAATTATGGGCCGAGCAGATTCTCATGGCATATGTTAAATATAAACTTTTTTTTTTTACGCGCTATGTTTTTTTTTTAACTCAATTTTCTACTGCCCTTACTGCAATTGTAAAATAATGGGATGGCCCCTGACTCATGAATCGTGAACCTTTCCAGAGGTTTCGCCAGTTTAATATACCATAGTGCTGTAATATTGCATTTTTCGGTGTTCCTTTTATACTGATATTGAAGCTAAACTATTGAAAAAAAGGGTATTTTAAATGAATTATGGACATAAACTTTGAGGACAGTAGAAATTCATATAATGATAAATATATAATATGCTTCTCGAGTATTGCTCTTTCGCAAATTGCAAGTAAAAATTATGGGAGGGTTCACTACTGATGAGCCAGGCCCTCCCATTCTTATAACAAATGACGAGCTAATGCATCATATTCACATTATTCTATATACAGTTACGAGCGTCATCAATTCTTTTTCATCTCTGTCACCGTTTGCTTTTTTTTTTTTTTGGAATGGCGCTCTCCTATTGGTTGACTACGATCACGCCACCTTTGCCCCCCCCCCCCCCCCACTCGCTTTGTTGTTTTTGTAACTATTGTGTTGGAGCGGGTCGCTCCTTAAATAAATGCATATATTAGTTAATAACTAAATGGAATCCTCTCTTTCTTTTTCCCAGTAAGAGACTCCAACGGAAGCCAACAGTACATAGACAGATAAAGCACATAGGCTATAGTTATTAACTAATATATGCATTTATTTAAGGCGCCAATTTATAATTGTAACAAATAGTATTTGAATCAAAACATTCAATCGGGTAAAACACGGGCGTTGCCCGGGTCATTCGGCTAGTTATTATATATAGTCGGTGGACGAGTGGTTAAAACCCTCGATTCCCGACAGCCATGAACCGGGATCGAATCCTGTATTGTACACTTTTTTTTTTCTGTGAAGAACCTATTCATATTTATCATTGTAAATAATATCAGCTAGAACAAATGAAAACATTAAGACGCGAATGTTTCTTTTCACAAATAAATCAAACTTCTGTCTACTGTCCTTACTGCGATGAAAAAAAGATTGGGAGGGCTTGACTCATCAGTGGTGAACGCTCCCAGCGGTTTCGCCCATTTAATCTACCAAACCGCTTCTTTAGAGCTCTAATACTGTATTGGATCATTCGTCTTTTATATGCAACACTGAAGGGTAGAATCTTAGAAATTGTATTTAAGCAAACTATGGACATAAATTTAGAATTACATCTAAATATTTGCATCGAGCAATGCTCTTCCGCAAACAATAAGGACAAGGCCAGTTATGTATAAATTCATATAAATCAATAAAGCGGATTAAGACGCGAATGTTTTAATTTGTTGTACATAGATGGCGCGTTATTGCTTTGTATTAATATAAGCTAGGTGTTGCTCTTTTTGAGCAGTACTTACTAAAGTTATTTTGGAACATCATTATGTACATACTTCGATACCTTGGTTAAGGATCTGTGGTCTGAACGTGTGCAGGGGAGGACCACTGGAAGCCCATGACACAGGACTCCGGCTTAGAGCTGAACTCACTGTACGAGATGCGGGTTGTCGCAGATGTTTAGAGAGACATCGTCCAGCTCCAGTGCAACTTGATGTCAAAGGAATTGTCATCTTGTGTGAAACTGTAGTTTAACCTTTATCTTTGTGTTTACCTATAAAACACATGTAACAAATTATTTAAAAATGTTTCAGATATATCTTCCAATGTAATATCTTTATAAAATAAAAAAATATATAATGTTTATTTGTGTGTTTGTTTCATACATATTATACACAATATATTTGACTTTTTATGATTAAATTGAACACGGTATAGAGTTCGCTACGGATTGAGACACTGGCATATATTCGAAATTGATAGCTTCAAATTATTCTGATGGTGGGTTGATTTGCATATTTCGATAAGTCCGAAAATAATGATGATGATACCATATTAACTAATTCCTATCATCATGTTATAAATAGTACCAATATAGGAATATATGGGAAAGATTTCTCCTTGGATGCATGTTATAATCGGACTGTTTCTCACTATTCAGTAAAATGGGCAAAGATCTGTGGGCTAATATTTAAATCAATCTCTTTGGTAAGAGGAATATGATCCAAGGATGCTCCCAACTTCGGTTAACATTTCTTGGCCTTAGAAATTGAAGCAGTTCTAACTTTTCTGGATCTGGATGAATTTCATTGATGTCAACAAGGTGTCCCCATTTCTTTATCCTTTTACACTCATGGACAAAACTTAAGTTGTTCTCGATATTTATTACAATTTTTTCATGAAACCAAATAAAATATAATTACAACACTAATTCATCTTCTCTTTTATTTAGAGATAAGATTTATTAATAAATAAAATATTTTCATTATTTATTTGTAACATTCCACAAGTAAAATTGCAATAACATGCCAAGCAAATTCAAGATATTCTGTTTTAAGAGTGTAAAGCCCATATAAAATCGTAAAAGTATTGCAAAATAAAGTTTATTTTAAAAATAGGGGTATATGAAAATTTTAAAAAGTTGCAAATACAATTTTTGAAGTTTTGATTTAAAGTTGTTTATGAATACATTATATATATAAATTTAAAAAAAACATTAAATTGAAATACATAAATTTAAAATGTCTAATTAAAAGTTAAAAACATGTATATGAATACATTATCATACATATATCATACATATCAAAAATAGTATTAAGTAAAAATTATAGAAAAATATAAAGTTTTAAAAAGTATAAGATTTAAAACTATATATTTTTATATAATTTGTAATTAATACTATTTTTAATCAATGTTTTCATATATAGGTTTTTAAACTTTTAAATAGACATTTTAAATTTATATTTAGACATTTTTAATTTTAATTTAGACATTTTATATTTTATTATTATTACTTGTTCTTCAAGAAATATAAAATATAATAATGACAATCCTATCATCATTTATTAACCTTCTCAATATTCGAAAACGGTAAATGAACAAAGTTTCTATTATATTGATATCAAATAGCTTGAAACATATATTTAGGTGAGTGTATCTATTTTTTTTATTTTCAAATTAATTATTATATATTTATTTAGAATCAAATAAACAGTTTCACAAAGATATTTTTAAATCTACAAAAAAACGCATATTGAAATTTGGTCGAATAATGCCCGCAATATCTATTAATATTATTGTTAGGTTATTCAGTGATTGAATATATCATCATCACAAGTTAATGTTTTGGTTCATGTAGGATATGTAAAATAAGATATTTACAATAGACGTCATTCAATAAAGTTACGTCTTCATGATAGGTTAGTGATTCGTTGTTTTGTACAAGACACTAACAAATCAAACATGGTGTCAGAAAAGTGATTTGAAAACAAACGAAAAAAAAAATATCGCGGTAAGCTCAATTTTACGTTAAGACTAATAAAATAATAAATAAGCCTTATCGTATATTAAATAGACAAAAGATATGTATTTACAAATACCGCCACCTGAACCAGTTAATTTCAGAGGAAATATAGAAGAAAACTGGAGATATTTCAAATCGCATTGGCGTAACTTTTCAATAGCAACAGCGTTGGACAATAAAGAAGACAAATTAAAAGTTGCAACCTTATTGTCTATTATAGGCAAAGAAGCTTATAATATATTTGAACATCTCGATCTTTCAGATGAACAAAGAAATAACTCAGATGAGATAATAAATGCATTGACTCAGCATTTTACACCAAAAATTAACATTATTTATGAAAGATCAATTTTCAACCAAACAAATCAAGAAACAAATGAAAGTATTGAACAATATATATGTAGATTAAGAAAATTGTCTTCCACATGCAATTATGGTGCAATGACTGAAGAAATGATCAGGGATAGGTTAGTTTTGGGAATAATTGACAAGCAAACCAAAAGACAGCTGATCAGTGATCCTCAACTAACATTGCAAAAAGCTATTGATGTGTGTAAGGCTAATGAAAGCGCTAACAAACAAATTGAAAACTTAACTAAAAACACTCAAGAGGAGGTGAACAAATTGAATATAAGAAAGAAAACAGTCAATCAAAATAAAATGAAAAAGAACATTCCTTGTAGATATTGTGCAACATTCCATGAGCACAACAGACAAAAATGCCCTGCATGGAATCAAACCTGCAGAAAGTGTAACAAAAAGAATCATTGGGCAAAAGTTTGCAAATCCAGAATGAGAACAGTTCAAAGCCTTGAATCTCAAAACTCCAATGATGAACAAGAAGATTGTTATTCTTTAGAATATGTCTCAGAAATTTCTGCTAGAAAATTGATGACTAAATTAGAATTAGAATTGAATGGATACAAGGAAAGCATAATTTGCCAAATAGATACAGGAGCAACTGTCAATGTTTTAAATTTTGCAGATTTATGCAAAATCATGCAAGATGGCAATCCTTCTCTTAAACCAAGCTACATCAAACTAAGATGCTATGGAGGAGAAATATTAAAGCCAAGAGGACAAATCAAAATCAACTGTTCCCACCAAAGCAAGCAACATCCTATAGTGTTCCAAGTGATAGATCATTGGGAAAAACCTATTCTAAGTGCTGAAACTTGCCAGAAATTGAATTTAATAGAAATAAAAGCAGACTTATGCAAAATTGAATCCACATGGACAAAACAAAATAACCTTCTAGATAAATATAAAGACATATTTGAAGGCATTGGATGCTTACAAGGGGAATACAAACTAGAAACAGATCCTACAATCAAACCCATCAAGCAAGCACCTAGAAGAGTACCTATTACCTTAAGAAAAGAATTAAAAGAAAAATTGATTGACATGGAAAAGAAAAATATCATTGCCAAAGTTGATTATCCAACAGACTGGATTAGCAATCTAGTACTAGTAAAGTCAACTAAGAAGTTAAGAATATGCATTGATCCTCAAGAATTAAATGTCGCCTTGAAAAGAGCTGAATACCCAATACCGACAATTGAGGAAATAATACCAAATCTTTAAAATGCCAAAATATTCACAGTAGAGGACACTAAAGATGGTTTTTGGAATGTGAAGCTCTCTGATGAATCATCGAACCTTACAACATTCTGGACTCCCTTTGGAAGATACAAATTTCTTCGAATGCCATTTGGATTAAAGACTGCTTCTGAAGAATACCAAAGAAGACTCTATGAAATCTTCCAAGGTCTTGAAGGAATTGAAATAATAGCTGATGACATTCTGAATTTGGGAAAAGGTGACTCATATGAAGAAGCACTGAAGGATCATGATAGAAATCTTGAAAATCTTTTCAAGACAGCCAGACAAGCTAATTTGAAATTCAACATCAATAAAGTCAAGCTCAGACTAAAATAAGTAAAATATCTAGGACATATAATAACTCCACATGGATTAAAGCCAGATCCAGAAAAAGTTAAAGCCTTAAAAGAAATGCCTCATCCAGAAAGTATAACAGAACTCAAAAGTTTCCTTGGTTTTGCAACATACATATGTAAATTCATGCCAAATATTTCAATGATTAGTGAACCTTTGAGAAAATTGACAATGAAAAATTCAACATGGTCATGGAGCAAGAATCATCAAGCTGCATTTGAACAAATCAAAGATCTAGCCTCAAAAGCACCAATTTTAAGATATTTTGATGCGGACAAATCTATAGCTATACAATGCGATGCAAGTAAACATGGACTTGGAGCTACCCTACTACAAGAAAGCCAGCCAATAATTTTTGCATCTAGAAGTCTAAGCAAGACTGAGCAAAACTATGCTCAGATAGAAAAAGAATGTCTTGCAATTGTTTTTGCATGCGAAAGATTTCATCAGTACATTTTGGGCAAATGTCAAGTGATTGTGCAAACTGATCACAAGCCTCTTTTGTCAATATTTAAGAAATCTATTTTAAAAGCGCCACAAAGACTCCAAAGAATGCTTTTGAGACTGCAAAGATATAACTTAGAACTAGAACATGTCCAAGGATCTCAAATGCACTTGGCGGACATCTTTTCAAGAGCTTGCATCAAAGATGTAAGGAATGAAAATCTGGAATATGATGTGTATCCCATTGACATCATTTACAAAGAAATTGCCACAGTCAATGTTATGGAAACATTAAGTGTATGCAGTGACACTGTCCTGAGAATTAGAGAAGAAACATCATCTGATCCTATTCTGTGTGAAGTGAAGAAACTTATTCTAAATGGATGGCCACCAAATAAAAATCAAACTTCAATGCTAACCAGAGAATATTGGAATTTTAGAGAAGAATTAACAGTTCAAGATGGAATCATACTAAAGAATGATAGAATTGTAATTCCAAATAAATTAAGAGCAGAGATGATAATGAAAACCCATCAAGGACATATTGGAATTAATTCAAGTATGCGAAGAGCAAGAGACAATATCTTTTGGCCAGGAATGAATGCACAAATAGGGCAAGAAATTGAAATTTGTTCTATTTGTCTATCAAATTCACAGAATCAAGTGAGAGAACCAATGAAATCTCACAAAATTCCAAATTATCCCTGGGAAAGAATATCTCTTGATATATTCGAAATCTTCAAACAGAATTACTTAATAATAGTGGATCATTACTCAGATTTTTTTGAAGTTGAATGCCTAGAAAATACAACATCTGAATACATAATTGAATGCTGCAAAAGACAATTCAGAAGATATGGAATTCCTCAAATTATAGTCTCAGACAATGGAAGGCAATTTACATCAACTGAATTCCAAAAATTCAGCAAAGAATGGCAATTTCAACATTCTACATCATCACCACTTCACAGTCAGGGAAATGGAAAAGCTGAAGCGGCAGTTAAAATAGCCAAAAACTCACTGAAGAAATCTAAACAAGAAAATAGTGATTTTTTTTTTGGCAAAATTTGTTAAATTGGAGAAATACACCCACTATAGACATAGATTCAAGCCCAGTACAAAGAATCATGTCTAGAAGAACTAGAGCTATACTGCCAATTCACCCAAATTTACTTAAACCATCAATTCCAGAAAATATTCCAGATAAAATATCCATCAAAAGACAACAGGCAAAATACTACTATGATAGAAAATCTAAAAATTTACCAGACTTAGACATAGGACAAAAAGTGTATGTCAGAACACCCAATACCACCCCATCATGGTCCAAAGCTAACATCACAAATGAACACAACACAAGATCCTATGATGTGAATATTCATGGTAGAACCTACAGAAGAAATAGAACCTGGATTAAACCACAACAGGCTTCAGCAAATCAAAAATCTACAAACAATCAAGAAGAAGGAAGAAAAGAAAGCATTGATCAAGAACAAACTGTATCAAATTGCTTACCATCTACTTCATCAGCAGGAGGAGACAACATTGTGAAAAGAACCCGAATTGAAACTACCGAATGCAGAATCCAATCAAAGAGTGACAGCCCCACGGTAAGTGAACCTGAGAATGCTGCATCAGAGACTAGAACCAGATCAGGTCGACTGGTGAAAAAACCAAGTAGATTTAAAGACTAGTGAAAAAAGGGAAGATGTTAGGTTATTCAGTGATTGAATATATCATCATCACAAGTTAATGTTTTGGTTCATGTAGGATATGTAAAATAAGATATTTACAATAGACGTCATTCAATAAAGTTACGTCTTCATGATAGGTTAGTGATTCGTTGTTTTGTACAAGACACTAATAAATCAAACAATTATTATAGAATGTTTACATATAATCTTTAAAGATGGCACCTCTTCTTCTATGTAAAAATACACTCTAGCAACTAAAGCAATCCATGAACATCTACCTGATATATTTCAATATATACACAACCTTTCAAAGACTAACAATCCCTATTTATATAAAAGTCAGTGTATGTATGTATGTATGTATGTATGTGGGTATCTATGTCGGCTATACACGTCCACAATACGTAACTAATCTGACTGAAATTTTAACAGTATATAGAGTAGAATCTGGAAAAACTTATAGTGAAAATTTCAGGTCTCTATCCCGAATATTCTTCGAGTTATTTGCAAATTGCGTTTCAAATTTGCCTTTTCGCTCGCAAGCAGCGCCTCTAGCGGTGAAGATGGGAGGTAATATCAGCTGACCTAATGTACATGTAAAACGTGTTTTGACAGGACATAGAGAAAAATCTGGAAAATATATTTATCGGATTTTTAGCCAATAAAAAAATAAAATTGACAGGTTCTGGGCAAAAATAGTTGTTTTTTTTTAGTCAGAAAATGATGATGATAATATTACTGTAACATGTTTGATTATCAGATACAAAATTTTAAAAAAATAATCATATTTAAATCCAAAATAAGCCTTATTTTTAAAATATAAATGTATTATGGATTGCTCTATATTCAGAAAGATACAAAATTATATCGGGAAAAATTCCAAAAAGCTGAGACCACGGGTGAAGCCAGTTCATTTTTAGTGTGCAGGAACAAAATTCTAACAGAAAATCATTCATTCGAGCAGAAGACACAAAGCCAGATCATCTCTTTATAAAAATATCGCTTCTCTGACACAAAGTTTGGAGCGGGACGTTTCACAAGAGTGACATCCACGGCGCCAATTTATAATTGTAACGAATAGTATTTGACTAAAAACATTTAATCGGGTAAAACCCGGGCGTTGCCCGGGTCATTCGGCTAGTTTATAATAATTGAAACTAAATTTGAACTTTCGCAATATTTTTACAGATGTCAATAAGTACACGCAGTATAAATATGCTATAGTTTGATTTTAAAATTTTATTTTTACTCTTATCACACAGAGAAGGAAGTTGTATCACAATGTTCATCCCCCATCCACCCATATCTTATCTCGATGTCATGTCGTATCACACAAACTGTGAATTCAAAATCAATCAATTTATAACAACAAAAATGCCATCACATCAAACCACAGAATTACAATAACAAAGAATGCATTTTCATGCTACCCTGTAAACCAGGCCGTTCCACTTATTATTAATGAAAAGCATCAACATGGTAATCAAAGAACATCAAATATTAAATATTATAAATATTATTGAAATACAATCATTTCCAAACATATGGCAGCAAAATAGGTCGTAATTAATTCTATATCGCAATGTACAAAAAAAAGTTATTTAAAGTAAGTGTTATAACGTACTTTCTTTCCCTCATTCCGGAATTGTCGATGTCCATGGTGGCGAGTTGTGTTTTCCAGGGGATCCTTCATAAAAAAGTGGAAGTTGAGCATCCTACCTGGAGTTCCTACGTCCTCAATTCAACAGAGTTTATGACTGTTGTTCCTAGAATCCGTGGCTCCACCGCCCCCAAATTGGTGCCATACAATTGGACTCTTCAACTTGGAAGTACAAACCCCATCCCTCTGCGGCCTTGAAAGGAAGAGGCCGCTCACTTACCCCGTCTCTGACACGGAAGATCCCAGGAGAAAGAGGCTTGCTCCACTCACCAGGCATTCCACCCAGTCTTCTGTCTCGTCCAGATCGAGGCAGCAGGATCCATTGCATGGTCCACCACTTCTACCTGAGTCCATTTCACTTCTACGAGGAATCAATTAGAGTTAAAAGTTATATATATAATAGGTAAATGACACAGGAAATGACTGGCCCCCTCCCTACAGAGTTTATATAAAATAAAAGCATGGAAAAGGTCAAACAAGCTAGTTAAATTTTGAGTTCTGTAAATTATCCTCACAATTTCAATCATCATTTGCGACAGAAGTTTTCAGTCCACAGAAATAAACCATCCGGAAAGAATTTTACTTTTATATAGTTTGATAGAGGAATCTCCGTTATACGCCAGAACTAGCGAACAGGTGTTTACGTCGAAATCAATTTTATCATCCTTATATCAAGTATTTATCATCATCGGCTTCAGACCGACGTGTTAACACCATTCTATCTAGGAATAAATGCAAATGTGTTAGAAGATCTATCAACTCTAATTTATACAGAAATGATCTTTATTTATCTCCCTATATATACATATGAGCGTTAGGAATTATTGTCTCTATAAAATTTAAAATATATTGCGTTATACAACAGAAAGTTGCGGGAGGATGATTTTCATGTACCAAAACAAGGATGATGAAAAAATGGATCGTTCTGAGACATAATTAGAGCGAGAAGTGCCTCTTTTTGGTAAATATTGAGTTATGTGAAGTGCAGAGATAAAAAATATAGAAATTTACTTTAATTCACATAGATAAAGGAAGGGATTATCAGAGTTGTTTTCATCAATTTTGAAATTAAAAAAAAAAAAACAATCTGAAGAAGAATACAAACCGGTAAAAAGACGTCACGACATCCAATAATAACAACAAAGGAGTTGACAAAATTATGTAGCGACGTGGCTACAGAATTTCCGCAAATGTCGACAGTTGTCAAGGTGACATGGGGACATCCCGGATCTTGGCGGCTCTGTCCTGGTGGACAGTGGTGGACGCCGCCATCAAGATCTGGCCTCAACAATTCGACTATGTCATTGGTGAGTATTCTTCCTTTATATTCTCTCTCCGTCCAATAGCAGAATCATCCAATACAGCATTAGAACTCTAAGAAGCGATCTGGTAGATTAAATTAGTCAAACCGCTGGGAGGGTTCACCACTGATGAGCAAAGCCCTCCCAAAATTTTTCATCGCAGTAGGGACAGTAGAAAATATTGCTTTATATATAAAAAAAAACATTCATGCTTAAACGCTTCTTGTCAACTTCATAGACAAACATCTAGCTATGTTCCTATCCAATATAATGGGGAATATCTCGGGATGAGAATCTATCAAATATCTATCATAAAAATGGGAAAATTCAGAGAGTGCAAGCTAATAGATGTTATAAAATGTAGAGGTGACATCGTTGCAGTGGGCCCCTCGTCCAACGTACAGTCATGGACCAGAGTGGGAGCGCAGTAGCTTGAAGACCACCGCATAGGAACATGGTTATCTCGGTTTAGAGGGGGCAGAACCCGAGACGGACTATGGGGATGTCTTGGGACCGTGGTGACCTTATGGTAGTCTTGTCTTCTCCCTACTGTATAGTATACCCCTCTGTCTTGGGCTCAGAAAAACCCAGCTTATATGCTGATGGTGACGTCAGAGAGGGCGGACTTTGTTGTCCAATCAAGGGCTGGCATGACCGACTTGTTTACATCCTCCCCGAGTTACTTGGACAATGTCAACGACCTGTTATTTGACCTTACTGGATGCCCCCTCTTTTCCGGTGCTACTCTAATGAACGCAATTTTTAAATTACATCAGGCTTAGTGTTTCTTTGTAAAACATTCCTATGTACATCATTGATTGTGTACAACATATATAATACGACATATAACATACGACAGAGGACTCGGGTCGGTGATAAAAAGAAAGCCCATTTGGAGAACTAAAGGTCCTCGTCAGTCCAGGGCGAGCTTTGATTCCACGAGATCCACGAGAGATTTAAGAAGTCTGTAGAAATTTCCACATTTCCGCATTTAGCTGTCTGGGATAAATCTATGGAAAAATAATAGGGGGACATTTTTCTGGTGTTGTCACTTTTTGTCATCGACCCGAACCTGCTAGTTTGCGGAGACGGTCAATAGATGACGTTTATTTTAGCGTCTATTTTGACAGCAGAGACAACCTTTATTTTTATTGATAAAGACTTAAAATCACATAATTTTAAGATTTGACTATACAGCATGTGTGGAGATGGTGACACCAGAATCGTGGTTTACATGGGGAATATATACAGCGACACATTCTTGGCCTTGACAACAAGTTATGAAATATTTTTTAAAACGTTTCAATCGAATAAAAAATATAAATTATCCGAGTATTTATTTATACTATATATACGTAATTCTGACATACAATGACGTTATTAGGCAATTGCGGATATCTGATAGCCTTGGTGACCATTCTAACTGTCTTGTTAATAAAGTACAATCTTAATGGAGTTTTTTGTATAAGCTTTGTGGTAATAGAGTTTTTATATATAAACACAATTTACCTTTATGCCTATTTATGTTAAATTTGATCATTTTTTATGTGACATTTGTGAAACTCTTTATAGTGCGAATCCTTTCTTTTACAAATAATATAATTTCCTTTCTCTGCGATGGAAAGATATTGGGAGGAACTGAGTCGTGAAAGGAGAACCTATCAGCCAGTTTGTAAACGGAAGGATTGCTCGATATCATATTATATTGTTCCCAGGATTGCAACAATAAACGCACACAGACAACACCTACATAACGCTAATACACAATTAACACAATGCACACCGACCTGGACGCCCGCCGACACGCTTCGTGGACCAATTAATGGAACTCATTGTCTTAACGGTCGCCGTACATCGAGCTCAAGACAAAGATAGCTGGCATCGTGTTTGAGATGTAATACGTACAGTGGACCACAACGTTCGATTGCGAATAAAATGATTTATCTACACCGACCCAACATACGCATAACGCAATTCACTGGCATCAAGACAGTAACGGCTATCACATGAGAACCCCATAGCTCTCCAATGGTATCTAACTTAACACCATCGAAGTCTCAGTTGGCTGTGAGTTGGTGGCATGAAGGCTACAGGGTATCTGGCTCGGATCTAATACTCCATTTCTTACAATTCCCCCCTGGGTCACTCTGGTGATGCATAGTGGTGCTTCTGAAGCCGAAATTGGAGCTTCTGAAGGCACCAGAGTGACAACTGTAAAAGATTCCTACATAAAAGGTACTATCCAGTAGATAAGTCCGGTTGGAGAGGGGACGGTGTTGTCCAGCGGGAGGAGGGTCCGGCGGAGCCACCCTAGCTGGACGGCTGTCCGAGGACCCCTCTGTCACGGTGCTGCTCCTAGAGGCGGGCGGCAAGCCGGACTTTTACTCCGATGTCCCCATGATGTCCTTCATGATGCTCAAAGGTCGGCTGGACTGGAAGTTCAGGACTGTGCCTCAGCCCCAGGCCTATGGCGCCTACAAGAACAGGGTAGCTTGCCTTTTCTTTACCTGTCTTTATTCTCCTTTTCAACTTCTCTTTAACGATGTAGGGTCTGTGGCTACTCAAGAAACAGAGGTAAAGTGGCACAGGTTGCATGGAGTCTCTATACTGTCAGTCGGAGTTCTGTCGTACTAGCTATCACATTTGTTATTTTGCATCTTTTATTTTTTTTTGTTTTAAATTAGTTTTTGGATGTTTTATGTTCAGAGTTATATAATAATTAGAATAGCAGGGAATATCGAATTTTAAACTGGAAAGGGAAGTCTAATGGTTTTAATATTCGCTGAGACTTTAGATTTCTTGAGAGTTACCCCCCAATTGATAGGGAAAATGGGCTGGTTGAGTTTTGTTGGTAGTAGTGAGGATGGTCACAATATAATCTCTGGTTAAATATATATTTTTTCTAGTATATATATGTGACAATATAGTGGTAATAATGTGGTGAGGTGATAAATAATCACACGACGAGTTGTTAGAGCAATAATCCAGGCAGCCAGCCGAGAGAGAGCGAGCGAGAGGTTATCCGCTGAACGACTGTTTTCTCTGTGTACACAACCGGGGGGCTAACCAGGATAGTCGCCAGGTGGTGACGGCCCCCCCCCCTCAGGAATGTGGTCAAAATGGTCGTGAGTTAGTTGTTTTCTATCGACTACGTCTCTCTCTCTCTCTCTCTGGTCGATTGCAGATTTACTTTATTATTCCTGTAAGAGCATATATTATGACATATATATATAACTGTGAAGTTTTGATTGAAAAATACTTGGTTCGTTACTTCAGTTTTTTTTTTTTTTTTTGACAAGCGTATGTCGTGTCAAAGCCGATTTATAAGCTTGGTTCCGTTGTTAAATCTTGCAGTCAAACATTTTAAATATTTCTTGATACATTGAGAATATTCACCACAAAAATAATAATATAACCTTATTTATACTCATTTTTACACAATATTAGGGTAATGAGGTATTATGCCAGTTTATTAGTTGTGACGATGTATTTTAACATGTCAAAGAGCTTCTTTTTTCTTTGCGTGTTCCTTCGCTTCTCGGCCTGCTGACTAAGATCAAAGTGTAGTGTTCTCTAATCTAAGGTACGGAATGGTTGTCCCGCCGTGCAGCAGTGCAACTGGCCTCGCGGCAAGGTGCTGGGTGGCTCCAGTATCCTCAGCATGATGGTGTACCACCGCGGTAACCGACGGGACTACGACCGCTGGGCGGAGGAAGGCTGCGAGGGATGGTCCTGGAAGGATGTCCTACCTTTCTTCCTCAAGTCCGAGGACAACCTGGACCCTGACATCGCCGCCAATACCGGTAGGTGGGTGGGTCCAGCACTTTAGTGAACAATGCATAGGTTCGGTTCAGTCAATAGGTCACTACACCAACTTCGACAAATGCCAACCTGTTTAACCATGGTTTTGGGCAATGGCGCTCATTTGAACAGGGGCTGGTACGACTTCATAGTTTTTATTGGGAGGGGTATCTTTCTTTTTATCGTGAACATATCATCCTCCTTGTGAAAGATAATTATAATAAGATATATTAAATACATTCTCTATCATCATTAAGGATTGAGTGGGGAAAGCTAAGGCCCGAAAACTGTGGTCTTTTTAGGTCGGTGTTCTGAAGTTTCCAAGCTATTGCTGTGGCTCTGTCACCGATCCGAGTACGCTACTTTGCAGAGATTTCCGATAGATGGTGCTCAGCTTTAGCGTCTATTTTGATGCGAGATGTGATCCTTCTTTTCTTAAAACATCGAATGATCCGAATTGTCCTCTCATCGTAACCTCCCCGAGACAGAATGCCGTGATGTCCAGAGCTCCACGCCACAGGGGGACCATTAACTGTCAGCAGACCCCCTTACCACACCCCGCTACTGGAACCCTACCTGGAGTCTGCACAACTCTACTGGCCATGTAACAATGACGTCAATGGACACAACTATACAGGTACCTCCGCCAGTCTGGCTGTAGGGAAGAACTAAATGGAACACCTTGATATAATAAATGACACTACTCTCTCTTTCTTAGCAAATATTACTCCTTTTTAAAAATAAAGACGATGTCTTATCGCCTATACTGCGATGGAAAAATACTGGGAGGGCTCGGGCTTCAGTGGAAATCCCTCATCAAGAATGTCAGTCCAATCTACCTCACTGTTCTAACACTGTAACTCTATATCCGTCACTGTAGAGGTATCTGAGGGGGATACCACTGATTGATGGGCCGGGTCCTCAATTATGCTTTACTTGAGATGTAAATGATGTTGGGAGACAAATGACGCCCGAGAGGGGAAGCGACTTTTGGAACGACGGGCAGCTGGGTCGGTGAGAAGCGACGTTTGGACACTGGCGTGACTTTGGAGCAGTCGCATGGGGTAGGCCTGCTGGTGGTCTCTCCTCCACTGACGGCTTTGTCATCTTCGCTCGAGCCTACTTGTGACTCTTATATGGTCAGTCTTTATTATTCTTAGGTACATATTGACATTTCCCATATGAACAAAAGGATTGTGTGTCCCCACAGGATTCGTCCAGCCCCAAGCCACCATCAGGGACGGAGCGCGATGCAGTGTCGTGAAGGCCTTCCTGGATCCCGCACAGAACAGAACCAACCTCCACATCCTCACCTCCGCTTTTGTGAAGAGAGTACGTACACTATCTCTAAGAAACGATTGTGCCAACTTACATTTTTGTTATCAAGATTATATTCTCCCGTAAAGTTTTGAAAAGGATCAATAGAGCACAATCTATATATTTAGAAATGTAAGCTATTTATATCGTGAATGTTTTTTTTTTAATAAAACAATATGAAAAGATTCCCAAGGTTATTGCGGGCCAGATTGTCCTACCCGGGGAAATACCCCGACGCCACGATATCCCGATTAAGGAAGCATATACATATATGCTAGGATGTTTACAAAACTTCATGTTTACACATGATACTTGTATATTTTACATGCTAAATCTCTATGTATACATGTGTTATTCCTGCCTATAAGTTTTAATTCAAGAAGTGCACAGCAAAGTGTTGTGGCAGGTGGTGTTTGACGAGGGCCGCCGGGCTGTCGGCGTGGAGTTCCGCCACAAGAGAGAGGACTGGATGGCGCAGGCCCGGGGGGAGGTCATCGTGTCCGGGGGGACGGTGGGGTCACCGCAGATCCTCATGTTGTCTGGGGTGGGGCACCGCGACCACCTGGAGTCTCTCGGGGTACATTCTCACTTTGTATTTTCACTACATTACATTACATAGGTTGTCTATCTCACTTTGACCTAGCTCATCTTTCACTACACTACATTGGTTGGTCAGTCTAGTGTTTATACATCAATCTACTATAGCCTCTGCTAGGGTTGTCTGGGGTGGGGCACCGCGACCACCTGGAGTCTCTCGGGGTACATTCTTACTTTGTACTTTCATTACATTACATTGGTTGTCTATCTCACTTTGTACTTTCATTAAATAGTTCATTTCTATGATCAAATTCAAACAAATCCATATATATCACAGATATTTTCTCTCTTTCTTTTAAAAATGTCTTTTTTTAACTGAATTAATTCTTTCTCTTCATTTTGTTTTTTAAGATGCATTTTTCTATAAAAGGTTTTCTCCAATATATATATTTAGAAAGATATAAATTCAGATAATAAATTAAATATTCAAATAGAAAAATCTATAAGGAATGTTTTCGGAATTTGTAAATTCTTTCCAACTTAGAGGAGCTACAATAACCGTGAGGTATATCAAATCTAATATAGGTTGCCTCACCGTGTCCAGGATTGAGACGGGCTCTTGGTAGACGAAGAATGGATATATACGTAGAGAAATGGTTCCACGTTAAACAAAAAGAGGGTTGGTCTCATATTTACACGTTTTATAGTTAAAATCTCCCATTTACACATTTACAAATATCACAAGAGTTCGACCATGCAAGTAATACTCCGAACGAACAATCCCGTTACTTACACATGTGGTAAAAACTGACTGAAACCACCCTCTAGACCGATATCCGGCATTGGACTAGTTAATTAAAGTAAAATATAACTTTAATGGCTCCACATTGTCACATAAGTCCAACGCAAACAAGCAGGTACCTTGTAAGTGCAAACCTCCCACCGCTACTACATGATTATAGTACAGGTTGAAGGTTCCTAGTGTAGTGACATCAATAGAGTGTGGTCGACAGATCCCTGTGGTCGCCGACCTCCCCGTGGGGGACAACCTCCAGGAACACACGGGCACGGCCGGCGTCCACTTCACCGTCAACGTCTCTCTGCCTTACACCCGGGCAGACCTGGTCACCGAGTACCAGCAGAACTACCTCTTCAAACACCAAGGTAACATATCTTATACTGCATATATTTCTAGCTGAGATAGGAGACTGGAATATCGACAAGAAATAAAACTATTGATCACGAGTGTCTCGAATTAAACATTCTACTGTCCTTACTGCAATGAAAAGACTGGAATATACTGAAGTTGACAGTAAAAATTTGATTTTTTTTTCACATTATCATAAAATACTTGGGTTGTTATCTTTTTTATCTGGACAATATTTTGATAATAATCTAGAAGTCACCACTTATTTGTTGACATATCCTAACCGCTCAGAGGAGCATGTTTAAATGGCAGAGCGCAATCTAAAGAGATTAATTAGGTTTTTTTCCATTATATTTGGCCAGCCCATTTTCTTGATAAATCAAGAACAAGCCAACCACGTACGCCTTTGGACTATTGGCCTTTGTCAACATGGTACAGGCTGTACCTCAAAGACCAAAAATATGTCCAAATGAAATCAAGAAATGTAAATTTAAGGCCAAATTAGCGCTAGTTCGCTAAAAATATGTTCCAAGATGGGTCTAACAAGTTTTTGGTAGGTCATTCTTATGGTTTCTCTATCAACTTCCATTCACCTATAATATATCCTTAGTATCTTGAATATCTTCAACTTCGTGCCCAATTGGCCTCTCTAGCCTGAAACACCTCCCGTCTCTCGATCTTTCAATCAAATAACCCCCATTCACCGTCAATATAGAGTTGTTGCTCCAGGATTCGTCTCTAACTTTCCAACGGTTCGTACATTTGATAGCCGGCACTGAGATGATATCCTGGCTCAAGCAACTACCAGGGGCAATCTAGGTTTTGTCATGGCAGAGATATCTAATTGCCGAGACTGGGGTTGCCATCGATGCCAACCTACCTTGTAGAGATATGTGTGTTTGGTACGTCTCAGATAGGAGCACGGAGGTTCCAGGGAGAGAAGACTTCCTCGCTTGCACTAGCTGCAATAGGAAGAAGACCATCTTCTCTCATGTGTGGGGGGAGCTATGACTTGTACCACAACTAATTGTACAGGAAGACACTACAATAATGATGCGAAAACGCTGAGGTTGTTTGAACTATATATAAATGTGATATAGAAATTTGTGTCCACAGGTCCGCTGACCATGGTGACCGTGGACGGCATGGGCTTCGTGAGTTCCTCCCAGATAGACCCCAGCCTGGACTGGCCGGACCTCCAGATCTTCTTGATGCCCTCGGCCCCATTTAGCGACTCTTCCAAGATCGTCGTGAAGGCCTTGGACATGTTGGAGGAGGTGACACTTCCCTCTTTGTCATCGATGGAACAATCCGCCATGCTGACTCTTCCTTTGTTGAAATATTTTATGAATGGGCGTTCTTCTTTTATTTGTCAAAAATTCCGTGCAATCTCTCTCTATATCTATAATGGATAGAAATGAAAATTTTCTCTTTTTCTGAGAACTCTCCAGAGGTTTCTTAACGGAATTCAGATTTTGGGGTTTTCCAACCCGAATATTTTAGAATTTCGACATTCCTTGTGGAACCTAACATAAATAATTTAGAAATTGTTCCGTAGAATCTGAACGTAATCGCTGACCATTTGTCTTAGTGTCATCAATGCTGACTAACTCGCTACTGTTCTTCTATTTAATATCCTTTAATGTCATCCGTCCATCTTTATCTAGGTTGTCACCTTCTCCTTGATCTATCCAGTCTGCCCTGTAGAAACTGTGATTCCAGTTTTACGTCCCATAGAGTGACATATCCGTAGAATTTAAGACCTCTTGATTCAATCAGGGTACTAAGCAGCTTGTTTTATGTCTGACCGGAGATGGTGCTCTTATTGATCCTCTTGGCAGTGTTAAGAACTCTTTTAGAGCCTCTTCTAACACCACCTTTCAGAAATATGTTTCTTTCTTACACATAACTTTGATTCTCAGAGCTATATACTATGGCTACAGGTCTACAACGAGGTTTACGCACCCTACAATAACCTACCTGGATTCACTATTTTCCCCTTCCACCTACGGCCCGCGGGACAATCCGTCTCAAGTCCGCGGACCCCTACGACCATCCTCTCATCGACCCTCAGACTTTCTCGCACCTTGCTGATCTGGAGGCTCTAGTGGAAGGTAAGTGCTAACCCACACTATTCACTAGAATACCTTAATCTGTTTATCATTTAGTTAGGTAGAATATTTGATATCTCCTCGAAATTTATTGATAAGGATTAAATGATCAAGTATCTACCGAAAAAAAGTAAAACCAATTGTTAATGCGTTTAAAAAAAAAGGTATAAGCAATTTTGTAATATGATACATATTTAGAATATTTTGTTAGTGTTTTTCATATAGAAAAAATGAATGTGTACCATCATTAGTCCAACTACAATTCAGCTCTACCTTTAATATGGTATTTTTTGCTGGGATACGAAATTAACAAGGATGTTCTGTCTATGCATATATCCCCCACTATCGACGGTAAACACCGACATATTCAAGTCACCACTCGACGTTTTGCGACAAAAATAACCACCGTGAGGACTTCAGAACCGGTGGAACCTCAGTATATCGCCAGATGGATGGATCTGGGAGACAGTGTGTAGTAAACCAATCTTATACTTGAATCACCTATATGTTATAGGGCTATTATATCTCTGTACTGTAGCCATTGAAAGATGACGTTTTCCTTCATTGATAGGATCCCATTACCTCCCTCTACAGTCTTAATATTTCAAAATGTTTACTTAAAACATATGGCAAGATTTAGTGCTGATAACATATAGCTATTGAAATTTGTGTGGTGCATTGCTAAAATGATTTGGCGACAAGTTTGTGTTCACGACACACCCCTTGGGAAACACAGTTTTTAGACATCTGGAATTGATGTAAAGTATAAATAATGGTATTCGCGCTGTTAAGAAGTGCGGAAGACAGGGAATGGTATTATCTGGCCATGTTCGAAGAGGTTCTTCGGAGGGTGATTTAATTCTGTACTTGGACGGATACATAAGAGAATACGGTAATGGAGAAACACCAAGCAGAATGTGGACTGGCCTGGAGTGAGCTAAAGAGAACGGGGCAAGATCTAGGAGGATGGAACTCCGTGACTGTCAGCTCTCTGATCGGCGGCACGTGATGAACGCGGGCGGATTGAAACGTGTACACATGATTTCATTTGTAGTGGAAGGTATGCATTTACCTTTGAGTGTCAAGCCATCATTTATATTTAAAACTCTTTATATCAATAAAATCGATTCTATTTTTAAAAGTGTAGGGAGTTAAAACATATTATTTAGGTTTACTCAGATGCTCACTATGCTAACAAAAAGAATAACGTGGTTAGATGCGGCGTAAATTTCAACGACCAGCCTGAAACGTGGTTTAAGATATTTATAAATCTTCTTTTAAGAGTATTTGGTAATTTTTTTTATTAAAGCAAATGTTTCCTATCTGTACTCTGTACCTTCAGAGAAAGAGGAACGTTTCAAATAGAGCTTAGGACAAAATGTCTGACGGTCGTGCTTACAGGCACGAAAGTTGCCAAGAATCTCGGTGACTCCGAGCCTTTCAAGAAGTTGGGAACCCGGATGGTTGACACGACTCCTAAGGAGTGCGTCATCTTCCTTTCTTCAGCGACGACTACCTACGCTGCTACATCCGTTTGTTCACCATCACCCTGTGCCATCCTGTGTGGACCTGTAAGATGGGACCAGCCTCGGACCCAGCAGCCGTTAGGACCCTCAACTTAGGTATGGTATATGATTGATATTAAGCTTGGCACTTCACGGTTCACTAGATCGTCGGGACCTGCAAGACAAGAGAATCCTGTATGTAAGCGGTGTAACATTCCGCTGTATGTGGGCGTCAGGGTGCGCGGGGTGACCGGGCTACGTGTGGTGGACGCTTCCATCATGCCGCACGTGGTGTCCGGCAACACCAACGCCCCGGTCATCATGATCGCCGAGAAGGCCGCCCACCTCATCCTGGAGGACAGACGTCCTTGATGTCACCCACCACAGCCCCGTTACAGAGCCACACATATTGAGTGTGACTATTGTTTGTATAATACTCAATGTTGGTAAAACATAAGCGATATTTTATATATTTTTGCTTTACGTATAGAAAATATTTAATACCAGATATACCTTTGCTCTTCTCATTTCTGTGTTATTTAGAATAAATTTTAAATGATTATTTGCGAACATCTCTCTCCAGCCACAAGAACTCTCTAGAATAACTCTGAAGCGTTTCCCCAGATGACCGACCAGAGAATCGGTTATCTACATAAATGTTCCCAATCGGGAAAGTGATACGTTAAGTGGCTCACAGAGAAAGTTGTTTAATAAAAACTAACAAATGATGATTTAAATACAATTTTGTAATAAGTGTTAAAATTTTAAATGATTGAAATTCCTTTTAAGCTTTTTATAATAAAGCAAACGATATACGAGGTGTGTTCAAAAAGTATCGCGACTTTTGTGTTTTTTTCAAAAATTATTTATTTATTCATGAATATCTATTTTGTCCCCTTCAAAGTAATCCCCATGAGATATTATACACTTGTGCCAACGGTTTTTCCAATCTTCGAAGCACTTCAAAAAATCATTTTTTAAAATCTTTTTCAGCTCCTCCTTCGATGCCGTCTTTATCTCGTCAAGCGTAGCGTAACGTCGTCCTTTCATGGGCCTCTTCAGTTTAGGGAACAAGAAAAAGTCACAGGGGGCCAGATCTGGGGAATACGGTGGCTGCGGCATCATTAGTGTGTTGTTTTTGGCCAAAAAGTCGCGCACAAGCAACGATGTGTGAGCAGGGGCGTTATCGTGGTGCAAAAGCCAATTTTTGTTCTTCCACAAATCCGGGCGTTTCTGGCGGATTGCTTCGCGCAAATTGCGCATAATTTGCAGGTAATATTCCTTATTGACCGTTCTACCCTGTGGCAAGAACTCATGATGCACCACGCCCCTGCAATCGAAGAAAACTGTCAGCAAAACTTTCACATTCGACCGAACTTAGCGCGCTTTTTCGGTCTTGGTTCGTGCGGCAGCTTCCATTGAGATGATTGAGCTTTGGTTTCCACGTCATAACCATAAACCCACGCTTCGTCACCAGTTATGACCCTCTGGAGCAAATTTGGGTCGTCGCGGACAGAGTCCAACATCTCATTAGCAATGTTCATGCGATGCTGTTTTTGGTCGCAATTGAGCAATTTTGGTACGAATTTCGCGGCGACCCGTCTCATGCCCAAATCATTGATAAAAATCGAATGGCACGAGCCAATCGATATGTTTAGGTCCTCAGCAACTTCTCTAACGGTGATTCGACGATTGGCCAATATCATTTTCTCCACTTCATTAATTTTTTCGTCTGTTGTTGAAGTGCTCGGGCGTCGGGCACGCTCTTCGTCGTTCACATTTTCTCGGCCTTCTGAGAACATTTTGTACCACCGATAAACGTTGCTTCGGTCCAAGGTAGCTTCTCCGTATGCCACAGTCAACATTCGGAATGCATCCGCGCACTTAATTTCGTTTTCCACACAAAATTTGATACAGGTTCTTTGATCCATTTTTTAATAGGTAAAAATCGAAGACGATCCAAAACACCTGCAAGCAAAGCAGCTGTCAACAATTAAGTGAACATTCAAAATGGCCGGGCTTGTCGGCATAAGTGAGAGAGATGAGTACCAACATAAAGCCACAAAAAGATCGAAATTAGAATATACGTAACCCGCGAAAATTTAAAAGTCGCGATACTTTTTGAACACACATCGTATCTTATATATAAATCTCGTCCTTGATATGTCACCAGATTTCTACCCGTGGAAGAACTGTAAATCGTATGTTAGGATAGCCTCAAAGATACTCTTCCTCCTTCTTGTTATATAGTAACTCTGGAGAGAGATTATCTACTGAATTATGTAAATTGTGTCTCTTGGGTTGGCGGAGGGGTGGTATAAACCATTGACAGTTACCAGATCGAATCCCGCATTGGGCACTTTTTTTTTCTGAAAAAAAAAAAAAAAATTGCCTCAACGGCCCCTGATTCTTATCACAAATTCAATCCCACCAGTGAGTGCAAGTAACTAAACGGGGCTCTAATCCCTTGTAAGTGCAAAAGTCGAAGTGCTTTCTACATGTGTAGACGTGTGTACAAACAGTAAAAGCAGTCGCTAACTACCCACCATGATTATCATAGCCTGCCCCATGTGTAGTTGGGATAAGTAACAAAATATATCTTGGGAAAATTCTGAGTTAAATTTGAAGATCTTGTATCAGACCATGAAACGGCTAAGAAATGAGCCCATTATATTCTCTAGACATTTGATGCCAAACAATGGCGACATTTAGACTTGAAGAACTGGCCAGTGTTTGCTAAAAATTATAGCCAGGCGCTCTAATGATGGTATTCTAGCTTTCCTAAGTGGCATTAATAAATGGATATTTAATGGCTCTGCTCATATATATTCTAGTTTCTGAAACTTTCCACAAAATGTCTTTTTTTTTTATTTGCTTCGACTTTTGTTTTTAATAATTATCTATTTCAAATTCTCAGATTTCTTCTAAATTTCACACATATTGTCGATGTTACTTACATCCAATTGTGTACTTCTCAAATATATTTGTGTAAATTGAAACGAAATATAAAAACTCTTATCACCTGTAATTGATTTTAGCACGTAATAAACAACAGTAACTTAATTCTATATAAAATACAACAATAATAATTTATATCTATTATAATAAGGAAATGTGAAACTATTTTCTCGATATTTTCTTTTTTTTTTTTACAACTGTCTTTTCTGAGATGGAAAAATTATCGCTTTATATTTTGGAAATAGAAAATTTCGCGAAAATAGTTTCAATTTTCATTACTAGATGGCGTCCTGTGTCCTTTTATTTAATTGTTTTAATATTGGAAACATTTATTGTGTTTTTTTTTTCTTCTTATCTCTAGTACACGTAGTACAGACCATGGTAATCATGGTGGGTAGAAGTAGGCTACTGCTTTTACTGTAAGTGCACCATATGTCTACACATGTGAAAAGCAGTTCGACTTTGCCCTTACAAATGTGCCAGAGTTCCGTTTGGTTACTTGCACTCGCTGGTGGGGTTGGACTTTTACAAGAATCGGGGGCCATTGGAGTATTTTTTAATAAGAAAAAAAGTACCCAATGCGGGAATCGAACCCGGGTCGTAGCGGTTGAATTGTGTTGAAATGATGCAATTACAATTATTGGGGGCTAACATGATTATTTGGTTGATATTTGAGTTTAAAATTTTAATATTTTATATGACAGTGTTTCTAATATTCGATTTAAATTATTATTACAAAATATACAAATTTGCTCTACAAATTTGATAATAAAATTAAAATAATTTTTATTTTCAACTTAAAAAAGCCAAGACCATATAAAATTCGATATGGTGGAAAAAAAAATTACAGAGGTTCTATTTAGTCTTAACTTGGTAATATAATAATTAAATATGTAAACGTGGTTGGGTCTTCTTGATTAATATACGTATATATAAAATAGGTTTAGCATATATTTATCGACCATCTGAAATACACATTAGAGCTGTCAGTTCAGCCCATCAATATAATCAACATGGGTGTCCTCCTATGTGCTGACAACTTTAAATAAACGTGAACACTTTTAATAGAAAATAAAATTTTATTACTCTAGGCCAACACACAAAACATTTAGTGTTGCAAAAGTATAGCAAAAAATACATTCATGGACAAAACTCAAGGAAGTGTAAGGACTTTGATGTTGCCGGTCGTCTATTTTTTTTAAAAGGAGACAAGCAATTTTGTTCACACTTGGCTATCTCGTGTATCTTCAATAAAGGTGACTGTAATATCTTTCAGAGTTATTGTCTGAATCCCAATATACATGCTGAAAGGTACAACTTCCTTAAGTTTTGTCCATGAGGGTAGCTGTTAGAAGGACACAAGGGTAAACACATTGAATACAAGATTTTTAAAAAAAAGTACAAAAGAAAAAAATGTACTGGGATTAGGTGGTTTGATTAAAAAAAAAAAGCACCTCACCTGATCGTGCAACTGAAAGTTGATGATGGCTTGCACCATTTATCGGAATATATATCAACTGATTAGTTTATAATTGATTATTCCGACAGAGATGGCGCAACCTCCAGTTGCACGATTAGGTGAAGCCCCAACACATGGTTTAGGAAAAAATATTTGTGTCACCTTTAAAAATGAAAAGTATTTTCGAGATAAAAAAAGCAATAAAGATCAATAATAAAAACAACAAGAAAGTATTTTCTCTTCAAAATAAAGTTGATTATTCATTCATAAAAAAAAAAAACTTATATTAATTATTTAGTTCAATGCCTTCACCACACAAATGATATAAATTATAACCCATTATCAATGTTAATACATTAACGCTACTATTTCTATAATTAAAAACTATTTCGACACAAGTCTTTTATTATTTACTTAAATAAGAAAAATAAAGTATTGGGGGAAATAGCATGGACAAAACTTGAGGAAGTGGAAAGTCTTTGATGTCGCCGGTCGACAGTCTGGTTTTTTTTTTTTTGTTGTTGTTTTTTGAAGGAGAC
This sequence comes from Cordylochernes scorpioides, assembly GCA_030710605.1. Classification (NCBI taxonomy): domain Eukaryota; kingdom Metazoa; phylum Arthropoda; class Arachnida; order Pseudoscorpiones; family Chernetidae; genus Cordylochernes; species Cordylochernes scorpioides. The sequence continues at coordinate 19,129,747 of CP092867.1, read as the reverse complement.
AGAGTCAAATTTTTGTTCATACTTGGTTATCTCGTGTATCTTCAATAAAGGTCACTGTAATATCTTTCAGAGTTATTGTCCCGAAATACAAGCATATACTTGTACATGCTAAAAGGTACAACTTCCTTAAGTTTTGCCTCCATGAGTGTACTTGATAAATCGATGTGAAATCCTTTTATCAATGACTGGATGCTTAGCCCATAAAATGCAATATGATGTGATAATAAGTTTTTGTTCCTTTTGTCGAGAATTTCTTTGCTCCATTACCCGTATATAACGCTATTCCTCCTATTTGATGGGATTCTTTTGGCTGGGACCCCGGAAGTTTTACTGTAATTTGTTTGAAAGATGCATTTCCACATGACATTGTCAGGTTGTGAGGGAGACGTAAGAACTTGAGATTATTCCCTCACACTGTGTGAGAGAGAGTGGTTTGTTGAAAGATCTTCAGGAACATATTCGTAAAGAATCATTTAGAATTTTTCGAAATAACACAGAAATGTGAGAACACACAATAACATATAAAGCTAAAATATATATAAAATATCGCTTGTGTTTTATCGACACATTGAGTGTTACACAACAATAGTCACACACAATATCTCTGTAACGGGGCTGTGGTGGGTGACATCAAGGACGTCTGTCCTCCAGGATGAGGTGGGCGGCCTTCTCGGCGATCATGATGACCGGGGCGTTGGTGTTGCCGGACACCACGTGCGGCATGATGGAAGCGTCCACCACACGTAGCCCGGTCACCCCGCGCACCCTGACGCCCACATACAGCGGAATGTTACACCGCTTACATACAGGGTCCTAGCAAGCCTCTTGTAGGTCCCGACGATCTAGAGATCCCTGAAGTTCTGGGTATCAGAGTATAGAAATCCCCCTACAGTCCCATCTTACAGGTCCTCACATAAATTAGGGTACCTGAGTTAATGGTCCCCCACTCCCTCAGGGTCCGAAGAAAGTCCCCACCAAGACACCAGGGAAGTATCATACCTGAGTTGAGGGTCCACCACGGCTGCTGGGTCCGAGGCTGGTCCCATCTTGCAGGTCCTCACATAAATTAGGGTACCTGAGTTAATGGTCCCCCACTCCCTCAGGGTCCGAGGAAGGTCCCCACCAAGACACCAGTGAAGTATCATACCTGAGTTGAGGGTCCACCACGGCTGCTGGGTCCGAAGCTGGTCCCATCTTGCAGGTGCCCACAGGATGGTACACGGTAATAGTGAAGAAACGGATGTAGCAGCGCAGGTAGTCGTCGCTGAAGAAAGGAAGATGTCGGCACTCCTTGGGAGGTATGTCAACCATCCGGGTTCCCAACTTCTTAAACGGCTCGGAGTCACCGAGCTTCTTGACGATTTTAATACCTGCAACCACCATCGTACTGTGAGAAATTTCATATCTAGAGCTCTATTTCATCGTTCTCAATTATAGTCTGTCTTCTCTAAGGTACCAGGTACATATCGGAAACATTTCATAACTTTTATAAACACGCTACTTCTCAAATGCAAATGAAAAAGCAATTTAAAATGGCACGTTTCTGGGAAATCAGTATTTAATACACGCTGACCACCGCAACTGTGTGCTGAGGCCGTCGGAATATCGAAAGAAAACATCTTGCACGATCAGGGATGGGAAAGCTCTGCACAAGGTGGGCGACGTATTTGTTGAATGCAGATCAATAACAAATACACAAGCGAAATTCGAAGCAATGTTTGGACCGATTCAAGAGGGATCCGATGTTTGAGCACTTACCTTCCACCAGAGCCTCCAGATCTGCAAGGTCCGCGAAAGTCTGAGGGTCGATGAGAGGATGGTCGTAGGGGTCCGCGGACTTGAGACGGATTGTTCCGCGGGACTTAGGCCGTAGGAGGTAGGGGAACAAGGTGAACCCGGGTAGACTGTTGTAGGGGGCGTACACCTCGTTGTAGACCTGCAGCACTGTGCGATCAGAAAGATAAAATGTTTTTGAAAGGTGATGGTGGAGGTACATGAGAATCCCTTAGGCTGTCAAGAGAACCAAGGAGAGCTCTATCTCCGAAGTATACATGCCCCTTCTGCTTAGTAAACCTGATTGAAGCAAGAGGTCTTGACTTCTACGGCCTGTCATTCGAAGAGACAAAGGACTAGAAAAACCAATTATACAGGGCACGGTAGAGGAAACAAGGAAAAGGGGACAACTTAGAAAAGATTAATGAATCCCATTTCTTTCAATCGATGTTAGGTTTAAAAATGAAAGAAAGAGTGTCACCTCCTCCAACATGTCCAAGGCCTTCACGATGGTCCTGGAAGTGTCGCTAAATGGGGCCGAGGGCATCAGGAAGATCTGGAGGTCCGGCCAGTCCAGACTGGGGTCCATCTGGGAGGAACTCACGAAGCCAATGCCCTCCACGGCCACCATGGTCAGCGGACCTGGACACAGCTCTCTCGCTGACACCCACACTCTCAACATCACAACATTCTCAGAATTATTAACCTGAAGTGTTATCACCAGAGTATGGAAGTTTAATGTACATGTATTTTACATAAAATTAATGATGTGGATTATGACACAGCTCGCTAACACGTCCTATATTACATTCATAGATAGGTAAAACAAACTTTATGGTATCATTACATAAACATCATTATTGTACGTGTCTTTCTGTACAATTAGTTGTGGTATAAGTCATGGCTCCCTCCACATTTGAGAGAAGAAATCCTTCTTCCTATTGCAGCTAATACAAGCGAGGAAGTCTTACTCCCCCTGGAACCTCTGTGCTCCTATCTGAGACGTACCAAACACACATGTCTCTACAAGGTAGGTTGGCATCGATGGCAACCCCAGTCTCGGCAGTTAGATATCTCTGCCATGACTTGTAGCGGTCAAAACCTAGATCGCCTCTGGTAGTTGCTTGAGCCAGGATATCTTCTTAGTCAAATAAATCTAAGAGATCCAATCTGGGGATTAAGTTTCTTGATATCAGTTTTTATTATTACATGAACTCTCTCAAGTTTTCGGCTGATGCCCTTCCACTGTAATAACACAATAACTACGTATTATTGTAAAAAGGCATCTCCTTATCGTGCAATCGAAAGTTGCTGATGACTTGCGCATCTATCGGAATAAATATCAACTATTCTCGTTGATTTTTAATTATTCCAGAATTATTGTGTATACGTATTGAAATACCTATTATTGTGTTACTCCAGTCGAAGCTTGAGGTTATATAATTAAAAAAATAAACTAGTAAATGAACTTATCCTCGGATAGATCTTAGATTTATTCCATTATAAGGACAGAGGAGATTAACATTTATTATATCGTCGGCTAGTCCAATGTACGGACCGTTGGGAAGTTATGGACGAATCCTGGATCAGCAATTCTATATTGACAATGTGCAAAATTTTGTTACTTATAGAAGATTTATTTTTTTGAAGTAGTATAAAGATTTGGTGTTTTCTCCACTCGCACATATATTTATGTTTCAAGATGAATCATAACAAGTGTTTGGTAGAGGTCATTCTTATAGTTCCTCTATCAGCTTTCATTCTTCTAAATATCTCTTACATTGTGCTAATAATTGACCTCTATATATATCCTCTATGAAAAGCTCCCTAGCCACCTTTAGTTAGGTTGTCAGTTTATAGTTTATCCCTTTTAAATTGTGGGCCTGTCCCTCGATCTTCCAATCAAACAATCTCCGCTGATAGAATAATTATACAGACTCACAACGACCAGTATAATTGTCCAATTGGAGGCATGCAATGGACTCCCTCTCACAAAGACGTGAATGAGACAGCAGATAAACTAGCAAAATTACCGTAGATCTCAATTTGATTCTCTACTAATCAACATGAGGAAAGAATTTTGAACATAAATGTATTAGAAATTGGACAATGAAGAAACACCATATTACGGTACGGTACGTACGGTATCACTAAGTATTAAACTAGAGGTAATGATTAAGCCTCAACTTTTCTATTTATTCTTAATATAAGAGAAGCACTCCGCCATATGTCCTTTCTAAGACACAGTCTTACGTTCAGCTGTGAAAGAACATACCCGATAAAACATCTCCTATACTAGGAATAAATAGAAAAGGTTGAAAGGCCTAATAAATCCCTGCATTTTAGTAATCTTCCCATTGAATCCATATTTTCTAACTACATAACATTTATAGCACAAATCGCATGATTCCAGAAAATACCTGTGTAAAGCAATATTCCTCATATTCCACGCTACTTCACTGTGAGGAAACCAAAGTTTGTGGGACATATTAACGTCAATAACTAGTTAGAAGAATGTAATGCTAAACTGATCTGAACGTTACACTACTGCCATCTATAGAAATAATGAACAACTAAATGGTAATCTCTAGATTAGTATCAAAATGTTGACTCTATAAATCAAGATGAGAGCCGAATAAAGCATTTATATAGTTTAATATTAGAAAAAAAAAACTATTATACCCGGGTAACGCCAGGAGCTACCAGCGCGCGGACATTGACGTTGTAGTCTCGCTTTGTTTTGCTTCGCGATATCGTATAATGTTGACACTTGTTTCTATTTCCTTGTAAAATCCATGAAATGTGATGCCAATTAACATCTATACATAATCATTCCCGGCGTCTTTATCTCCTATGTTGGAACAGGCAGTATTCAATCAATGACTAGAGAGAGTGAAGGAGTTGTACTCGACCTACCCTCGGGTTTGAAGACGTACGACTGGAACTCTGAGATCAGATCGTCCCGGGTGTAAGGCAGCGAGATGTTCACGGTGTAGTAGAGGCCAGCCGTGCCGGGGTGCTCCTGGAGGTTGTCACCCACGGGGAGGTCGGCGACCACAGGGATCTGTCGACCACACTCTCTTGCTGTCGCTATACTGTGGAACCATCAAAGAGGATATTAGTATCTGTAGTAAAGAATGGCAGCATTTAGAGACTCGCCACATAAATGTGTTGTTACATTTCTATGTACACTTCGTTCAAACTTTGATAATCAAGGCGGGTGGAAGGAATTTGAGACTGCAAAAACACAACACATTACTACACATGTAAAGGCAAGTGAAGGTTTTATACTTATTGCATTGGGCTCGCGTAAGACTGGACCTATTGATGTTTTATATATTTCACTTTAATTAACTATTCCAATGCGGATATCTGTCTAGAGGGTGGTTGCAGTAAGTTTTTACCACATATGTGAGTAACGGAATTGTTCATTCGGAGTATTACTTGGATGGTCGAACTCTTGAGAGTTGTAAAAGTGAAAAAGAAGATATTTTACGTGGAAATATGTGGCTAAATTTCCTCGTTGTTAAAATAAGAACGATTCTCCACGTAAATATCCATTCGTTGTCTCCCGATAATTCCAGATCCACTCTAGACCTGTTTCTAGTAAATTTCCGACAATCCTAATGGCGGTAATGGTAGATAGACATCAACGTATGAACACTTCATCCATAGAAGGTAAGGAGGCGAAAGATCAGTTTATATACAGTTCAAGTTTAATGCGAAACATAAGATGACTTCTAAAAGGGATTTTATGTTTGTCGTTTCCCCAGATCTCTTAGCTCTCTCTCGATCAGCTCCTATTACAGCAACTATAGTAGATTAATGCAATGGACACTAGACTGATCACCCATGTAATGAAGTGTAGTGAAAGATAAGCTAGTTCAAAGTGAGATAGACAACCAATGTAATGTAGTGTAGTGAAAGTACAAAGTACCCCGAGAGACTCCAGATGGTCGCGGTGCCCCACCCCAGACAACATGAGGATCTGCGGTGACCCCACCGTCCCCCCGGACACGATGACCTCTCCCCGGGCCTGCGCCATCCAGTCCTCTCTCTTGTGGCGGAACTCCACGCCGACAGCCCGGCGCCCCTCGTCAAACACCACCTGACACAACACTTTGCTGTGAAATTCTTAAATTAAAACTTATAGGCAGGAATAACACATGTATACATATAGATTTAGCATGTAAAATATGCTAGTACCACGTGTAAACATGAAGTTTCTTAAACTTCTAAGTGGTGTTCTGCTTTATATAATCGACATGGAATAGAAAACATCTAATATATATATATATATATATATAGTGTATCATAAGATCCTAAAAGAGAGCCGACAGGATCAGCAATTACAGTACGGTCATGCTTTATTAGCCAAGTTAATCATAGCTCTATGTTTCTTTGTGTCAACAAGATAATTTACATATTGACAACTCTCTCATCGACTTTATATGTTACCTTAATGTATGCCTCGACAGACACACCAATTAGACTTTACATGGGGATAGTATCCTGATGACAAAAATGTAAGTTGGGACAATAGTTTCTTAGAGATAGTGTACGTACTCTCTTCACAAAAGCGGAGGTGAGGATGTGGAGGTTGGTTCTGTTCTGTGCGGGATCCAGGAAGGCCTTCACGACACTGCACCGCGCTCCGTCCCTGATGGTGGCTTGGGGCTGGACGAATCCTGTGGGGACACACAATACGGTTTTCTCTAGCACTTTCTCATTGTCAAGATGGTATTTATAAATGGTTACTATTTGTCAGTGAGGTTTATTATTTCAGGTATGTCCTAAGACTGGCGTGTCTTTCTCTCCTCAATCAAGCTCCTATAAGATGGCTCCAGAGTTTTCAACTGGCGGCTAAACGTTCCATCCTTCAAGCAATCATTGGCTGTAATATGTATTTGCCATTAAATAGAAACGAAAAACCTCCCATGAAAAAAAAAAACCATCTGATGAGCGACATATTCCCTGATCAACAACGCTGGCAAAATCAAGAATGCTTCAACCTGATCTAATCTAACTTCCAGAAAAGACTGGGAATATCCATATTTTTGGGCTATATAATCTTCTCGTGGCCTAATCACGTTATAAGAAGTACGGAGTAAAATCAGAATGCCAGGTAAACGCAGCGGAAGACATCCAAGTTAGCGAAGTTTCGGAAAGGGGCATCACCATGCGGTCTGAAAACGGTAGGATGGTACCTGCACACTGGAGGGACGACAATAAGTCGCAGGATTGGACGCCACAGTGACCACCACACAGGTTGATGCTGGGGCTTCAGTGGGTTTAAAATACCAAGTAAAAACACTTTGTGATCTCAGCGCCGTGTCCTGTAATTATCCCCTCAACACAGATTCTCTTCGTCTATAGTGGAGCCAAGCCCTATCATCTTGGAACACTACTGACCAATCACATATATACATAGTAATGTATGCCGCCGCTTTGTGCTGGAGTCAGGTGATCACCACAGACGGATTTGGATACCACTCAGGTAATCTTCACAATTCCGCCTTCGCCACCGTGCGTTACATTGCACAAAGTGTTAGGCATCACGGCACGGCATCACCTACGGTATTTCCTTGTTGCATTACATGCCACAATAACGGGCCAGCACTATTTATAATATCTAGCCAGGAATGCATAATGAGTTTCACAATTATCCGGAATCTTCCTGCTCCTCGTGCCTTCCCCCATTTAGCATGTGTGACACTAGCTAAATCAACAGTTGACGCAACGCCAAAATATTTCTTATTTGGAAGCCTCCGTACAAGAAGCCGTCTCTTTGATTTGCTGCCTGACCGGGTGCTGCATACATTGGCTGTTTGACACACTTATTGATCATGATAAGTGTGAATATCAAAAGGATCCATCTATACTTGTTGTGGGTCTTTCTTTGATGATGTGTTTGACTCAATTTCATGAGTGAACGCATAAAAATTCTTTTCAATCCGATGTGGCTTCTTGTTGATACACACATTTCAATTTCTGTGAGTGTATAGCTACTATTAACATGGCATATCGAGGTTTACTCTCAAACAAAGCTTTTCAGAGAACTATGAACGATATCTGGAGACCAGGAAGAACTAGCGCGATACAAACCACCAGTACAGTTCTCAGTTCCAACTTTACACCAAGACAGAGTTTACTGGAGATGGCGGTGGAGGCCATCCACAGACAAGAATAAATTAATGAAATGTCTGTAGAGTTTATTTTTACCACACCCACCTCACTCTCTTTTCATATATATCACATAAATTAATTCTTTGTTGTGAAACATAGCGTTTTACTGGAAATGGAATGTCGCTAAGTGAACAGAGAGCTGCGCCACGTGGGAAGGTACGCAAGTTTGACCGCAAGCATAACTCAGTATAGCTATCGGGCCGTGTCAGTATCCTGTTGACGTCTGTCCAATGTTCCTCGATAGATTCAAGTTACTTCATGGCCATATTTTGTTGTCCCCCCTATACAACTACAAGGACGAAGAACATTCTGTAGTGAATTGTAGAACTGTAATAATGTAGAGTAAGAGATGAGAGAACTGTAATATGAAGAATCATGTAAGGAACTGCCTAGATGTAAAGACAGCCTTCACTACAGGCGAGATAACTGTTTATATACATCGCATCCATTTACATAGCTGTCCAGAGATACCTGTATAGTTGTGTCCATTGACGTCATTGTTACGTGGCCAGTAGAGTTCTGCAGACTCCAGGAAAGGCTTCAACAGAGGGGTGTGATAGGGGGGTCTGCTAACAGTTAATGGTCCCCCTGTGGCGTGGAGCTCTGGACATCACACCACAAACCTTCTAGAACGGGGACGTTACAATGAGAGGACAATTCGGATAACTGGGTTGGTATTTTAGCACGGTACATGCGGTGAACAACCGGCTTGAAACATTAGGTCACAAAAATGAGTTCCGTAAAATGACACCTACAACTAACCCGTAACATGTTCGTAAATTTGTAACAAAATTTGACAAAGGTATATTTGAAGTAGTGAAGAAATATATAGGAGGCACACAAGAAATATAAAGTATATTAAGGAAGTAGACAAAAAGTCAAAAAGAATAAAAGAAGTATATATTATAAGTATACAAATATAAAAGAAAAAGACAAGAAATATACAGGAAATAATCAAGATAGAAACAAAAAGTAAAAAAAAAAATATATAGATCCAGATAAGAAGTAAAAAATTAGTATAAAGTATATTAAGGAAGTAGACAAAAGGTAGAGACAAAATGTCAAGAAGAATAGAAGAGGTATACAAATATAAAAGAAGTAGACAAGAAATATACAAGACAGAAGTCAAGAAGTATAGATGTAAACAAGAAGTATAAATAAGAGAAGTAGACTTAAAAAAAAAAGGACATTTCTCCCGTCAAAATTGACGCACAAAACTTATGTAGGTTTTAATTTTCAAAATAAAAAAGGTTTCGATATTGTTGCACCAGGTTGCGGCTTGGCAGACTCTTCAGCCTGGATTCTCTCCTGTGCTGGGTCTTGCATCTTACCAGAGCGTGTTTCAACCATCCTACAAATTTATAAAAGGGAATAATGTGAAATAAGTCTTCTTTAAGTAGCCTCCAGAATCCTTTATTTATTTTTCTCACATCAAAGAGAGCAGTGAAGTGTCACACGTGTACCTAAATACAAATGATCATAATCTAAATAATCTGTTTTAAATAAATATCATAGAATATTTTATATAAAAATAAATAAATATATAATTTAAATTTCAAATATATTAAAAATAATATAAGAAATACGCCATTAATCATGATGTAACACTTCCCCCTCTCCAGAGGTCGTCACGTCCTCGTGATTGACCTCATCAATTCTTTCAAAATAGGGTTTGATTCTTGAGACATGGACAATCAATGGGTCTTGGCCAGGATTATCTTTTGGTTCAATTAAGTAATTTACGTTGGACAGCTTCTTTAATATTCTATATGGGCCAAAATATTTTCTCAGTAGTTTCTCACACTTTCCTATTTTCCTAATTGGTGTCCAAACTGCTACTAATTCTCCTGGTTCGTAGCTTTTTTCCATGTGTTTCTTGTCATAGTTCTTTTTCATTCTTTCTTGAGTCTTTATTGTGTTGTTAATAACTAATTTTCTTGTTCTGTTTATTTTGTCTAAGTGATGTTTTATGTATTCATCATAATCATCCTTGTCAATGTCCACCGAGATATTCCTGTCGTCCAAAAGAGACGTGGGTTCTCTTCCAAACATCAGGAAAAAGGGAGAATATCCTGTGGTTTCCTGAATTGTAGTATTGTAAGCGTGAGTGATGAATGGGAGTATTTCGTCCCAATTCTTCTGATCAGTGTTCACATACATACTGAGCATATTGATCAATGTTCTATTTAACCGCTCTGTCAATCCATTAGTCTGGGGATGATAGCTCGTTGTGAAGCAATGTTTAATCTTGCACGTTTTCTTCTTTATTCGCGTCCAAAGAAAAATCCTGAATGAGGCGGATTTTAATATTTTCCCAGCTCGTGAAACTAGCTTTGTGTAAATTCAACCAGGTTTTAGCGCTTCCCGTCATGTTCATGGCGGCATAACGAGAGATAATGTAGTCTGCCCAATGGTACAAGAAGCCAATTTCTTCAAGAGATTCAATCCATGGGCGAGGGTCTTCCGTTCCATCATACTTGGGGATGTCGATGTTGGGATTCAGGACAACTGGGTCGGAACTAGCATCTCTACCAATTGTTGCACCAGGTTGCGGCTTGGCAGACTCTTCAGCCTGGATTCTCTCCTGTGCTGGGTCTTGCATCTTACCAGAGCGTGTTTCAACCATCCTACAAATTCATAAAAGGGAATAATGAAATAAGTCTTCTTTAAGTAGCCTCCAGAATCCTTTATTTATTTTTCTCACATCAAAGAGAGCAGTGAAGTCACACGTGTACCTAAATACAAATGATCATAATCTAAATAATCTGTTTTAAATAAATATCATAGAATATTTTATATAAAAATAAATAAATATATAATTTAAATTTCAAATATATTAAAAATAATATAAGAAATACGCCATTAATCATGATGTAACAATATAGTAGTTGAAATTCTGACATATGTATATTATCCGATTTCTAGTTCTTGGAGATTGGGTTCATTAAAGAGATTTTGGCAAAGGTTAGGTCCCCTCTTGTGAAGTGGCTTGGTGCGTTGATCTCTCGACAGACCGAAGAGTTCACGGGGCCCTCCCTACATTGGCACACTCCTGACGCTACATACTGTACAGATGGCCTACATTGAAATTGATTTAGATGTGAAAGTTTAGTTATGCATATTTTATTGTAATAATATAAAGCTATTTTATATTTTGCAATTTGTAGAGAATGGGGAAGATGTTCACAATTAAAAAAAAACACCTTTCTCATTTATAACTATGAAGTCGTAGGGGTCTCGGTTTCTCTGTACTGAGGAAGGTCTGATACCATGGTAAAAAAAATATTGATTTTTTTCTCGAGTTTGTAGAAGCTGTTGCTTAATTGCTGATCTGCCTGTTCTGGGTGAGCTGTAGGACCTACCGGTATTGGCGGCGATGTCAGGGTCCAGGTTGTCCTCGGACTTGAGGAAGAAAGGTAGGACATCCTTCCAGGACCATCCCTCGCAGCCTTCCTCCGCCCAGCGGTCGTAGTCCAGTCGGTTACCGCGGTGGTACACCATCAGGTTGAGGATGCTGGTTCCTCCCAGGACCTTGCCGCGGGGCCAGTTACATTGCTGCACGGCGGGGCAACCACGTTAGCCAACTGTTAAAAAAGAGACCAATATTTTTAAATAATTATATATTTTTTAAATACTAAATTTCTGTCTTAATATACACTCAAAGAAGTGAAAAGTCTTTGATGTTGTTTGTTTTTAAAGGATACAGAGACAATTTTGTTCATACTTGGTTATCTCGCGTGTCTTCAATAAAGGTAACTGTGTATCAAATATCTTTCAGAGTTATTGTCTGAATCCCGATATACTTGCTACAAGCTGATGAGCTTGAGACATTAGCTGATGAATATTGAGACATGTTCTGATGAGTACTGAAACATATGTGATGAGTGATTATCTATATAGATAATACCGTAACAGAGTTTTCCATTGTAAAGTCCTGAGCTATCTCCTCCGAAGATTCTGAACTACACATAACAATCTATATACCAAAATTTTCGTTATTTTTTTCTTCGTGTCATAGGCCTGTTTTTATTTTCCTAATGTTAACAGTTATTTTTATTTTTTAATTTAATCTATTTTACAATCGTAGATTTTTTGCATTTATCATCATCAATCATTTGTTTTGAAATTCCGTAGAAAGTGTTTTGAAATAATATATATATCTGATTAATTTATTATGTAAGTACTTTGTTATAGTTTTTCATTTAAATATATACATTTTTCGATTTGTAGCTTGAATTATTACTTTATTCTATAATAATTATCTTTTATAACTGTTTGTTATAGTTTTTCATTTGAATTTAGCTCCATTTTTGTCTTATTTCTTCTGTATATTAAAAAAAATATTGAAACTTAGTTTTTCATTTAAATATATACATTTTTCTATTTGTAGATTGAATTATTATTACTTTATTCTATAATAATTATCTTTTATAACTGTTTGTTATAGTTTTTCATTTGAATTTAGCTCCATTTTTGTGTCTTATTTCTTCTGTATATTGAAAAAAATATTAAAACTTAGAATTAAGCTTTGCTTTTTCATATACATGTTTGTTACACATTTAGCAATATATATACCAAAATATTTTTTTGGATACTTAACTCTTTTAGTGAATTTTTGTCAGGGGGGCTGCAAAAGTGCCTTACTTATTTTGGAATATTTAACTTTTTTGGTGAATTTTTGTCAGGGAAGCTATGGACTGCCATAATCATTCAATATGTTGATGTTCTTCTCATAAAAAAAATATTTGGGTTTAGAATTGCGCTTTGCTTTTTTATATACATATTATTTGCACATTTTTTTTTTCATCAATTGTTTCCTCACTTACTTGGGATTTTCTTTTTATGCCTGTCCTGGCTTTCAGTTTTATAGTTTTCCTCTGCTTGGTTCTTATTTTACCTTTTTTTACCTTTTATTACTTTATTCTATAATAATTATCTTTTATAACTGTTTGTTATAGTTTTTCATTTGAATTTAGCTCCATTTTTGTGTCTTATTTCTTCTGTATATTGAAAAAAATATTAAAACTTAGAATTAAGCTTTGCTTTTTCATATACATGTTTGTTACACATTTAGCAATATATATACCAAAATATTTTTTTGGATACTTAACTCTTTTAGTGAATTTTTGTCAGGGGGGCTGCAAAAGTGCCTTACTTATTTTGGAATATTTAACTTTTTTGGTGAATTTTTGTCAGGGAAGCTATGGACTGCCATAATCATTCAATATGTTGATGTTCTTCTCATAAAAAAAATATTTGGGTTTAGAATTGCGCTTTGCTTTTTTATATACATATTATTTGCACATTTTTTTTTTCATCAATTGTTTCCTCACATGCTTGGAATTTTCTTTTTATGCCTGTCCTGGCTTTCAGTTTTATAGATTTCCTCTGCTTGGTTCTTATTTTACCTTTTTTTTTGAGCGTCTTCTGTCATGCCTCGGAAAGGCCGTGGAAGACTCACTTTTCATCTCTCTTTGGCATCTTTTTTTTTCTCATTAATAAGACCTAATCCAAATAATTTAATAGTGTGTGACTTTTTTTTTTATTAAATTATTTGGATTAGGTCTTATTTTCTTTTATTAATTTGTTATAGTTTTTCATTTGAATTTAGCTCCATTTTTGTGTCTGTCTTTTTTTTTCTTCTCATAAATAGGCTGATGCTGTATTTGTGTACTCAATTGTTGCTTTTTTTTTATTAAATTATTTGGATTAGGTCTTATTTTCTTTTATTAATTTATGCCTGTCCTGGCTTTCAGTTTTATAGATTTCCTCTGCTTGGTTCTTATTTTACCTTTTTTTTTTTGAGCGTCTTCTGTCATGCCTCGGAAAGGCCGTGGAAGACTCACTTTTCATCTCTCTTTGGCATCTTTTTTTTTCTCATTAATAAGATTTCTTTTATTAATTTGTTATAGTTTTTCATTTGAATATAGCTCCATTTTTGTGTCTGTCTTTTTTTTTCATCTCATAAATAGGCTGATGCTGTATTTGTGTACTCAATTGTTGCTTTTTTTTTATTAAATTATTTGGATTAGGTCTTATTTTCTTTTATTAATTTGTTATAATTTTTCATTTGAATTTAGCTCCATTTTTGTGTCTGTCTTTTTTTTTCATCTCATAAATAGGCTGATGCTGTATTTGTGTACTCAATTGTTGCTTTTTGTGTCTGGTTTCTTTTTTGCAGTATTTTTTTGGAATCCTTTTTTTTTTCATCAATTGTTTCCTCACATGCTTGGAATTTTCTTTTTATGCCTGTCCTGGCTTTCAGTTTTATAGATTTCCTCTGCTTGGTTCTTATTTTACCTTTTTTTTTTTGAGCGTCTTCTGTCATGCCTCGGAAAGGCCGTGGAAGACTCACTTTTCATCTCTCTTTGGCATCTTTTTTTTTCTCATTAATAAGATTTCTTTTATTAATTTGTTATAGTTTTTCATTTGAATATAGCTCCATTTTTGTGTCTGTCTTTTTTTTTCATCTCATAAATAGGCTGATGCTGTATTTGTGTACTCAATTGTTGCTTTTTGTGTCTGGTTTCTTTTTTGCAGTATTTTTTTGGAATCCTTTTTTTTTTCATCAATTGTTTCCTCACATGCTTGGAATTTTCTTTTTATGCCTGTCCTGGCTTTCAGTTTTATAGATTTCCTCTGCTTGGTTCTTATTTTACCTTTTTTTTTTTGAGCGTCTTCTGTCATGCCTCGGAAAGGCCGTGGAAGACTCACTTTTCATCTCTCTTTGGCATCTTTTTTTTTCTCATTAATAAGATTTCTTTTATTAATTTGTTATAGTTTTTCATTTGAATATAGCTCCATTTTTGTGTCTGTCTTTTTTTTTCATCTCATAAATAGGCTGATGCTGTATTTGTGTACTCAATTGTTGCTTTTTTTTTATTAAATTATTTGGATTAGGTCTTATTTTCTTTTATTAATTTGTTATAGTTTTTCATTTGAATTTAGCTCCATTTTTGTGTCTGTCTTTTTTTTTCATCTCATAAATAGGCTGATGCTGTATTTGTGTACTCAATTGTTGCTTTTTGTGTCTGGTTTCTTTTTTGCAGTATTTTTTTGGAATCCTTTTTTTTTTCATCAATTGTTTCCTCACATGCTTGGAATTTTCTTTTTATGCCTGTCCTGGCTTTCAGTTTTATAGATTTCCTCTGCTTGGTTCTTATTTTACCTTTTTTTTTTTGAGCGTCTTCTGTCATGCCTCGGAAAGGCCGTGGAAGACTCACTTTTCATCTCTCTTTGGCATCTTTTTTTATCTCATTAATAAGATTTCTTTTATTAATTTGTTATAGTTTTTCATTTGAATTTAGCTCCATTTTTGTGTCTGTCTTTTTTTTTTCATCTCATAAATAGGCTGATGCTGTATTTGTGTACTCAATTGTTGCTTTTTGTGTCTGGTTTCTTTTTTGCAGTATTTTTTTGGAATCCTTTTTTTTTTCATCAATTGTTTCCTCACATGCTTGGAATTTTCTTTTTATGCCTGTCCTGGCTTTCAGTTTTATAGATTTCCTCTGCTTGGTTCTTATTTTACCTTTTTTTTTTTGAGCGTCTTCTGTCATGCCTCGGAAAGGCCGTGGAAGACTCACTTTTCATCTCTCTTTGGCATCTTTTTTTTTCTCATTAATAAGACCTAATCCAAATAATTTAATAGTGTGTGACTTTTTTTTCTATTAAATTATTTGGATTAGGTCTTATTTTCTTTTATTAATTTGTTATAGTTTTTCATTTGAATTTAGCTCTATTTTTGTGTCTGTCTTTTTTTTTCTTCTCATAAATAGGCTGATGCTGTATTTGTGTACTCAATTGTTGCTTTTTTTTTTTATTAAATTATTTGGATTAGGTCTTATTTTCTTTTATTAATGTATGCCTATCCTGGCTTTCAGTTTTATAGATTTCCTCTGCTTGGTTCTTATTTTACCTTTTTTTTTTGAGCGTCTTCTGTCATGCCTCGGAAAGGCCGTGGAAGACTCACTTTTCATCTCTCTTTGGCATCTTTTTTTTTCTCATTAATAAGATTTCTTTTAATAATTTGTTATAGTTTTTCATTTGAATATAGCTCCATTTTTGTGTCTGTCTTTTTTTTTCATCTCATAAATAGGCTGATGCTGTATTTGTGTACTCAATTGTTGCTTTTTTTTTATTAAATTATTTGGATTAGGTCTTATTTTCTTTTATTAATTTGTTATAGTTTTTCATTTGAATTTAGCTCCATTTTTGTGTCTGTCTTTTTTTTTCATCTCATAAATAGGCTGATGCTGTATTTGTGTACTCAATTGTTGCTTTTTGTGTCTGGTTTCTTTTTTGCAGTATTTTTTTGGAATCCTTTTTTTTTTCATCAATTGTTTCCTCACATGCTTGGAATTTTCTTTTTATGCCTGTCCTGGCTTTCAGTTTTATAGATTTCCTCTGCTTGGTTCTTATTTTACCTTTTTTTTTTTGAGCGTCTTCTGTCATGCCTCGGAAAGGCCGTGGAAGACTCACTTTTCATCTCTCTTTGGCATCTTTTTTTTTCTCATTAATAAGATTTCTTTTATTAATTTGTTATAGTTTTTCATTTGAATATAGCTCCATTTTTGTGTCTGTCTTTTTTTTTCATCTCATAAATAGGCTGATGCTGTATTTGTGTACTCAATTGTTGCTTTTTGTGTCTGGTTTCTTTTTTGCAGTATTTTTTTGGAATCCTTTTTTTTTTCATCAATTGTTTCCTCACATGCTTGGAATTTTCTTTTTATGCCTGTCCTGGCTTTCAGTTTTATAGATTTCCTCTGCTTGGTTCTTATTTTACCTTTTTTTTTTTGAGCGTCTTCTGTCATGCCTCGGAAAGGCCGTGGAAGACTCACTTTTCATCTCTCTTTGGCATCTTTTTTTTTCTCATTAATAAGACCTAATCCAAATAATTTAATAGTGTGTGACTTTTTTTTCTATTAAATTATTTGGATTAGGTCTTATTTTCTTTTATTAATTTGTTATAGTTTTTCATTTGAATTTAGCTCTATTTTTGTGTCTGTCTTTTTTTTTCTTCTCATAAATAGGCTGATGCTGTATTTGTGTACTCAATTGTTGCTTTTTTTTTTATTAAATTATTTGGATTAGGTCTTATTTTCTTTTATTAATTTATGCCTATCCTGGCTTTCAGTTTTATAGATTTCCTCTGCTTGGTTCTTATTTTACCTTTTTTTTTTTGAGCGTCTTCTGTCATGCCTCGGAAAGGCCGTGGAAGACTCACTTTTCATCTCTCTTTGGCATCTTTTTTTTTCTCATTAATAAGATTTCTTTTATTAATTTGTTATAGTTTTTCATTTGAATATAGCTCCATTTTTGTGTCTGTCTTTTTTTTTCATCTCATAAATAGGCTGATGCTGTATTTGTGTACTCAATTGTTGCTTTTTTTTTATTAAATTATTTGGATTAGGTCTTATTTTCTTTTATTAATTTGTTATAGTTTTTCATTTGAATTTAGCTCCATTTTTGTGTCTGTCTTTTTTTTTCATCTCATAAATAGGCTGATGCTGTATTTGTGTACTCAATTGTTGCTTTTTGTGTCTGGTTTCTTTTTTGCAGTATTTTTTTGGAATCCTTTTTTTTTTCATCAATTGTTTCCTCACATGCTTGGAATTTTCTTTTTATGCCTGTCCTGGCTTTCAGTTTTATAGATTTCCTCTGCTTGGTTCTTATTTTACCTTTTTTTTTTGAGCGTTTTCTGTCATGCCTCGGAAAGGCCGTGGAAGACTCACTTTTCATCTCTCTTTGGCATCTTTTTTTTTCTCATTAATAAGACCTAATCCAAATAATTTAATAGTGTGTGACTTTTTTTTTATTAAATTATTTGGATTAGGTCTTATTTTTCTTTTATTAATTTGTTATAGTTTTTCATTTGAATTTAGCTCCATTTTTGTGTCTGTCTTTTTTTTTCTTCTCATAAATAGGCTGATGCTGTATTTGTGTACTCAATTGTTGCTTTTTTTTTATTAAATTATTTGGATTAGGTCTTATTTTCTTTTATTAATTTGTTATAGTTT
This sequence comes from Cordylochernes scorpioides, assembly GCA_030710605.1. Classification (NCBI taxonomy): domain Eukaryota; kingdom Metazoa; phylum Arthropoda; class Arachnida; order Pseudoscorpiones; family Chernetidae; genus Cordylochernes; species Cordylochernes scorpioides. The sequence continues at coordinate 19,111,772 of CP092867.1, read as the reverse complement.
TTCATTTGAATTTAGCTCCATTTTTGTGTCTGTCTTTTTTTTTCATCTCATAAATAGGCTGATGCTGTATTTGTGTACTCAATTGTTGCTTTTTGTGTCTGGTTTCTTTTTTGCAGTATTTTTTTGGAATCCTTTTTTTTCCATCAATTGTTTCCTCACATGCTTGGAATTTTCTTTTTATGCCTGTCCTGGCTTTCAGTTTTATAGATTTCCTCTGCTTGGTTCTTATTTTACCTTTTTTTTTTTGAGCGTCTTCTGTCATGCCTCGGAAAGGCCGTGGAAGACTCACTTTTCATCTCTCTTTGGCATCTTTTTTTTTCTCATTAATAAGACCTAATCCAAATAATTTAATAGTGTGTGACTTTTTTTTTTATTAAATTATTTGGATTAGGTCTTATTTTTCTTTTATTAATTTGTTATAGTTTTTCATTTGAATTTAGCTCCATTTTTGTGTCTGTCTTTTTTTTTCTTCTCATAAATAGGCTGATGCTGTATTTGTGTACTCAATTGTTGCTTTTTTTTAATTAAATTATTTGGATTAGGTCTTATTTTCTTTTATTAATTTGTTATAGTTTTTCATTTGAATTTAGCTCCATTTTTGTGTCTGTCTTTTTTTTTCATCTCATAAATAGGCTGATGCTGTATTTGTGTACTCAATTGTTGCTTTTTGTGTCTGGTTTCTTTTTTGCAGTATTTTTTTGGAATCCTTTTTTTTTTCATCAATTGTTTCCTCACATGCTTGGAATTTTCTTTTTATGCCTGTCCTGGCTTTCAGTTTTATAGATTTCCTCTGCTTGGTTCTTATTTTACCTTTTTTTTTTTTGAGCGTCTTCTGTCATGCCTCGGAAAGGCCGTGGAAGACTCACTTTTCATCTCTCTTTGGCATCTTTTTTTTTCTCATTAATAAGACCTAATCCAAATAATTTAATAGTGTGTGACTTTTTTTTCTATTAAATTATTTGGATTAGGTCTTATTTTCTTTTATTAATTTGTTATAGTTTTTCATTTGAATTTAGCTCTATTTTTGTGTCTGTCTTTTTTTTTCTTCTCATAAATAGGCTGATGCTGTATTTGTGTACTCAATTGTTGCTTTTTTTTTTATTAAATTATTTGGATTAGGTCTTATTTTCTTTTATTAATTTATGCCTATCCTGGCTTTCAGTTTTATAGATTTCCTCTGCTTGGTTCTTATTTTACCTTTTTTTTTTTGAGCGTCTTCTGTCATGCCTCGGAAAGGCCGTGGAAGACTCACTTTTCATCTCTCTTTGGCATCTTTTTTTTTCTCATTAATAAGATTTCTTTTATTAATTTGTTATAGTTTTTCATTTGAATATAGCTCCATTTTTGTGTCTGTCTTTTTTTTTCATCTCATAAATAGGCTGATGCTGTATTTGTGTACTCAATTGTTGCTTTTTTTTTATTAAATTATTTGGATTAGGTCTTATTTTCTTTTATTAATTTGTTATAGTTTTTCTTTTGAATTTAGCTCCATTTTTGTGTCTGTCTTTTTTTTTCATCTCATAAATAGGCTGATGCTGTATTTGTGTACTCAATTGTTGCTTTTTGTGTCTGGTTTCTTTTTTGCAGTATTTTTTTGGAATCCTTTTTTTTTTCATCAATTGTTTCCTCACATGCTTGGAATTTTCTTTTTATGCCTGTCCTGGCTTTCAGTTTTATAGATTTCCTCTGCTTGGTTCTTATTTTACCTTTTTTTTTTGAGCGTTTTCTGTCATGCCTCGGAAAGGCCGTGGAAGACTCACTTTTCATCTCTCTTTGGCATCTTTTTTTTTCTCATTAATAAGACCTAATCCAAATAATTTAATAGTGTGTGACTTTTTTTTTATTAAATTATTTGGATTAGGTCTTATTTTTCTTTTATTAATTTGTTATAGTTTTTCATTTGAATTTAGCTCCATTTTTGTGTCTGTCTTTTTTTTTCTTCTCATAAATAGGCTGATGCTGTATTTGTGTACTCAATTGTTGCTTTTTTTTTATTAAATTATTTGGATTAGGTCTTATTTTCTTTTATTAATTTGTTATAGTTTTTCATTTGAATTTAGCTCCATTTTTGTGTCTGTCTTTTTTTTTCATCTCATAAATAGGCTGATGCTGTATTTGTGTACTCAATTGTTGCTTTTTGTGTCTGGTTTCTTTTTTGCAGCATTTTTTTGGAATCCTTTTTTTTCCATCAATTGTTTCCTCACATGCTTGGAATTTTCTTTTTATGCCTGTCCTGGCTTTCAGTTTTATAGATTTCCTCTGCTTGGTTCTTATTTTACCTTTTTTTTTTTGAGCGTCTTCTGTCATGCCTCGGAAAGGCCGTGGAAGACTCACTTTTCATCTCTCTTTGGCATCTTTTTTTTTCTCATTAATAAGACCTAATCCAAATAATTTAATAGTGTGTGACTTTTTTTTTTATTAAATTATTTGGATTAGGTCTTATTTTTCTTTTATTAATTTGTTATAGTTTTTCATTTGAATTTAGCTCCATTTTTGTGTCTGTCTTTTTTTTTCTTCTCATAAATAGGCTGATGCTGTATTTGTGTACTCAATTGTTGCTTTTTTTTTATTAAATTATTTGGATTAGGTCTTATTTTCTTTTATTAATTTGTTATAGTTTTTCATTTGAATTTAGCTCCATTTTTGTGTCTGTCTTTTTTTTTCATCTCATAAATAGGCTGATGCTGTATTTGTGTACTCAATTGTTGCTTTTTGTGTCTGGTTTCTTTTTTGCAGTATTTTTTTGGAATCCTTTTTTTTTTCATCAATTGTTTCCTCACATGCTTGGAATTTTCTTTTTATGCCTGTCCTGGCTTTCAGTTTTATAGATTTCCTCTGCTTGGTTCTTATTTTACCTTTTTTTTTTTTAGCGTCTTCTGTCATGCCTCGGAAAGGCCGTGGAAGACTCACTCCCCTGACCGCTAGGCTATTTCTCTTGTTTACTTTTTTACCAATGCCTATAATTTTTCACCTGAAAGATTTTTTTTTTTTGTTATTCAATAAACTATTATCACTTATTTTTGGTCTTCTTTTTATTTACTTATTTTACTGGGGGTTGGTGGAAGGATGGTCTAAGCCGTTGGTTTTCGACCGCTACGACCCGGGTTCGATTCCCGCATTGGGCACTTTTTTCTGAAAAAATAAAAAAAAAAGCTCCAATGGCTTCTGATTCTTGCAAAAGTCCAACCCCACCAGCAAGCGCAAGTAATCAAACGGGGCTCTGGCACACTTGTACATGCAAAGTCGAACTGCTTTTCACATGTTTAGACATGTGGTGTACTTACAGTAAAAACAGTCGCCTACTCTACCCACCATGATTATCAAGGCCTGTACCACGTGTACTAGGGATAAGCAAAAAAAAAATTATTTTACTCATTGATCTATACATACAATTATTTGCATACAATTATATACATACAGTTTTCTACATTTTTGCGCTCTGCAGTCTAATATGTTGTTAACTAGCCGAGTGACCCGGGCAACGTCCCGGGTTTACCCGAAGGACCCACAGGTGAGAAACTATAGAAGAAAAATTTTAACAAATCAGAAAATGAAATTGCAAACAATGTCCTTTAAGGACATGAGAGCACATGCACTGTATCACCATACGTGTACCATTTTCAAAGACCCTGCTTAGGATTAAAACTTCTCAGAAGCATAACAATAGTACCAACCTAGAGGTTAACTGGTGTGGATGCATTCCTCTGGGAGTAAGACTATTGAGAAATTCAGTAGGGAGTTATTTTGCTTCTCCGCATTCTAACACTCCAACTGTTAACACTGTGGAAACACTGACTCATGTTTGGTAAGCAATTTCAGGGAAGAAACTATAGACATTGGATTAAATAAATTATTAATTAAATTGCATTAAATAAAAATTATTAGATTTAAATAAATATTATTCGAGTGAAAAAAAAAAGAAAAAATTAACAAATTAGAAAATAAAATTTCGAAAAATACAACTATATTGCAGATAAGATAAGAGGACCTTATTAAAAAATAAATAAACAAACTGTAATTCGACACTATCGATAATTCGACACTTTCGATAATTCGACACTTTCGATAATTCGACCATTTTAAAAATCAAATTTACAAGGTTGATTGTTGTTTAAATACAACTTTGATTTTGCATGCATAAACACAGGCTCTTGTAGCAAGAACCCAAATATTATTTATAGTCATAGCAAAAGCCAACTTTAGTGAAAATTGATGCCTCTTCAGAATGAATGGAAGACTGAAATCTGAAGGAGCAGAAGATATGGGTCATCTTTACATGTATGCTATCCAATGTTCGCACACTTGAAAAAGCTACATATAAAGTTGTCCGTGCGTAAACACAGGCTCTTGTAGCCAAGGTTTGGCCTTGAGCCTTATTTATAGTCATAGCAAAAGCCAACCTTAGTGAAAACTAACGCCTCTCTAGAATGAAGCGAAGGTTGGTATCCGAAGGGGCCAAAGATATTTCAGACACTATACAGTGTGTTCAACTTTGGGCACTGTCAGTATATGTGCTTCAAGGACATGAGAGCACATGCGCTGAAACACCATACGTGTTCCATCGCAAAGATCCTAAAGGCATTGGTGAAAGTATAAATAAATATTTTGGAAATGAACAAAAAATACATATATATATAAGAAAATAAATTGGAATAAAAATTTACAAACTATATTTCAGAGTGGATACATATTTGAAAGGAAAAAAAAAAAAGAAAATTGCAAACAACAAAACTATATTACAGATATGACATGAAAACTAACGCCTCTCTAGAATGAAGCGAAGGTTGGTATCCGAAGGGGCCAAAGATATTTCAGACACTATACAGTGTGTTCAACTTTGGGCACTGTCAGTATATGTGCTTCAAGGACATGAGAGCACATGCGCTGAAACACCATACGCGTTCCATCGCAAAGATCCTAAAGGCATTGGTGAAAGTATAAATGACCCATATATTCTGCTCCTTCAGATTTCAGTCTTCCATTCATTCTGAAGAGGCATCAGTTTTCACTAAAGTTTGCTTTTGCTATGACTATAAATAATATTTGGGTTCTTGCTACAAGAGCCTGTGTTTATGCATGCAAAAGCAAAGTTGTATTTAAACAACAATCAACCTTGTAAATTTGATTTTTAAAATGGTCGAATTATCGAAAGTGTCGAATTATCGAAAGTGTCGAATTATCGAGTGTCGAATTACAGTTTGTTTATGTATTTTTAATAAGGTCCTCTTATCTTATCTGCAATATAGTTGTATTTTTCGAAATTTTATTTTCTAATTTGTTAATTTCTTTCTTTTTTTTTCACTCTAATAATATTTATTTAAATCTAATAATTTTTATTTAATGCAATTTAATTAATAATTTATTTAATCCAATGTCTATAGTTTCTTCCCTGAAATTGCTTACCAAACATGAGTCAGTGTTTCCACAGTGTTAACAGTTGGAGTGTTAGAATGCGGAGAAGCAAAATAACTCCCTACTGAATTTCTCAATAGTCTCACTCCCAGAGGAATGCATCCACACCAGTTAACCTCTAGGTTGGTACTATTGTTATGCTTCTGAGAAGTTTTAATCCTAAGCAGGGTCTTTGAAAATGGTACACGTATGGTGATACAGTGCATGTGCTCTCATGTCCTTAAAGTAGTGTAGTTCTGTTGTTTGCAATTTCATTTTCTGATTTGTTAAAATTTTTCTTCTATAGTTTCTCACCTGCGGGTCCTTCGGGTAAACCCGGGGCGTTGCCCGGGTCACTCGGCTAGTTGATATATATACTGAGATGTGTAATCATCATTAATTATAACTTCGCTAAAGACCACTATTTATGGTGATGATTAATACGCCTTCTACGAGCTTTTCCGTGAAGCTCCTTAAGGCCAATTAACGAGAACAGATTACTTTTTATAAGCCCATTAGCGGCTGTTAATGAAGTATTTACAGAATACTCTTCTTTCTTTGTTTTTTAAAAGTTATTTTTTAAACTCATTTTCTTTAATGATTCTCTGAAAATTATGCAAACAATTCGTAGTTATTCTGAACATAGAATAAAATGTTAAAAAGACATGTCATCTTGACATTGGTTTCCCTAATCTTTTTAGCAATCCTGGCGGTGTGTGCGTGGGATGTTAATTAGGATAGGGAAGACAAACTGAAGGTCGTTGAGCTGACCTTGAGGCTGTGGACTCCACTGTCGCTAGGAGTCTACCGCCGTGACCAAGCCAAGAACTTCCCTCAAAGAAGAAAGCAGTCCCTATCAACGTTACAACGACAAAGCCACTCTTCACACCTCAAGAAAACAGAAGTAAACCATTCGAAACCTATTAACACCAATACGTTAAATCCCTGACAGAAACACGTCTGATTCTTATCAGAAACCACAAAGTTTACAAATCGTGGGTAATTTCTATACATCAGAATAATTATCAACAAATCTATTATCATATAAAACTCTGTCATACCATAAACCTTCTCTGCGTTGTTTCTCTTTGATTTAATGAAAGAAGGAAGATTTTTTTCTAAAATAAAATTGTTTTGCCACCCAGACGTTTGTCTTTCCTCATTTTTTTGTCCGTGACAATTCTATTGATGACAACAACACCCAGAGAAATAATGTCTTGCTAATAAGGTATTTTGGTTTTCCATTGTTTCCTCATTATCTGTGCAGTTGTTGGGGGTAAATAATTGCAAGTTAAATTGTTTAATAGCACATGGTTAGGAATCTAAACAATGGAAACACATTAGAAACAATAGAAAGAGCCAAGCTAAAATTTGAATCCGTATAATTCAGTTTGATACATGTTTACAATAAAATATTCATCAGTTGGCTTCGATTTGATAGATTTCCATTGCAGTAAAAAGTAGGGAAGATGCTTTTATTTATATAAGAAAAAATGTGTGTGTGCGGTTCGCGTTAAAATGATATCATTTATTGTACGTAGATGATGCACTAATGTTGAAATTAGACCTAGTAACCTTTGTGAATTGTTTGAAAAAGAGTAATTTCCGATTCCAATATCTATACATATTTATACTGTCCCCTCTAAGTCATCAATTCATTCAATAACTAAAGTTATAAAAGCAGAATAGCCTAATACTATATAGGAGATATCACAGCGGTGGATTAAATTGGGGAAACCCAAGAGAAGGTTCACCATTGATGAGCCAAGCTCTCCCATTATGTTTTTGACCACAGTAAAGACACTAGGAAGATATACTATGCATATAAAAGAAAAACAAAATCTCTCTCTATATAAGATGTTATCACTTCTAGTATTAAAGTTGTAGATGTATGAGAGTATATGAAGGAGAAATTGGTAAACTGATATTTATCACGTGTATATTGTTAATTATTCATTTCTGATTGCCTTTGCTTTCCAATCATCCGCTTCTAAACAGCAAAGACTACTTTTTACCTGTTTTCCTTAAATGTGTAAGAATGGTATTTCAACGATTTGTTCGGAGGTAAAACTCAAGCCTGGTTAACTCCATGTTTTCAGTGTTCCCCTCCCTGATACAAGAATAAATAGCAAACATCTCTAACAACGTAGTAAATCGGAGATCTACAAATTTTCTCTCTACTTCTCTCTCTTCGCGTCAAATAAAACCTCAGATTTAAATATCATCAATCCTATAATGTGGGTCGGTGAACGAGTGGTACAAACCGTCGATATCCACGACCCGGGATTGAATCCCACACTGGGCACTTTTTCACAATGAAAAAAATCGATACAATGGCCTTCCATTCTTGCAAAAGTCCAACTCTACCAGTGAGTGAAATTAATCAAACGGGACTGACTCTCTTGCACATTTGTAAATGCAAAATTTGAACTGCTTCCTACATGTGTAGACATATGATGCACTTACAAAGTAAAAGCAGTCGCCTCTACCACGTGTACTCTCTAGTGTTAATGAAAAAAAATATGATTTAAAAAAAAGTAAAAACTAAGGATTGAGCTGAAAGAAGACGTGAACTAGAGATTCTTAATACCCCTATCACTCTCACTCATTTCGTTCGTTAATTTTTTCACATCAGGATATATCATCATTATTATATGTAAATATGTTTTATGTTTCTCTTTGTTCTTTTTTTACTTTAAGATGAATCAATATGTATATATGAGAATACATGTCTAAATAGGTGCGTTTTATGTGTTTAAGAAGTTGATAACTAGAATTAAAGGCGGTAGCTGGTAAAGAGAGAGAAGAAGGAAGATAGAAGAAGACAAGCTACCCTGTTCTTGTAGGCGCCATAGGCCTGGGGCTGAGGCACAGTCCGGAACTTCCAGTCCAGCCGACCTTTGAGCATCATGAAGGACATCATGGGGACATCGGAGTAAAAGTCCGGCTTGCCGCCCGCCTCTAGGAGCAGCACCGTGACAGAGGGGTCCTCGGACAGCCGTCCAGCTAGGGTGGCTCCGCCGGACCCTCCCCCCGCTGGACAACACCGTCCCCTCTACAACCGGACTTATATACTGGATAGTACATCGTATGTAGGAACTGGGAAATCTATTCTAGGGAACACAATATAATATATAGGAGACGCTATGTTAACCTTCTTTAACGACAGGTCTATACCATGTCTGTGAATTCTCAGAGGTGGAATCATATACTAGGCAATCATCGGATTATATGTATACATATGCTTTTGTTAATATACATCAAGTCGAGTTCGACTTTCGATGACTCTATATGGACAAATATTCTCCTATTTCATTCTATACACAGTCAGGTAGATATATTTTTACAGTTGTGATGTGACAATGACATATCTCTCGGTCATTCGATCATATCTATGGTGGAAGGAGGAATCGATCATTCTTCAGATGGGAGGTTAAATATGTACAATCGAGAATATTGGCAAAGTCTAACATGAGATAGACTTTCTCTAATTGAAATAGATTTAAAATTTTAAAAAAATGCATTTTCTCAAACTTTCTCTAAACTGGATATAACTTCACTTTAGAGACAAAGTTATTTCTTCTTCTTCTTTTTCAAAAAACATCTTTAATTCCTACTTGATAATTGTTCTGACAGCTTTCCAATAGTGATAACTTCATGCCTTGATAGGATGGATAATCTCTCTGCTATCTTCTTTTAAGATTATCAATTCAAACTAGACTTAAATATGTCACTACTCTATCGGATAAAAACACTATCTAAAAATATACTATGAGAACAATGATCAATTTGGAGTTGAAGATGTTGATTTGAAGAAAGAGAATCCTGAAGTGAAATTTTGGCCATTTCAGAGAAAGGTTAGGACAGAATTCCACCCAATAGACAATTTCTTTTCTTCCCACCTCAAATTTGACTTTAATCTAATCTTTATCCCCAAGTTGTGGACCTATTCTCTCAGAAAGTTCTTCGGGAGATTATAAACTTGAAGATAAAGGTCTCTCCTCGACATAACTCTCAAAATATATTATTGAACAAGTCACACACACGAGTTAAAAAAATTGAATTATTTTCAAAATTTGGTAATAACTTCATGAGGCTAAAAGGCCATCTAAATCCAGGAGTTAATCCAATTGAAAGCTGTCATGACATGTATTAAATATTCAATCATGTCTTAACAAATCCTAACCATTAATGTAAAGTAATTCTGAAAAGTTAAGAAGCTACTGTCAAAACTCTGCTTTCACACAAAGACAAAAAGGTCTTAGATTTGATTAATAATTTGAAATCGTGGGGAAATATATTAACGATGAATGTCCCCAGAATTGTGTACTTGCTCCATCATATGCTCTGTGTCATTAAATGTCGTCAATGCATTTTAAAAATATTCTGAAACAAATTTCAAAAGGTTCTTCCGTATGGGAAAATGATTTATGCAATTAAATAGATCGTCCTTTATCAACCAGAGGATTTGCTTATTTTATTCCAAACTCCATACATTGCGATGACTCCCTGTCATCATTGCTAAGGGAAATGCTGTTGCTCAAAGTCTGGCCGCTATATGCCAGGGAGTCATACAAACTTGGGGGGATTCGTGTAGAAGGAGAAAATACTGCTTAACGGGGAACTCGTTCAATACAAGAATTTCCCAACCATGGTAGGAACTTGAAACTGTTTAACTTTGTAAGTAAGATTTGTTGATGTGGTGGTAAAATGCTGATATTTCTTTACACATACTTTCAAAGTTTTGACAATCCGTGTTTTGGTTTTGCTTCGATCGCATGCCTTTTACAATATTGCCTTTTCCGGAGATACAACCCTATATATATATGTAAATATGTATTAAAATTTTAAACTAAGTTTCATGTATAAAATATATTTTTAATTTTTTAATTTCCAAAAATATTTTTCCTTTCATTTCGAATTTCCTATTTATTTCTTGATATATACAGATATGTGACGCTTGACATGTATTTTAGAAAATTGTGTATGTATATAAGTAGGAAATGCGATTCAAAATAATCCTTCCCTGGAAGAGAGTGATAGCGAGTCACTGAAACGTCAGCAACTAAGTAAAAAAATAGTTGATGTAGCTATATAGTTTTCCAAACAAACTTCTAACCAACAAATGATCTTAAAAAATACCTTTCTCCTTTACAATTTGTAGTGTTAAATTTTGGAAGAAGAGGATTGGGTATGATAATATTTCAAAGAAAGATCTGAAATTCGAAGACATGAAGAGAATTATACAGAACAGGGTGAAGTGGTGTTCTCTGATGGTTGACCTCTGTATCGGAGATGGCTGTACTACATAATGATGATCGTTACCTTTTGATCTCAGCTTGAATTTGATCTGAAGTTAACAAACTCGACCAATTTTCGATTCTATATATATCGTATAGGAATATCTATAAATGAATAAAAGCAGTATAAACATCCTCTTAATACCACATTAATTTTCAGTTTAAAAAGAACAGATTGCCATGATACACATGACGCAATTGGATATTGTAAAGGGTTTGGAATTTTACAGAATAAAAATGTATTCAAAGCATGGATGAAAAAGCAAGAAACAAAAAAAAAAAACATTAAACGGAGAATAGATAAATAATTTTAATATAAACATTAAGAACACGGTTTTGTAAATTTTAAATACGAAAAACAAACATCAACAAATACTAACAGTTATATATAAGACATTAACGTGTCATCTGTAATCCAGAAAATTAAAATTATTTTCCACTACATTAAAATTAAAAGCAATTTCCTACTACCCCTACTACGGTGAGAAAAATACTGGGAGAACGCCTGGCTCATCAGTGGATGACCCCTTTTAGCTGCTTCCCTATTAAATAGATTACAGTGTTATGTCGTCTTCAGCGGGGACCAAGAGAACCGTCACAACTTATAACAGCTAAGAAAGGGGCTTCCAGAAGATTCTAAGAGACCCAGCAAGAGGTGAATTCATTTCAAACCGCCGTGTTGTTTTTCCTGCAGTCATTCGTCCATACTGTTAGAATTAGTAAATTCTTATATTGAGTTAGCATTAGAGTTTTTCTTCATTAAAAAGTATTGCTTTGATAGAGGTCATCAATTCAGAAACTGTTTATTTTCAACGTTATCAGGAGATGGGTAGGTGAAATCAACAATTGTGGCTAAGGAGGTAGATAAAACAGACATTCTGGAAAATAACGGTCAAAATTCAGCATGACCCATGCTCTGATGATCTGGGCTGCAGTGGCCTTGATCACCATACCCGACTGCAGAACAGGGGAGATCGAGGTGATGAAAGAACCTCAGAATCAAGAACCTCCTCCTGTGAATAAGCAGAACGATCTTCTAAAGGAAGCGCAGAATTTCCGGAAGTCTGTTAGAGAAACTAACAAGGATAAAGAAATAAACGAAATTGATGGGAAAGCTTCAGTGGTGATGAAAGATAGAAAGTTAAATATTGTAGTGAAAAATCCGAAATCTCACCTTTTGAAAGAATCTGAACAAGAAATGGAAAATAACTTGCCAATGGGAGACAAAAATTCATTACGAATTGCATCCAAAGCTGAAAATGATTTAAAAGAATATATTCAAACAGCTGCTCAAGAAGACAGCAATGTTAAGGAAATGCGTCAAAATGTTGGGGAAACAATTCGAGTAGATATGGATCAATTCTCAAATTCTCTAAAAGAAGCAAAAATGAAACAACCACTTCGAAAGGATGATGTTTTGGCGAAGGATGCAACTACCATATTAGCAAATGATCAAGAAAATATTTTAGAATCAGCGAAAGAGTTTAAAAAATCCATTTTAAACGAACTTGATCAAATAGAAAAAGAAATACTAAAGAGAGATCCCAAAGAAATAATGAAGCAAAAAGAAGTGAAGGAAGGGACTCCAAGTTTGGTCCCGAAAGAAGTTGCCCAAGTAGACCCTATAATGGAAGAAGTACTTCAGGAAATCTCATCAGACCTTCGCGAAGAACTCGCTGATACTGACGAAACTATTTTAGATGAAGAAGGGATAGTTATTTACGAATCATATTTCGATGAAGAAGCTGAGGCAAATCAAGAAGATAGCCTGGAAGAATACAAGAAATTCATTAAAGATACCTTACATTCCTTAAAAAAGATCGAATGCAGTTATCAATGGCTATTTGAACCATTTCCACAAAACCGAAGATACAAAAGATATATGAATAATGAAGAAATAAATATTAAGCAACTACCTATTTCAATAGAAAATTACAATGATTTTATAAAGGACACTATTGAATTCTTGAAGAATATAGAGAGCAATCATAAATGGATATTTGAGCAAGTACAGGGCAAAGAAACGAAGATCCAAAGATCACCAAAGAGTCAGAGCATTACCATTGAGTGCTTTAAGGAATTTATTGAGAAAGCTACGCTTTCTTTAAACGAAATAGAACTTAACCACGGATGGATATTTAATAGTCAAAGATATGCCTGCCAGCGTCCAGAGAAGCTGATCGAAGATTACAATACTTTCATTAAGGATGCTTTAGTCAATTTGAAGGCCATTGAGGAAAAAGGCCAATGGGTATTCAAGTCATCAGGAAAACAGTATTCAAAGCAGAAACCAACCGGCAAATACACGTTTGATGAATACAAGACATTCATATCAGAAATCCTGGATTCCTTGAAGGAAATCGAGCATCGTTACAAATGGGCATTGAAGCCGAGACATCCAAAGTATCAATGCCAGGATACTAACAGCAAGAAGACAGGTCAAGCTAAGTTGACTCCTGTATCAGACTGGAGTTGTCCAGCTCTGGGCGATGGGGAGGTTGTGTACTGTACACTGTATGAACTGATGGTGACTACTGCCCTGTTCTTCCTTGTGCTCTTCGTTCTCTACCTGTCCCACTATCTGCACGCCATCGAGGACTCCGTGGCCCACGTCAAAGTCCACGTCGACCTCTTGGAGAGGAACCTTCACAAGAAACTGGAGAACAAACGCAACAGGAATCCTGTTCGTCAACATCCTGATACCTGGGATGACGTCCCTCTTTAATTCTTTTGTGAAAATATTCCCATTTCCCCCATTTCTCGTTGGAAGATATTTCGCTATAAGTAACAAATCTTGTTTTAATCAGAACTTTTTAGTTTAAAATTGTATTTCACACTTATAGGCCTGAATAAATTGCATATGGACTATGAAACTTATTTCTGTGTTGAGTTTGGCCAGAAGTCAATTTGTAAAAATTCACATCATATAAGAAATGGGAATTAGGAAAGAAATATTTGTGTAAAGATTTATTTTTAAGACGAGTAATCCTTTCAATATATTTGAATTGATAAATGAGTTTCTTTATTGGTAAAAACAGGTTCGAGCTTTCGGGCTCAAGCAGCCCTTCTACAGGAATTTAATTCCGAGAACTCAAGAAATGGGTATTTAAGGCCAAATTTGCGTAAAGACGCTTAACACATGAAAAAACAATAGAAAAAATAAAAGATAAGTGGGTCAGGTGTTGATATTAAAAATAAAGAAGGCATCTCCTGACCACGAGCACATGTGCTTTTTAGATGGCAGAGCGACATCTAGTGGAGCAAAAATAAACTAAACGTTTATCAACACCTGACCCACTTATCTTTTATTTTTTTCTATTGTTTTTTCATGTGTTAAGCGTCTTTACGCAAATTTGGCCTTAAATACCCATTTCTTGATTTCTCGGGAAGCCATTGTGACCAAAAAGATTTTTTGGTCGCAGTGGTTACAGCCTACTCCACGCTGACGAGTGCCAACAGCGCGAAACGCGTTCGTGGATGGCTTTTCTTGATTTATCAATAAATTGGGTTCGCCAAATATCACGGAGCAAGCTAAATAAACGTTTAGTTTATTTTTGCTCCACTAGATGGCGCTCTGCCATCTAAAAAGCACATGTGCTCGTGGTCAGGAGATGCCTTCTTTATTTTTAATATCAACACCTGACCCACTTATCTTTTTTTTTTCTATTGTTTTTTTCATATATATATGTATTTTATTTTGAATTTCATTCACAAGTGTTTTAACATAGCGTTGTCTGTGATTGTTAATAACATTAATTCTGTTAATTTGTATAATTTCAATCTATAGATTAGCTTAACTTTGTGTGTGATAATACTTATTTAAAAAAAAAAGGTTTTTAAGATAGAGCATATTGCGTGTGTGTTGTGAGCATGCCTAAAACAATGTTTATTTGAATTTGCTCCACTTGATGACGCTCTGACATCTAAAAATGCGCATGCGAGCGGCCAGGATATGTCTTTCTGGTTTTTAATATCAACCAACACCTTTTTGTTATTTTTTTCATATTTATTTCTTGATTTCTCAGAAAGCCTCTGGAACCAAAATATTTTTGGTCGTAGAGATACAGCCTGCACCAAGCTGACGAAGGCCAACAGCCCGAAACGCGTTCAAAAGGCTATATATTTTTTAATTTATCAAGAAAATGGGTTGGAAAAATATCAGGGAACAAGCTAAATCAACGCTTAGTTGATTTCTGTCCCACTATATGGCGCTCTTCCATCTAAAAAGCTCATGTGCTCGTGGTCAGAATATGCCTTCTTTGATTTTGATACCAACACTTAACCATTTAAAATAATAAAATTTATATATTAAAATTAACCTCTAAAGAATGCCTCTACTTCTGTTTTACAACATTCAGCTAGGGGGCGCCCTTAAACTATATGGGAGAGTTCACCTAAGCGTGGCGGCGATGAATCGGTAGCTGAAAGTGTACTTTACCGTCAGCAGAAACATCTGTATGATCCTTGTTGTAAACAGGGACGATGACATCTGCGCTAAGCCACTAGGGTGGCGCTAGCAATCAGAAAAGAGACAATTAACGAGAAATATAAAACGGACGCCGTGAAAATGAATTATCCCCCTGCACAGAAAATGCTTCAAAATTTTAGTGGCCTTTTTACACTTTATCTATCTTTTTAAACAAGTGTGAGTGAGAAATTTCATCCAAAATTTTAATATAGATGTGGATTCAGAATGTGAACTAAACGCCAATAAGTCCCGTGCACACTTGCGTATTACCTTCATTGTCGAATCGACTGAAATTTTATGATTTTTAATCTTTTGCATTTTAGTTTTTTTATTCTTAATGCATATTTAGCATATGAATTATTTATTGAGAGGTATTGTAGAGGTAGCGTATAGAATTTTAAAAACATTTCCTAAGTACACGTGGTATAGGCTATTAGAATAATAGTGGGTATTTAGAGACTGCTTTTACTCTAAGTGCACCACATGTATATGTGATGATTTAAGACCATGGAATTGTTGTAAATAATCCAGATATCTACTACCACATATTTCACCACGTGACTGTATATAACTTGTTATTTACTGCAAATAGAAAGCATCAAATAACATCAATCTGTACCGCTTAAAACTCTAATAAAGTATAGCAACTGTACAGATAGAAGGAATGGAGAATAACAGGAGAAAATTAAGGCTAAAACTAATCAGGCCTAAGTGAGAATAAGAAAGTAGGCCTATCGAGCCCAGTCCAATTTTTACGAGGTCATGGCCCTCCTGGATGATGTAATTTTCCCCCCCTGTTTACGTCAGAAAAGGGCAGTGACCTGCCTGGACCCAGGGAAGCTATAAAAGGAGGCCCCAAGCCTCAGTTAGTCAGTCTTTGTTTCAGCCCTTCAGTCCGCGTCGGTCGCTCCTATAGAGGTAATCCTTTCCTGCCAGAAACCTCCTCGTCCTATTCCTTCTTGACGTTCAGACGCTTCTTCGTGGAATCTCTGTTTGTTTATTTAACATTTGGCCCAGCTGTGTCGCCTTCCACCACGACTGCACGGTAGAGGTGACATCGAGGTTCGTCTAGCATCAGGTAACACTGGTCCCAGAGGTCCCAAGATATCACATATATATTTGTTGAAAGCAGTTCGACTTAAAAATGTTCCAGATATTTCCATTTGGTGATTTGCACTCACTGTTCAGGAAGCCATTGAGAATTTTCTTTTCTTCAGAAGGCACAAACATCAAATGATTTTATTTACACTCATGGCCAAATTTAAATAAGTGGAAAGTCTTTGATGTTGCCGGTCGTCTATTTTTTTAAAGATATAGTGACAATTTTGTTCATACTTGGTTATCTCGTATGTCTTCAATAAAGGTAACTGTCTATCAAATTACTTTCACAGTTATTATCTGAATGTCGAAATACATAATAAAAGATACACCTTCCTTAAGTTTTGTTCTTGAGTGTAACGGAAGCCGATTTTCACGTGCAAATGCATTTATTAAATGCATAAAATACATTCTGGCCGAATGCCAAGCAAATTAATCGTTGCGGTATGTAAATAAATCATCTTCTTGTCAGGGCGTTCTTTGGAATTTGCATAATTCGAAGGACAGTCATCATTCGAAAGCTGGTGAAGCGGTCTTCCAATTTAAAAAAAGATTCACCATCGTATATTTTTGTAATAAACCTTTGTTTGGTTCTAGGATTCCATATAAAGCATCAGCCTCTAAAATGACATCATTGTCTTACTCCCGTCAAGGCTTTCTATAAGGGCCGTCCATGATGACTTTAAGGAAAGTTGACGATTTTTAAAATTTCGATTGGTGTGTTTGAAGGCAATCACGCAATGCTCCTTTATAAAAAGCGGTTTTCATTATTAATTCACCTGTCAAAATTTTAGCAAGGAAGAAAATTATTTATAGGTGTCAATTCTTTGATGATATCACCTAAAATTGAAACATTTTGGCGAAATAAAAATAAATAGTAAGTAAAAATCTGATTAATAATATTAAATGTATATATAAATAAGAAATTCGAGCATTTCCTCTTGACGCCAACAAGATTTGTTGCTGAAGTCGCAGTATGATGTGTCACAGCCAAGAGCTCCCTGAGTGACCCGGACAACTGTAAGAAATAGAGTGAGGGACAGCCAGACGTCTTACTCGTATAGCGTCCATATCGCTAACTCCAAATCATCTTCGACTTCACTGGCGTTACGCCAGAGATTATTAGAAGGCTCAATTTAATACCTATATAGTAAACAAAAGTACAATGGAGTTAATACATGTTTTGTAGGGGTACGTAGGAATTATGCGGCTTCTGTACGCTACAGGAGTTACGCACAGTTACTGGAAATTATGCATATATATCATGTTCATAAATAATTTATATAGAGAGTGATATATACATTTTACTACATAACTACATTTAAAATACATTTTTAATAAAAAAACTTTACTTTTTTTAAAAATCCAATACAATACCTCTAGTTTATCGTCTCGATGGTTTAGGATTTGGTGTAAATTGAGTCATCAAAGGTACTAAATTTAAGATAACCATATACATTCTGTGAAAAATAGTGCAAAAGTGAAATTGTACTGGGATAAGGTGGATAAATTAAGAAAGTAAGGTTAAATTACCTGCAAAACACACGCACCTTTTTGTTTTTATACATATAAAGACGCAAGCTTTCGAGTGCATATATCTCTTTCTCGGAATCTCTCTATATGCAAACGTGAAAATATATTAGAACCTCTTCGCTATACAAATTCGCAGGAGTTTTACACCAAACTTCGCATACATAATGTGGGAATAATCTGGGAGAAACGCTAGCTTTGCTGATATTAATATGTACTAGAGAGACACACATATATATGACATGGCCCCACAACAGGTATATATATTTTTGTTGATCTCTCATTGTTGCTGTTGTCGTGTTCAATGAAGAGCCTCAGATGTCTCCGCGCGTGCATCTCTACCATAGCAGTCGCAATGTTCACTATCTTGGGTATGTAAAGCTGCTATTCTGGGTTCATTTTAATTTTCTGCAAGGCTGAGGCCATTGCTAGACATCAAAATATGCGGGTAGGTGTTAGTTCCACACCACGACAATTGATGCATGTCCTGTAGGTTCTTGTACCATCTGAATGTATTGTCATTCCTTTATAATATTTCATTCCGAGTCTTGTGAATGTTTTTGTTATTCTTCTCTAACGCGTGTTTATGTCTTATATTTGACTTTTCCTTGTCCTTTGTTGGATTATCTTTGATTTTGTCAAAACATCAGCATCAAATACTGACTTTTGTTCTTTCCTTTGGCTCAACTTCCTGGCTTCCTTTTCTAGTTCATCCACCATCTCATTACCCCCGATCCCAACACGGGCAGAAATCCATTGTAGAATGCAGTTCTTACCCGAAGTTCCAGTTGGTCTAGTAAAGAGTGTATGTTTTTCGTGATATTTCTGTATTGCCCTCCTAAATTAAGGTTGATTAAGTCATACTTCCAGGGCATTCCAGATAGCTGCCAGTTTATAAGTGAAGTTTGACGAAATCTTTCCTGCTCTTTCTTTGACTTTGATGCGTGTTCCATCTTTTCAGTTATTTCCATCCTTCCATTTATTCAGGGTAAGATCTGATTAAGGCGTCTGTGGAGGGCTATTAAATAATTTCTCTGATTATATACACTGCGTGACATTGAAAATGGAACACCAAGAAATAGTGGCCAGAAAGTGATGAAACTCGGCAGACAGAGAGAGACAGGGACGAACAATAAGTGATCTTTATTTCAAAATGATAGTCATAATACAGAGCGAGAACGGCGTCAGCTTAGTAGCAAGTAGGACCACCGCGGACGGCGATGCACGCAGCAACACGTCTAGGTAGAGAGTCAATCAGAGTACGGATGGCGTCCTGAGGGATGGCTCTCCATTCCCTCTCAACCATTTGCCACAGTTCGTCTTCTGAACGCGGCTGTGGCAAGGCATGCAAACGGCGTCCAATGATGTCCCAGACGTGCTCGATTGGTGAGAGATCAGGAGAGTACGGTGGCCAGGGAAGCATCTGTACATCTTGCAGAGCTTGTTGGCTAATGCGAGCAGTGTGCGGTCGGGCGTTATCCTGCTGATAAAGGGCATTGGGTACCCCCTGAAGGTAGGGGAGTGTCACCGGTCGCAGCACATCATCAACGTATCGTTGGGCCGTCATAGTGCCCTGAATACGAAGTAAAGGTGACCTGGAATCATACGCGATTGCGCCCCAAACCATGATTCCACGTTGTCGCACGGTGGGGCGTTCCACAATTGCTGCCGGATTGGACCTTTCTCCACGTCGACGCCACACGCGTACACGGCGACTATCACTGGACAAGCAGAAACGCGACTCATCTGAGAACACGACCCTGTGCCATTCCGTCATCCACGTCGATCTAGCCCGGCACCATTCCAAACGTTGGCGCCTATTCGGTGGGGTCAATGGCAGTCTTCTTAGCGGACGGCATGAGTGCAAGCCATTAGCAACCAATCGACGGGAAATGGTTCTGGTCGAGATGGAATGATCTAGGGTGTCTTGCACATGTTGCAGGATGGCGGTACAAGTGGCTTGTGGGGCCGCCACTGCTTGTCGAAGGATACGCCGATCCACACGTGCTGACGTCACTCTGGTTGCACCGACATTCCTATAAATTGCCACATTTCCTTGTTCCAACCATCTTCTCTACAGTCGGTGCACCGTGGACGCACCAAGGTGTGTATCAGCTGCGATTTGACGTATGGACCAACCTGCCCTTTTCAGTCCGATCACCATGCCCCTCGTAAAAGCGTCTGTCTGCTTGAACTGCCTCCGTTTACGATGACCTGGCATTCTCTGTTATTACACGTGTCTTTTGACACAAGAACAAAATTTCTACAATGATTTTCCTTGAAGAAATAACGACACGAATACTGTCCTTTCTGCAAGTTCCTTCCCTTATATCTTACTCCATGTGCGCACGAGAGCTGCGCATTTTACATCATTTGCATAACTCGGTTAGGCGCGTCTACCCTGAAATTTGCATAATTTTCTGGCCACTATTTCTTGGTGTTCCATTTTCAATGTCACGCAGTGTATATCGATTGTCTCAAATCCTTTCTTTTTATGTATACTTTTATTCGTTTTTTTTTTGTTGCAGGGTTCATTCAGTTGTTTGCTGAGTAAATATGAGGGCGATATGAGATAGGAAATACTAATTAACCACTAAAACAATAATTAATAATAATAAGAAGAAGAAGAAGAAAGAGAGAGAGAGATTAACTAAAATTATTAATGAAATCGTCTAATCATTTTTGTTTCTACTAACAGAATAGTCTGAAATTTTGGCATTTATTGTTACGCATTATCTTAAACTACATCCTAAAAATCAATTCTTAACAAAATCTCCAAGTAATACTTTCTGAATCTTTAAGAGGGGAGTGCGTCCGAATCAAAGATGGTAACTACAAGATGACGATTTTTTTTTAAGGAAAATTTTGCTGAATATTCTTTTAGCTTGCGATTGATGTTGTTTTTTTTATGAGACACAAAATTATATGACGTACAACTCTTCTCCTAAAAAAGCGGTTCTCATATTTTTTTCAACTTCTCATGTGAAATTTTTTAACAAGGAAGCCGATGTAGGAAAACCATCTTGGTGCCAATTATCCCATGATTGCATAAACATGCCTAAACAATAAACCTTGAAAAGAATTGAAAAAAAATTAAACAATTTTTTATATTGAGAATCATTTAGATATTTTTTTTTGCTTATCCCTAGTACACGTGGTACAGGCCATGATAACCATGGTGGGTAGAAGTAGGCGACTGCTTTTACTGTAAGTGTACCACATGTCTACACATGTGAAAAGCAGTTCGACTTTGCACTTACAAATGTGCCAGAGCCCCGTTTGGTTACTTGCACTCGCTGGTGAGGTTGGACTTTTGCAAGAATCAGGGGCCATTGGAGCATTTTTTTTAACATAAAAAAAGTGCCCAATGCGGGAATCGAACCCGGGTCGTAGCGGTCGAAAACCAACGGCTTAGACCATCCTTCCACCGACCCCCTATTTAGATAATAAATTCGACAAACGTCTTAATGGCATTTTTATTCTTTTCTCTATTTTTGTATTTTGCCGATAAAATAGTATTTACATATATATTTACATTTTTAATTTAAAAATGCATATATATTGGATCAAAAGTTAATTTATTAACCAATATTTCAGTTGGCTAAACGCCAACCTTTTTCAAGGTATAACAACACATATTTATATCAACAACAAACTCCTCAACATAAATATGTTGCTATACCTTGAAAAAGGTTGGCGTTCAGCCAACTGAAATATTGTTAAATATATATTTTTTATTCAATATATGCCTTTTTAATTAAAGATCTATTTATATATTGCTCTATTAAAAACATATTTACATATTATGAAAAAGGCATCTCCTTATCGTGCAAATGAAAGTTACTGATGGGTTGCGCCATCTATCGGAATAAATATCAACTATTCTCGTTGATTTCTAATTATTCCAGAATTGCCCAAATACCCATTCTTGATTAATCTAGAAAAGCCAACCCCGTACGCGTTTCGGGCTGAATTATTCCGATAGATGGCGCAAGACATCAGCAACTTTCAGTTGCACGATAAGGAGATGCCTTTTTCATAATTTATGCACCTTATCCCAGTACAATATCACATTTGTGTACAATATTTTCATATTTAGAAATGTTACATAATAGGAATATTTGCTCCATTATATTGAAACGATGCAGCAGAGAAGTAGCAGGGAAGAAGTGGGAACGCCAAGAGAAGAAGGGCCCCTTCTCGGAAGTGTTGATTGACAAAATTCCAGAGGGGGGGGGGGGGTGGCAGACAGTCAGGGGAGTCCAGCTGGCGTCGCCGTGGGGAAGGGATCAGCCGAGCCCAGCTGGTGCCGCAGTGGAAGGAAGCTGGCCGGCCTGCCGAGGATTTGTGTGTGCCGAGAAGACATGGCAGTCTGGGGAGAGAAGTCTGTCTGAGAAGTGGGCTCCGAACGTGTGGCCGTATGGACTGACCGGGAAGGCGGTAGCGGAGAAGGATCCCTCTAGTGGCGGGCATTGAAGGCAAGTCAATCTTCTACTGTATAGTTACTTATCTACTCTTTAAAGCTCGTATAATAAATATACCGCACTAAGCTGTATCCTAAAGAATCCACATTGTCTTCTCAGTAAACCTTGAACGCAAACATCGACGGCTGAGAAGCGTCGTAACATTTGGTGTCAGAAGTGGGGTACAGCTTAGTCAATTTTAATTGAAGATTTTATTTTGCGCTAATTCAAAAAGGAAAATGGAAAAACTAACCGACCCCGAAATCGAAAAATTCACAAAATTGCTCCGTCTGTTAAGCCAGAAAGTAGATGAGCTCGGAGAAAACTTGGATACTCGATTGAGCCGACTGGAGCATATTCGGAATGTCAAACGTTCTGCCACACCCATGTCTTGCGAAGTTAAGTTCAATGTACTACCGCCAGAAAATCCTGATGGCTTTTCAAAACCAATCACAGCAACCAATAGCCCACGTATTCAATGTCTGAGGGGACAAAAGACGATCCCAGGTGATGAAGATCCCGACAAGACCATCACAACAAAGATCATCACGTCAGGAGACGTTGTAAGTGAACTGTCAGAATCTACGCTAGAAGATTCTCCCGTGATCCAGAAGTCCGAAGAGTGTCGACAGCAGGAAATGATCCAGACTGGTTGTGTAGCGGAGGAGGGTGAGCTGATCGCCTCCGACAACGGCTGTGGCACGAGTGTTTTGTATAAAATCAAGCGGACGGAAGGAGAATGCCCTCAAGGTGATATACAGAGCGAAAATTCAACCCCTGGGATTATTTCTGAAATACTCCATGAGAACAGCAACGATCTTGGCGAGCTGCAGTGCGACAGCGTGGCTGACTTCAGCGACAGTGTCAGACTGTCAGGGACTACAGCGGCGATCCAACTGGACGGGACGGAGCTGGATGCTCCGTGGAAGTGCGACAAGGCTAGATGGTCGAAGCACCCTGAAGTTGGAGCCGGCAACCCGACTGAACGGGATAGAGCATTGGACGCTCTGTGGAAGTCCGACGACAATGTCTGTGACGCGGAAGTCGCGCGCAATGTGTCAGCGCCGTCGTCTGCAATGCAAGCTGAAGAGATGTGCCAAGAATGTGTACCATTCATCTTCGTTCCTTCGCCCGACAAGGTGCAGATCAAGCAGCCACCGCCTAGGAAAAGTTCTACCTACCTTGAGACTGCCACGGGATCCGACACCTCCAGAAGGTTAAAGAAATTCACAGCCCTGTGCGTGGTCGGCACTGAGGAGCCCAGGTTTGAAGGGTTAGGAAAAAGAGAGCCTCTAGAGCAAGAGAATGTGAAACCTAAAGAAGAAAAGGGAGGCCACGACATGGACAGCGTCGATCAGGTGGACGAATCCACTGTAAAGAACGGCGATCTACAGCCCCGTCGTGGAAGGAAGCGGCGAAAGCGCAATACAAACGATCACAACCCTTTGTACATAGCGGCTACAGAGTGTTCACAAGGAGAATTCAAAATATCAGATGGAAGCATCGTAGACAGTGAAATATGGCCGCCATCTTGTGGAGAACCACCGCCCTGTGCTAGACAGCGAGACCAATCAATGGCGTCGGCACTGGTTGAGAGTGGAAAGAAAGCCCGAGCTGAGATGTGGTTCTGCAAACAAGGGTTGGTGTTAACCCTGCCGCTACGCTTCCGGGAGGCGGACAACCCTCATGTGGCCAGAGACGTCAGGGAGATCAAAGGGCCGCCGATCAGCGCCTCTGGTGAAATCAGCCTTTTCGGGACGAAAAGGATTGAGAAGGGGGCAGTGAAACGATGCAGCAGAGAAGTAGCAGGGAAGAAGTGGGAACGCCAAGAGAAGAAGGGCCCCTTCTCAGACAGTCAGGGGAGTCCAGCTGGCGTCGCCGTGGGGAAGGGATCAGCCGAGCCCAGCTGGTGCCGCAGTGGAAGGAAGCTGGCCGGCCTGCCGAGGATTTGTGTGTGCCGAGAAGACATGGCAGTCTGGGGAGAGAAGTCTGTCTGAGAAGTGGGCTCCGAACGTGTGGCCGTATGGACTGACCGGGAAGGCGGTAGCGGAGAAGGATCCCTCTAGTGGCGGGCATTGAAGGCAAGTCAATCTTCTACTGTATAGTTACTTATCTACTCTTTAAAGCTCGTATAATAAATATACCGCACTAAGCTGTATCCTAAAGAATCCACATTGTCTTCTCAGTAAACCTTGAACGCAAACATCGACGGCTGAGAAGCGTCGTAACAATATATATATATAAAAGAGGGAATAAATGTAGTAATTTGCTCACGTCCAGACTGATCAATCAGAACTTGCGTACCTATAAACTAAAATAATTATCGAAATATAATTCCCATAATATCTTGATGTTTCTCCACAGTCTAAAATGGCTTAAGTAAAATATTTCGAATTTCGTATTGTTAGAAAGCATTTCCATAATAATAATAAAACACACTTCCGAGTAATTTACAGTAAAAATAAAGTTTACAAGAGGTAAAAGCTATGTAAAAACTTTGCAATATTGTTACATCAGGTTTGAAGGGCGATTTTTTATAAACAATTTATATCTTTACAAGAGAAGGAATCGCCTGACATCATCTTGAAGAAGGAAGTTAACGGAGACGAGTTTCTATCATTAATGCTGTAAATTCGGCAAGCTTTCGGACTTTGATTTCCTTTAACAGGACCTGTTGCAACATTAATAAAAGAAACTCGTTGCCATTAACTTTTATTTCTTCTTCAAAATATCATTAGTTAAAAATATTTTAAATAATAAATTCTATTTTATATTTATTTATTTAAAAAAAAAAAAACAGATTATATATGTATTATAAAATCATTTTTGTATTGCACAACATTATGATTTCCCACCTCTTTAAAGATTTATGTGATAAATAATTATTCTGGGAGCTACCTAAAATATAGTTTGTCTGATTATTCTCTTATCTAACTTTTCAGGATGGTTGAAAAAGGCTCTGGAAAGATACTAGAAATGTCAGAGGAGAAAATCAAGGCTGAAGAATCTGCCGGACCGCAACCTGGTGCAGCAATTGGTCGAGATGCAAGTGCCGACCCAGTTGTCTTGAACCCCAACATAGACATCCCCAAGTATGATGGAACAAAAGACCTTCGCCCACGGATTGAGTCTCTTGAAGAGATTGGCTTCCTTTACCACTGGACAGAATACATAATTTCTCGCTATGCAGCTATAAATATGGTTGGTAGTGCCAAAACATGGCTGAATCTACACAAGACAAGCTTCACCAGCTGGGAGCATTTCAACAGCCGCATTATCCAGGATTTTGCATCAGATGCTAACAAAGAGGAAATGAGGATGAGGCTAAATAGAATTCAACAATGGAATAACCTGTAATCAGGTTTGAAGAGGATATCCTTGTTTTGTGCAACAAGGTCGATCCTCGAATGGAAGAAAAGACACAAATAAATTGGGTTATTGAAGAAAGAATAATCTTTTCCGTCTATTCAAACCCTCCTAAAATTAACAATTAACTTCAGACCTGTGCAAGAAGATGGATTCTTTCGAAAAGAATTATCAAGAACGTGTTGATAAAATCTAAAATTCTACATAATGGACCACGCTGTCCTCGGCCCCATCACCAAGAGCAATGGAAAAACGCTCCGTCGTTTATAAGACCATACCAGAACACTTCCAAGCCCCAGGTCCCTGCTCCCAGACAATACCAGGCCAATCCCTCACCGCCCCTAAACGACCTTTCTATCCAAAGCCAAGCTTCACGTCGACACAGAACTACCAAGATAAATTCTACAATAAGAGTCCAGATGCAAACAAAAGTAGGACGGAAGACCAATCTGCTTTAAGTGCAACAAGCCAGGGCACATTGTGCGTTACTGTAGGATAAAGTTTGTGAGGATCGTAGAATAGGATCCCTCGGTTACCCAAGACAAGAGTCAAGATAAAATTCAAATGGACGAGAGAATAAATAACCCACGACCTCGTCTCTACGCGGGTAGGTGCAATAGTATCCACGAACAAACATTCCTACACGGAATAGATATTATCGAAATATACATTTAAAAAAGAAATCGAACAAAATATTTTTCACGAATTAAAAAAAAAATCGTTCGCTAAATTATTTTTTAAAAATAGGCTTAACATTCAGTTCGTCTGAGATATATCTTGATAAGTTCTCCCCCATCATTTTAAAAACAAAAAGATTTTCAGTTTAAATGAGTTTTTATCAGATTTACCATTTCACCAGGAGAGAAAATGGGAAATGGTTTTAGTTCACCAGTTGACATTTCTTGCCAATTTATTCCGCGTTTTAAATTATCTTTTGGCCTTATTTGAAAAATGAAATGCGCAGACGACTTTGCAATATATATTTGTCTTTATCTCTTTGACCTAGATCTATACATTTTACACTTCAATTATTTATTTGAAACACAGTGCATTATAATATATATTTTTATCGCGTTATATATTAAAAATTTAAATCTTTAGCTTAGATTTTATCATCATGTTGATTGTGTATATATAATAATTTATATATATTCATTACTACTATACTTTTCTTAGAATAATTAATATTTTTTTTATAAAAAATTATATCATCTTCAATATCTAGTGTCACAGTGTTATAACATGGTTTCAATATTCGTGTTATCTTTTAATAATATCAATAAAGTAACCAAGATATTTGAAACACTAAGTTTTAAGCAAAGCAAATCAATTTAATTAAATTTACTCTCCTTTATAAACTGAAAAGAGTTCTGAGAACGAAACTAAACTGAAAAGAGCTATGCACGAAACTAAAAAAAGGTCTATAATCTATGCATTCTTTTTTCAAAGAAAGAAACTCCATCTCCAGAAACCTGTGTTTTATTTTTAAAATTTATATCCAGGAGATTTGAATCAAGTAAAAGTTCACCATTGATAAACCAGGATCTTCCGCTTCACTCTCTGATTATGAAAATTTATCTTCTATAGAAATTGAATACACAGTAATTCGTGCTGCTGGCTAAAATGTTTACATTTTGGCGCCTATTGTTTGATTTCTTTCTACACGATTAGCAATAAGGTCATTAACAATCAAAAAGACTTACCTACTCAAGGAAATAATTATCCAATTTAATAAAAAAATTGCATTTCATTAAAATTGCCTCATTTATAAGCATTTTGGAATAAAGAGCTCTCATTCAATTAGGACTTAATTGTCGTACGTAGCTATTAATTACAAAGACCTCTGAAATTGAAACTTTTGAAAATTCAAGGTAAGTTTTAACTGATTTGTATGTTATTTGATGTGGTGATTTGGAAAATGACCTACATTTTTCTATCACGTCAGGATTTTTCATAAAATCTATCTATATCAATAAACTATATTTCTGTTTGTGTGTTTTTTGTTCCTTATACACTCCTACAATATGTGATCAATATATATGACATTTTCACAAGTTATAGAACTATATCTGGAAGGAGCACGCATTATAGTTCCAAGCCCAGAAAATGCGATTAAGAAAATACAACGGACATATTAGTGTATTTTGTATAAAAAATGATGAAAACACAGTAATGTTATTTTCATATATATTTTTATATAATGGACCTTTTTTAACTGTGTCATATAGCCAGCGAAGCTGGCAAAACTGGCTATTAATAAAATCATATCCATAAGAACAATATAGGTCGGTTGAACATTCACTTGGTTAAATACCATGCATTGGGAGCGAATACACACACACAGCTATTGAATACATATTTAAAATGTTTGAAAACTCTCATTCTATATACATTCATACATAACCTTCGAACATTGTCCGGGGCACGTGTCTAGTAAATTGCAATTTGATTCGAAAAATAGCTCTTTCTTTTATATACAAACGGGTTTTTAAAAGGCATTCGTGCAAAACTCGGGTGTTGCCCGTGTTATTCGTCTAGTATCGAGTAGTAAGTTCAGCTATCAATTTCCGTTTATTCTTCATCGCCTGTGGCCTGTGTTATATGAAATTAACATTGCTGTGCTATCAAAATCATTTTCTGACCTAAAATCCACGAATCGATCCGTTTGTATGTCTAAATCGCATATTCTGGACTTGAAACTATGATTCGTGCTCCTTTCCAGATTGGTCATATATTGTAGGAGTGTATAAGGAACCCACAAACAGACTCATATTTTTATTTTATTTATATAGATCAAAATTTACGAAAATTCCTGACGTGATGGGAAAAATGGAGGTTATTTTCGAAATATCCTGAAGATAGAGCCTGGCCGGCATTGATATTTCTGTGAAAAATAGACACTTCGGCCAGTTAGAGTTTTTAATTTTTTAGAACAATTTTTAACGCCTTGCCAAATAGTTCATTTTTATTTATTTCTCTTGACGAAGACAAAAGATTTTTGTCGAAACGTTGAGAAAATAAAAAAACTCTAACTGGCCGAAGTGTCTATTTTTCACAGAAATATTTTCGAAATAATAATTACATTCATGGATATTAGTCTATATAAAAATAGCTACTATCTTAGAATTTTATTTCTAATAATAAATCAGAGAGGGGGAGTTATGACAGTAGGAAACAGGAATAACCCACAGAACATATGTAAATAACCTATCCAAATAGAACTTTATTCCCAAGACACGGCCATATTTCCTATGCTAAGAGGAAGTTGGAGAGATGAAGGCCGCGTATAGAAACAAAGAGACTTAAAAGAATATTAATTAAAACATAGCAATTAGCTCCAATAAATTATCCCCCACTTCCAGGAAAACTGGCTTCTTAATGAGACATAAAAACCTGAGATTTCTATAAATAAGCACATATGTTGCGTTAAATTTAATGCAAACACTTTCAGAAAGTGGGTAAAATTATAAAAACATATAATTCCACAGAGAGTTGTCAAAGTGGATAACTAGAAATTTGAAAAAAAGGTGTTTACAAGAATTTAGTGACTTAATAAAACCTCATTTATGTTTTTTGCTGTTGTTAGTGTCCATCAAGTCGACTTTTAGTGACAATATGGACAAATATTCTTCAATTTGATCTTTTGGTAACCATCACTCGCAGTTCATCTAGTTGTTGGGTATCAGTTCATTCAAATATTAATTTTTATTCATTAACTATGGTAATCTGTGATGTTAGGCATGTATTTAAGCTAATTTAGATTTCTGAGATGTTTGAGGTGATTTATAGAAATACTTATTGTTTGTCCAGAAAGGCTAACTTAAATATATTTAGAAAATTATGTTCGTTTGAATTCTTCAGTTTGTACCATCAATAAAGGAGATATTTATTTTAAAAGAGAGTAATAACAACGATCCACCCAACAAGAGTGACCTTCCAGTAGCTTTCTTGATTTCTTCTAGCCATCTAATTACAGGTCACCCTCTCTTCTTTAATTTTACATAACATTTGTTGGGAGAATCTTAATAATTATTTTCTATTATAAGTAAAAAACTTCTTTATTGAAGACACTAATTACAATGAAGTCAAATTACTATAAAAATAGTTTTAGAAACTCATACGTCTCCACACAGATTCTCAACCACACTCACTCAAAGAAAATACCTATATATATACACATAATCTACACCACAGAATAAAATAATCCACAGATTAATATAATCATAGAATGAAAAATGAACATTTTAAATTATAAATATCAACAAATCTCCCCTTCAAATTTTCAATTTTCATTCCTCAAAAAGTAACTCCACCACTTAGGCAGTTCTTAATCTTGACAGCATCCACACTCTTGGTGAGATGGTCCGCTTTCATTTCTTCGGATTTCAGTGCTTCTTGGTAATCCCTCGGACGTTTAATTTCAAAAGTTCTATCAGAAACATTTTCCTTATTCTTTATTAGTCTTAATCTTTCAGATCTCCTCACACCCTTTTTTATAAGTTCTTCTTCCTCGGTTTCTCTCAGACGAAGATCTCGTGCTTCTCTCTTTTCTCTCGTCATTCCTGGTTCTGGTCCTCTTCTATGTGGAGTAATTATTTCATCAGGAGGTATTTCATCTATTTCACTCAAATCTATATCATTTTCATCTTGAGTAATATGCTCATCATCGATGTTAAAATTTTCTACTTGCTCTTCTCTATTACCACCAGAGTCTTCATTCCCGTGAGAAATCAAATTTTGGTCTTCTCTACAAAAAAAGAAAAGTTCATTTTTATCAAGATTTCTACCTCTATTATTCATTAAATAATATCCTAACTTAGCTTCATTAAATTTAACGTCTGATACTTCATGAATTTCATCCATTTCCGGTAAATATATTCTATAACCTTTTCTTATCATACTGTATCCCATCATGATCCCTTTATGAGCTTTTGGTTCCATCTTCTTTCTCTTTTCTTTTCTAATATGAACATAGGCTTCGCTTCCGAACCTTTTTAAGCAAACAATGTTTGGTTTCCATCCTTTGTATATCTCGAAAGGAGTTGTATTCATTTCTTTGATTTTAATTCTATTATTTATATGAACAGCCACCTTAACACTTTCGCTCCAAAATTTTAAAGGTAATTTAGAATCAATTAGCATGGTTCTAGCTGACTCAACTATGGTTCTATTGAATCTTTCGGCTTTTCCATTGCTTTCAGGAGTATAAGCTGTAGTAAATTCTTGTTTGATGCCCTTACTAGATAACCATCGCCTCAAATAGTTTGAAATATACTCTCCTCCATTATCATTTCGAATTCTCTTTACTTTCCTGCCAGTCTGTCTTTCCTCTTGCATTATCAAGTTTATTATGGAATCTGCTGTTTGAGATTTATTAGCAATTGGTATAACAAAAGTAAAATTACTATAGTCATCAACAATAGTGATAAAATACCTATATCCAAAAGAATCATTTAAAGGTCCAACTATGTCGGTATGCCATAGATCCAAAATATCTTCAGATTGTTTATATTGTATACTTTTGTAAGATTTTCTATGAATTTTTCCTAATGTAGAAGATTCGCAATTCGCTTTGTTATTATGTAAATTTTTTAATCCTAATACAGTTGAATTATCATACATTTCTTTCAATTTCTGAAAATTTACATGAGCAAGTCTTTGATGCCATAGCATATCATCTACTTCTGCTTTTCTAGCTATTTCCATATTTAGGGTTCCTTCCACTTCAAATTTATCACCATTTCTCCTTGCCTCATATAAAATCTCACCATCTTTACCTATTACCTCAGCTTTATATTTACTAAATAATACACTTAAATCATGATCCACTATTTTTGCAACCGATAATAAACCTTCTCTCAAATCAGGCACATGCAAAACATTTTCAAATTTAATGAATCCCTCATCTACATTCGATTTCATTCTTATCGATCCAATTCCTGATGATTTCATTATTACACCTTTTTCAGCTGTCGCTATTATTCTTTCTTCTTCTTTATCTTCTATAAAAAGTTCTTTTTTACTGACCATATGGCTAGAGGCTCCAGAATCCATTGTCCATCTAATTTTTTCATCCCCTTGATCTTCCTCTTCGCAATTAACTTCACTTGTCTCCATCACATGACTTGTAGACTCTCTATAATTTCTCCTGTTTACTCCTCTCCTAGGCCCATTATAATTATGCTCTGCATTCTCTTCACCTCTATTCTTTCTACATATTTCCGATTTATGACCAAATCCTCCACATTTAAAACATTTGATCTTGCCTCTGCACTCTCTAGAAATGTGTCCAATCTTTCCACAGTTGAAACATTTGATAGCAAAATTTCGTCTTCCCGTTCGGCCCTCTCTAGCTTTAGATGCTATTTCTGTTTGCCGTTTTTCTTCTTTTCTAAGTTTAAATTTTTCTTCTGTTTCCCTCAGGATTTGTCTTATAGTGTTCATATTATTTTGCCTGTCTGATTTTATAATTTTTATGTCAAAATCAAATTCAACTCTCAACCCTTCCAAAACGAAGCAAATTAACTCTCTATCTTTAATCTCATCTCCTGCTTGAATGCTTTTGCTCTTTATAATCATTGCTCTATTTAAGTAGTCATCCACCGTTTCATCTTCGTTCATTTTCAATTTTGACAATTCTATTCTATTTTTCATCTGTAAGTCTTCATTTTTAGATGCCATTTCTTCTCCAATTATATTCCATAATTTCTTGGCACTTTTTTCGCTCGAGTATTTCAGCACTTGAGTGTCATTCATTGTTCTATTCATCAAATTTCTTGCAATGGCATTGTCGTCATCCCAGTCTTCCCAGATTTTCATTTTTTCATCAAATTTCTTGTCTGTTTCTATTGGCTTTTCCACTTCTTCTCCTTCTATAATTCTTCTCCATAATTTTAATCCCCGTAATTCACTTTCAATTCGATTTGCCCAGATCAAGTAGTTTTTGTCTGAAAGTTTTTCTATTGGAGATAAATTAAAATTTTGCATCTTTTCTTTTTTCTAAAAATTTTTCAATTAATCTTGATTTGCATAAATTTAAATTCAACCGCTCTCTGCTACCAATTGTTGGGAGAATCTTAATAATTATTTTCTATTATAAGTAAAAAACTTCTTTATTGAAGACACTAATTATAATGAAGTCAAATTACTATAAAAAGAGTTTTAGAAACTTATACGTCTCCACACAGATTCTCAACCCCACTCACTCAAAGAAAATACCTATATATATATATATACATAATCTACACCACAGAATAAAATAATCCACAGATTAATATAATCATAGAATGAAAAATGAACATTTTAAATTATAAATATCAACAACATTAACATCTTTTTTTTTTTTTACAAAAAATAGGTAAACACCAATAAAAAACTCGGATAATGTCAGTTTCTATGTTAGTACACTCGTTTAAAATATTTCACTGGGAAAATGGAAGATTAAAAACATACAAAACAAGAAGATAATCAAGAGAAACTAATAAAATTGATTGAAGTTGTTGTTTTTTTCAAACTATACAGGAAAATGTCTCGATTGTTACTTCCCACCAGTGTTATAAATGTAACCAACAAATTGTCGTGACTTCTCACTAATGGCATAACGATAGCCAGGGCTAATGTAGGAAAAACAAAGAAACACGAGGACAATCTTCTTTTTTCTAAATCTATTGTATTATCTCTCTTTTCCATAATTATTTGAATATAATTTCTTTAGAAACAAGTAAAATGAAGAGAGTTATTTAGATTATCTCCTTATTCACGATAGAAGAATAAACATAATTCAGGGAGAAGAGCTTCTTCCGATCGTATAACTTTTCGGGAAATACACCATTCTAGGGGTACAAAAACAATTTTTTTGTTTGTACTTGTAGAAGAACATGTTGACTTTGCTTAGAATTTTTAATGAAATTGATTCCAATAAATATTAATTAAACATTATATTTATTGATTTACAAGAGAGAGAACAAAATATAAAAAGGAAACCAATATTGAACAAAAGAACTTTTTTTTTCTGTTTCGGTTAGCGCCTATTTACCTGTGAGCTTACACACACTCTGTGGTAACAATTAATTAATATAATATACAACAGAACATCTTTCCCGAAAGCTTGTATGATCGTTCTCTTATAAAAGAAGCTCTTCCCGACTTGTTTCTTCTTCTATAACGAGATTTATCAAAAAGTGGTCGTCGCGAAAAGAAGTGTATTCCTGTTAGAATCCTTAAAACAATTCTTAAATTGGCATCCATCAGCGATATGTTGGTATATTTTAACAGCTCACAGAAGAATATATGATTGAAGATCTGAAGGATATTAAATTCCAGTTTGGGGCTTAGTGTATTCTTTTTAGGTCTCTAATACATTGATCACAACGGGGGGATATGGTAATTCCTAGTGATACTCAAGGAAAAATTTCTAAGCATTGCTATTTTATAAATTGTAAAAATACTCTTGTTCACTCTGTGAAAATATGGACAAACGATCACAAAACTCTGAATAGCTAGGGAAGCAGTCAATAATGTCCAGATTCTCTCAAGACTGGACACTTACGTATACAAAATCTGTATTTTTGAAGTTTACAAGTAATATCGTGTCATTCCCAACATGCACCAAGCACAAATACAATAGTGCCCGTTCCCAACATATACTTCACCGTATCCAAGACACACACACAAAAAAAAAGGATCTTTCTGATCATCCAGACAAAATCATGAAACTTCATATAAAGATTGTATATTGCATATATATATATAGTATGTATGTTGTAGAAATAGGAAAGAACAAAAGAGATATGACAAAATATGTTACCAATATTTATGGTATCTAAATAAAATACAATCCGTATTCAATAAAACAATCTCTTGTATCAATATTGAGTAAAATATCAGACCTCCAGGGAAAATATCTTTTCAAAAAATGTTTAATCCCTAGTTTTTGGATACGAACGACCTTCTACGCCTTTCTCCTGCAGAAGGGCGTTCGTGCCCAAAAGCTAGAGATTAAAAAGTTTTTGAAAAGATATTTCCCCTGGAGGCCTGATATTTTCACTCAATCTAAATCCGTAATAAAGGCAGAAAAGTGCAATTATGCCGTCTAAGAATTTCATTTGCAGAGCTTGCAGATACAGATCTGTGTAAAGGCCACTTCATATAATAAATTCATTTTTAGACATTTATTGAAAAGAAGGGAGAAAGGCGTTTTCTGTGCAGAAATATATATACTTTATATCATAAAGTACGGGAGTATGATATTCACGTGTACCAAAAAGGGCACATCTCCCTTTAAACATTTATTACAACAATCCATTATGTTTATCGGCCTACAAGAGGAGTTATGAAATCAATCGAATTTAACAAAAAGGTGTTTAAGATCATCTTCCGGAAACTTTATGTTGTATTCTTCGATTCCCGACAGTCATGAACCGGGATTGAATCCCGCGTTAAAAATTGTTTAATATGTGAATAACTTCACATATTATTCATTGTTTCAATTATCATGAACTAGGTTGCTCTTGCTGAGCGGTACCTATTAATGTGATTTGAACCAGATGTTGTATTCTAGTATGAAAAATCGGCTTCTTTTACACAGCTTAAACACTTTTTAGCAAATTTGACCGAGTTCATAACTTCTGTAGTAGGATGTTATGGAATCGAAGCCATCCCAGTACTGACGAGGTCCATAGATTGAAGCCATTTGTTTGATTTTCAAAACTGGCATGATGGCTTTATCACCTACTTTACGTTTTCTCACTGGGGTTATAAATATAATGCATTGTTCTAATGCATAATGAAAGGAAGAATTACCTCTTTTTTTGGTGAATTTAAATATTTTAAACCTATTTTCACATTTCGAATTTGGCCAATATTCTGAAAAATAACAAAATAAATAGACGTTAAGTTTATATTATAAGCCATTAGATTGAAGAGGTCATCATACACACCCCAAATCCATGATCAAAAGATGTTTTTGTCAGCGTCTTACCACCTAGTCGTCTTATTAATTACCATATTGCATATTCTCCATATATATGTGCAAAATACAAGTCTTGCTCTATTATATCTCTGCATTGTTATAATATATTTTTATTTAAAGGAGGAATTAGCTATTTGAACATGAATACCATCCTCGCGCATTTCCAGAATGTATCTTGGTTTAAGATCGTTCCTACCACACTTCATCAGCTAAAACATCTCTTTGACAGATTGGACCGTTGTCATAACTCCTCTAATATGATATCATGTAATTAAAGCTAGATCTGTACTGGCCTTAGCCAGAAATTATGGTATACATGTTGGGATTTTTTTAATTGGCCAAAACTGGTGTTGAGGGCATTGTTAAAGCATACGCCCTGTACTGGGGTGATAAAACAGAATGCATTGTTTTGATGTATTTTAAAGGGAGATATATCCCTTTTTGTACCTCTATATATATTTAAATTTTAACGTGCCTCAACACATTTCACATATCTTAGATTGTGTTCTAATCTTTAGAAAACTTTCTCTTAAAATGAGCTATAGTAGATTGATGAAAATACTTAGAAAATTTTAAAATAAAAAGCAAAATGTGGAGATGAATTCTTTATATTTATATATACCTATTCTAATGATAATTTCAACCTAAAACTACAGTGAACACTAGCTTTCTAACTAAATAATTTATATAACGAAAAAATGTATCTCTTCAATTTCTTAAAGACAAGAAAATAAGACCTAATCCAGATAAAATAATAGCGTGGGATGTTCGGTGTATCAGCGTTGTTACCGAACATCCTACACTATTAATTTATTTGGATTAGGTCTTACTTTCTTGTAGCTATAATCTATAATTCAAATTGTGCTTTATCAGTCTTTATGAAGAGATTTCTCTGTAAACTATTCAGGTCAAAATCTTCATGAAATCTTCACTATATAATATGGAATACCAATGAGTGGATTACTTATGGGTAGGAAAGAAGAAACATCAAGTCCATACTTACCAATGACATAGTCGAATTGTTGAGGCCAGGTCTTGATGTTGGCGTCCACCACTGTCCACCAGAACAGAGCCGCCAAGATCCAGGATGTCCCCATAGCTGACTGTCACCTTGACAACTGTCGACATTTGCGGAAACTCTGTCGTTTGTAGTCACGTCGCTACATAATTATGTCAACTCCTTTGTTGTTATTATTGGATGGCGTGACGTCATCTTACTGTTTGTCCTCGCCTGAAGATGTTTTTTTTTAAATATAAAATTATGGAAATATCTCTAATGATTCTTTGTTTTATTAACGTGAACTTGGCACAATATTTTCAATAGATGCATTTCCTCTCTTTCTATTTCTGTATTTTATATTTTTAAAATGGAAAAATTTATAGACTACAATTTTTAACGTTTAGAGAGTGTTCCGTGAAAGATATTTTTGGTAGATCTTATGGAAGGTTTTCATAACTTGAATAATATTGAAAATGTTGGTCGCTGAAAAGTTCTTTTGATGATATATCGCAGTTTCTTATATTTAGATGGAAGGGCGGTTGTTCTTAGAGGTATAGGCTGAAATATTATTGATCTCTTTGAAAATTTTACTTGATGGAAGCTCAATTGAAATATCTTTTCTCCATAGATTTATCCTTCTGAGAAATATTAACTTTTTATTGTATATCATATATTTTAAAAACTTCTTGGCCTTTTCCGAGATGAAATAAATTTTGATCTCTGTTATGTCGAACTGTCAGTAGCTATCCTGAAGACCGACCTATAACTGGATTTTCATATATACTTCTACCGATGTTTTCTTAGTTCAGTTGTGACCAAATGTTTTCGGTTCAATTCTACAGAAATATTTGTTATATTATTATAAAATTTTCTCTTTGATTCAGTTCACAAGAGAAATGTATATTCACTTTAGTTTTACAGAAATATTCTTTGATTCAGTTCTTTTAAAAAACTCCTTGATTCAGTTCTCCAGAAAATGTTAAAAATCGGTTCTCTGCATAATTATTCTTCGGGTCAGTTCTGCATAATTATTCTTTGATTCAGTTATCTGAAAAAATTCTTTGATTCTGTTCTGCAGACATATTTTTTTATTTTGTTCTAAAGAAATATATTCTTTGATACATTTCTGCAAAATTAACGTGATTCAATTCTGCATATATTCTTTGGTTCAGTTCTTCAAAAATATTCTTTAATCAAGTTCTACAGAAATATCCTTCGATTCAGTTCTCCAGAACTATCCTTTGATTCAATTCTCCAGAGTTCTATTCTTTGATTCAGTTCTCCAGAACTATCCTTTGATTCAATTCTCCAGAGTTCTATTCTTTAATTCAGTTCTCCAGAACTATCCTTTGATTCAGTTCTCCAGAACTATTATTTGATTCAATTCTCCAGAGTTCTATTATTTGATTCAATTCTCCAGAGTTCTATTCTTCGATTCAATTCTCCAGAGTTCTATTCATTGATTCAGTTCTCCAGAGTTCTATTCTTTGATTCAGTTCTCCAGAACTATTATTTGATTCAATTCTCCAGAGTTCTATTCTTCGATTCAATTCTCCAGAGTTCTATTCTTTGATTCAGTTCTCCAGAGTTCTATTCTTTGATTCAGTTCTCCAGAACTATTATTTGATTCAATTCTCCAGAGTTCTATTATTTGATTCAATTTTCCAGAGTTCTATTCTTTGATTCAGTTCTCCAGAGTTCTATTCTTTGATTCAGTTCTCCAGAGTTCTATCCTTTGATTCAGTTCACCAGAGTTCTATTCTTTGATTCAATTCTCCAGAGTTCTATTATTTGATTCAATTCTCCAGAGTTCTATTCTTCGATTCAATTCTCCAGAGTTCTATTCTTTGATTCATTCTCCAGAGTTCTATTCTTTGATTCAGTTCTCCAGAACTATTATTTGATTCAATTCTCCAGAGTTCTATTATTTGATTCACAATTTTCCAGAGTTCTATTCTTTGATTCAGTTCTCCAGAGTTCTATTCTTTGATTCAGTTCTCCAGAGTTGTATCCTTTGATTCAGTTCTCCAGAGTTCTATTCTTTGATTCAATTCTCCAGAGTTCTATTATTTGATTCAATTATCCAGAGTTCTATTATTCGATTCAGTTCTCCAGAACAATTATTTGATTCAATTCTACAGAGTTCTGTTCTTTGATTCAATTCTCCAGAGTTCTATTCTTTGATTCAATTCTCCAGAACGATTATTTGATTCAGTTCTCCAGAGTTATATTCTTTGATTCAATTCTCCAGAACTATCCTTTGATTCAATTCTCCAGAGTTCTATTCTTTGATTCAGTTCTCCAGACTATCCTTTGATTCAATTCTCCAGAGTTCTATTCTTTGATTCAGTTCTCCAGTACGATTCTTTGATTCAATTCTCCAGAACTATGCTCTGATTCAATTCTCCAGAACTATCCTTTGATTCAATTCTCCAGAGTTCTATTCGTTGATTCAGTTCTCCAGAACTATCCTTTGATTCAATTCTCCAGAGTTCTATTCTTTGATTCAGTTCTCCAGAACTATTATTTGATTCAATTCTCCAGAGTCCTATTCTTTGATTCAGTTCTGCAGAACTATTATTTGATTCAATTCTCCAGAGTTCTATTCTTTGATTCAGTTCTCCAGAACTATCCTTTGATTCAATTCTCCAGAGTTCTCTTCTTTGATTCATTTCTCCAGAACTATCCTTTGATTAAATTCTCCAGAGGTCTATTCTTTGATTCAGGTCTCCAGAACTATCCTTTGATTCAATTCTCCAGAGTTCTATTCTTCGATTCAGTTCTCCAGAACTATCCTTCGATTCAATTCTCCAGAGTTCTATTCTTTGATTCAATTCTCCAGAGTTCTATTCTTTGATTCATTTCTCCAAAACTTTTATTTGATTCAATTCTCCAGAGTTCTATTCTTTGATTCAGTTCTCCAGAGTTCTATCTTTTGATTCAGTTCTCCAGAGTTCTATTCTTTGATTCAATTCTCCAGAGTTCTATTATTTGATTCAATTCTCCAGAGTTCTATTCTTTGATTCAATTCTCCAGAGTTCTATTCTTCGATTCAGTTCTCCAGAACAATTATATGATTCAATTCTACAGAGTTCTATTCTTTGAATCAATTCTCCAGAGTTCTATTCTTTGATTCAGTTCTACAGAACTATCCTTTGATTCAATTCTCCAGAGTTCTATTCTTTGATTCAGTTCTCCAGAACGATTCATTGATTCAATTCTCCAGAACTATGCTTTGATTCAATTCTCCAGAACTATCCTTTGATTCAATTCTTCAGAGTTCTATTCTTTGATTCAGTTTTCCAGAACTATTATTTGATTCAATTCTCCAGAGTTCTATTCTTTGATTCAGTTCTGCAGAACTATTATTTGATTCAATTCTCCAGAGTTCTATTCTTTGATTCAGTTCTCCAGAACTATCCTTTGATTCAATTCTCCGGAGTTCTATTCTTTGATTCATTTCTCCAGAACTATCCTTTGATTCAATTCTCCAGAGTTCTATTCTTTGATTCAGTTCTCCAGAACTATCCTCTGATTCAATTTTCCAGAGTTCTATTCTTCGATTCAGTTCTCCAGAATTATCCTTTGATTAAATTCTCCAGAGTTCTATTCTTTGATTCAGGTCTCCAGAACTATTATTTGATTCAATTCTCCAGAGTTCTATTCTTTGATTCAGTTCTCCAGAACTATTATTTGATTCAATTCTCCAGAGTTCTATTATTTGATTCAATTATCCAGAGTTCTATTCTTTGATTCAGTTCTCCAGAACGATTCTTTGATTCAATTCTCCAGAGTTTTATTCTTTGATTCAGTTCTCCAATCCTATTCTTTATTTCAGGTCTCCAGAAATACTTTGAATCAGTATTTGAAAACTAATATTTTGAATAGAGAGATCATCCCAGGAAACTTCACTTTTTATAACCCTTCCTCAAAGGTTAATGACGCACATATACCTTCTAGATTTAGATCTCGCACTGTCGATGATTGTCCCCAACCCAAAAATAATGCAGTTAAATAAAGCGGAATAATTTCCACAATAATCATCTCCAAGCCTAGTTAAATCTTTAACAACAATGGGCAAAGATCTTTGACAACAGCAAATAAAAATTTCAAATAATTTCTTTCACATCTCCCTCTAGTGATTAATAATTCAAAAGGCTTTATTAATATAAATACCTTAGTCTTATATAGATTCTCCGATCACACAGGATTGAACAAGAGGACACAAGGGAGAAATAAATCAACAACAAATAAGAAAGAAATATACATTGACAATTGAAAGCTGTATTTCATCATTTATTAATAGTCAGTTCTGTATATAATTTCAACCTATAAATATGGCGATTTAAATTGAGAAAAAAAGAATAGAGAGAATATTGGAAAGAAAGAGTAAATAAACTGAAAAGATATTGCATTTGATATTAAATAGTTGTTTAGATGCTTCAAATGATACGTTTTTATTTATATGTTTATAGTGTATAAACAGGTCTCAAGAATGTAGATTACTCTACATTACTTTACTTTAGAGATGAATATAGAAATAACTGTTATACAATATAGAGTGAATAAAGAGAAAGGTCCCCTTTCCCGTCAAATATCACTCACGGAGGCAACACTTAAGGAAGATTTACCACTTAGCATGTACATTGGGATTCAGACAATAAATATGAAAGATAGTTGATACACAGTGACCTTTTTTTGAAGAAGTACGAGATAACCAAGTTCGAACGAAATTGCCTCTGTTTCCTTAAAATAAAATAAAAAAGACATTCGGCAATAACATTCCTTAAATTTTGTCCATAAGTGTATATACAAATATTATGCGTCAATTCTTGCTCATCCCTTGAAAATCATCATATTCAGGTCGGTGACAAGGCCACAAAACAGGTTTTGGAAAATCTGAACTCCCACATAGAGACCATGGTTTCTGTCTATGGCCCTCAATGGCCGAGGGCAGATTGGCAAATCGTTTTTGCGTTCGTTTTGTCAGGAGAGGTGAAACTTACTATATATATATCCTTCTGGCAAAATTTTCATCGATATATTGGACATAGAATTGGCCTAACCACTTTGATCTTACCCTGGATTGACGAAGGGGATTAGCCCGAAACCATAGTTTCCAGGTGGTTGTCAGGATGTGCCAAAGTCGCGGTTTATCAGACTCGAATCTTAACATTTTTAGAGATGGTCGAGAGAGAGAGAATATATTTCTACTACTCTCAACTCTTATGTTAAAGGTTTCCTTAAATACATTCACACAACGAACTCCCAAACCTAGTACAAAATATTAGAACCTTTTGGTGTGTAGATTTAACTGGCAAAGCCATTGTGAGGGTTCACCATTAATGAGCCGGCGGGCTCTTTTAAAATAAATCTATTCCATCCTAGTAAGAGAGACAGTAGAAAATTGTTTGTTTTTCCTTTATAAAAAGAGAAAATATTCCAGTAAATAGTTTATTTTCTTAGATACTGAAAATAAATTTTTATAAAGAGACTTGAAATACAATTTGTGAGAATATTTCACATTTAGATAAACAAAGAGAAGTATACATATTACCTTATATAAATTTACATAATAAAATAAGGTTGCATATCGATTTGATATTATTTGTCAGAAGATTCCAGAAAATAAAAGAGACAGCAGGAATGGGTTGCCCTATTGAGAATATTACTATTGATAAAAAAGAAAGAAAAAGAGAGGGGAAAAAAGGAAAATTTCATGCTCAGCCAGGCATGACAAATTTTCAAAATTCCCCTCCCGATTTCTGAAAGAGAAAGTTGATTTGATCGTCTGCTTTTATTTAAACTATCTTTTGATCTACTGTTTGCTTAAACAAGAGAAACCAATATCAGGGCTCCCTCTCTGAGGAAATGGCCCACATCTTTTGGTATTGAAATTGAGAAATAAATAGTTGGAATTAATATTGTTTTCATCTCAAAAAGCATAATTTATTTTTTACATATTTTCTTATTCTTAGATATATATAATGAAATGCTAAAATTACTCGATAAATCATTAAGAAATTACATATAGGTAAGTGTCAAGATATATATTAACACACAGAGGCTTTACAAATTAGCCCAATAACAAACTAATTAGCTTATTTCGAAGTTTTAAAATGATGACAATGATATATATATTATTTTCTATTACATCAATATTTTCACTACTCTACTACTAATAATATGATTGTTGGTCAAATATATTGACGCGGAAAGAACCCGGAGAAAGCCGAAAGAAATAATATATAAAACGATTAGAATTTAAATATCTAATCATAGGAGAATCTTTGTTATTTTTATGTTTAAATTAGAGCACGAGTGCGTTGTATATGTGTGAATTCTACGATATCTATAAAACGAAATATAAGTCGTTGTAACAGCCGTTAACACATACGTACAGTTAGCCTTTGAAAGTGTAAGTGTTTTTTTTAATGTTTATTTTCTCCTTAAATAAATATTTATGTCTTGTAATGTTATTCCTCTCAGCTATTCATAAATATCTCAAAAATCTGTTAAGAAACCTCGGAGGAGTTCTCCGGACAGGATAATCCCACGAAATGCTACATTAAAAA
Source organism: Cordylochernes scorpioides (assembly GCA_030710605.1). NCBI lineage: Eukaryota > Metazoa > Arthropoda > Arachnida > Pseudoscorpiones > Chernetidae > Cordylochernes > Cordylochernes scorpioides. The sequence continues at coordinate 19,068,611 of CP092867.1, read as the reverse complement.
ATATACATATATAAAAATCATATTCATATCACTCCCCTGATTGACTTCAGCATCTAATCTCCCAATACCTTCCATCTCAATTCTTCATGCAAATGTTACTTGATGAACTATTTCAATTTCAGCAATCCCTTCGTTTATGTATAAGTTCTTCTATTAAGTTGACATGCTATTACCAAAGAAGAAGTTATTCTTGAAGAAATTCTGTGATGTTGGTGTAGTAACAATAGACAAGGAAGTGTGGCGCATCATGTTATTTTTGCTAATGGTGGGTTTCTGAAGGTGTAATTTACTAACTGCAGCAACCTTGGAAGGACGTTTGGGATGGAGGACACTTTGATCTGATTGTTGTCACCCAGGTCCTCATTACAGTATGCTAATTCCTTTCCCTCTCAAAAATAAAAACTGTTATTTCTGTAGTCTATGTGGAAGGTTTGAAGGCCGGTCGTTAATATCGGGCTGTGGTTTATCAAGTGCCATTTTCAATACGATGGTTGTCCTCCTCGATCCTGGACCTTTCTCTTTAGAAAAACGTAGCTTATTTACTTCATTCCAGTTCTTGGGGTCATTGGTCCTCTTTCCTGAAGAGCATCTCTGAACATGATCTTCATATCACCATTTCCTTTCTTCTGTTGTTTTTAACAAAGAGTAACCAGTTCCAGCTCTTTTCCTAACCTTTTCATTGGTCCAGTTATTCTTCTGAAGTAGCTTCTGTGACAAATGGTGGCAAATATATTTACTTCTATATGGATATGAACCACGGTTTATCATTATAATTCTGCATGACTTTTGACTAGATGAAAATTAAAATATGCTGACTTAAGAGTCCTCTAAAGTAAATGGGAATAGAGAAGATTCAGGGGAAAACGATTGTCTTGTAAACGATATCAGGTAAAGATAAAAACTACTGTCATTTATCGGAATTAATCGACAAAAATAGGAAATAGTTTTATTCTAAAGACTCAACGCCCAAATAACAGTTCTAACAATGTCTTTTGTTTTAGGTGTCTAGTTATCTCGCTTATAGTTAGTTAACTAGGATCTGTAATTTTTTTTTACAAGAAATTAGTTCAACTTTTCCATTCTTGAACAAGCTTAACCCCGCCAGTATAAGGAGAGAGAGACAATGAAAATGAAACTTAAAATTGTGTAAATTAACATAAATACAAATAAATAACACTGCAATATATATACACACAAAATATAAACTTGAACAGGAAATATGTTTAATAATTCAATAATATCTCTATATATAATGTCCATAGTTCATCTAAAATACCCATTCCAAGAGTCTAGCACTCAGTATCACTATAAAAGGAAGATCTAAAAATGCAATATAACAGCGGTATGGTAGATTAAACTGGCGAAAAATCTGGGAGGGTTCATCACTGATGAGCCAGGATCTCCCATTAATTTTTCCATTGCAGTAAGGTTAGTAGAAATATTTTTATTTACAAAAGAATCATACATGTCTATAATAGTTTCGAATTTTCATAACAGATGGCGCGCTAATGCATCATAATAATATCTCTATGGAGAGACCACTATATACCCCACTAACCACCTCATTAGGTAGTGAAAATAGGCAGTAACTGATGGCCAATCACAACGATGTGACATGTGATGACTAGGATGATAAAGTACTGGCTGGATAAGACTGCGAATTGAACACAGGACTTATTCAAGGAAGGATAGTCCTTCTCAATAAATGACCCATTCTTCAAAAGGTAAATTTACTGCGTTCTCTCACCTTTTTTATTCTAATTAAAAGTTAACAAAAAAAAAAAAAGCTACAAACTTCCAGAGTCGTTAAATTCCACAAAACTTAATAGACCTCCAGTAATTAACTCTTCAGTTTTAATTGTCCGTTTTAGAATTAACACAAGGTAATTAAGTGGCAGTAAACGATATATAAAAAATTGCTGTAATTAATTTTTTAGCTTAGAAGAGGTGTTTGATGAAATGTCAATATAATAGAAATTTCGAGAACTCATTAAAATACTTCATTTTTTTGGGAGTTAAAGATTGGGGGCTGAAATGGTAGTACCACTAATTGCCATTGTTTATTAGTTTTACATGTTTACGGGAATTTTATTTATTTTCCATGTTTTCTCTCTTGTTGGGAGTTTGGTGGCTTGAGGATGTAAACGGTCGATCTCTGACAGCTAAGTTTCGGGATTAAATACCGAATTGATATGTCACTTTCCTAAAAAATGCTTAAATCGGCTATGATATTTGATGACAATATGATTGCAAAAATACCATTTGATTGGAATATTGGCTGATAAAATCAAACTTAAAGGTTAAAAAGTTTTACAATAATATAACATACCAGACGAATGACCTAGGCAATGCCTGTGTTTTCATCGAATGCTTTATACCAGAGTGAATATGAAGTTAAAAACTTTTAAAATCAAATTTAAAATAGGATAAATTAAGTTTTTGTTGAAGTTAACTAATCGTTATAACCATTCTTCTATTCCATAGGGGTTTCAACCCCTTCACCTCCACACACACACAACGACATGTCTACACATGTGAAAATGTTTACCCTTCAACAGGTATATAGATTCAAGCTATATGCACGCACACACAACCAATCGGACAGGATTATATATACTTTTATATTTAAAATAAAAAAAGGGTCATATATATTTTTTCTGACTGCTTACATTAGCATTTCCCTTCTTATTTTACATACTTTTATTTAGACAAAAAAAAAAGGAATGATAAAGGAATTCCATAAACAGATCTATAACGACAGTGTACGAAGTTTTGACTTGAAGGTTATTTTGGTTTCAATATAATTTATTTATTTTCTTCATAATCGGCTTCAGACTGGCAGAGAAAGGACTCTTTAACACAATTATATATAGGACTATCTCTCTCTCATGGCCTCATGGTTTGTGTTAACTGTGGACCAAAATCAAAGTTATATATTTTTGAAAATATTTTTCTTTATAAAAATTGAGAAAATCTATATGGGGAAAGACATCCTTAAAAATATTTAAAATGTAGAGCCTAATCAAATATTTTTATACATTGAATTCTTTCAAAAGAGGAAAGTCGACACACACGGGCATAATTTACAAACAAATAAAACTTACGAATATCGATATGGCAACCATTTAAACTTAATCATCTACCAATCTGTAGAAATACACAATGCTATTGTTGGAAAAGAAGGCGTCCGAAGCAGCCAATGGGAGGCCGGCGGAAGTGGCTACGGGGATGCAGCGGCAAAAATGAGAAAACAATAACAGAAGAACTTGTAAACAACTTTCGAACGCGAGAATTTGCCCTGATCTCCGATTCTTTTAGTGTAAATATTTAAATATATAATTAATTAAATAATACTTTACTTATTTTCTTAAATTGTAATAAATATAATTTTCCCTCCTGTTTTCGTCGTATATTTTAAAAGTGTTATAAACAGCGACGCCTTAATTTTGAACCTTCAACCCCGCCGACCAAGAATAGAGGTGAGTGACTACCTCTATAGAATTTAGATCGTCGTCACAACACAGAGTGGCGGTGAAATCGCAATATTTTTGGCATCCCAGCCGGGACTGTTGAAGGTAAATTTCTGAAGAAAAAAAACATTTTAAGCTGACCATTTTGGAACTCGCTTGCTAACCCTACTTGCTGCTTTGTTTACAAGATGGCGGAAGAATTAATTCTACGTTTAAAAAAGAAGCGTGCTGTTAACAGATCATATTTAACGAAAACATGCAATAAGATTGAAAGTGGACTTGACACGCTAATTAGAATTGATCTTGAAGAATTATTAGAACAATTGAATGAATCATTTAACGAACTTAAATTAGTGGATCACGAAATAGAAACGCTTCTTGAAACTGACGATTTAGAGAAGGAATTACAGAGCGTAGAGGAATATCGAGAGAACTATATTACTTGGAGATTTAGGGCAAATAAAAAGATTCGCCAATCAGATTTTCATGGCGAAAATATACCGAATTCGAACTCACGAATAGATGAAAATGAAATGAGACATTATGTACCTTCCTGCACGACTGTGAAACTTCCGAAATTGATGATATCGAAATTTTATGGAAATTTTTGTGAATGGCTGACGTTCTGGAATTCTTTTGATGCAGCTATACACCAGAACAACTCACTGAACCCGATCGATAAATTTAACTATCTGAAGTCACATCTCGGCGGAACTGCACTAAACACAGTCGAAGGTTTCGCTTTATCTGCGGACAATTATGAGAAAGCTATAAAATTGCTTAAAGACAGATTTGGGCGAGAAGACATTTTGATTAGCCGACATATGAACAATTTGTTGTCAATGAGACCACTCAAAACGTCAAGCGATGTAAGAACCTTCCGCGAACTTTTTGACAACCTTTCTGTTCAAATAAGGAGTCTCGAGTCACTAAACGTGTCCATTGATGTTTACGGACAACTGTTGTGCCCGATAATAATAAAGCTTCTACCTGCAGACCTTAATTTGGAATTGAACAAAGAACTCCCGACAGGTTACGTAATTAATGACTTGATTACCTTTCTAGAAAGACAATTAACTGCACGGGAGAGGAGTTTTAGAAACGAAATCGGTACCGGGAATGAATCAACTTCTAAACCTAATTTAGTAAACAAACATCCAAAGACAAGATTCTACAATGAAAAACCAATTGCGACAGCTTCAGAACTTTTGAATTCAGTTCACAAATCGAATGAATGTGTATTTTGTGGTAAAGACAACCATGGAAGCCCTAAGTGTGACTTTGCAGCTAATATGAGTTTAAACGAAAAGAGATCACTCATGAAGAAAAAAGGCGTTTGTTATAAATGTCTTCGGCCTTCTCATTTAAGTAAATTTTGCAGAAATGTAGTCCGTTGTTCGATCTGCAACATGTCTTCCCACCTGGATGTCATGTGCACAAAACGGATTTTAGATCGAGGTGGATCTTCTAAGTCTCCAACGGTGCAAGATGAAACTCTCGCCAACTTATCAACCTCCCCAGACGTCTTGTTGCCTACTTTGAGAGTGACCCTCAAAGGGAACAGAACGGAGAAGACGGCATGGGCTATAATAGACACCGGATCCCAAAGATCATATATTTTACATAGCACAGCAATGGAAATGGAATACGAATAATCTAGGAGAGAGTTCTTCCGGCATTCCTTGTTTGGAGGATCGAGTACCGACGTAGTTGAACATGAGGTCTATACCATTCATTTATCTGACATCAATAATTCCTATCGCTGTGAGTTTGAAGCACTAGGTCAACCCCTTATCTGTGGAAGCATACCTCCGGTGTGTCCAAGATCATTTTTAGAAGGGAGTGAAGAACTCGACGTGTCTGATTTGATGAGAGACCGTATAGAAGTCCTTATAGGGGCGGACATCGCCGGCAGATTGCTAACTGATGATCAGAGAAGAATCTCATCTGGACTGGTGGCAATCCGTACCAAACTAGGATGGACTGTGATGGGAAAGATTCCTCCAACGGAGGTGAGAGATGACATCAGCTCCCTTTGCGTGACCACACTTCTATCTTTGGATCTAGAAAACTTGTGGAAATTAGATGCGATTGGAGTCTCTGACGCGGAAGTTGAGAAGAAGACTCAGTCATTACAAGCTGAAATGGAGGAACATTTCGCCCACACCACGACGCGAGATATCGAGGGGCGCTATGAGGTAGCTCTACCCTGGGTGCAAGACAAGGAAAGGATTCCTTCGAATAGAGACCTAGCCGAAAACCAACTAAGTTCTGTAAGAAGAAAATTTGAAGAAGTTGGAGACATGAATGAGTATGGACAGATCTTTGAAGACTGGATGAATCAGGGGATAATCGAGTATGCCAGAGAGGATAAACTAGATGGTGTACACTACCTGCCACATCGACCAGTGTATAAAAGGAACAGTCAAACTTCTAGAATACGGCCAGTATTTAATGCGTCGGCCCGGAAGAGAGATAGACTTTCCCTGAATGACTGTCTGGATAAGGGACCCAATTTGATAGAAATTATACCAAGACTTTTAAATAAATTCCGGAAAAATGAAGTAGGTGTCTCTTCCGATATTGAGAAAGCATTTTTACAAATTGGAATAAAGGAAGAAGACCGAGATGCTGCAGTTTTCGAAATAGCAGGAGTTGAACTAACTGGGCATCTCATCTTAAATAATAAGAAGAAAGCATGGATTGTCATCTTCACATGTGCAGTGTATAGAGGAGTTCATCTGGAACTTGTGACATCTTTGTCTATGGAAGCCTTCCTCCAAGTTTTCCGCCGATTTATTGCTCGAAGAGGCCGCCCATTGATTGTGTATTGGGATAACGGGACTAATTTCCGAGGCATGACTAATACGTTGAAGAAGATTGATTTTTCGAGATTAAAATGTGATCCCACATTGAAAAACATCACCTGGAAATTCATACCACCTGGTGCTCCTTGGTGGGGTGGATGGTGGGAGCGTTTGATTGGAATGATGAAACAATTGCTCTTTAGGATTCTCGGTCAAACCTCCTTGGGATATGAAGAACTGTCCACGGTAATGTGCGACGTCGAAAGCTTGATGAACACACGCCCACTGACCTACCTAACTGATGAAAGTGAGGATCTTGTTCCATTGACACCTTCGTTGTTCTTACATGAGGTCAGAGAGGTTGGCGTTCCAGACCTGGACTTGATTGATAACCAGACCCTCTCCCGCAAATATCAATATATCAAACGTGTACGAGAAGATCTTAGAGAACGATTTCGTATCGAATATTTTGGATTCCTGAGACAAGAAACGAGACGCCTGAAGACTACCATACCATTCAAGGTGGGAGACATGGTGCTCATTGGACAAGAGAGTTTAAAGAGACTACACTGGCCGTTAGCCAGAATAATCCAACTCTATCCAGGAAAAGATGGACTTGTGAGGGTTGTGAAAGTGAAAACTTCATCAGGTGATAAAATACGACCTATTCAAAAACTCTACAATTTAGAGATAACGCCCGAGATAAGATGTCGAGACCCTCTAACTGAGCGATCTCCCACACAAGAAGTTCGATTGACAACTGAAGAGGACCCTTTGACTTCACAACAAGAGCAACATCACATTGAAATCCCGAATGTTGTGTCAAGTTACGGACGGCCCATCAAGAGACCCAACCGATTGGATCTACTGAACTTTTCCTTTCCATGTTTGAGTCGTCGAGACGCCAACTCAAAGGTGGGAGAAATGTTGGAAAAGAAGGCGTCCGAAGCAGCCAATGGGAGGCCGGCGGAAGTGGCTACGGGGATGCAGCGGCAAAAATGAGAAAACAATAACAGAAGAACTTGTAAACAACTTTCGAACGCGAGAATTTGCCCTGATCTCCGATTCTTTTAGTGTAAATATTTAAATATATAATTAATTAAATAATACTTTACTTATTTTCTTAAATTGTAATAAATATAATTTTCCCTCCTGTTTTCGTCGTATATTTTAAAAGTGTTATAAACAGCGACGCCTTAATTTTGAACCTTCAACCCCGCCGACCAAGAATAGAGGTGAGTGACTACCTCTATAGAATTTAGATCGTCGTCACAACACAGAGTGGCGGTGAAATCGCAATACTATTATATGAATCTCCAAGACCTAAAACAATATACGGTATGTTCAAAACTTGAAGTGATGGATCAAAACGGTCCTGTAAACAAGATCCGACCCGCTCTAGGAAAACTATCTCGTGCGAGATATCTATAATGAGAAGGATGGTGCTAGCAAAATCTTCTACAGTGTTTTCCCAATATATTTCCCATCAACGGCCCACACCTAAATATTAAATTGATATTTGGTGTATACATAACAATTGTGTCTTGTTGAAAATTGTGTGCTAAATTCGTATATTCCGTCTTCTTCAGTTACTTTGATATTAAACAGGGCTTGATCTCCACTGGCGACATGCTTCCCTAGCTTCTCTTTAGTTCTTCTTAGATTTACGTCAATTCTTCTTCTTTCTATTGTTCTCTTTCCATTCATATTACCCCATCCAGAACTTTCAGGATTATATTTACTGATAATATCAATTATTTTGTAATTTTTCCGGTGACCTTCAAAAGTCCTCTTTCATCTCTTCCAAATATTATTAAGACTTTTCCTCTTTTAATTCTGAAAACCCTTCTTTTTTCCCCCATTCTTCCATATTCATATTTCTAAGTGCTTCTAATAATCTTTCCTCTGCCTTTCCCATTGACGATGTCTCCGACCCATACGACTTCACACTCGAAATTATTAACCACCAGCCTTTCCTTGAACATTCAACGGAGCCTCCTACAGCTTCTTTCTTAAAAATTCATACAAGAATTTATAATTAAGAGTTCGATATTTTGAGGTTTTCAGTATTATTACAGATTTTCAATTCTATTTTGATTATTTTTTATATATACATTTTTAATATTTTAAACCTGAGAAGTACTTGCGATACACGCCCTTTTGAATCACTTCTTTATATGAAGGTTTAATTCTTTCTTGCATCTCTGCTCCCTCTAGGTTCCTGTTTGGCAACCTCCGGAGTGAGGATTGAAGTTGTCATTGGAGTTCCAACTTTGGCTGCCAGGATTAGCCACATGTTCTGACAGCTGTCGGACGACAACTTTCCCTCAACAGGATTAACCCACAACTTAGTTCCCCAACAAACAACTCGCTAAGTGCTCTTGGGCCCGCGGAGAATAATCTTCATATATCCAGGCGTTGAGCGGAGTTAAATCTACCACGAATATATTTAAGGTTGTGTATTTAAGAGCTGTAATATCATATTGATCTAAATCAAACACACTTCTGCTAACGCAATAGTCTGAATATATACCGGTACAATCAGACTCAGGGAAGCGGTCTTTAATGAGGCAAATTCAATGATGTAACTAAATTATCATAATCAACACCCGTCAGCATCTCTTGACGCTTTCTCTTTTTCTATAAAACAAAGTTTATTTAGTATATTTCTTGAACAACAATGATTGTTGTTTTGCAAATATATTTGACTTTTTTAAACAAGAATACAGAACCAAATTGAATATTATTATATTAGGAATATCTCAACGAGTTTGTGAATTCATTAAAAACTGATAACAAGCGCGCTTTTTTCGGAATTTAGTCTGATAATCGCACTGTCAACAGGCAACAATGCTCTTCACCCTTGCTGATATCAACCTCCAGGACAAGTTCCTTACTTACATCTATGGCATTTGTAAGGTTTTCTTTTGACTCTTCTGTAGTGTGTGTGTAGAAAATGCCGTCGGCAGGGAATGGCCCTTACCAGAGCCCCCAATTTTAGATCCTGTTATAAGAATAAGGAAGTTAACCCTAAATAAAGAGTTATCGTTCTGGCAGTCAACCGTACAGTGCTTTCTTGGCTCTATAACCTTACATCTATACAATTCCCTTCATCCTCTACTTCATTTATTGTTATTTTACTACGAATCATCAGGCTACAAATTAATTTGATATTGACACTGCACTCGTATTGACGTCTCTGAAATCTAATAAGCTCAAAATGGCGATATGATTGAAAAAGATAGAAAATAATCTGGAAATTCTACTTAGCTAAGCCTAATCTTATTTTCCCTTCCCTAAACCAATCATGCCGCTATTAAAATTAGTTGAGTAATAGTCAATTATAAAAAAATAGTTTATTGTAAATATTTTTTTAATACTAAATCCTCCATGGTTTTTATAGTAAAGGCCTTAATCCAACCAATTACAATCCGTAATGGAATAACGTGGGAGGACAATGATAGAATTTTTTCGGCTAAAACCTTTTTTAACGGAAATACATTTGGCGTAATTAATTTTTTCTATCTTTTTAATTAGGGGTCTCCCTTGTAAGGGAGGTTGAAAGGAGCTTAAGAAGGTACTCAATCTGCTAGTTATATAATATCCAGAATCTCTAAGTAATTGGATGTAGATAAATGAAGGCTATATGTGTTGTAAGAAAACTTCTACTTTATCTACCTATACTAAATAAAGTATTATCTCGTCGAAAATACAACGAAGATAAAAAACGAGTACATCTAAAAAACTGAACTTGTTAATATTATTATTAGCGTGTTTCCATCAGCTACGTGCTTTGTGCTGGACGTTCCACAAAGTGGATGGCACCAGGGATAGCGCAGGTAGCCCCTTATTTTAGCCTCCAGGACTCGCTTTATCATTCCAGTCCACATTGGTCTCTCAACGCCTTTCTTTCGGAGTGTCAGGGTCCCAGACAGAGTGCGCAAATATTGATCGTTTGACCAAGGGTCGGATGATGGTCAGTGTCGCTGCACCACTCTGTGGCTCTTGCAAGATCGGGCTGTCCAATCCTCCGAATGTCCTAGGCGGTTTTCCTGCATCTATAGCTTTCCCTCAATTATCTTGTTTATGCGCTTTCGCGACTCCACGCAAGTACTACCTCTCCAACCTTTCTACTAAGAGACAAAAAGATATACAAAATAAAAGGATTTAAAAGCGCGAATGTTTCTTTTATACATAAAACGAATTATTAGCGTGTTTCCATCAGCTACGTATAATCGGCTTTGTGCTGAACGTGCCACAATGTGAATGGCACCGGGCATTCACAGGTGCATAGCGCATATCGCTAATTATTTTAATCATTATATAACTTGAAATATATATACTATAGCAATGACATTGGTTGTTGGTCGAGTTAAATATTCGCTTTAATTTAACTTTAAAGAACTAGGATGAAGATAAACTAAAGCACATCACACTAAAATTCGCCGCCACTTCTGCGTTAAAAAAAACATTTAGCCAGTTTGCGCAATATTTAGTCAGTTATCTCGTGCACCCCATCGACCAATTGGCAGGAAATGTTGTACCTTTCCGTAAGCCGGCGGAGTCTATGTGAGCTATAAGGCGATCAGACACAAACGATGACTGAAGCAAACGAACGGCGCGTGCGTCACCTTAAGGAAGCTTGAGAAATTAGAAGAAATCCAATCAGCGGGAGAATAACCCCCCAACACCACATATATACTAAGGCGTAAACACTATAGCAGATTGAATCTTGGCGAGAGAAGAAAACACTTCAATCAAGAGGCAAATAGCTGATGAACTAATAGAAGCCTTTTGAGGCTTTCAAATGTCAAGGTGTGTCTTTTGTTGAGAAAAAATCCCGTAATAGTTTAGTTATTGAATTGGCCTTGTTATTTCGTCGGCAATCCGGAAGATTTCTTGTGTCGTTTCCTTTACCTAATCGAAAGTGCATTGAAATGATAAAGTTTATTTTCCAAAATAATTAGCATCATCTCTGCTTTAATATTAAAAAAAAAAACTATGTCTTCTTCAAAACGCCATGTTAAAGCTTTTAAATATTTTTGGATTTTTATTTCTCTCTCCTTGCTTCATATTGTTGACATTCCTATATAGCTTCACTTCACGGCGGTGTTCTACATATATCGATTCACTTGAGCGCGGTGTTATTCATTTATGGATTCACTTCAGGATGACGATATTCATATATGACTTCTGGGGACATCTTCTCTATCTTGAAAACATTTACAGAGGCGTGAGACCACCATTCTTGAAACGTTTAGACGCCTTGCTGCATAGGCTTGGCTTAATCCCATTTCCATCCATCCAATAGCACGCCACCTTAAAGAATCAGCTAAACGATGCCTATAAGCCATTGAAGTACAAAAAATAAAAATTAACTAAAAAGAAACGATTCAAAAATGCTTAGACAACAAAAAGCAGTAGTCAGGTGAGAGACAAACAGAGAAACAATAAATGTTTGAGTGGCCGTATCTAATTTGCAAATTGAAATAACTTTGCATATTTTCTTACGCATCATGCCATTTTATATAGGTGACTGCTGTTTTGTGCTTGCTTTTAAATGCCTTATTTTCAAAGGTATGGAGCAAAAATAATGTGTAACTTAACTTTTGGCCATTAGTGTAATACAAATAATCAAGTAACCTTTTTAAAAATATAATTTATAAACACAACCTTGAAATAAAACTAGTTGTAAAATACAAAAAATAATAAATTCAAATGACAAAAAGTGAAATTACGAGATTCGAACCTCCTGTCGTTCATTTTACAATGCGATATGTATAATAACTGAGCTAAGGTTACGTGGTTGTGCTGTACCAATCTCAATTCTGATTTTGTCTTGTTAAGATGATGTGTCAGTAGACAACTAATCAGAGGGTCATAGAATATTCTCTCTCTCTCTCTCCATACCTTATAAAATCTATCTTCATACAAACCGGTAAACATCTATCATAGAAGATGCATATATGAAATGTCCTCTCTTGTCGACTGTATATTAATATATATTTGATCTATTTATGTATTAATCGAATTCTCTACCCTTAATTAGAATATTTATTTACTGGTCAATTAGATATGATAGAATGGTCGATTTATTACTGTATTTCCAATTTTATAAAATATTCTTTTATATGGATAGTTCATTTAAATGCATGCTATTTGTTCTTTTTTTTTTTTGGCGGGAAAAGTTAGAGTCAGACGACCAATCATCTTGTGCGTGGGATCGAAGCCAATTAGTCGGCTGCCCAACAAAAAACACCGTTGCCAGATTTAATTAAGCCCAATCTTGCCAAATTAAAAAAGACTAACAAAATATCATCACGTTCCTACCAATAATTAAAAAAAAAATCTTGGCACTACCCTAAAGCAAAATCTTTGGTAAAAACATTTTTTATTCTGTCTTTTTTTTTAGAATTTTTTTTATATAAAACAAATATTTTTGGGGCATATATATTAAAGTATATGCATATAAAAGGAGAGGTAAAATGAGAAAATACAAAGAAAATATTAAAATTTGTAAACTATTCATCTCTCTTTCTCTTAAATATGGAATGCTTGAATTAATTTTGTTGATTTTTATTTCTTGAATATAAGAAATTTTGGTACCTAGATATATAGAGGGGAGATTCAACTTTAATTATTATAGATTTAATTTCCCAGAAAAAACTCTCATCAACATTTATGACATAGAATTGGCCTATCCTAACCACTATTTTGCTGTCAAAACAACTCTTTCACAAACTCTTTTAAAACATATATACAGTAGGTGTGGAAGGCTCATTTATTCCCTTTTAAAAACGCAAAAAAAAAAATTGCGGGTAAATTCGAGATATCTATAAAGCCAAAGCTCAAAATTCCTGTCTGAAATCAACTAATTCAAATTAAAATGACGTTTCGCAATTGTAAGCCAGTTTTGTATTTGAAAATATGTGCTGTTTCTAACGCGACCTCGCACGTTTGTGTTTTGTCTTAATTATTATATTTTTAAAATAACCGTTTTATAAGTGCGTTAGAAATATATTATTTTTCAAAGTGTATAATAGTTATATTTCAATATTAAAAAAATCTTTTAATATATTTCATAAAAATTAGGTTCACACAAACCTTTAAAAAGAAATATAAAAATACAGTAAAATAAAAGTTGATTTCAAAAAAGTAAATTTAAAAAATGCAATATATATAAAGAGAGGTTAAAATTTTAAAATCTTTATTCTTTTTTTTTTTAAATATTATATTGGCCATGTGATTCTTAAATAATAATTTGGCATTTAAAATATACCATTTAAAATTTTATCGTGGTATTTTAAAATATTGATCTTTTAAACATAGGTTATAAATAAATTAAAATTTTGAATTACACTTACTTTATGTTAATTTTTTCTATAAAATAATATAAATTCAAACGTATGTCTGCGTGTATATATATAGCGCGGCTTTCTACAAATAATAATAATTTAACAAAATTTATCTGTCAAAATATTTATCATATATATATTAAGTGAAAATAAATAAACTTACGAAATCTAGAACATATCAAGTAACAATATATTCATAAAAATAGACATAAAGAAACATTTGTGGGAATCAAAACATAAAATCTTCTGTTTTCAATTTGAAATGGTGCCAATTAAAATTTTAAAAATCATTGAACATTAAGTATTATTAATTAATGTGATTTTTTAATTAAACAAAAATGAACGAATACCTCCCTCTTTTATTAAATTATTGATAAATGTGTGTGTTATGCATTAATATATATCATTTTAAAATATTAACTTGAAATATATAGTTTTTATGAAATTGGGGGGATAAAGCATGTTAACATTTTTTTCAACTTTGACACCTCAATGAATATAAATATTTTATATATTTCTTTGTGAAAAAATAGCACAAATGTAACATTGTACTGGGATAAGGTGCATAAATTAAGAAAAAGGCATCTCCTTATCGTGCAACTGAAAGTTGCTGATGGCTGGCGCCATCTATCGGAATAAATATCAACTATTCTCGTTGATTTTTAATTATTCCAGAATTGGCCAAATACCCATTCTTGATTAATCAAGAAAAGCTAACCACGGACGCGTTTCGGGCTGTTGGCCCTCATCAGCGTGGTGATTTTCTTGATTAATCAAGAATGGGTATTTGGACAATTCTGGATAAATTAAAAATCAACGAGAATAGTTGATATTTATTCCGATAGATGGCGCCAGCCATCAGCAACTTTCAGTTGCACGATAAGGAGATGCCTTTTTCTTAATTTATGCACCTTATCCCAGTACAATGTTACATTTGTGCTATTTTTTCACATTGTGTAGCGTCCTCACGCAATTCTGGCCTTAACTACCCGTTTCACGATTTTTCAGGATGCCTTAATGACCAATTTTTTGGTCGTTGAGGTACAGCTTGCACCACGCTGATGAGGGCCAACAGCCCGAAACGCGTCCGTGGTTAGCTTTTCTTGATTAATCAAGAATGGGTATTTGGCCAATTCTGGAATAATTAAAAATCAACGAGAATAGTTGATATTTATTCCGATAGATGGCGCCAGCCATCAGCAACTTTCAGTTGCACGATAAGGAGATGCCTTTTTCTTAATATATTTCTTTATAAAAAATCTGATATATGAAGCAAATATATTGATGTAGAATATGATAATTAAATTTGTATTAAAAAAATGTAAATTAAAAAATAAAATACTGTTATATAGGTGTTGCACACTTTTAAGAGAGAGACAACATTATATACTTTAATGACATTTTCTCTCTTGACTCTAAAACGGATATAAAATCTTTTTAAAATAGACTACTTTCAATTAGAATAAAAGTATATTTATATATATATATATTAAAAACTAAAAATATTTATAATATTATTTGTGACATTAGCTTGTCTTCGTAGTTAATTAAAAAAACTAACGACAACATTAAGCAGACTAAAACTTAATGTATTTATTGTATTACAAACTAAACAACATATATTTATGCAAAATTTATTTATTTCATCTCAATTTGCAGGTGTTACATTCGAGCACAGCTCGCGAGTCACCTTGTCCATATTATTTACACATGGCGAGTTGTGATGCTGGAGTGGCCCCCCGAACCTTACAGGAGGGCAGTTGTTGGGTGTTTGGCTGTCAGCTAGCCATTGGGTCCAGGTCGTCGGATTCGGTGGCTGAGGTCACCTTGGTTTTGAACAATTTCTTGTATAGTTGGATTTGAGGATTTTTGAAATTGCGAGAATAGTCTTGTCGCAGAGTCTTGATAAATCTTTTCTATATTAGGCTGGTTGAGATCTTCTTTGAGAATTTTGTTTGAAAGATTGAATGGGGCTCCTATAGTGGTTCGTAAGCAAATCCTCATGAAGGCATCTATTCTTTTTTTTATCCGTAGGTGTGATATATATGCCCCAGACTGGTAGTGCGTACGTGATGATGGGTAGAATGCAGGTTTTGTACAACGTGAATTTATGCTTTGTTGTTAAATTACTTTTAAAATTAAGCAGGCTTGATAGAGATATTTTGGCTATCTTTGCCTTTCTTATAGTGTTTTGGACATGTAGGTTAAATTTTAATTTCGAATCCAAAGTGACACCAAGATACTTGGCATGGTCGGCCCAACTAATAGTGCTTGAGTTTACTGTCAAGTTGGTTTGTGGCTTGAATTTTTTGTTATCTCTTGGGGGAAAAACTATTGCTTGAGTCTTAGTTGGGTTAATGTCTAGTTTCCACTCATCGCACCATTTGATTATGTCATTTAGGTAATTCTGAAGCTGAGTAACCAATAGGTTGACTGATTTGGAGTTGAATAAAATTGCTGTGTCATCTGCGAAGAGCTTAAGTTTACATTTAGAGTGCAGTGGGATGTCATTAATGTAAATATTGAAAAGGTAGGGTCCGAGGATAGAGCCTTGAGGTACTCCAGTCTGGATTGGCTTTGGTTCAGTTATAAAATTTCCTTGCTTGACTGAAAATGTCCTGCCCTGTAGATAATTCTGCATAAAATTGATAATGTGACTTGGAAACTGGTGTTTTGTGAGTTTCTTTATAAGGCCATTATGCCAAACTTTATCAAATGCTTTCGCAAAATCTAGAAAGACAGCACCTACCACTTCCTTGTGGGATCTTCTTATCTGGATATAGTCCAGAACTGCAATGAGTTGGTGAGTTGTTGAGTGCCCCCTTCTAAATCCGAATTGCTGCGGGATGATGAAGTTAGAGTTGTCCAAGTACATCTGAAGTCTACGTAGAATAATTCTTTCGTAAATTTTGCCGATGGTGGAGAGGAGGCTGATAGGTCTTAGATCTTCAGGGGATTTAGCGGATTTTTTTGGAATTGGAATTATGATAGCATGCTTCCAGACTTTGGGGTAGTAACACAAGTGCAGTGCGGCGTTGAATACTCCAGCTAGAAATACAATCCATTTGATGGGAAGATTCTTGGCCATTTGCGGAGTGATATTGTCATGGCCAGGAGCTTTGTGGTTAGCTAAGTATTTAATTACTTCTTTGACTTCATTTGGTGTCGTCATTGTGAGCATTTTTTCTTGTTGGTGATTATAAGTTATATTTGGTTGGTCTTCTTCTTTTTCCTTGGAGAACTGGTTGGAGAAGTGTTCTGCAAGTTCATTTCCGATTTCTTTGTCGGTCAATAAGGTTTTGCCGTTCGTTACTAAACTTGAGATCCTTTCCGTTTTTTTCCTGGTGGGTTTTGTTTTTCTCCAGAAGTCCTTTGGGCTTGATTCAATCTTGTGTATGAATTGATTCCAGTTCTCGGTGGAGTCGGATTTGAGGGCTTTGTTAACTTTTCCCTGTAGGTTTAAATAAATGGCTCTATGGGCTGGATCCCAGGTTGCTTGCCATCTCTTACGAGCTTTATTCTTTTCTTTTATCAAGGCCTTGGTCGAGGGGTTCTGTTTTGATGAAGAGGATGATATAACTGTGTTTTTTGAGTAGCTGTTGTAGATTTTATCATTTAGTATGGTCACTGCTGAGTCAATATTGGCTTCCGTTTTCAAGGGTACTCTAGGAGGCGTACTGGAAATTAAGTCTTGTTGGAAGTGTACCCAGTTAGTGAGTCGGCAAGCCCTAGTCGTGAATTCATCCTTCGGGCAGGTCAGCTCTAGGATTACTGGGAGGTGATCTGAAGATAAGGCATCCAGGGTCTTAATCCTCGAAGCCCAGGGAATGTTTCTAAGAATTGCGATGTCTAAAAAGTCTGGATTTCCCAAAGGACTGTAGTGCGTGGGTGAAGAAGGTGCGACAATGTCCAGGTTTTCTTTTTCGGAAAAATTATGAAGCACGGTTCCACTATTATTGGAGGTTCTTGAGCCCCAAAGAGGGTGCTTGGAGTTCCAGTCTCCTGCAGCGATTACTGATTGATTATTCTCTAACAAGAGATTCAGATCTTCCTCCTGGAGTGGTAGATCGGGTTTCTTATAGATTGACGATATCTGCACTACTGCCCTTCCATCTGGTTTCATTAGAATTGTGGTGTTTTCCATGTTAGATGTTTGAATCAGCACTTTTTTATATTTAAGATAGTTTTTTAGAATTATTGCCGTTCCACCGCCCCTTCCAACGATTCTATCGTCTCTTATTGTCTGATAGTTTCTGAGTTTGAGGTCGACAGATGGTTTTAAGTGTGTTTCACTGAGCAGTGCCATGTCTATTGAGTTTTCTTCTAAAAACTGTAGGAATTCTTCTTTTTTGAGTTCGATTCCGTTGCAATTCCAGAAAACGATTTTTAAAGGTAATTTGCCTTTCATTGTAGGTAAGTTTTGATAATTTCTAATAACTTTTCGCACAGTTTCCTGGTGTCAGAACGAGTAGTTTTCTTTTTTGTAGTTTCCGCGTAACTTGCCTTTTGTTTTTCAACAGTTGCTTCTTCTGTTTTAGTGGAGCTTGCTTGAGGTATGGTGTTAGGGGAGTTTTGTCTGGGAGGCTTTAGCTGCTGTTGTTGTGGCTTCGGAAAATTTGGGCATCCGCGGTAATTGGCTGTGTGCGCCTCTCCGCAGTTAGCGCACTTTGGTGGGAGCTGTTTCGACTTTCTTGGACAATCCTTCGAATGATGTTCTTCAGCACACTTGACGCATTTGGGCTTCAAAAAGCAGTTTAGCTGGCCATGCCCAAAACCCTGGCAGTTAAAGCATTGGGTCACTCGTTTTGTAGTCCTGAATGATTCCACGACTATTTTTTGGTAAAGTATTTCAGTTATTCCATAGATTCGTTTATTGTGTTCATTTTTCGGTAGCTCTACTAGGACTATATTCATCGGTATTTTGGTCGATTGTCTATGGAGTCTTTTGACAATGACCTCAGTGAAGCCCATTGAGACCAGTTCAGTTACGACGTCTTCTTCTTTGAAGGCTGTTGTTACCCCCTTCAATACCACTTTCAGTGGTTTTTCCTCCTGTAGTCTGTAGGAATATCCTCCATTATTTTTCTGTACATACTCCCTGATTTTTTTAAAGTCGCCTATGTTTTTCGATTTAATTATGTGCTTTTTGCCAGAAATCGTGACTTGGAATGGTTCCGTGCACAAGCCTTTTAGTTCTTGGCAAAGAAGCTTCCAATCTGCTACATTTTCTGCAATAACAGGAGGAATTCTCGGTTTTTTCACGTTAGTGACTGTGGTCCATGGGCCATCGTTGTCGTTATTTTCTTCATCGTCTTGCGGTGGGTGAGCTACGTTCATTTGTTGAGAAATTTCAGTGGCGGGACTTTGTTCGTCGATGTCCATTCTAGGCGTCTTCAGATTACGCTCGCTCCTAGTTGGCGATCTTGAGTCATCCGATTGGGAGCCGCGAATTCTCTTCTTTGATTGAACCGTTTCCTCAAGTTTATACTCGATTCCACATTTGTCTAGGGTCTTCGTTATTAAGGAGGCTTCGATTATGCATAGTTTCTCGCCGGTTGGTCCGATCGTCGATTTAATTACAATCGGTGGCATATTATTACTTACTCTAAAAAACTTTCAACAGAAATCTTCACTAATTTACATTCAATTTTATATATATTTTGAGAAGATATCGATTTCATTTATGCAAAAGAGTTATTCCTTTTGTTTTTATATGCGCCAACTTGGCTACTGATTATTATTGACTTTAATATTACTTTTATATTTACATTATTTATAATAATAATATCATTATAACCAAAATAATCCATTACAAATTTTTAAAATGTTATGTGAAGAGTAAAAAGTTATTATTTAAGTTTAAAATGTAATTATTAAAGTATAAAATGTTGTGTTATTTAAATGAAAAATGTTGTCTCTAAAGTGTAAAATGTTATTAATAAAATGTAAATTGTCTCTTAAAAATACAAAACCTATAATTATAGTTTATTTTATGATTATTAATAATTTAATATTTTTATGCAAAGAAAGCCATAATATTAGTTTTTCTATCCATAAAAAGTCACGTATTTATATATTGAATATTCATAAATTTACGCGCGTTTACAAATATTTGTTTAAATAAAATTGTCTATACTTTTTAAAACTATACCCGTTAAGTATATAACAATCAACCATATAGAAAATGACAGTAAATTTGTATTCAAGAATGACAATAGTTTGGAAATTGAAATATATTTATATACAGAATCTATATTAATAAAATGGAAATTTCATAAGTGGACATCACTAAAAACTTTCGTTACAATGCATCAATTTCAACCAAATTTTCAACATTTATGTAAAACGAGATGGAGCAGGTTTTGCTTAACATCAAAATATATTTCCTAATATTAACATGCGTAACTTCGCTGTTATCGATTAAATACAAAAAAAAAAAAAAATCAACAGAGTTAATTTTATTTATATATAAATACAAAATTAAATTTCAACAGAGTTAATTTTTTTACATACTAGTTAATAATCTCAATCTAAAAAATATTCAATACAAGCAATTTTAAGATAATTATCATGTTTCTAATTTCGCCTAACAAATATACAAATTTATAGTGACCAACATATGCAAATCTTATCTTTGTTTTTATTTAACTTGATATCGTAAACATATACATCCATTGTAAGCATTTTTCTGTTCACCTTCCGTGGTTTCTCTTTTCTCTGATAGTTTTTAGGTGTAGTATATTTTCTTATTACTAGACTACAAACATTCCCTCGAGAAAAACCTGGGCGAAGCCGGGTACATCCGCTAGTATAAATATATAATTATTTTAAATAATTTATCGTGAAAATGGATGTTGAATCATTATATTGCTTTGGAAAACTTGTTTTTCCCCAACCTTAAATTTACATCATGAAACAAGTGTGATATTTTAAAATTATAATTTTAATGAAAAATATATTTTACAAATTATGAAAACATTCAATATTGAAAAACTTTGCGTAATTTGAGTTTTCCAATTTGAGAGATTACCTTTGATTCACGTATTTGGCATATCCATCGATATGACCGTTGTACGAAGAAATATCACTAATTGACTTGGATTACCGTCTGCCCCACATAATAAACTTAGCAGACGATCACATTAATGCTGTGAAGATAGGATTGTGTAATCAACTGAATGCTATTTCTCTGTACATATCTTCCTCCATGTGAGAGATTATCCCTCAGCCAATATCATAATGGCCGGCATATATACTGAACTATTGGTAGCAAGAATCCCTTGAGTGCGATTGGTTGTGTTCCTTAATTTCTGGATATGAAAAATCATGGTAGATAGTGAATACCTTGTTCTTATTTAGTACTTCGTATATCTATATATTTCTGAAAATAAGATATCAAATTTAAAATTTTAAAAGGTAACTTTGGTTGATTTAAAATGATACAAAATTATCAAAATTTTACAATTTATTCCTATGTTTTGGCGACTTACTATTTAGCCATTTTAAAGTGAAAAATAATATAATACTTGTATGAGTGTGTATTTATAGTTATTAATATTATAAATATTAAATATAAAACTCAAACAAACTTTTTTATTGAACACTTTTAACTTTTACTTAAATAAATTCATATACTCTTTGAAAACACAAAAATAGACACTAGCTCAACAAATTTATAGAACAGAATTTTAAAAATTAAATTTAACATAAAACTACTATCTCCTTTAGCATAGAGACCTCACGATTAATACTTCTGTGAGATATATTTTAATTGACCGTTATATATTCTTCACAATTATAAATATGAAAAAAGAACGCAGAATATTGAAACGCGTCGAACTACATTATATAAATAAAATATAATCACAAAGGATAAAATTCGAAATATATATTTAATATATGAGAAGAGAATGTTTTAAACGAATCCATTTTCTTCGTACAACGGTCATAGAGGTGGACATGCCAAAATACCTGGATCAAAAGTAATCTCTCAAATTGTAAAACTCAAAACCGGCGAAGTATTTCAATGTTGAATGTTTTAATGAGAATCGTAAAAATATTTTAAAATATCACACTTGTTCTTCTTCAGGCAAATTTAAACTTAATTTTAGAAAATGCTCTTCAAAATAATCTAAGGATTTATGCTTTATTATTTAAATATAACTTATTTATAGTACTCGTATATATATTATTTGTACAATATGATTTTTTCATATAGAATTTAAACTATTTTCATTCCTACAAAAGTAAAAAGCTTTAGGCATTCATTAGAAAAAAAAGGACAACCATTGAAACTGCATGAAACCAATTCAAAGAATGCTCAACACAGAGCTACTGGTTATTACCTGTCTTTGACTCATTTAGATGGATCGAGAGCGGGGCACTTTCATAGACTCCCCTCACACTGAATTGTAATGATATTGCGGATTCCCTGTGTTATGTATTCATAAAGTTAATATTCTTAATTTTTAATTGTGTAAATAAGCAGAGTAACATCATCACTGATTATAGTATTCATTATAACATCATAGATATTATGTAAATAATTAGGCTTAAAAAGACTATGCAGATTTATAGGATAACAATAAAATTAAATCTTCGATATAGGACCATCGAGCAAAAAATTCCTTTTCTTAACATAAAAACTTAACACCCTGGCAAAGGCAGCTGCCGAGCCCAGCAACAGTTTGGAATTTATCATTGATGAGGGCCAACAGCTTGAAACTCTTACGTGGTTAGCTTTTCTTGACTAATCAGGACATTTGTTACCAATCTTCGAATAATCAACGATATGTTGATATTTATTCTGACAGATGGCGCAAGCCATCAGCAACTTTTAGTTGCACGTTCTGGAGATGCCATTTTCTTGATAAATACCACAGTTAAAAATTAAATATATTTTCATCTTTATAATAGAATAACTAATATCTATATATATACTTTATATATCTAATACACACAGTTATTCATATTTTTTACAAAATAATATTCTCTGAAGTGATATTGAAATATAAAAAGAAATCATATTTATTTAGTAACTTTATATTACCCGAAAGAGAAGGTATTTGAGTCTTTTAATAAAATAGGTTTAAAAGTTTTAATTTCCATCTATAAAAGAGATAAAGGTCTAAGTGAAAGTGAAATGTATCACAAAGAGAATTATTCCTTATAAGTACAACCAAATTCTTCAAAGATAAAAAATTTAATCTATTGGTGATAGGAGGTAAAGATAACAACAATTTGAGCAATTTTTGACCAATAACAAATATTTCCATGTAGTTTACAAGAATTAAATTCTTCTTAAGATTTATTTTTTGCAATAAATTGATAAAGATGGAGCAATCTCTTGAAATATTTAGAGGAAAAAAATAGCTCTTTTTATTTCGTAGATCCAGGTAGGTCATTTTTTATATAATTATAAAAGAGAAACTTTTAATATCAGAGATAGTGTCTCCTCTAAGTCGAAAAAAAAATGGCAGCGGTGGGATTCGAACCTACGCCTCCGAAAAGACTGGTGCCTAAAACCAGCGCCTTAGACCGCTCGGCCACGCTACCATAAATTTATCGTCCTGAAGTGAACTAATAAAAGCAAATATCAAAATAAAAGATGCCATCAGAAACTCCTAGCTTTGATTTCTACTAGAGAATATAGCAAGAAAGAAGATATAGCCTAGTTTTAGAATTTCGGCAACATTTTCTTACATATAAGTACTGTACAAAATATATATCATCTTCAAATATATATATATATAAGAATATATGACTTTATTTCCCGACATTTATTTTGATTTAATAGCGTTTATAGCGTAACACGTAATAGCGTTTACGTTACCGAGACAAAAATTAGGTTTGATTTGAAGTCACTGATTTCTTGCAGACACCATTAATGCAATTTCTTTTTGACAACTCTCTGTGGTATTATATATATTTTATATTTATCCACTTTCCGAAAGTGTTTATCTTAAATGTAACATACATATATGTTAAAAAAAAAAAGAAAAAAGAGCATCTCCTTATCGGGCAAATGAAAATTGTTGATGGCTTGCGCCATCTATCGGAATAAATATCAACTATTCATTGATTTTTGATTATTCTATAATTGGCTAAATACCCATTCTTGATTAATCAAGAAAAGCTAACCGCGTACGCGTTTCGGGCTATTGGCCCTTGTCAGAGTGGTGCAAGCTGTACCTCAACAAGGAGAAAACTGGTCATTCAGGCATCCTGAAAAATCATGAAACGGGTAGTTAAGGCCATACAATATTGACATATATATATCCAAGAGTCTAGCATCAGTATCACTATAAAAGGAAGTTCCAAAAATGCAATATAACAGCGGTATGGTAGATTAAACTGGCAAAACCGCTGGAAGGGTTCATCATTGATGAGCCAGGCCCTCCCATTAATTTTTCCATTGCAGTAAGGGCAGTAGAAATTGTTTTATTTTCAAAAGAATCATACGCGTCTAAAATAGTTCCGTATTTTGATAACAGATGGCACGCTAATCCATCATATATATATGTGTGTTTATTTTATAGTTGTTTTCTGTTTATAGTTATACATATAGTTTTATTGCGTTTTAGTATCATATTTATAGTTCATATTATAGTTTTTATGTATCATTAAAGCATTGGCTTTCCTGAAAGTGGTGGATAAATTATTGCCATGTTTTAATTAATATTTGCATAAGTCTCTTTGCATCCTTCATCTTGTTGACTTCCTTTAAGAGATCAAGAAATATGTCTTGAGGATAAAGTTTGGATTTAAAAAATATTATTGACACGTGTTCATTTTTTCCTATTTTTATATATAGCTTTCGCCTATTCATAAATAGAAATTAAATTCTAAGACATCCTCAAAGTCTTTCTAAAATATTATCAGGGAATATAAATATATTTATTTGGCAACACTGCCTATATTGATTTGGTTTTGAAGTATTAAATGAATATTTGATTTTTTTTTCTATCTCTTTTTAAAAATTATTGTTCCCAAAGAAGGGTTGTCGCACATATAAAACTTTTTCATAAATTTAATTGGCATCTATCGATAAGTATCGATAATGTATCTGCAACAATTAATATTTTTTAGGAAAGTGTTTATTTTTTTATCTCTACAGAGAGAGAGAGAGGGTGTTATTTGTGTATACTAAAAATGATTTAATTTTGGTTCTTCTATTTGGACTTCAAATATTTCAGAATTTTAGTCTCATCTATATATATATAAAAATGAATGTCTGTGTGTGTGTCTGTGTGTGTGTCCTCTATAGATTCAAAACCCATACATCCAATCGCCGTGAAATTTTGGGATATTATTAGGTATATCCCCGGAAAGGTTTACAAAAAATAATTTCTTGAATATCTTGAATATCCTTAGAGTTATTTGCAGATTTGTAGCTTTAACTCGCAAGCAGCGCCACCATTGAGACCAAGATAGGCTTAGGTTTTGGTCCACGCCTGATGACCTTGGGTCTTTCAGGGCTAATATATTACGTAAAACTAATTCAAATATTAGTGCTTTAGTGCTATCTCCTTGAGGTTACCGATTTAAAAGTTTATTTTCTAAATTTAGATTGTATAAGAAGCATATTTTATTTTAAGTATTGTACTTTATTTTAAAAAGTTTAAATAATTGTGCAAGACGATATATATGATATATAAAAATCAAAAGAAATAATGAGTATCGTTTAAATATAAAATTCGAATAAATATAATTGCGATACTAAAAAATAAATTTCTATTCAATGAATTAAATAATTTATTCTTATAAAGATTATCGATTAAAGATACTTATATATAATTAAATATATATATAATTAAAGGTACTCATAAAGGTTACCGATTTAAAAGTTTATTTCATAATTTTAGATTTTATAAGAAACATATATATGATATATAAAAATCAAAAGAAATAATGAGTATCGTTTAAATATAAAATTCGAATAAATATAAATGCTATACTAAAAATTAAATTTCTATTCAATGAATTAAATAATTTATTCTTATAAAGATTATCGATTAAAGATACTTATATATAATTAAACTGATAACTGAATGCTACGACAGCTAGCGCCACACTGGACCTATCATCATCACAACTGTTTGTTTACCTTCTTCTCTATACTTACAATAACTGTTCGCTACCATAACTTTGTCTTTTCTTGCTAAATGGATAATAAAGATTATTATCGTATAATCCTCAACGTCCTCATGCCTTCCTACAAGCTGTAAGTACCTAAATCTTACAACAATTAGATTATGAGACTGAATATTGCATGAAATCCAACTAACGAGTTAAGACAAAGAAAAAAGGCTTAGCAAAAATGGCGTCACTCCCGAGCCACGATGTAACCCTAGATAAGCTCGACGGCTATAACTACTCACTATGGTCTTTCAAAATTGAAATGCTCTTGCAAAAGGAAGATCTTTGGGAAGTTGTCACCGAAAATATTCCAGATGAACCTAAAATCGAATGGAAAAAGAAAGACTCAAAAGCTAGAGCTATCATTAATCTAAGCATCGCCGACTCACAAATAGTGCATGTCAAAAACCTACTAACAGCCAAAGCTACCTGGGACACTCTTAAAAATATCTATGAAAGAAAAACACTCTCAGGAAAAATTTATTTGCTAAGGAAACTATACAGCTTAAAACTCGAAGAAGACAAAGACATGCAACAGCACATCACTACCATGATGGAACTTGTTGACAAACTGCGAACCATTGGCGAAACACTAAAAGACTCTCACATCACGGCTATACTGCTTTGCTCGCTTCCAAAGAGCTACTCCAATCTCATCACGATGTTGGAATCAAGGCCTGATGACGAGCTAACGCTTGAATTTACCAAGAACAAACTCCTTGATGAACACACACGCAGAGTAGAAAGCTCGAAAGACGAAAGCACCGGATCAAAAGCCTTAAAAAGCCTCCACGGAGCTCCAAGCCAAAGAAGAGAAAAAGAGAAGAAATTATGTTCTTTCTGCCACAAACCAAACCATTCCAAGGAAGAATGTTGGCACTATCAAAAGCGAAACAACAGCAACAAAGAGTACAAATATGAAAACTTCAGAAGAGGAAACGCACCAAAGTACACAAATCAGTCGAGTGTCACCCAAGAACAACCCACAAACCAGAGAACAACAAAAGGACCTAACCCAAAAGCTCTCAATTGCACTCAACGAGAAGCAAGTGTACACAACTGGTTCGTCGACTCTGGAGCCACATCTCATATGGCGTACGATGAAAGCTTCTTCACTGAACTTAACAGAGAACAAACACAAAATGTTGTGGTTGCTAATGGCAATAAGCTGCAGGTCAAAGGGATAGGACAAGGAGAAATCAAAGTCATCACACCCCAAGGAAAGACTGACACCTTACTTCTCACAAAAGTTCTCTACATCCCGGAACTAACAGACAACCTTCTGTCAGTGAGTGCGGCCACCTCCAACGGATGTAAAGTGACGTTCAACAGAGATTGGTGTACCATCGAAAGAGACAATACAGCCCTTGCGAACGGTATACTTGACAATGGAATGTACCGACTCCACCTGGATGACAACCTCCAAACTCGCACATTCAAAGCAAATGTTGCAAAACAAAACCACTGCAAGAACAAAAATTGCCTCATGCTCTGGCACGACAGACTAGGACACAGAAATATAGAATCAATTAAGAAGATTCGAAATGAGAACCTAGCAAGAGGACTAAGTCTAAATAACTGTTCGCACAGCACAGACTGCATTCAATGCATTCAAGGAAAACTCACCGAAACCCCATTTCCAAAGAAGACAGAGTACAGAGCAACTGAAACGCTTCAGCTTGTCCACAGTGATATCTGCGGCCCATTACCAACTAACTCTCTCAGCGGTAAGAGATACTTCATCACCTTCACTGATGACTACAGCAGATACACGAAGATCTACCTCCTGAAAGGAAAAGACGAAGCCTATGAAAAAATAAAAGACTACGTCATCTCAGCACACACGGAATTTGGAAAAAATATCCAAACCATACGGACAGACAACGGTCGTGAGTACGTAAACCGACAAGTCGAAGATTTCCTGAACCAAAGCGGAATCAAACATCAGCTAACAGTCCCCTACTCACCAGCCCAGAACGGAGTAGCCGAAAGGAAAAATCGATCACTAAGGGAGATGACAAGATGCATGCTGTTTGACTCAGGACTCCCACAATCTCTATGGGCGGAAGCGGTTACCACAGCTAATTACCTACACAACCGAATACCCTCGAAAGCTACAGACAAGACTCCTTTTGAACTATGGACCAACAGGAAGCCCAGTCTGAAGCATCTAAAAAGATTCGGATGTAAAGCCTTCGCCTATATTCCCAAGATAAAAAGAAACAAGTTGGATAGCAAAGTTATCGAAGGGATCTTTCTTGGATACGATGATCGAAGCAAAGGATACAGAATCCTGCACGATACAGACAACATCACAATCAGCAGATCCGTAAAATTTATAGAAAAAGAAAATGGGTTTCACCTCGCTTCCACAAAAACAACTTCACCACAAGTACTAAGTACAGATCTAACTTCCTCCAATCATATTGGTAATGCAGAGGAAAGTCAGGAACCAGGAACACAATCCGAAAACCTTGAGGACTCAGAAACCGAGGATTACATTCAACCCGGTACAAGCACAGGAACACAAGTGGTCACACAGAGAAGATCCACGAGACCAACAAAGGGAATACCTCCCATAAGAAATGATACATGCTGTACAAAACTGAAGCTCAAGACATTCAGGCACCAATTGTGAAGCATTCTACAATTAGAGCCTTCCTAGCTGCATCAGTCTACAAAGGGATGAAAGTGAACCACCTCGATGTCAAGACAGCGTTCCTACACGGCGACCTAGATAAAGAACTCTACATGGAACTCCCAGAAGGACTCCATACAAAACAAACAAACAAAGTCTGCAAACTAAAGAAGGCAATTTACGGTCTAAAAACTACTAAAGAACTCGAGCTACGCATATCTAACCAAAAACCTCCCGCGCTGGAAGCATACAGTGATGCCACATGGGCAAGCGACAACACCGACAGAAAATCACTAAGCGGAAACTTGTTCCTACTGGGATCAAACCCCATCTCATGGATGACTGGGAAACAAGGTTGCGTATCTCTCTCATCCACCGAAGCGGAACTAATCTCCGCAGCTGAAGCCTCACAAGAACTGTTATGGCTTCTCGACTTGCTAAAGGATCTCGAACTGGAACAGAAAGCTCCAATCTACTTCCACCAAGACAATCAATCATGTCTCAAGATATGTTCATCCGAAAAAGTGTCTTCTAGAACCAAGCACATCGCAACCAAGATCCATCACCTGAAGGATCTTCAGAAGAAGACAGTGATAAAAATGGTCTACTGCCCCACTGGCGACATGAAGGCGGACATTCTGACCAAGCCGCTACCAAGGCCGACATTTGAGAAGTTACGCTACAACCTCGTGATGTCTCCACATTCATGCCGGGGATTTGTTGGATAACTGAATGCTACGACAGCTAGCGCCACACTGGACCAATCATCATCACAACTGTTTGTTTACCTTCTTCTCTATATTACAATAACTGTTCGCTACCATAACTTTGCTTTTCTTGCTAAATGGATAATAAAGATTATTATCATATAATCCTCAACGTACTCATGCCTTCCTACAAGCTGTAGGTACCTAAATCTTACAACAATTAGATTATGAGACTGAATATTGCATGAAATTCAACTAACGAGTTAAGACAAAGAAAAAAGGCTTAGCAAAAATGGCGTCACTCCCGAGCCACGATGTAACCCTAGATAAGCTCGACGGCTATAACTACTCACTATGGTCTTTCAAAATCGAAATGCTTTTGCAAAAGGAAGATCTTTGGGAAGTTGTCACCGAAAATATTCCAGATGAACCTAAAGTCGAATGGAAAAAGAAAGACTCAAAAGCTAGAGCTATCATTAATCTAAGCATCGCCGACTCACAAATAGTGCATGTCAAAAACCTACTAACAGCCAAAGCTACCTGGGACACTCTTAAAAATATCTATGAAAGAAAAACACTCTCAGGAAAAATTTATTTGCTAAGGAAACTATACAGCTTAAAACTCGAAGAAGACAAAGACATGCAACAGCACATCACTACCATGATGGAACTTGTTGACAAACTGCGAACCATTGGCGAAACACTAAAGGACTCTCACATCACGGCTATACTGCTTTGCTCGCTTCCAAAGAGCTACTCCAATCTCATCACGATGTTGGAATCAAGGCCTGATGACGAGCTAACGCTTGAATTCACCAAGAACAAACTCCTTGATGAACACACACGCAGAGTAGAAAGCTCGAAAGACGAAAGCACCGCATCAAAAGCCTTAAAAAGCCTCCACGAAGCTTCAAGCCAAAGAAGAGAAAAAGAGAAGAAATTCTGTTCTTTCTGCCACAAACCAAACCACTCCAAAGAAGAATGTTGGCACTATCAAAAACGAAACAACAGCAACAAAGAGTACAAATATGAAAACTTCAGAAGAGGAAACGTACCAAAGTACACAAATCAGTCGAGTGTCACCCAAGAACACTCAACAAATCAGAGAACAACAAAAGGACCTAACCCAAAAGCTCTCAATTGCACTCAACGAGAAGCAAGTGTACACAACTGGTTCATCGACTCTGGAGCCACATCTCATATGGCGTACGATGAAAGCTTCTTCACTGAACTTAACAGAGAACAAACACAAAATGTTGTGGTTGCTAATGGCAATAAGGTGCAGGTCAAAGGGATAGGACAAGGAGAAATCAAAGTCATCACACCCCAAGGAAAGACTGACACCTTACTTCTCACAAAAGTTCTCTACATCCCGGAACTAACAGACAACCTTCTGTCAGTGAGTGCGGCCACCTCCAACGGATGTAAAGTGACCTTCAACAGAGATTGGTGTACCATCGAAAGAGACAACACAGCCCTCGCGAACGGTATACTTGACAATGGAATGTACCGACTCCACCTGGATGACAACCCCCAAACTCGCACATTCAAAGCAAATGTTGCAAAACAAAACCACTGCAAGAACAAAAATTGCCTCATACTCTGGCACGACAGACTAGGACACAGAAATATAGAATCAATTAAGAAGATTCGAAATGAGAACCTAGCAAGAGGACTAAGTCTAAATAACTGTTCGCACAGCACAGACTGCGTTCAGTGCATTCAAGGAAAACTCACCGAAACCCCATTTCCAAAGAAGACAGAGTCCAGAGCAACTGAAACGCTTCAACTTGTCCACAGTGATATCTGCGGTCCATTACCAACTAACTCTCTCAGCGGTAAGAGATACTTCATCACCTTCACTGATGACTACAGCAGATACACAAAGGTCTACCTCCTGAAAGGAAAAGACGAAGCCTATGAAAAAATAAAAGACTACGTCATCTCAGCACACACGGAATTTGGAAAATATATCCAAACCATACGGACAGACAACGGTCGTGAGTACGTAAACCGACAAGTCGAAGATTTCCTGAACCAAAGCGGAATCAAACATCAGCTAACAGTCCCCTACTCACCAGCCCAGAACGGAGTAGCAGAAAGGAAAAATCGATCACTAATGGAGATGACAAGATGCATGCTGTTTGACTCAGGACTCCCACAATCTCTATGGGCGGAAGCGGTTACCACAGCTAATTACCTACACAACCGAATACCCTCGAAAGCTACAGACAAGACTCCTTTTGAACTATGGACCAACAGGAAGCCCAGTCTGAAGCATCTAAAAAGATTCGGATGTAAAGCCTTCGCCTATATTCCCAAGATAAAAAGAAACAAGTTGGATAGCAAAGTTATCGAAGGGATCTTTCTTGGATACGATGATCGAAGCAAAGGATACAGAATCCTGCACGATACAGACAACATCACAATCAGCAGATCCGTAAAATTTATAGAAAAAGAAAATGGGTTTCACCTCGCTTCCACAAAAACAACTTCGCCACAAGTACTAAGTACAGATCTAACTTCCTCCAATCATATTGGTAATGCAGAGGAAAGTCAGGAACCAGGAACACAATCCGAAAACCTTGAGGACTCAGAAACCGAGGATTACCTTCAACCCGGTACAAGCACAGGAACACAAGTGGTCACACAAAGAAGATCCACGAGACCAACAAAGGGAATACCTCCCATAAGAAATGACTACATGCTGTACAAAACTGAAGCTCAAGACATTCAGACACCCACCAACTACTCGGAAGTCCTACAATTACCAAAAATAGAAAGAGATAAATGGCTACAAGCAATGAACGAAGAACTAAATTCTCTTGAGAAGAACAATGTCTGGGAACTAACCCCTCTACCTAAGGACAAGAAGATCATAGGATGTAAATGGACCTATAAACAAAAACTCAATTCCAAAGGAGAAATAGAGCGGTACAAAGCCAGACTCGTAGCAAAAGGGTTCAATCAGAAATTTGGCCGAGACTACGAAGAAACCTTTGCACCAATTGTGAAGCATTCTACAATTAGAGCCTTCCTAGCTGCATCAGTCTACAAAGGGATGAAAGTGAACCACCTCGATGTCAAGACAGCGTTCCTACACGGCGACCTAGATAAAGAACTCTACATGGAACTCCCAGAAGGACTCCATACAAAACAAACAAACAAAGTCTGCAAACTAAAGAAGGCAATTTACGGTCTAAAACAAGCCGGAAGATCTTGGAACACAAAAATCGCAAGCACTCTAATTAAAAATAACTTCAAACAGAGCATTGTAGACCCATGCCTATTCACCAAGAATGAAGAAAACCATTCCATCTACTTGATTCTATATGTGGATGACATGCTCCTTGCAAGCGATTCCGAAATAATCATCCAAAACACTGTAAAAACTCTCGAAAAAGAATTCGAAATAAAGAACCTTGGAGACCCCACTCAATTCATTGGTATAGAAATCTCCAGGAACAGAGAAGGTGAACTCCTTCTGAGCCAAAAGAATAAAATCCAAGAATTAGTTGAAAGGTACAATCTTCAAGAAGCGAAACCTACTTTCACTCCCATGGAAAGCGGATACCCCGGTATATCTGATGAAAAACTTCTACCAA
The DNA here is from genome assembly GCA_030710605.1 of Cordylochernes scorpioides. Lineage (NCBI taxonomy): Eukaryota > Metazoa > Arthropoda > Arachnida > Pseudoscorpiones > Chernetidae > Cordylochernes > Cordylochernes scorpioides. The sequence goes on along the minus strand of CP092867.1, from coordinate 19,035,891 downwards.
ACAACGTCCAATACCAACAACTGATAGGCTCACTATTGTACCTAAGCGTAGTATCCAGACCAGATATCGCAGCTCCAGTCTGCATACTTAGCAGCAGAAACCAGAATCCTAGAAATTGTGACTGGAATGCAGCAAAAAGAATCGTAAGATATCTAAAAACTACTAAAGAACTCGAGCTACGCATATCTAACCAAAAACCTCCCGCGCTGGAAGCATACAGTGATGCCACATGGGCAAGCGACAACACCGACAGAAAATCACTAAGCGGAAACTTGTTCCTACTGGGATCAAACCCCATCTCATGGATGACTGGGAAACAAGGTTGCGTATCTCTCTCATCCACCGAAGCGGAACTAATCTCCGCAGCTGAAGCCTCACAAGAACTGTTATGGCTTCTCGACTTACTAAAGGATCTCGAACTGGAACAGAAAGCTCCAATCTACTTCCACCAAGACAATCAATCATGTCTCAAGATATGTTCATCCGAAAAAGTGTCTTCTAGAACCAAGCACATCGCAACCAAGATCCATCACCTGAAGGATCTTCAGAAGAAGACAGTGATAAAAATGATCTACTGCCCAACTGGCGACATGAAGGCGGACATTCTGACCAAGCCGCTACCAAGGCCGACATTTGAGAAGTTACGCTACAACCTCGTGATGTCTCCACATTCATGCCGGGGATTTGTTGGATAACTGAATGCTACGACAGCTAGCGCCACACTGGACCAATCATCATCACAACTGTTTGTTTACCTTCTTCTCTATATTACAATAACTGTTCGCTACCATAACTTTGCTTTTCTTGCTAAATGGATAATAAAGATTATTATCATATAATCCTCAACGTACTCATGCCTTCCTACAAGCTGTAAGTACCTAAATCTTACAACAATATATATGATATATAAAAATCAAAAGAAATAATGAGTATCGTTTAAATATAAAATTCGAATAAATATAAATGCTATACTAAAAATTAAATTTCTATTCAATGAATTAAATAATTTATTCTTATAAAGATTATCGATTAAAGATACTTATATATAATTAAATATATATATATATAATTAAAGGTACTCATAAAGGTTATACCGATTTAAAAGTTTATTTCATAATTTTAGATTGTATAAGAAACATATTTTCATTTAAGTAGTGTACTTTATTTTAAAAAGATTAAATAATTGTGGGGTAAAATAAAACGTTATTCCAATTATTTTCTTCAGCTAGAAATCAATAGTAATTTTATTTATTCACGTAAGTTAATTTGTTGAAATCTAAAAGGAAACACGGGAGACGGGGAGATAATTGGCCGAATGTGGAACTTGCCTTCTTATTGGTCGTGACGTCACGGTGGCTATTGCATCATCTGGTATTGCAGCAACTCTTTTGGGACAAGAAACATTTATTTGAGACAAGAATAATGATACAATTCAAGGTGAAGAAACTATTCCTTTAACTTCCAATTACCGAGGGAACCAATTAATATTGATTTTATTCAACTTATCGAGTAATTTTCAAGGGACCGGGAAAAAAATGTTCACTAGATAAAACGATGATTTTGTGATGTAGAAAATTAGGAAAGACAAAATTCAGGATGACACGGCACACAGGGACCGGGAAAAAATGTTCACTTTATCGAGATATTCAAATTTACGAGTTTCAAATTATCAAAATATATCTTTTTTTTTATAAGTTTATAGAGAATTGTTTTGACAAATGTTCGTTAGACAAACCTTTACTCGGGTAAAACCTCGGGCGAGTTTCAAATTATCTAAATATATATATTTTTTAATAAGTTTATAGAGAATTGTTTTAACAAATGTTCGTTAGACAAACCTTTACTCGGGGAAAACCTCGGGCGAAGCCGGGTACATCCGCTAGTTAGATATATAAATGTTAGACTTTTAAAATGAAAGAGTTCTCTGACACAGTTGATCTGTTTATTTTATAATGGTTAATTTTAATGTGAAATAATATTTTTATTGTAGTATATCGACATACCTTTATAACTTTAATTATGTGGTCAGTGAACGAGTGGTTGTCTTCGACCACTACGATCTGGGATCGAATCCCGCATTGGGAACTTTTTTCTTATTAAAAAAAATGCTTCAATAGCCCCCGATTCTTGAATAAAGTCAACCCGACCAATGTGTGCAAGTTGACAAGGCTCTGGCACACATGTAAGTGTAAAAGTCGAACTTCTCTTCACAAGTGTAGATATGTGGTGTGCTTACAGTAAAAGAAGTCGCCCACCATGATCATCATGGCCTGTACCACGTGTACTAGGGATAAAAAAAGAAGAAAATATTAAAAAGATGTTGAATTATTTTTGAAAATTTTCGCAGCAATAGGCTATAATGTTCACTAGCATTCATTATAAATACAGGGTAGTCCATAATTCCCGATTTCTTTTATTTATTTATTTTTTGCATTAAAAATCAAAAGGCAAACTGGAATAAAAAAATATTTTATTTTAGGTAATAAATTAAGCTTCAATATATAGTTTGCCTTTTAATTTTAAATAAAAAAATAAAAGTTTTCGGAACTTTTATGGGCCACCCTGTATACAGTTTATAATTGTTGTAAAACCTCTACAGTTAAAAGCAGAATAAAAAGAACATTTATTATATAAACAATCACCTCATTGTATTTGAGCCTAAACGATATAACAACCACAGTGGCAACATTCAAATAAAACGCCGATATTGGATGTACCTGGTGAACCCTCTCTCAAATTTTATACCAGAGAGTTGAGATTTTTATTAAAATTTTATTTCTAACTTGGAAATGGAGTTGCCCTCCCACACAACTTTTCACAACTTTCTTTTCAGTCAGTAAAAGTAATATTTCGCAGTGTGTTCCTGCGTTCTGACATATATTTATACATGGTACGATCAAAAAGTGACCGAACTTTTAAAAATATATATAAAGATTTAAATCATAAATAAAAGACAATTCGCTGAGGGAAAGGTTTCTTTTTAAGTTACTCTAAAAGAATACTCTAAAGAAACTCTTCCCTGAGCGGATTCTCTTTTTTTTTTTAATAATTATTTTACCGAAGGGATTATATTATTAACAAAAGTTAGATAATTTTATTCATCAAATTTCTCAAAATAGGACCCTCCACTATCTACACAGCAGTCAAATGTCTGTTTAAAAGCGGTTATATATTCCATTTTCCTGAGCTTGTTTATTTCAGTCGTTGCATTTTCAATATCCTCTTTAGAGAACAGAAAGCGTCATTTTTTTAACGCAAGTTTAAGCTTAGGAAAATTTTAAAAATCACAGGGAGATAGTTCTGGGGAATAAAACAGATGTGATAAAAACAGTCATAGAGTGCTTAGCTAAATAATCCACAACCAAGGTGGTTTTATAGGCAGGGGCGTTGTCGTGAAGCAACTTCCATTGTGACTGAAAGAGCTGGTTCTTTTTCCTTTATATTGAATCTCTAAGGCGCTTAAGTATTTCTTTGTATGTGTTTTTATTGATAGAAGTTCCTTCTGGAATAAACTCATAATGTACAACTCCTTGGTAGTAAAAACAAAACAAAAACAATGAGCATCACATTTCCCATTGATCGGTCAAGACGAATTTTTGTTTCTTCCGAGGAGAACCCGAAGTGTGCCAATCAAGTGATTGTTTCTTTGTTTATGGATCGTAAATATAGCTCCAGTTATTATTGTTTTTATAAAATATCGGTTTTTAATTGAACTTTCGATTAAATCACTACATAAATTTATAATCTGTTATGTTTTTGTTGTACGGTTAGATGTCGCGGAACAAAGTAACAACAAAGTCATGTTTATATATTCATGAACAATGTTTGGGCAGCTACCATATGGAATTCATGTTTACGTAGTTAACAACTGATTTACATTGTAAGTGCGCCACATATCTAAACATGTAGAAAGTAGTTGGATTTTGTACTTAACAAGTGTGCCACAGCCCCGTTTGGTTTCTTGCATTCACTTGTGAAGTTGGATTTCTGAAAAAATTGCGGGCCATTGAAGCAATATTTTTTTATTCAGAAAAAAAAAAACAATGCAGGATTCGATCCCGAGTCGTGCCTGTAGAAATTCACCAGTTCCTTAAGAATATTCAGAATTCACAAAATCTTGTGTCGTGGCTTTGTCGTTTATTTGAGTCTGCGACATCACAGAGATGGTCAATAGATGGCGCCTGATTTACGTGTTTATTTTAATGGGAGCGGTAGCCTTTTTGTTTTTTAGATCTCAACATCCTTTGGCAAATTTTGTCAATATATTACAGTAGAACCTCGAAAAAAGTATTTTCTGGTTATAAAGGAATATTCGAAACTATTATAGACGCGTAAGATTTAAAAAAAAAAATTTAAAAAATTTCTATTGTCCTTACTGCAATGATAAATTAATGGGAGGGCCTGGTGAACCCCCCCCCCCCCCCCCCCCCCCCCCACCTCTCCACAAAGGACAGTTTTCATTTGCAAAATTATCATTTTTTACAATTTAGCAACTCTCCAGTAAGAAGACACCTCTCCCTAAAGGGCACTTTGGATCTGCAATTAGGTGTTGTCATATTTACAGGGAGCTAGTTCTACTGTGTTTACTATTCAGTAAAATATAATTCCTTGTATCAATATTAAGGTGAAAATATATCAGGATTCCGGGGATACTTTTATTTTAAAACATTTTAATTCACAGATCTCTAACTCTCAGGCACGAAATATCCCTTCTACAGGAGAAAACACGCTGCAATAAATCGCCAATAGGACACGAATTAAAATACAATCAAATATTAATTTATATAATTTCGTAAAACTGCTATATATATACTTTCTTTTCATATGAAATATTATAACGAATTATTTCATATGAAAAAACAAAATTTCTATAGATTTTATGAAATTATATATAAATAAAGTATATTGTAAGTATCAGATTATATTTTAACTCTTGTGATATTGACGATTTATTTTAGAATGTTTCCTTCTGTAGAAATTAGAGATTTGTGAATTCAAATATTTACAAAGAAACTTATATCCCCGGGATCCTGATATTTCCGATATAATATTCTGGTACATATCAACACACCTTATTTTGAAATATTTATTTTTAAAAATCAACAATTAAAAAAGGGTGATAGACGTTTCCAGTAAAAAAAAAGAACAAAAAATCTGAAGTTGAAAAAAAAAAACTTAAAAAAAAAAAAAAAAAGCTAGAAAGAATGGAATTGAGCCATTACGTCACCCAATCCAAACATGACTCAGCACCTTTGTAACAGAAAACAAAGAAACTCTAAAATCATCCAAGTATTTACTCGGCCTTTCTTGGAATCTCTTTCTGCCATTTACGTCTTTATTGATTGGGAGATTGTGTGTTGTACCTATCGAATATATTTTAATACTTTGTTAAATTATAAACTTCAATAAAGTACTTACACGTGTCAAGACACACTCAAATTATATTTATATCCAAAACAGTCTTCTTCTGCTTATCCCTAGTACACGTGTTACAGGCCATGATAATCATGGTGGTTAGAAGTAGGCGACTGCTTTTACTGTAAGTGCACCACATGTCTACACATGTGAAAAGCAGTTCGACTTTGCACTTACAAATGTGCCAGAGCCCCGTTTGGTTACTTGCACTCGCTAGTGGGGTTGAACTTTTGCAAGAATCGGGGGCCATCGGAGCATTTTTTTTTAATCAGATAAAAGTTCCAATGCGGTAATCAAACCCGGATTGTAGCGGTAAAAAACCAACGGTTTAGACCATCCTTCCACCGACCCCCTCCATATATTGTAGTAAAGTATTTATTATTTTATTATCATATTTGGTACTCTGTAAATTTCCCTCATTACCGCTCTTATATTGTATATGTTCCTGTCATTGTCATGTCATTCTGAAGTTTGTCTTTCCCAATTTTCTACGTTACAGTTTGGTGATGAGATACTGGGTAAATAGAGACAAACTGAATATCGTCGAGAAGACCATTGAGTGCTGTGATCTACATTTTCCGAAACCGGCTTTAAGATTTTAAGTAGAGAGAGGATGTTTGTTCGAAAAATATTTTTATAAAATATTTGTTAGGTAAACTTTCACTCTGGTAAAACCCGGGCGAAGCCGGGTACATCCGCTAGTATTTTATACATTTTAATTTGTTCTTGTGACTTAAATAAAATGCTGTGTCATCCTGAAGTTTATCTTTACTAATTTTCTGCGTGACAATATTTGTCACTGAATAATTATTTTTGAATACTCTGTTGTTTATCATTATAAATATTTGCATAGTCATCACCCCATACCATGCTTGTAAATTACCACTTGGAAAATCAATTGACACATTTTACAATATATAAGTTTAATTAATAAATTATTTGAAATTAAGCTTTTGGAATACTTGTCTTCTCTATCGTGACAATATTATAAATATATGTATCAAAAAAAAGAGACACCTCTACCTTTAAATACACCTTAAAACAATACATTTAGTTTATCATTCCAGTAAAAAACGTAAAAGTGCTGATAAGGAATAAGTCACCTCACCAATTTTTAACAAAATTTCATACATAAAACCAATAACCTGTATACCATTGTTTTGGGGTTGGGTCCTCATCAGTACAGGGGCGGTTTCGATTTCATCATATCCTAAAAATGAAGTTAGAAATCGGTCGAATTTTCTTAAGCTAGTGAAGTGGAAAGAGCCGATTTTTCAGACTAGAATACAGTATAAAGTTGCGGTAGGATGATATTCATGTACCAAAAGTCACACCTCTCCCTTTGAAAATGAATTAAAACAATGTATTTGTTGTTCATCACCCCACTAGAAAACGTAAATTTAAGTATATTAGCTAGTTTTTAAATGTTTTATAAAAACTCTGTGAATAAAAATCAACAATAATAAGAAAATAATACATCTCCTGATTGTGTAACTAAAAGTTACTGATGGCTTGCGCCACCTATCGGAATAAATACCAATTAATCGTTGATTTTTTTAATTATTCCAGAATTGGCCAAATATTCTTTCTTGATAAATAACAAAAAGCTAAACACCTGGGCTGCTGGCCCTAATCAGCGTGGTGCAAGTTGTGCTAAACGATAAAAAAAAGCTTGTCTTTGGAGCATTCTGAAAATCACAGCCCGAACCACGTACGTGGTTACCTTTTCTTGATTAATCAAGAAAGGGTATTTGGACAATTGTGAAATAATTAAAAATCAAATATCTATTGATATATATTCCGATAGATGGCACAAGCCATCAGCAACACTTAGTTGCACGATCAGGAGATTTTTCTTAATTTATCTACATGATACAAGTATAAATCAACTTTTTACTATTTTTCAAATAAAAGTACAGTTTTAATTGTGAGGAACACAAGCGAGTATCCAAATTACTACTGGGGACTTATCCAAGTTAGGAGAGGAGGGGATGTGGACTATTTACATATACCTCTAATATATATCTACGTCTTTATTACATCGATCCTTCACAGCTACAATTGAACATTAACAAAATAGTTTTTTCATTGAAAAATACGATTGCTGGTTATCGAAACATTATAAAAAAAAGGTGGAAATAAATCATTTAGAACTCAATAAAAATATACACTCATGTACAGAACTTAAGGAAGTTGCACACTTCAATAACTTATATTTGATACACATTGATCTTTATTGAAAACACACGAGATAACCTAGTGTGAACAAAACTGACTTTATCACCTATATATATATATATATATATATATATATATTAAAAATAAAGAAGGCATTTCCTGACCACGAGCACATGTGCTTTTTAGATGGCAGAGCGCCATCTAGTGGAGCAAAAATAAACTAAACGTTTATTTAACTTGCTCCATGATATTTATATATATAGACGATCGGTGACATCAAAGACGTTCCACTTCCTTAAGTTTTGCCCATGAGTGTACTTATATTTCGGTCATATATTTGGCTTAGTCACTTTACCAGCTAAACACCTCTTTGGAGGATTGTGAAGGTTTTAATAGATCCCTTGTGAATCTCATGGAATATAGTCCGTCTTAGAATGACGAGGGTTCTTAGCCCGAAACCATGGTCTCTAGGTGGACGCTTCTCAGTTCTCCAAAGCTGGTGTTGTGGCTTTGTTACCGACCTGGGTCCGCTAGATTGCGGAGACGGTCAATAGACGGCGATTAGTTTTAGCGTTATTTTGAAGGGAGAGGTGATCATTTTTTAAAAAAATCAATGCCCATCCCGAAATATTCATCCTTACTACTTAAATGCATATACACCCACAGTTTACAAGATATAGGAAAGTATCATAGTCTAAAGAAATAAGTAGTAACAACTGTTTTTATAGTCGACGGTATAAACAATCCACCCCCCATAACAATATAAAGTATCTTCTGATGTTAACCTTTTATATCCAAACTGGAACATATTTTTAATTCTTCGTTTTTCTTACATACAATCAGATGCTTTGCATCTAAAGATAGCCGGTTAAGTATTTATATATAGACTGCGGAAGATACTGTTCTCCGTCTAGGGTACTTATTAGAGTTCCATGTCTAGGCGACTCCATGTTTATATTCCCTGGCTCTTATTCTGAATAAATTCCTGATTTCTTTCTTACCTTACCACTCAAGACATCAGTTTGTTAAACAGAAAATCATGTTCTACTACAGTAGGATGTTCTATTAGCTTCTAGCTTTACATGGCTTGTGACTCAAGTTCCATATTCTACCACGTTCATATTCCCTGGCTCTTATTTTAAACAACTTCCTGATTCCCTTATCTTACCACTCTAGATTCCAGTTTGATACACAGAAATTCCTGTACAACTACAGCAGAGGGTTCTTTTGGCTTCTAGCTTTACCTGGCTTTTCTGACTCGAGTTCCATGTTCTACCTATGTGTCCACGTTCATATGGCCTGGCTCTTCTTTTGAACAACCTCCTTATTCCGTTATATTGCCTCTCTGGACACCAGTCTAATTTAAAGAAAATCTTCTTCGAATACAGCAAAACGTTCTGTTAGCTTCTGACTTGAGGTTCCTCTATGTGACTCCAAGTTCATATGGCCTGGTCCATCTTCCAAATGTGTTCCTAATTCCTTTACCTTCCCGCTCGAGACACCAGTGGTGCATATGTTCGTCTGTCACATTTTATATTTTACCAGATACACACATACATATTATTCTAAAATCCCGTTGTCCTAATTTATTTCTAATATCGTATCTCGTGTTTATTGGTAACTGCCAATTATCCTGGCAGCAAAATCTCCCCCCCTCCCTCACCCACCCCCAAACTGTTACGTCAGATTATGGTGGCCGAATCAATACTTGCGCGGCCCAACTGTTGATTGGCTGAGGTCTCAAAAAGTTCGATGACGTCACAACCAATGAGAGAAGGGCTCTCCCAAACAAATTGTACAAAGCCGGGAGATTCTGTTCAGTTGCCCGACTGCATCTCCAAGTGCAACGACTTCTCTGGTGAGTAGCCCGCTGCCGTCGTCTGATCGCTTACCCAGAATCGCCATGTTGCCCTAGACCAGCACTCTATGAAATCACCATTTTATGCATAATATCTCCTCTAAACTATATATTAAACCATATAATTTATATTTAATATGTCAAAATGTGTGAAATCTGTATAAGTTATAATATTGATAAGTTATCTTTGTTTCAAATTACCTTTATTATAATTTGAATAAAGAGACGTTATAGGTATCCATTTAATATAAACTATCCATTTACTTAATGTAAAATCTGTTCTAACTGTAAAAATGTTTTTCTAATCTGAACAAACGATTAGAATTTACGTCAATTATGATAGAAGTTTAATGTGAGAGTATTTAAAAGGAATGTAAGTAGTCTATTATTGAAATATTTTAGAAAATATAATTTATATATTTCCTCTTATTCTACAAATGTGAATTTTTCTTGCAGTGATTTGGAATTTTCTCCAAAATATTGGTATCCACTCGAAATTTTGCTTTTTCTTCAAAGCATTCTCTTCTGTGTGACATATGACTGTAAATCAAACACATTTCACTTGTTTTATATAAAAAGATGCATTTAAATGTTTTGTTTATGTGCATTACATTTTCGGCTTATACACTAAAGCCGGAATTCTAGAAATTCTTAGTTTATAATCCGATTATCTCTCATAAATTTGGTATTTCTAAAATATTATTTTTTCAAAAAACTTGTAAATAGTTTTTAAAGTTTTAAATATTGTTAAATATAAAAGAGAAAAAATAATAATGAACGTCTCTCAACAAGGAGTCGTAACATATTTTACAAAGTTGAGACTATGTTTTGAATCAATTTTTAAAATAAAATGTTTTCTTTCAGCTGAAAATAATAAAATTTGATAACATAAAAATTCTCTGAATTGATGGACTCAGTATTTTCCATAAGTTCGAAAGACAAAAATTCTTTCAAGTTTCCAGGAAGTTCACAGGAAGCTTTTTAAAAAATGGGACTTTTTTCCCAACCTCTTATATTTTCATTTTGGTATTGAATATGATCAATTTATAAAAAATAAGAATGAATTGGGAATTTAAAATCTTGTATTTAAGATAATGCATATTGATTGACATTCATATAGCTTGTTTGAAGGTAATACTTTCTACGACTAATAAAAATTATAAAATTTATAAAATCGTTTTGTAAAAAGTCTTTTGTCTTTTTTTATTAGAGGATAAAATATAAAATAAATATAAGGTAAGACTTCAATGATATATATATATTTTAAAGAATTTCCAAAAATATATTTAATTTAAAAAATAGGTTTTAATTTAAAATCTTCCATAAAGAATTATTGTAAAATATATCTGACCAGAAGATATCTATATAGATAATACCGTAACAGAGTTTTCCATTGTAAAGTCCTGAGCTATCTCCTCCGAAGATTCTGAACTACACATAACAATCTATATACCAAAATTTTCGTTATTTTTTTCTTCGTATGATAGGCCTGTTTTTATTTTCCTAATGTTAACAGTTATTTTTATTTTTTAATTTAATCTATTTTACAATCGTAGATTTTTTGCATTTATCATCATCAATTCATTTGTTTTGAAATGCGTAAAAATGTGTTTTGAAATAATATATATTTCTGATTCATTTGATTATGTAAGTACTTTGTTATAGTTTTTCATTTAAATATATAAATTTTTCGAATTGTAGATTGAATTATTACTTTTATTCTATAATAATTATCTTTTATAAGAGTTTGTTATAGTTTTTCATTTGAATTTAGCACAATTTTTGTATCTGGTTATCTTTTTTGGCATCTTTTCATCTCTCTTTGGCATCTTTTTTTTTCTCATTAATAAGACCTAATCCAAATAATTTAATAGTGTGTGACGTTTCAGCAACAGCATCAGACAGAAGAATAAATGAACTAAAGAATAAAATCTCATTTTTTCTTTTGTCTGATGATGGTGGCATTTGGATTAGGTCTTATTTTTTTTTATTAATTTGTTATAGTTTTTCATTTGAATTTAGCTCCATTTTTGTGTCTTATTTCTTCTTTATATTTATACACATTTTGCAATACTTTTTCTTTATATTTGCTCTTATTTACTCATTTTTTTACTCTTTCACAATCAGATTTTGAAAATGGCTAAATGGCTTCACTTCTCCCTATTTGCTTTTGTAGCTTTTCTTATAAAAAAAATATTAGAACTTAGAATTAAGCTTTGCTTTTTTATATACATGTTTGTTACACATTTAGCAAAAAATATACCAAAATATTTTTTTGAATACTTACCTCTTTTAGTGAATTTTTGTCAGGGGGGCTGCAAAAGTGCCGTACTTATGCAGTATTTTGATGCTTTTCCTGTGAAAAGGATAATGAAATTTAAAATTAAGCTTTGCTTTTTTATATACATGTTATTTACACATTTAGCAATATATACACAGAAATATTTTTGGAATATTTAACTTTTTTGGTGAATTTTTGTCAGGGAAGCTATGGACTGCCGTAATCATGCATTATGTTGATGTTCTTCTCATAAAAAAAATATTTGGGTTTGGAATTGGGCTTTGCTTTTTGTATACATGTTTTTTACATATTTAGCAATTTACACACAGAAAAATTTTGGAATATTTAACTTTCTTGGTGAATTTTTGTCAGGGAAGCTATGGACTGCCGTAATCATGCGGCTGCAAAAGTGCCGTACTTATGCAGTATTTTGATGCTTTTCTTGTGAAAAGGATAATGAAATTTAAAATTAAGCTTTGCTTTTTTATATACATGTTATTTACACATTTAGCAATATATACACAGAAATATTTTTGGAATATTTAACTTTTTTGGTGAATTTTTGTCAGGGAAGCTATGGACTGCCGTAATCATGCATTATGTTGATGTTCTTCTCATAAAAAAAATATTTGGGTTTGGAATTGGGCTTTGCTTTTTTGTATACATGTTTTTTACATATTTAGCAATTTACACACAGAAAAATTTTGGAATATTTTACTTTCTTGGTGAATTTTTGTCAGGGAAGCTATGGACTGCCGTAATCATGCAATATGTTGATGTTCTTCTCATAAAAAAAATATTTGGGTTTAGAATTGGGCTTTGCTTTTTTATATACATACTAGCCGAGTGACCCGGGCAACGCCCCGGGTTTACCCGAAGGACCCGCAGGTGAGAAACTATAGAAGAAAAATTTTAACAAATCAGAAAATGAAATTGCAAACAACAGAACTACACTACTTTAAGGACATGAGAGCACATGCACTGTATCACCATACGTGTACCATTTTCAAAGACCCTGCTTAGGATTAAAACTTCTCAGAAGCATAACAATAGTACCAACCTAGAGGTTAACTGGTGTGGATGCATTCCTCTAGGAGTGAGACTATTGAGAAATTCAGTAGGGAGTTATTTTGCTTCTCCGCATTCTAACACTCCAACTGTTAACACTGTGGAAACACTGACTCATGTTTGGTAAGCAATTTCAGGGAAGAAACTATAGACATTGGATTAAATAAATTATTAATTAAATTGCATAAAATAAAAATTATTAGATTTAAATAAATATTATTAGAGTGAAAAAAAAAGAAAGAAATTAACAAATTAGAAAATAAAATTTCGAAAAATACAACTATATTGCAGATAAGATAAGAGGACCTTATTAAAAAATACATAAACAAACTGTAATTCGACACTCGATAATTCGACACTTTCGATAATTCGACACTTTCGATAATTCGACCATTTTAAAAATCAAATTTACAAGGTTGATTGTTGTTTAAATACAACTTTGCTTTTGCATGCATAAACACAGGCTCTTGTAGCAAGAACCCAAATATTATTTATAGTCATAGCAAAAGCCAACTTTAGTGAAAACTGATGCCTCTTCAGAATGAATGGAAGACTGAAATCTGAAGGAGCAGAAGATATGGGTCATTTATACTTTCACCAATGCCTTTAGGATCTTTGCGATGGAACGCGTATGGTGTTTCAGCGCATGTGCTCTCATGTCCTTGAAGCACATATACTGACAGTGCCCAAAGTTGAACACACTGTATAGTGTCTGAAATATCTTTGGCCCCTTCGGATACCAACCTTCGCTTCATTCTAGAGAGGCGTTAGTTTTCATGTCATATCTGTAATATAGTTTTGTTGTTTGCAATTTTCTTTTTTTTTTTTTTCCTTTCAAATATGTATCCACTCTGAAATATAGTTTGTAAATTTTTATTCCAATTTATTTTCTTATATATATATGTATTTTTTTTTCATTTCCAAAATATTTATTTATACTTTCACCAATGCCTTTAGGATCTTTGCGATGGAACACGTATGGTGTTTCAGCGCATGTGCTCTCATGTCCTTGAAGCACATATACTGACAGTGCCCAAAGTTGAACACACTGTATAGTGTCTGAAATATCTTTGGCCCCTTCGGATACCAACCTTCGCTTCATTCTAGAGAGGCGTTAGTTTTCACTAAGGTTGGCTTTTGCTATGACTATAAATAAGGCTCAAGGCCAAACCTTGGCTACAAGAGCCTGTGTTTACGCACGGACAACTTTATATGTGGCTTTTTCAAGTGTGCGAACATTGGATAGCATACATGTAAAGATGACCCATATCTTCTGCTCCTTCAGATTTCAGTCTTCCATTCATTCTGAAGAGGCATCAGTTTTCACTAAAGTTGGCTTTTGCTATGACTATAAATAATATTTGGGTTCTTGCTACAAGAGCCTGTGTTTATGCATGCAAAATCAAAGTTGTATTTAAACAACAATCAACCTTGTAAATTTGATTTTTAAAATGGTCGAATTATCGAAAGTGTCGAATTATCGATAGTGTCGAATTACAGTTTGTTTATTTATTTTTTTAATAAGGTCCTCTTATCTTATCTGCAATATAGTTGTATTTTTCGAAAATTTTTTTTCTAATTTGTTAATTTTTTCTTTTTTTTTTCACTCTAATAATATTTATTTAAATCTAATAATTTTTATTTAATGCAATTTAATTAATAATTTATTTAATCCAATGTCTATAGTTTCTTCCCTGAAATTGCTTACCAAACATGAGTCAGTGTTTCCACAGTGTTAACAGTTGGAGTGTTAGAATGCGGAGAAGCAAAATAACTCCCTACTGAATTTCTCAATAGTCTTACTCCCAGAGGAATGCATCCACACCAGTTAACCTCTAGGTTGGTACTATTGTTATGCTTCTGAGAAGTTTTAATCCTAAGCAGGGTCTTTGAAAATGGTACACGTATGGTGATACAGTGCATGTGCTCTCATGTCCTTAAAGAAGTGTAGTTCTGTTGTTTGCAATTTCATTTTCTGATTTGTTAAAATTTTTCTTCTATAGTTTCTCACCTGCGGGTCCTTCGGGTAAACCCGGGGCGTTGCCCGGGTCACTCGGCTAGTATAATTATATTTATTTTAGCGATGTCTTATTTTTTCATTCAATAATAATAAAATTGTTTTAATATATCTAAAAATATTTGCCTTTTTATATATGAAGGAATTATATATAATTAACATTTTAAAATACTATATAAATGCTTATTTTCCCTTGTAAAATATTTCTATCTACTTGTTCTAAGAAATAAAATAGTTCATTTAAAAGAAATATTTTCTCCACCTCTCTCTTGTTTTCGGCATGGGTGAAATCTGTCAAGCGACTTCGCACCAACTCTAATATTTTGTATAAGAAGAATCTTTATTTAAAAAATAACAACCTTAACTATAACAGAATATATAACGGTCACCTCTCCCGTCAAAATAGACGTCAAAACTAGACGCAATCTAGCGGCATCAGGTCGGTGACAAAGCCACAACACCAGCTTTGGCAAACTGAGAAGCGTCCACCTAGAGACCATGGTTTCAGGCTAATGGCCCTCGTCAGTCTAGGGCGGACTTTATTCCATGAGATCCACTAGGGATCTAAAAGGAATCTTCAAAATGTGCCATGGCGTCTAGTTTTGACGTCTATTTTGACGGGAAAGGTGACATTTATTTTTACAATTCTATATCCTCCCGGAAAATATAGAATTCAAGAAGTTGTATGATTCTCATAGAATTCTGATGAGGACAGAAGAGTTTGGTAGAAACATTGATTTTAATCGTAAAGATAGAGGCTGCCTGGCCGGCATTCATATTTCTTCAAATAAAAGACACTTTGGCCAGTAAATCTTTTTATTGTCTCGACGTTTCGACAAAAATCTTTTGTTCTCGTCAGGAGCGAACAAAAATTAAAACATTTGGCAAAGCGTTAGAAATTATTCAGAAGATTTTTGTCGAAACGTCGAGACAATAAAAAGATTTACTGGTCGAAGTGTCTTTTATTTGAAGAAATCGATTTTAATGGCCGCGGAAATGTTCATTTTTATAGGAACTGGTGAAATACTCTGTCGATTATCAACAGCTACGACACGGGATCGAATCCTGCATTGGACACTTTATTTTTTTTCTAAAGACAAAATAATTGCTTTAATGGCTCCCATTCTAGGAAAAGTCTAACCAGTAAGTGCAAAATGGGCTTTGGCATACTCGTGAATGCAAATTTCGAACTGATTTTTTCATGTGTAGACACGTGGTCTGGCATATGAGCGAAAAGGAAGTTTATTAAATAGAAAATATGGCAAATGATATATAAGATAAATTTTGAGAAGAGCCCATTCAATTTGGTCTTAATATAATCACTGTCACAATTTGCTACTGAACCAACTCTAGGTATAGGAGTCCTAATGGAAATATACAGAAAACTCGTATTCTCCAATAAAAATGTTAATTCTTACTAAGCGAAATGATCAGTCGAGAGAGGGAAGATGTTAAAGAGGATTGAAAGAAGAAAGGGGCCATTTATATTATCTCAGGTCGGTTTCTTCATAGCTAGCTTATAGAAGAAAGATGCCAGATGCATCCCAGGAGAGAAACAGCGGGTTTCTATTTCCAGATGATGATAGAAAGATGTGGTGAGCGCGCTCAGGATTTGAGGCACAGAAGGTTGCGTGATGATTCAAGAAATTCGGCTTTAATCCGAGAGATCACTCGCAAGACATCAGTAGACTACGTGGGACTTTGGACGGAGTCATTGAGTTCCCCAACACTTAGTTTCAAGAGACTCAGAGTGGTGCGATGGTTCAAGATAACCAATGAACAAGTGATGAGCCTGTGTTCTCCATATTAGAACAATTATTGTTTAGGATACCCTGCAGGTGATACGAGGGTTGGGTTGCCAGCAAACAGGCATATATACTTCAGTTCATGATAATCATCGGAAATAGCTTATCTTCAAGGGGCCTAGAGTTCCGAGAAGCATCATGAGAGCAGACTTCGTGGCATCATCTTCAAGGGAGGATCATGGCCATCAGACTGATGATGGAACACCTTAAAATAAGCATTGTGGTGCTGATGATTACTAGGATTGAAATTTCGGATTTAAGACCCAATAAAATTTGAATTTTTACGTTTATAACTCATATTTCGGTCTTATATCGAGAAATTCCAGAATAGTGTTTTCGTTATTTTGTCTTCTCGATGTTAAGGTCATCATTGTCGCTGTTGTTTTTTATATTCTTCCATTGGATCAACCTAAGGAGGTACGAAGATTTGTCTTTTAAATGGATATCCGTGAAAAATTTAGATATTGTAAGTGTGTGTGCGTGTGTGTGAAGGTTTTGAACCTTCCATTTATATTCATGACGTGCTTATAATATTTTCTATTGATATTGGAGTAATGGATGGTGGGTTCAGATAGGTTGAAAGAGTGACCGTGCTGATATATATTTTATCTATTGTACTCTCACTTTATTCTATTATTTATCCATTTTATAAAGAATATTTTGAATTTTATAAAGAAATGGAGCTATTTATATTTCTTGAATTCAGTCAAAAACATTATTTATTCATACTTAACGCTGAATAGTTTATTTCAAATTATGTTTTGTGACCACTTTGAGGCTTCATCTAGTTTCATCCGTTTAGTTAAAAAATATCATTCTTTTTTGTAATGATACCTCGAATATATGTGTCGTATTCAATTTTAACAATCAATTTTTATCAAAGTGTGTGTTCTTCAGAAAATCTTGTTCTATGAATATTGTCAAAATCTCATCATTGTATTTCGGCCTTTGTTATATGTATAAGGTAAGTAGTATGGTTGACCATACATTAGTCGTCATGTTTGGATTCTATTATAAAATCGTCAGACATTATGTTATTCTTAAAATAATTCTAATTTGATACGATATGAGATAAAAATTTGGATTTCGTTCTCGCGGTCATAAATAATTTCGTCAAATTTAAAGTCCCAACAAACTCCGTGTTGAAACCTTCACGGGCTGATTGATAAAACTTAAGGAAGTTATACCTATTAGCATGTATATGGGGACAATAACTCTGAAAGATATTACAGTGACCTTTATTGAAGACACACGAGATAATCAAAGTGTGAACAAAATTGCCTCTGTCTTCTTAAAAAAAAAAAAAAAAAACAGACTACTGGCGGATATTCCACTTCCATAAGTTCTGTTCATGAGTGTGGTCGGCCATGTTCCTCTATACAGCTCATGTATCGACTTGGATGTTGATTAGAGAGAGGTGTCAGTAACTGAAAGTGATATTTCAGCGAGAGAGTATATTTAATTAAACTATGGAGATAAGCTCGGTATGATCCAAATATTACATCAGCTGTCTGGGGATTATATCGCGACAAACCGCTAATCCATCAGCGAAGAAATTAATTAATAATGACTGTGTGTGTGTTCGTTCTCCATTGATATAAGAGAGGAATTTAAATCGTTTTAGAAAAGGTCGAGGAAAATATAAACCCAATAACTACATCAAAATATCTTCATAGATGTCCAAATTATGATTGTACCTATATACAATGTCATTGAAGACTGCCAACACACCAGTAATATGTTTTACCAACTGGCTTTATCAGTATTATATATATTTGGCCGTTTATTCTTACTCGTCAGAGAGAGCGATAAAATCTACATTTAGAGAGGATATTCAAATTTATGATCAGGAAATTTTTACGTAAACGTATTGTTAACTTTCTTAAACTTTTTAAAAAATGAAAATGAATCCCAGAAGATAGATTAAACATTACTTTTATTAAGTTATAAGAAAAAGAACAAATAAAAGAATAACCTTTAACAACAATAAACAAAAATCTTTTTCAGTCGTTTTTAGTTAGCGCCTATTTTCTTATGATCTCACACATAGTCTATGTAAACAAATTACTTGGATGTAATATACAGACAACACCCAGCCTTCCAAACTCAACGTCAGCATGGAATTTCCTGGTCAACTGGTTCAATTCAGTAATATATCAAAACAGGACGTGATTAAAAGCGCTTAGCACTAGACCATACTAGTGAGCTGGACTTCACGTGTAGTTGGTGTTCTGTGTTCCCTGGGTTATAAATATATCTTCATAGACATATCTCTAAACTTGTAAACGACATTTGAAATTATCCCGCATGTGTTTCTTTTGAACGAAAATTAGAAATTTATTTTAAGGAGAAATAACGACTATTTCTAACCTTAGGGATGAAGTATGAAAGGATGAATTGTGATCATTACTCTTCACAATTCATCCTTTCATACTTCATCCCTAAGGTTAGAAATAATCGTTATTTCTACTTAAAATAAATTGCGATTTTTCGTTCAAGAGAAACACATGCGGGATAATTTCAAATGTCGTTTACAATCATAAGCCGCATTATATTGTATTATAAACATTTCTAAACTGTTATTGATTTCCATCCCCCACACATTGGAATCAAATTATTCCTCTTCCAATTTCATCAGTTCCTGAGAAATGTGATTAGACACACAAGGATATTAACATCAATTATTTAAGGTATTTAATTTGAGATTTTATATAACGCGTATTTTATGTAACGCGCGTATAATATAATAATAATATTATATAATTATTTTTAAAACTGTTCGCAATATGTTTGTTTATTATTATAAAAAAGCAGGTTTTTATTATTAAAATTGCCATGAAATGTAGATTTCACCATTCCGTGCTCACTCTCAGATATAATATTGCTCGTTGAGCGAAACCTCGAAAGCTCGCGGGTTTATAATGGAACAAACTTATTGGAAAAGGCTTTTTTTAAACATATTTTTGATAGTATATCGTTTAATGCTATTATAATCAACAATAACAAGCCTTTTATTGAGGACCTATGCCCTACACAGGATTCGCCCAGGTGTTAAATAAATAATAATATTGATGAGAATAAGTATTTAATTAAAAAGACATATATTGGATCAAAAAATAATTTATTTTACCAATATTTCAGTTGGCTGAACGCCAACCTTTATCAAGGTGTGATAACATAATAACAACAATAAACTCAACGCCACATAACGTTAACAGAATCAATATATGCCTTTTTAATTAAAGATTTATTTATGGATTGCTCTATTTTCAAAAGGAGAATACGTATATATATGAGAATAGTATATATATACTGAGAAATGTTGAGAAAGTAATCAATTCGCAATAATTATGAGAATACTTGTTACATCAGCGCTATTTATAACAAAGCCATAAGATATTTCTTCGTTCTTCACTTTTATCTTCAAATATAATCGTTAGTTCAATAAAGAAAATTCAATCTGGCAACACTATTATTCTGTGATCGAATAAAATAAGAAATTCCATTTTCAATGGTAAAAATCTAGGAAATGATCATTTTAGAACTTTTCTTCTTTATCACACACACAGACATAAATATAAATAAATTATTCAAAAATAAGTTGAATTGCTAAATTTTCACATTGTTGGTGTAAATTTGGAAAAATATCGATTTTAGATTTCCCATTATTGTAAAATGTCTTCCATTATATACCTATCGTATTCTCCATTAGGGATCCATTTAGTTATATTGTTCAATTATATATAATGTTATGGCAAATTTGAAAATATTTTATAATAGTTATGAAGTTTTAGCTCTGAACCTCTTCTTTATATATGTATGCCTATTTAAATAAAGGATGGTATTTATGTAAATAAGTATGCTGTACTGATGAGGGCCATAACCCTAAACCATGGTAAATAGGTTGTTGGCTTTTTGTCTGAATTTAACAAAACTGGTATTGTGGCTCAATCCTTTACACTAACAGTATGTTCTGTACTGAAGTGATAAAAGATAATGCAATGTACAATTATGTAAATACATAATTAATGGGAGAAGTGAATTTTTGGTACCTAAGTGTGAACAAAATTGTCTCCTTCAAAAACAGACTTGGGGCAACATCAATGACTTTCCACTTCCTCAAGTTTTGTCATTGAGAAAGTATATAGAGATAGAAATACTTCCCCTGCCTTAAACCTTCCGTTATATATTTGAGGAGATTGTTAAATGGTAAATGTTACATTTCTAAACGGTAAAATCTTCCCAATTACATGCGTGGCAAATTCAAATGAAGAAACTTATCTCCTGAGTATTTTATCCTTGCCACAAATGTTACATTTGTACTATTTTTTTCACATTGTGTAGCGTCCTCACGCAATTCTGGCCTTAACTACCCGTTTCATGATTTTTCAGGATGCCTTAATGACCAATTTTTTTTTTTTGGTCGTTGAGGTACAGCTTGCACCACGCTGATGAGGGCCAACAGCCCGAAACGCGTCCGTGGTTAGCTTTTCTTGATCAATCAAGAATGGGTAATTGGCCAATTCTGGAATAATTAAAATTCAACGAGAATAGTTGATATTTATTCCGATAGATGGCGCAAGCCATCAGCAACTTTCAGTCGCACGATAAGGAGATGCCTTTTTCTTAAAATATTACAAAGTTTACCAAATATAGACATATTAGCCAGCTTGTATTCTGGTCAATATGTTCGCTCAAAAGTCTTGGCTCGAGAAAGAATGTCTTTTAAATACATAACAAAGATATCATTATGCAAATAAGGTCTAAATTCTAATAGAAATGTAAGACAGCTTCCCTTATTTTACAGAGGGATTATCTAGAATTGTAAAATAACATATCGTGAGTTAACGAAGACATTCTTTCTTTGTTCCTTATAATTGATTTCTTTAAAAATTAACCTAATAAAATCTTTTTTCTACTGTTATAAAAAAATGCCAAACAAAATTAGCGAATTCGTTAAAAGGGCGTCTTTTTTTTGTGTCCAGAAATAAATGAACTTATTATCGAATTATATAAAAACGGTGAAGAGAGAAAGAGACTTAATGTGACCAAGTCACCATTAATATTGTACAGATCACGCAGGGTATTGAACACTAGGTACACTAAACTTTAAACAACTAATTTTGTTATGTTTTATTGAATATTTGTAAAAGGATTTGACCTAGGATTGGTGTGTAACTCTTCTCAATCCAACAATGAACAAATAGAGAAAGAGAGAGCCAAAATATAAAAGGTTTGTATCTACGAATTCTCCATACAATAAAGGAAATGCATAAATAACGATTTGATTTACGGTCAAAAAAGCCGGGGACAAGTTAAAATGTCAAATCTCTAAGACTCCTCATCAACGATATATTGAAGATTTTAAAGCTCCTGACAAAAGAAAATACTACATAGCATGGAAGATTGTAACACTGACATCATATTCCCTATTAAATGTAGATTTAATCATTAACCATATAATTTCGCTATGAAATAAAAAAAAAGTAGACATGGACATAGTGGGTATATACTTGTTCCCCAAAAAACATAGGCGCAAAGAAGACACGGAGCCGAAGTGGAATGCAAATTTTCAAAAATTTTCTAACCAGTACATGTCTATTGTATCTCTCATTCGATGAGGCCTGGATTCATCTCTACAACTGTGTAATCATTCATGATCTTTTATAATTCCGACTTTAAACAGTAAACGAGTATGGGAGGTAAGTAAAAAAAAACTTTTTTGACGTGAATTCATGATAGCGACAGGATTTTCTTCTATAACGGCAAGTTTGCTTAAAAAAAAAAAACGTGGACTCAAAGGTAAAAATTAATTAGAAAGTACATCGATCTCAAATTCGAGAACCCCCTTTTCGATAACGAAATACTAATTATTCGGCATAAAGAGAAAACCAAAGTGTACACCATTACCAGGATAGACCATCGAGCCATACAGCTCATTCTACAGTAGAACTTCTGGAGTGTTGAGACAAGAATTTCAAGCATACATTTTAAACACATACATATGTACAATATACAAAAATCTATTATTTA
Source organism: Cordylochernes scorpioides (assembly GCA_030710605.1). Lineage (NCBI taxonomy): Eukaryota > Metazoa > Arthropoda > Arachnida > Pseudoscorpiones > Chernetidae > Cordylochernes > Cordylochernes scorpioides. The sequence continues at coordinate 19,013,236 of CP092867.1, read as the reverse complement.
CAATATAGAAAGATATAAAAACGATTAATTGAGCTCATGACAATGGGTAGCAGCAAAACAATATTAATATATATAGAATTTTTTGTCAGGAGGAAATTGATCTATAAAAATAAAGGTCACCCCTCTCCCGTCAAAATAGAGACGCTAAAACTGAGCGCCATCTATTGACCGTCTCCTCAAACTAGCGAACACAGGTCGGTGACAAAGCCACAACACCAGCTTTGGCAAACTGAGAAGCGTCCACCTAGAGACCATGGTTTCGGGATAATGGCCATCTCTTCAGTTTAATATTAAGTTATAAAGGTTAAATAAGACTCTAACAGCGTAGAGAGTTATCTTCCTACAATATTTCTACATGACGATATTCACCATGGAAAAAAGCATTCAGTTATTTATTGGAATAACTAAGATTAAAAACATACAGAATATAAAAATAAAATACAATTTGCTGAGGGAAGGGTTTCTCTTTACCATGACAATACAGGGCGTAACACATCCCTTGATCAGGTATATAATCACGATACTAAAACTTAGAATTTAAATAGAACCATATATATATAGTGGTACCTCGACATACGAGCCTCCCAACATACGAGTTTTTCGAGATACGAGCCGACGAGCAAGTGATTTTTTTGCTTTTAGTTACGAGCGAAATTCGAGATACGAGTTCGGTTCGGTAGTAACACGCAGTCGCGCCATCACGCGCACACCCAGGAACTGACGACTGAGGAGATACAAGAGTTACAGTCACAGCAGCATACTGAGGTTATGCAAGTAATTGGTTTTGAGGAGTCAGAGGAGGAGGTTATTTCTATAAGTGAGATAAAGGAGATCTTAGGAATGTGGGAGAGAGTTTCACAGTTCGTGGAAAAAAACACCCAGAAAAGGTTGCAACAGGTCGTGCATCTTACCTTTTTAATGACACTTGCTTAACTCATTTTCGGAACATTCTGAGAGGGAGGAAGAAACAAACCTCCTTGGACATGTTTTTTTCTAAACGGCCTACAGGTGAAATCGAGAAAAATGTAGCGAAAAAGGCAAAGACCATTGAGGATATCTAATTTATTTCTTTACATTCTCTTTTTGTTTTTGTGCAATAAATATTTGATATTTATAAATACGTTTTTATTATTTAAAACCACGTAACAAAAATAACTGGGGTGACATTTTGGAGGTTGGAACGGATTAATGGTAGTTCAATTGTTTTGTATGGGGAAATTTGCTTCGAGATACGAGTAATTCAAAATACGAGCAAGGTTGCGGAACGAATTAAACTCGTATGTCGAGGTACCACTGTACAAATAATTAGTAAATATGAGAGATGTGTATGCAAATAATAATTAACATAACAGAGTAAAATCATCAAACTATGGATTACAAGTTAATGCTAATGCACTTTTGAGACTATGTATAATTAAAGGAAACAAATGATATTAAGATCAAAGACACCAAATACATATTATTTTTTTACATTCAATTGACATATTAATGTGTAGATTTTATTATTTATAATTGTAATTAAGGGATTTATTCAAAGGCAATTAAAAGATTTAAGAGATTTATGTTCCACCGAAGAACTACACACATCTAGATGGTCGTTTTTGAGGATCTTATACTTTAAAAATGGAGGGAGACTTGAAAATTTGTGAAGTTGTCGTTAAAGAGGCGTTTATTTAATGTATATATCCAATTTTTACATATATTCAAAGGATCAAATTTGACATTAAATGTAAATAGTATTATGATTATATAACTTTTAAACAATAATTTTACTGAAGGGATTATATAATATTAACAAGTTCATGCAAAATATATATATTGAAAGAGACGTTATTTTCAATGAAATATTTATAATAAAAAAATATATATATATAAGTTCACCTTGTTCATGAAAGAAAATACATATTAAATAAACGCCTCTTTAATCGGTTTGGGCAAATCTTTTGTTTATATATTTTTTTTAAATGAAATAAAAATGAACGATAGCAATACGTTTCTTTATACGTGAAATTTTATGCAAGCTTTCGGATCTCATCAATCCTTTCACAGGCCAAGCTATAAGCTGAGAGAAAGAGTATATATAGATGTACAATATTATTTACATACACCTAACGAAAATAGAAAATAAAAATTAAAATAAATATAAACATTTACATAAAATAATATATAAATTTCACCAAACTGCAGGGCATCTACATATTCGAAAAATTAGACGCAAGTAAAATTCTATCTACATACAAACAAAACATGGCATATGGGGCTATGGATGTGAAGGTCAAACTGGGGAAGATGAGGATAAAAATCTTTATGTCCAATTTATTTTATTTTAATATGGCAGAAAATTGAATAAGACAACAGGTTTCTAGGGATGAATTTATTTTTATTTTTATTGTAATCTCAATATTTACTGCCCTTCTACAGGAGTACAATAATGATGAAACGCCGTTAGATAATAACTATATATATATGTCATAATTTGTATAATTTCCGAAATGTGTATAATTTATTTTCACCATAATTATTATGTTAAATTGTAAATACAAATTCATCCATGTATAAATATGTACAAAATAAATCTGGGAGCCAGCGCGCGCGGGCTCACGAGTGTCGAACAAGTTCTCTTTTGACGCATACAATGCCAACGGTCGCGCCCTTCCATTCGACCACGACAGCTACGACATATATGTATATATATTGTTTTGAAAATAGAGAAATTCATATTTAAATTATTAGATAATAAAAAGGCCTATTATTAATATTTCGGTTGGCTGAACGCCAAACTTTTATCAAGGCATTACATTTTTGTATAAAAAATGTATCATACAAAAATGTAATGCCTTGATAAAGGTTTGGCGTTCAGCCAACCGAAATATTGGTAAATAAACTTTTATTAAATCCAATATATGCCTTTTTATTATCTAATATATATACATAATTAGGCATATATACATATATATTATGATCAGATATTGCATAATACTTATTGTTAAATAATTTTATTGAGTTGAATGAAACTCACCTCCAGAAATCTGCTGCATTATTCAATTCACATATAGGACATTCACATCTATTGCAATGACAGAAAATTGTTGAAAATGATGGACTTTACATTTTGAAGAGATTTTTCATTCTCACGACATTTTAGTGTGTTACTAAATTTTAGTTTTCAGCTCAAAGATATTTATATTAAAATACTTGTATATTGAAGATAGAGGTTGCCTGGCGGGAATTCATTGTTCTTGAAATAAGAAACACTTTGGTCAGTAGAGTTTTTATTTTTTAGACGTTTCGACAAAAATCTTTTGTCTCCTCGTCAGGGAAACATTAAGAAATAAACTTCATTGAAAGGCATTAGTTTATTTTTAATTTTTCCTAACACAAGGACAGAAGATTTTTGTCGAAACGTTGAAAAATAAAAACTCTACTGGCCAAAGTGTCTTTTATTTCAATAAAAAAACTTTATTTTTTTAAAAGGTGTGACATTTCTAAAAATTGATAATCCATCTTTCTCCTTGTAGAAGGTATTGTTAAATCTTTATTGAGAGTTTTTATTGTAAAAATGTATATATATTTATTAGAATAAAGAAAATATCGAATTATCCAAGAGGAAATATAGCAACCGTTTTATCTTAAAAAAAGATTGAAAAAGAAAAAACAATAAATTTCGCTCAAAATTAACTTTTGACATGCAATCCATCATCACATTCTAGATTCACGAAGTCTAAAAAATAGTTAAATTTGAATTATTTTCTATATATAAATGATTTTGACACTAAATCTGGAGTTTCTTGATATTTGACCAGTTCCTTCTGGATGTACCAATATTTAATCCCACTAGTATATTGTGAGATTGTAACAGACAGACTGTTTCATGCCATCTCTCCATTTATTCTAAATAATTTTCCTGGTATTATGTATTTTTAAATTTTGATATTAAATTAATATTACCATATATTATGTATTATAAATATGATGCATTATAACGCCATCTGTTTATAGCAAATTCAAACTAGACTCATGGAGAAAACTAAAGGAAATGGAAAGTCTTCGATGTCGCCGGTCGTCTATTATTTCGTCGTTTATTATTATTTTTTTTTTAGAAGACAGAGGGAATTCTGTTCAAACTCGGTTATCTGGTGTGTCTTCAATAAAGGTTACTGTAATATCTTTCATAGTTATTGTCTGAATCCTGAAATGCATGCTAAAAGGTACAACTTCCTTTAGTTTTGTCCATGGGCGTATTTTTGACAAGTAGGATCCCTTTTAAATAAAACAATTTTCTACTGCCCTAACTAGAATGATAAAAAAATATTGAAAGAGCCTTTATTTTTCATCATTGGTAAACATTCTTATCATTCCAAAAAAAGAGAGTAGAAAATGGTCTTATTTAAAAAGAAAAATACGCGTCAAAAATACACTCATAGACAAAACTTAAGGAAGTTGCACCTTTTAACATGTATATCGGGATACAGATAATAATTCTGAAATATATATTTGATACACAGTGACCTTTATTATATACACACGAGATAACCAAGTGTGAAAAAATTGTCTCTGTCTTTTTAAAAAAATAAAATAGACGAACGGCGATATCAAAGACTATATTTTTTTAAACATGGAAACTTTCTCCTTGAATTATAAATACTATAGAATAAAGCGTTAGGAGAAAATAATTTTTAATTTTTAATCTTTTTTTCAAGATTAAAAATTATTTTCTCCTAACGCTTTATTCTATAGTATCAAAGACTATATGCTTCCTCAGAGTTTTATCCATGAGTGTATAGTTTAAATTTCCTATATTATTATGTATTATATTTACATTGTCCCTCTTTTTATATATTTTGTTAATCATTATTATTGTTAACACACACACACATCACTACGTAACATATTATTACATCATTCTCATTGTTAATTTTTACATCATTTTGTTGATTTCGTAAGAAGTGAAGGGGAGTAAATTGAATATATTTGGAGGAGATTGGTTTGTTATTTATATGTTTAATTTGTTAAGATATAAAGACATGTTCAGGCAAGACCACCAACACCAGTAAACAGAAGTTCAAGGTAGAAAATCTGCCAAACCCGGTGCTATAAAGCATATTTTCACTAATTACAAAATAAACATTAATGGTGTTTAAACAAGACAGTGTGTGTGTTTATGAAGGAATGTGTGCGATCCACAATTCAGCTAACAAGATTGATTAGGTCATTAAAACATTTCTTTACATCGCTCTATGGAAATATGGGCAATTAAAAGCTATTGATAAACTAATTAAGCTGGGTGGCTAATTACAGCCTTCATTCTATACGTCATCTGCATATACTTTAATTAAAAATAAATATATGGTGTTATGTAATTGCGGAAAACAAATATATATTTAAAATAATGAAGGCATTTCCTGACCAAAGCACATGTGCTTTTTAGATGTCAGAGCGCCATCTAGTGGAGCAAAAATAAACTAAGCGTTTATTTAACTTGCTCCGTGATATTTGGCCAACCCAATTTCTTGATAAATCAAGAAAATCCATCCACGAACGCGTTTTGCGCTGTTGGCGCTCGTCAGCGTGGAGCAGACTGTACCATTGGTACCAAAAATATTTTTGGTCCCAGAGGCTTCTTGAAAAACCAAAAAATGAGTATTTAAGGCCAAACTTGCGTAAATACGCTTAACACATGAGAAAACAATAGAAAAAAAATAATAAAAAGGTTAGGTGTTGATATTAAAAATAATGAAGGCATATCCTGACCAAAAGTACACCTGACCTTTTTATGTTTTATTTTTTTCTATTGTTTTCTCACATATATATATATATATGGGGAAAATTTCTACAGATATTAAGGTAATATATATATATATGAAGTACCTATTGAGAGGGTTTGGCTCATCAGTATGTCAATTAGGGATATAATTAATTGAAAATCAATGTCCAATCAATAAGGAAAGCTATCTAATATTACTCAGTGATTGTACGGGTGTCGATACATGCAGGTAATGATCAGTTTATTTATTTATTTAATCAAACAAATGCTACAGGTTTCTTGAGATGAGTTTATTTTCATTTTAATAATGCAATATCGAGCGTTCGGGGATCTCTGCCCTTCTACGGGAGTATAAAGAAACATATAAACGCCGTTAAGATATATATATATGTGATGAGGTCCTGTTGACTCTTGTAGAATCCTGTCACCTAAAACTGTGGTGAGGTATCCAGTCGACTTAATCTACGGTGTGAGTCCCTGTCAACTCTGGCTATACTGTGTTGACCGAGAGGAACAGTCAGGATGTGGAGTTTTCCAGTACCTCTCTGCACCTTGGGATACCTTTAACAGTTCTCACAGAGTACAGGCAGTCGTGGTCGAGGCAGAGTGGAAAGCTTGGGAATGTCCACACAAAAAACGAAGACACAGTTGCACTAGGAAAGTCTGTGAACAGATAAAATTTGAGCTAGGAGCGAAAGATGGAGATAGAAGAGTTCTTACTGGTCTACATGGTGGATGAGATGGACCTTGGTGACAACCGACGAGGGCTTCCGCAGATGGTGAAGTGACTATCTTTTTGGCTAGGACGAGGCTTTATATAATTTTCCGAGAAAGGAAGTATTGAATTTCAGCAGATGCAACACGAGGGTGGATCAGGGGCGAAATTGGACACTGGCGCCGTCCTGACAGTTTCCTATCTATCTGTAGATTTTGTTGTGGGACTTCCATCTGATTTTAGACGTTTTAGACTTCTATCTCTTGCTTCAGCTCAACTCTTAATCTATTACAGAGTTTTATTTATTTATCCTCAGTTTGTACAAAGTACATTACATATGATGATGTAATCACAAATGTCAATGATGCGTATAATCATTTACAGATGTGTTTCTATTATACAACATGAAAATCTTGTTATAAGTATTATACAATATGGGGTTGTTGGTTTAAATTACCATATATATCTTATGTACTCCTGTAGAAGGGCAGAGATGCCCGAAAGCTCTCTCGAGATTGCATTATTAAAATGAAAATAAACTCACACCTCAATAAACCTATTGAATAATTTCTATTTATAATCCAGGAGATTCGCATCTATTATAAGCATAAGACTGATGATGTGACAAAGAATAAACCGATTTTAGGCAACCACGACATGGATTCGAATCCGGAAATAGGCACTTTTTTTCCTGAAAAAATGCTTCATAAAAATTCGAACCCGAGGGGGAAATTAGTACATTTCTTTCCTCCATAAACCCTCTTCCCCGGGAGGTTCATATTGAATAATAGGATTAAGTAAAAATGTTCCTGTGTGTGTTCATCTTTGTATTTCTGTACGGATACTACAGTGGTTTCAATAATTCACTCTTTAAACTTGAGGGGTCGGTGGAAGGCTGGTTAAACCGTTTGGTTTCTGACCACTACGACCCGGGTTCGATTCCCGCATTGGACACGTTTTTATGTTTAAAAAAATTCTCCAATGGCCCACGATTCTTGCAAAAGTCCAACCCCACCAGCGAGTACAAGTAACTAAACGGGGCTCTGGCACATTTGTAAGTGCAAAGTCGAACTGCTTTTCACATGTGTAGACATGTGGTGCGTTACAGAAAAAGCAATCGCTAACTACCCACCATGATTATCATGGCCTGTACCACCACGTGTACTAGGGATAAGCAAAACAAAAAAAAAACTCTTTAAACTTGAGCAATAGTTGGTGTGCGAGTATGAATGTAGCGGACCTCCCAGGATACCGCTCTCTGACCACTGTCTTATACAACTAAGTTTATCAGTAAAATAAATGATATTTTGATCCAACCTATGCCTTCTTAATTGAAAAACAATATATATATATTCTTTTTTGAAAATAGAGCAATCCATAAATAAATCTTTAAATAAAAAGGCATATATTCGTATCAAAACATCATTTATTTTACCAATATTTCAATTTCAACAAAGGTTGGCGTTCAGCCAACTGAAATATTGGTAAAATAAATGATATTTCGATTCAATATATGCCTTTATATTTAAATATATATATATATAGTTAATATGCACACGTGAACATGGTCAAATATTATACAAAGTTATACACACACAGAGCTATTAAAATATTAAAATCTCTAACAATTTCAGCACTTAAAGCGACCTATTCTAGAAAATAACCAACATTTTAGTCTTAAATTCAATCAATTTACTATGAAATTTTAAAATATTAAAAAATTAAAATAAGTGTGATTTGGGTCTTAAATGCGCACGTTAAGTTTCAATTATACTAGAATTGAATATTAGACAATTGAATTCTCTGGACAACCCGGTAGTGTTAAATAACAAGGTGTTAAATATGCAATTAGGATTTAAATCCACTGAGTGTTTTATCAAGAATTGATGGTATGACAAGGCGGGTTGTACGACCTGATTTACCAATTTGTTAAGGCGTCAATCAATGGAGACCTCACATATGCAAATTAAATTCCAATATGCTGTAATGGAAGCCATTGAAGAAACTTGTCGGTAAATATCCTGCCAGGAGATCAGCAGTTTGGTTCCCATGGCAACCAGAGGTGAAATTTATTGGACGCCTTTTCCACAAGTGCTTGAAATCCATCTTTTACAACTCGAATCAATGCATGGTCAAAAAGTTTTAATAATTCGAGGATATCCATATAATAGAGACACAAAAAAATATAGGTCAATATGATAATAAATAAACCAAGATTATAAACCTTTTTACATATTAATTATCAAAATTCGAAACTATTTTAAACACGTAAGTTTATTTTTAAATTAAACAATTTCTACTGACCTTACTGCAATGGAAAAATTAATGGTAGATTAAACTGGCGAAACCGCCGGGAGGGTTCACCACTGATGAGCCAGGCCCTCCCATTAATTTTTCCATTGCAGTAAGGGCAGAAGAAATTGTTTAATTTCAAAAAGAATCTTACGCGTTTAAAATAGTTTCGAATTTTGAAAACAGATGGCGCGCTAGTGCCTCATATTACATATTATCATCCATCTTGAACAAATATCTCATCGCACATGTGATGGAGAAATTTCAGAAGTTAGAAATAGACCGAATTAAGTTCACATACTGAAATATCATTATAAACCTAACGCCATCTACCGTTCAAAAATATAATTATTTAACGCCATTTTTCTTTTTTAAATATTGGGGATTTAAACTATTTATGACGCGTAGGATTATTTTAAATAAATTAATTGTTATGATTTCCTTTCTGCAATTATAAAAAGTAATAGGAGGGCCTGGCTCATCAGTGGTGAAATCTTCCTAGCGGTTTCGCCAGTTTAATCTACCATACAGTTCTATTATTGTAGTTTGCTGTTATACTGAATAACAACTCTTAGAAAAGGTATTTATACAATCTAGGGACATGAGTTTTGAAGACAGAAGAAATACAAATAATTATTAAGACTTTCTCACTTCAAGTTTTGTCCATGAGTGTATGTCTCAGGTGATATCTCTACAAGGAGGTTCTATTGTGTATAAACTATAGCTAAACATAGACGTCTAGAGTAGAGAAGGAAAAAAAAGAGATAAAACGAGCCATTATATATAACAAATAAATGGCCAACTAATGGGTACTTTGGATAAAAGGAATAATGGAATAACATGTTATAGGAATATCCAGATTAACCTGGGTAATATGGGGTTATTCCACGCTGAAATATGTGGAGTACGTGACGCCATTATATATATCTATAGCACTGGAGATCATGGGACTTATTCACATATTTATACATCTATACACCTTAGTCATGTATATATATGTATATATATATATATATAACGCGAAAAACGGTCTTTATTCAGTTAAAAGAGGCAAATACAGTCGGCAGTCAGAGGGGAAGGGGTATCAAGAAGGAGTTGATCTATCTGTTGTAGTCTTTCCGTCTATTTCCATTTCTATACATGGCGGAAGGGGTTGTCTTCACTTCTAGGGGAGTGGGCTTAGGTTTTTTTTATCTAGGTTCCTGTCTTCTTGTTGGTCAGAGTTGTCGTGCTGAGACGCATTAAGCGGTCACTTCTTCGTCGGATATTTTGCATCGAGGATTGCATCGTATATTGCATCATACTTGTCGATCTCCGTTTGAATTAGCCTCAATTTGCCTATTTTATCGTTGAGTGCTCTTTTTTGGTCGGTATTGAGGTCTCTGAAGTTTTTTGACTTAAAATCTTCACATTTCTTGAGGTAGCAGGAGGTCCTATACTTCAGGTCGGGGTGCAGTTCAAGCTGTTGACAGACCTTGGTCTGTCTAGAAGTACCTGTCCTTTTGAATACCAACGCGATGATCCTTTCCATTTTAGGGTTGTCTCTGTGCTGGCAGTCTATCAACTCCCTCTGGAGTTGAGAGGAGTCCATCGACCACTGTGAGCACCTGGCTGATGTGTCTTCGTCAAAGTCCTCGGTTCCTGCGTCGGTCCTCGATTCAGAACACGGGTGAATGGCTGTTCCTCCACCAGGGGGGACTGGTTTTGTTTCTTCGCAGAATTCGGTTTCGAATTGCGAGGACGTCATTGATAAATCGGACTTGGTGGAAAGAGCGTCGTCATCTGAATCGTTTCCGTCTTTCATTAGAATGGATTGTACGACAGGGATTTCGCTGGGGGGAGTCTCGAGATTGTCAGCCTCAGCAGAACTAGCGACGTTAATCCTTTTCACTTCAATATTCATCGAGATGTTCTTGGGAAGTGGGGTTTCGATTGTTGGTGAACTTGGTTTTGGCCTTTTGCCCTGGTCAGTACACTCCTCTACGGTGTTGTCGTTAGACGTCTCAGACAGTGTTCTTTTCCTGCCCAAGGTTTCATCATTCGCGGTGGTTTTCACTGTAACTGTTTCTCCTGATGGGCCTGGCACAGCGGGTGGGGCTGTGGGATTGATGACTTCTGAATAAGTTCTTGTGATGTTGGCTCTGATTTCCGGGTTGAATGGGCATTTGGATTTAATATGTCCATGTCTCTTACATTTCAGGCAGATGGTGTCTTCACCCACAAAGACCTTAAAGGTCCTCTGCATGTAGTCGATTGGGATGATTGCCGGCATGTCGGTTGATTCTCTTCTCTTCAGCACGACCTCTCTTCTAAGAGATGAAAGGTGTTTAAATAGTGGGTTCTCGGTGGGGAAAGGCAGGGGCCTGATGCTGAGGATCTCTCCGAATGGCGCCAGGGCTTTGGTGACCTCTTCATCCGGGATGAAGGCAAGGATTCCCGATAGAATGTATTTCTTTGGGGGGTTGAATAGGGGCGTTGGGTAGATGGTGTTGCCTCTGACTGCAAAGCCGTTGTTAATAAGCAGTACGGCTTGTTCACCGTTGGCAACCGATACAACGGCCTGGCTGTTCATTTTTCCAACCGAGTGGATGTTTTCATGTCCTATTATTTTGGCTATTGAGGAAAGGTGCTCCTCAGCACTGCACTCTGAGAGGGCGGTGAATTGGATGGTGGAGTTTATGTTTTTACTTCTTTTTTCGTATGTTTCTTTTCGAGATTCTTCAAATTTTTTCCACTCTTGAGGCGAAAATTGTCTTCTTTGGGTATGCAAATTGTCTTGTTTGTTTTTCTTTTGAGATGGTAATTCAGCGATTGATGGCTTTGATGTAAATGAGATTTCTTCATGAGGGTGAGCAACCAATGAGACTACCGCAGCAGATGACGTGTTTGATGACGCAACGACCAACTTGGCCGTCGCCATGGTAATGAGGCAAAGCTACAACTTGTAGCTTTGCGGATTTATGAAAATTATGAAATAAGAAATATTTTAAACTTGATGAAATTCGATGAGTGATGGCTCTAAATGAAGCCTGAGTAGAGATGAGAAGAATGGTACAATTTTTAAATAGCAAAACAGACTTTAAGCTGGCGAAAAAGCGAAAGACTCAGGAGCTCGCGCGACGCGCGGCCGCACGGCCATATATATATATATATATATATAGGATAAAAATTAAATGTCTGACAATATATATGTTAAATAAAATTAATGATATTCTGCTGATTTTAATTATTTTTATAGAATTATTAGCTGTTGCTTGATTTTGGTATACATGAGTATGTTATGATATTGTTCTGCAGTCGTGGCAATGAAAATAATAATAGTTTTGATCAGAGATGTCTTTATTTGAACTAAGGAATATATATGAAAATCATAATTTGATAAAAGTACCGCCTGGCCTAAGGCGAGTAGAATAAGGAAAACAAAAGATTATTTACATAATGTACAAAAGATTGGAGCCGGCCAACGGGAAAAAACAACAACAAGTTTATATATGCAAAGCGTGACCTCTGGCGGTCGATTTAACAGAGTATTTGTATCTATGAAATATAATTTTAAATAAAATGATATTTTAATATAAAATATATACATATATTTAATTAAAAAGGCATATATTGGATCAAAAAATCATTTAGTTTACCATAATTTCAGTTGGCTGAACGCCGGCCTTTATCAAGGTGTTATAACATATATAATATACATATATATAGGATAAAAATTAAATGTCGGACAATACGTGTAGTTTATTTGTGTATACTAGATTTCTCGCCTGTGATATATACAAGAATACCTATAAGGATATATAGACTGAGTATTGGAGCACTTGTATTAATTTGCATACCTATTTAACTAACTCATTTACACATCTTTTTATCGAGTAAAGTTTTTATTTGCTCTAGGTTTCTATATATATATACCAATATATCTCTAATCAACATTTAAAATCTTCAACATTTAAAATTCGCAAATAACTCGAAGAATATTCGGGATAGAGACCTGAAATTTTCACTATAAGTTTTTCCAAATTCTATTCTATATACTGTTAAAATATCAGTCAGATTAGTTACGTATTGTGGACGTGTATAGCCGACAAACATACATACATACACTGACTTTTATATACAAGAGACTTTTATATACACTTACTTTTTTATACGTGTATATAGGGATAAATTATCATTTGTTGTAAATATTAGTATGAATAAAGTTTTAAATTTAGACAATTCTCTCTCTGAAACAAGAAGTTGAATATTCTCTGAGTGTGAAAGCTTGTGAAAAATAAGAACTTACCCTCTATTATTAATTTGTTTATTTTTTGCTTGGTCGTCTGTTTTGCACAAGTTGAATCTGGTTAGAAAATGTATAAAAATTAGATGATTCTTTTGTTGCCTTAAATACGAGATAATTAACTCGTTTCTCTCTCTATATCTAAAAATGTTCAATGTTTAATAAATTTATTTTATAAATCTGAGTTGTCTTTAAAAACGATCCAACACTCTCTCTTTACAATTAAAAGTATTAAAATATAAAGAAATTAGGGAAAATAAATATATGAAGTATAAATTAAAGAACTTTCAAAATATTTAAAAAATTACCAACAACAATAAATGGCTCAAACAAGTTTCACACAAAAGCTTAGGCAATTATGCGTCATATATGCGGAGCATAGAAAGAAAGTTTAGAAGATTTTAAAAAAGAAGTGTGTATTTGTCTTTTCTATTTTTTTAAATATATGTTTTTTAGATTATAATAATAATCTCTAGAGAGAATTGTAGGTAACATAATTACAATGTTTTTGTATATTTTAAATTGGAAACCATAATGGTTCAACCAGGGTAAAAAGAGATTGTTACCAGGCAGGGTATTGTCAAAAGTTAACCTGGCGGTTGTTTCGACCGCTTTTTCGAAATTACTGATGACTTGCGCCATATATCGGAATAAATATCAATTAATCGTTTCATTTTTGTTGTTTCTGTAAACATTTTGAAAAAATCTAAACGATTAGTTATTCATTCCGCTAGATGGCGCAACCCATCAGTAACGTTTAGGTGCATGATCAGGAAAGGCCTTTTTTTCTTAAAATAATTTTCGTTTACCAAAATAGACTTTTCGAACACCATGCGCGCGTCGATTCATTAAAAAAACAGCGTGTTTCTAGATTAAGCAATGTACTACATATTTGTTTGTGTGAAAAAATTCACTATATATAATAATTAAACTTCGTGACACACTTTCATGATTTCTATTTTGTTTAAAATGTTTATTTAGGGTTTATTCTCTTTAATATCCTTGTCGTATGTGCTAAGGCCTAGTAGCAGGAATTAATTTCCAAGATGTAGGTCTTTCGTTTCTTTTTGAAAGTTAATAGAGAGTTGGTTAGAGTTATTAATTGAATATAGATATAGAGAGTATGTAAATATGTATGTGGAAATAAAGAATTTTATATAGAGAGGTGTGTGTACGTCAAGCGTAGTTGCTGGAGGCGAAATTTGATTATTTATTATTTTACATTATTAAAATATCTAGATTACCCTTCGTTATAAGCTTTTAAAAAATATTTTTCGTTATAAATCTCTAATAACTCTATGCAAATATATCTTTATATAATACATCTATTCGATTCTCTATTTTAGACCTCCCAAGCCAGAAACTCGGTAATTTCTTATTTTTTAAATAGGATTAGGTATTAAATTCAGTACATTTGAAATAATTGCTATAAGTAAAATGTGTCTATATGAAGTTAATTGAGAAATACGAATGGAAAACATTTCCAATTAATTAATCGAATACATTAAAATTAAAGTTATCCTCTCGTCAAAATGGCCAAAGATTTGGCCTATCCATTTTAGCCTGCTTAACACCTCTTTTCAAATTATGAAGCTATCATGAATCCGGTTGGATCTCGTGAAATCAAAAAGGGCCATTAGCTCTAAACTAGGGTCTCCACGTGGGCGTTCTAAGTTTATCAAAGCTGGTGTTGAGTTCTTTTCACTGACCCGAGTCCAATAGTTTGCGGAGAAACTGATGGCGCTTTAGTTTAAACGTTTATTTTAACAGAAGAAGTTGACTATGTTTTTATAGATCCATTTTCTTCCCCGGCAAAATTTCTATATCTATAACTTTCTATATAACATATTAAAATGAAAATATATAATAACGATAAAATATAAAATAGAGCCGAATTGTACAAAGTTCTTTCATTATTTGAAAAACGGCCTCAAACGTGATATCTTCAGACCTAACAAATACAGAGCTACTGACTAAAATGAATGAAATATTTTACAACAATCACACTATGTTCAAGAACATATATAATAAAATTATTATAACAATTTTTATGTCAATTTTTGAAATTGTTATTATTATATATCATTTCTTACATTTTTTGTGTGTGGTCTTAAAGATAACCATATGAGAAATAATTTTGCCCAATAAAAAAAAGAATATCATAAGTATAATTTTATAATAGCTAGAAAATAAAAGGTTATTCAAGAAACTTAGTCCTGGAAGCATTATTTATTTTATTTAAAAGACAGTAAATGAATACTATAAAATGATTCATTTTAAAATATCAAATATAGGTGAGAAAAATTTGTCCTGAACAAGATAAATGTGATTTAAAGCATTAATTCAATTCGTCTGTGTGTCTTGATCACATCTACTGCATCCCGAAATACAGAGCACCCCCCGACATCGGTACATAAATAATAAACTTATCAATGATAATGATTATGTCGATATGTATTGGTCCGTATCCAACAACACCAGTTACCTTTCAAACTCAGACATCCTATATATAAGAACATAACGATACGGCAGGATAGTATTCAGGCACTAAAACAGGCACCTCAACCTATAAATAAGCATTTAACCGAGGCACGATGTTGAAATTTGGATTATAAGATTATAAAAACATAAGGTAATAAGACCAACTCCAAAAATATACATAGTGTGTGACATTCCGATTACAGCGTTGTTACTGAAACATTACACACTATTTAGTCATTCAAATTTGTTTATAAACTTGTGTTTATAAACTATGTTGTTCCCTAATTATATTTGTCAATGTATTTATTTTGACATTCATTATCAAATATTATCTCTATAGAACTCACTCAAATGTGTGTGTGTGTGTGTGTGTGTGTGATAAAAATTATTGAATAAGAGTGATGTATTAAGTGGTGAACCCTCTTATCGGTTTCTCCAAATTAATCTCTAGACTACCGCTTTCACAATAAATTCAATAATCTTTATCAATGCAGTAAGGTCTTATACGTCTTAGTTAGCTGAAGAAGGGCTTTGCCGAAATCTTCCTTTAATCAGGTGAATAAAAAAGAGTTGCGGCGTTATATGATTTTTTTGTAAGGTCTGCAGAGATAGTATTGGATAATATTTAATTATTTCATAACATTATCTGAAAGTAATTATGAAATAAGTCGAAATTTACAAAGAAAAAGCATATATATATACATTGTAGCAGAGTAGTATATTCCAGTAAAATATGCATAACACAAACACACACACATATATATACAAAAAAGCTACAAATAAGATGAAAAAACATGGATGGAATTTAATTAAACGGAATTTTGCGTAATAAACAAGAGAAAAACAGGTCATCATAAAAAGAAACCTTGTTATATTTATAATTCTCGTGTGCAACTTAATAGAATTCTGTAATTAAATATATACGTAATGTAAACATGTTAATAAAATATATTCATTTAATTCTACCTAAAACTCGTGTTTTAAAAAAGAAAAGTAGGGATTAAATTGTGAAGTTCATTAAGTGAAATGTATATCTTAAAGTCTATTTAATCTGGTGTCTCAAATGTGGGGGATGTAAACAGAATCTACTGCAGAAATCCGAGGAATGCCGTGAACAATGGTGATATGCAGAGTATATGTAAATATGTGAGATATAACATCACTCTATATGGTTATTGAGAACTGCAGCAGGACTGCCATGTATTCAGGTATTCTAAATGAAGCTTTGATCTTACCATAACAACATATACTAAAGGATGAAAAAATAAGGAAAAAAATAGAAAAAAGGTGTAGTGTTGATATTTAAAAAAAAAAACATATCATTTAATGTTTTTAAAACCAACACCTGATCTTTTTCTTATTTTTTCACATAACCAGCGTATTTACGCAAATTTTGCCTTAAATATCCATTTCTTAATATCTAAAGAAGCCTCTTGGACCAAATATTTGGTTGTTGAGGTACAGCTTGTACCACGCTGACAAGGACCAACAGCTCGAAACGGATACGTGGTTGACCTTTCTTGATTTATCAAGAAAATGGGTTTACCAAATATCAGGAAACAAGTTAAATCATTGCTTAGTTGATTTTTGCTCCACTTAATGGCGCTCTGCCATCTATAATGCTCATGTTAACATTAAAATAAATAGGGAAAGAAGACCAAGAAGTATATGTGGACCAATGACCCTAAGGACTGTTGAGAAATAAGCTGCATTCTAATGGAGAGGAAGGTCAAGGATTAAGAAAATATGGGACTCCATGAATGACAACCTTAGGATCAAAGACGGCATTTGATAATACAATAAAATAAAATAATATTAATAATGATATTGAAGTTCCACGATTTCATACATTTTTTATTTTGTAAAAGAGAATAGTCATCATATTTACATATATTTATTTTATTTATTTATGCTTATGAGGTGATACAGCAGCGTATTTACAATTAGAGAGGAGACAAAATGAATTAAATCTAGAAAAAAAGAAGTGAGGACATATCGGTCATTAAAGTCTGAGAGGCACGTCCAGTAGCTGCTGTATTGCCCGTGAGGTCAAGAGACGTACGGACCTCTGTGGTGTTGATCTCTTGGCGGAACGACTTGGAAGTCGGACTCGGGCCCCCCCGTATTATCGGTTTACAATGTAAAAAAACACTCCTATATACATTATTATTCTGTATTTTTCCCTGTGCTCGGGGATAATAATAATAATATTATAGCAAAATGTTTATTATTTATGAAAACTGATTATTAGTTTATATATTTATCAATACCGTGCAAGCAGGTCTCCAAAGATTTGCATAATTGTATAGAGTTTCCCTATTTACATACCTATTTATATACAAGTCATTATCACGCCATCTATATGTAAGAAAAATAACTATTCAGGGCGATTTATTTTTCAAATAAAATGATTACTACTGCCCTTATTGCAATGATAAAACATTAGGAACACCTGGCTTATTTGTTTTATTAGTAAATAAAAATTATTTAGGCAAAATTGTTTAATTTCTTATACAAAAATTTGTATAATGAATTATAACAATGATAATAAAGGTTATTCACAAATGAATACAATACGTAAACAGCAATGAAATGTAGCTAGTGCTAACGGCAATTAATTTCCAACTGTGTTATTTGCTACATTTACCGTGATAAATAAATAGATAAAAGTAAGTAAATAGAGAGAGCTAGCTAACAAGCTTCCCTTTCTTACATTTATGACTAATTCACTCAGGAAATTAACCCAATTACTTGTTATCGCACTTGCCCCACAACTTGCCAAACTTTTCTTCTTTCATTCCTGCTGCTTTTGATGGACTTTTCCCTTCTCTTTATTTCTTTTGGACATTTTTGAACATATCTGATTGGTGGATTATGACATCATGCTTTTATCTTGACTTCTTATTGGTTGGAGAGTTATTTTATAGACTCTTTGAGGGAGTAAGACTTTGTTTTATTAACTTTTGTTTTTTGATGTGTTCGTTTAATAATCTGAACAGGGGTTATCTCGTTAAATGGAGTTATTCCCCTTGTTGCTGAGCGCTAGACACAACTTTGTTGGAAAAGTAGTTTGACCTCTAACATATGGGAAACTGCACAAAAACTTGGATATTCTCCTTAAATAAAGAATAACTGGCCGGGGTACGCACACATTATTATTCTTTGATAATAAAAAGAGATTAAATACATTTTTAGGCATAAAACCTTAATATAATATATGTGAGATGGTTGAGTCGTGTTGGTGTCGCTGAAGAAAAGTGTGGTCGCCACATATATATTTAACGAATGAAGACATTAATACGCGAATGTTTCTTTTATAAATTAAAGTGTAAAAGTTTGTAAAAGACACATTCGCGTATTAATGTCTTCATCATAGATGGCGCGTTATTGCTTTGTATTAATAATATGTATTTACCAAGAATGGCGCCTCGTTTTGGGACATGGCTCATCATTGGCGAATCCTTCCAGCGGTTTCACCATTTTAATCTCCAGAACGCTTCAATATTGGACTGTGTTTCTTTATTACCCTTTACTTGCTATTGAATAGAGAAAATTGGTGTTTTGAATAAACTGTTATGATATTATGTAGAGGAAACTGAAAACAAAAGTTTAAATATAACATAAAATATTATTCTAAAAATAGAGCAATCCATACTTAAATCATTAGATAATAAAAAGGCATATATTGGATTGAATAGAAGATTTATTTGCCAATATTTCGGCTGGCTGAACGCCAACCTTTATCGAGGCATTACATTTTTGTATATCGATATATTGGTTGTACCTCGATAAAGGTTGTCGTTCAGCTAGCCGAAATATTGGCAAATAAATATTTTATTCAATTCAATTGCCTTTTTACTATCTAATAAAATATTATATTTTCATTTTCCATAAAATTACGTATTTACTGGATTAGCCTTAAATAAGACACAATCGATTTAAACTAAAAGTCCTTTAAATCATTACCTTCAATATTTCATCAATAATTAATTACTATCAAATTATATAACCTATCTGAAATCCATTAGCAATGCCATTACAAAGAACCTCCCTCTATTAAAGATCAAGAAAAATATTTTTAATTCCATAAATATAGAATAGAAAATTGTAAATTAATGACATAATTAACCTGGAAAAAAACCCCATCTTTAATTACATGTCTGAAACAAAGTGACTGGATGACAAAGGTTCTAAAGTTACCCTTACATAATTCACTGATAACATTTTTTTTTTTTAAGATAAATTTTGACTTTTTCGCGAAATGAAATTTGAGTAAATTATTTGATAAATATGTAAATAGGTTTTTATAGAGAGATTAACATGAATAAAAACTGGGTTAAACCTTTACAGGATCAAATTCCATTCATTACATAGTAACTGCCATTTTTCCCTCTGTTTTATTCACTCAAGTTTAAATGTATATTGAATCTAAGGTATGAGTCTTTATGATAATAAAATATAAAGGGAGATTATCATTGCTATTGTGAAGGTGTCTTATTAGAGTTGTATTTATATTGTTACTTATATCGGATTATATACTAATTATCTTTCAACACTAATCCTATATGATATGTAGGAATTATAAAATAGATAGTGGTATTAATTTGAATTTGATTATTTTCACTTTTATGAATGGTGCGCGTTTCGGACTCATTGGTCCTCGTCACTGTAGAGTAGTCTGTACATATAGAAATGTTAAGATGCTTTCAAGAGTTTTTTTTATTATTATTCAAAGCATTGAAAGCTATAGACATTACATTCATATACCATATATGTTTGAAATAAGAAATAAATTCAAATTTTAATCTTTTTTTTTTAACTCTTTGTGTAACAACTTGATACAAAGAGAACAATCCTTCCAAATATTTTGAAAAAAAAAATTTCATTCTCTCACAGAGATCCAGGTACGACTTTTTATAGTCAATAAATCGTTAAAACTTTAGGAAGTTGTGCCTTTTATTTTATTTATTTATTTTATTTATTTATTTATTTATTGTTACAAAAGCACGAAGTCCAAAGGACTATTGTGCTGTGCTAGTATTATTTACATATATATGATTAATTATTTACACGATGGATTAGTATTGTTTTGTAAATTATTTTGTACAAATAGTTCTAAACATAACAAAGTTCTCATAAAATAGAGTATATACACAAAGAGAATTTGGTGATGTTTCAAAGTATCTACATACAATTTGATTAGTCAGAGGGCAAGTCAAAAGAAGATGCTCTGGTGATTCAACATCTAAGCGGCATTCACATGTTGGATCATTGATAGCATTCAGTTTGAATAGGAAACTTAAGAAGGGTCCTTTGCCAGTTAAGAATAAAGTAGTGAATTTATCAGAAGAAATGAAATTTGGGACAGCAATTGGAAAGAATTTCTTGAACAGTTCATTAGATTGAGAAAGATAAAACTTAAATTTTAGATCCAGATATAGTTTGTTTAATTCTTTTTGAAGGGGTGTTTTGAGTGTTCGATCTGTGAGAGAATTTGTCATATTATACTTTGTTTGTAATAATTCAAGATAATCGGACAGTAAAGGGGTTTTCGCTAGTATATGTGTGATGTAAGAAGATGAAGTCCTATAAGCATGAATGCATCTAATAAGAATTTGATATTGTAAAGAATTCAACTTGGATCTTTTTGCTGCAGTGATAAAAGGAAACCAAATATTTGATGCATAGCTTATTGTAGAGCGTATCATAGCTTTATATAAGATCAATCTACGCCGAGTATCAATGCCCCAAGTACGTGCACATAATGAGAATAATATATTCTTAAGTTTCGTAGCTTTCATAATTATATTGTCAACATGTGTTCCAAAATTAATCTTATTCCTTTGTCTATGGTTTTTAAAAATAACTCCCAAAATTTTAACAGTTTCTGATGGTTGAATTATTTTTCCATCAAAATTAATGGGCAATTTTTCATAGTTATGTAGATAGTGTATACCTGTTTTGTTTGGACTTAGTGAAAGTTTTACCTTTTCACACCAGGCTTTGATTTTTATTAAATATTTGGTAATATTATTGTTGGAATAATCAATTTCAACATTCTACTCTTCTTTTATTTGTTTTTGACCAGTTGACCGCCATGTATATAAATTATTTCTATCATTGTCGTAGTGGAGTATGTAAAGCAAGCTGCTTTAACTTTATGTAAAATTACAGCATAACTTAATAAAACTTTCTATCTTTAAAGACAATTTCCCGGCATTCTCCTTCCTATTTTTTAACAGGTTATGGGCCCAGGACTGATTGTCTAAGAAAATTAAGAATTAAGCATGTCCAGTCTATATCAAATTGAGAAGTTGAATAAGCAAAACTTTGAGACATGGAGGCTTCAAATGCAAATGATTCTTGTTCACTCTGATCTGTGGATTTATGTGAATGAAGCCAATATCAAACCTGAACCCGGTAACCAAGAGTTTACTAATTGGCAAAATAAGGATCAGAAGGCTCTTGCTACAATTGTATTGAGCTTGAATCCATCAGAACTAGTTCATGTTAAGAATTGCAAGACTGCCGAGGAGGCCTGGAAAAAGATAGAAGAAGTTTATCGACCTAAAGGACCTGCGACGAGAGTTTCCCTAACCAAAAGGCTAATACAGATGAAAATGAGGCCTAATGATGATTTGAAAGATTACCTGAGTAAATTTACCTCATTAGTGGACAATCTAGGTGAAATTGGGGCTCAAGTACCCGAAGACCTTTTAGTTATACTCTTGTTGTGTAGTCTTCCAGAATCGTACGAAGGATTCAGAACTGCAATAGAAACCAGAGATGAGCTCCCAAAACTTGAAACTTTAAAGGTCAAGATCATAGAAGAAGATCAAAGACAACGTGAAATGGAGGGAACTTCGTCTGGAGAACAGAATGCATTTTTTGGAAATCCAGAAAGAAAAACTACCAATTCCACTAAACCACCAACTCGGAAGGATTTTAAATTTAACTGCCATTACTGTGGCAAGAAAGGCCACAAAGCGGCTGACTGCTGGTCAAAAAGGAACTCTAGAACAAACAATACGCGAATGGCTGCTTCTCTAGGAATTCGAGATGAAAATATTCTTGATGTTAACGAGTGGTGCCTGGATAGCGGTGCAACTGCACACATGTGCTGCTTAAGAACAGCATTTTCAGATTTAAGAGAAACAGAGCCAATACCCGTAAAATTAGCGAACGACCAAAGCATAGAAGCTTTAGGTACAGGAACGGTACAATTGGAAGTTCTCGAACATGGTGAACCATTTTTATTGAAATTAGAAAATGTGTTGTTTGTCCCAGGACTGAAGGGAAATTTGATTTCGGTCAGCACCTGCACAGAAAAATCATTTTTTGTAAAATTTATGAGAGGAAAAGCGGAAATTGTGAATCCATTGAGGAAAATTTGCATAGAAGCTTACAAAAGAAACGGACTTTACATACTGCGTCAAACTAAATATGCAAAAATGCAATTTACCAGAATGTGTATAGACAAAAATAGCAGTGAAATTTGGCATAATAGGTTTGGTCATCTTAATTTTGATGACCTTAGGAAATTGCAGAGAGAAAATTTAGTTAATGGATTACCCAAGGGTGAATTTAAAAGTATAACAAGTTGTGAAACTTGTATTAGGGGTAAACAGACTCGATTACCATTCCCAGAAATCTCTCTGACAAAGTCAACCGAGCCACTGCAACTTATTCATTCTGACATATGTGGACCGATGAGAACAAAGTCATATGGCGGTGCATTGTACTTCGCAACATTTATTGACGATTTCTCACGAATGATATTCACTTTTGTTATGAAAAGAAAAAGTGAAATTTTCAAAGGATTTAAACTATTTAAAAGATTTGCTGAGAAACAAACTGGCAAGAAAATTAAAGCAATCAGAAGTGACAATGCCGCAGAGTATTTGAGTTCAGATTTTAAAGAATATTTATCGGAGGAAGGAATTAGACATCAGCTCTCAGTTGAATATTCTCCGCAACAAAATGGAGTTGCTGAAAGAGCGAACAGAACTCTGGTAGAAATGACCAGATGTTTCATAATTCAAGCGAACCTCCCAGATCCACTTTGGGCTGAACTTGTGCATACATCTACATACATTAGAAACAGATGCCCAAGAACTAATGAAAGTCGAACTCCGTATGAAATATTTACAGGAAGAAAACCAACCGTTTCTCATTTAAGAATTATTGGATGTAAATGTTTCGCTGTTGACAACCGTCCAAGAAGAGGAAAATTCGCTCCTCGCAGTGAAGAATACCGACTGATTGGCTATTCTCCCGAATCAAAGGCGTACAGATTATGGAAGCCTGGAACAGGCATGATGATAAAAAGTCGAGATGTACGTTTCCTCGAATCTGAAAACTCTACCTCTAGGAATGACGTGGTGCAAATTGAAGCTATACCACAGAAAAAGGAAGATACATCATTGGAGGAGGAAATTCTTCAGGATGATGAAAACACTTTGCCCGGAACTGATTCGGATTTTTTAGGCGAACCATCAGAAACAATGGAAGTCATCTCGCAGAGAGGAAGAGGAAGACCAAGGTATATTAGAACGGGAAAACCTGGCCGACCAAGAAAGGAATATCCTACGGCAAATTTATCCACGCAAGAATTTTCAGAAGTGAAGTACTCCCCAGATCCAAAAGACGCAGAGGAAGCGCTGTCTGGAAAAGATTCTTATTTTTGGAGGAAAGCAATGAAGGAGGAGTTTGATTCATTGATTGAAAACAAAACTTGGGAACTGGTTGATCCCCCTAAGGGCCAAAACGTAATTGGAAGCAAATGGGTGTAAGAATAAAACAGAGGTTGGATCTCAGAAAGTATCGTTTAATTATCAAAAGATTATATTTAGATGACAAACAATAGAGAGTTAAAAAAAAGAAGGTAAGCCGTGTGAGTCAACAAGCAAAACTGAAACCTATATACAGTTACGTAATGTCTGGGGGAAGTGGCCGTTGCTAAGCGACAGCCGAGGTGCGAGTCACTTTTCAACACTCCCACCTGACGAGCACTCCGTTGTTTCAAACAGTCCAAGTTGGCTCCTTAGTCTTTTATGCCTTTCTGGAGGTAGAGCTTTCGTAAATATGTCTGCAGCAAAATCAGCATCGGAAAAACCTATCAGGGTTGAAGTGCAGGAACTCCCACCAAAACAAATACCGATGTTTTTCGTAGCTTTTAAGTATCCAAATATTTTCTTTACTGCGGTCCAATGTGAAGGTCCTGGGTTGTTCATAAATTGGCTAACCCTGCTGACTGCGTAGGCAATATCAGGTCTAGTTCCAGTCATGAGGTACATTAAACTACCAATTGTCTGTCTGTATGGAATCTTGTTCATTTCTTCAATTTCCTGATCATCCTTTGGGCACATCTCTTTTGTTAGTTTTGAGTAAGGATCAGAAGGTACAGATTGTAACTTAATATCAAGAAGGTTGTAATGTTCAAGTGTTCTTTCAATGTATGAGGCTTGATGCAGAAATAACATTTTAGTTGTTCTATCTCGATATATTTGTAGGCCAAGGAAATAATCGGCAGTAAAAGTTTTTATTTCAAAAATGGAATTTAAGTACTGTACTATATCATCTAAATGTTGTTTATTTACACTGCAGATTAAGCAATCATCTACATATATTGCAAGTAATATGTAAGCCTGTTTACATTTCATTGTATAGACACATGAATCTGATATGCTAGGTTTGAGATCAAACTTAATTAAAAACTCATGAAATTTCTTGTTCCACATTCTGGGGGATTGCTTAAGACCATAGATGCTTTTCTGAAGAGAGCAAACATGATTTGGAAAATCTGGGTTTTCATAACCTTGGGGTTGTTCCATGTAAAGTTCTTCTTCCAAATCACCATTCAAGAAGGCAGATTTTACATCTAACTGAATCATTTCCATATCAAGTGATGCACAAAGTGATAAGATTGTTCTAATTGAATCGAATTTTACTACTGGAGAAAAAGTTTCACCATAATCAAGTCCTGGTTTTTGTGAATAACCTTTCGCAACTAGTCTAGCCTTAAACATTTTATTTGATCCATCTGCATTTTGCTTTATTTTGTATACCCACTTGCATGCAATAGCTTTTCTGTCTGATGGTAGTGTCACATACGTCCATGTTTGATTTTTCATCAAGGAATTGAATTCATCGTCCATAGCTAGTTTCCACTGTTTTGAGTTTTGTCCTACAATTGCATCTTCATAGTTCAATGGTTCTTGGTCATGGACATAACAAGCATATGAAATAGCTCTTGTACAGCTGGTTGATGTTTGTTCATTTTCTCTGATTCTATTCCTGAGAGGGTATCGACATGATTCTTCTGGTTTGGAACTGGTATTTGTGTTATCAACACTTTCTTCACTGTATATAGTTACCTGCTCTTGTTGGTTATCCTGAATATTTTCTGATGTATTAGCTTCAGTAAATATTACATCTCTGTTTATGATAATTTTTCTAGCAATAGGATCCCACATTCTATAATTTTTGTTAGTTTCAGTATATCCAACAAAAAATGTACGAATACTCTTTTTGTCTAATTTCTTTCTGTTATCTTTTGGTATATGCACATAAGCGTTACATCCAAAAGTTTTCAAATGTAAGATGGAGGGTTTTCTCTTGTACCATATTTCATAAGGTGTAGAATTTCCCAATACTTTAGTAGTACATCTATTTAAGAGATAGACTGCTGTGTTTACGGCTTCAGCCCACAGTTCAAGCGGCATTTTTCTTCCATGTAACAAGCATCTAGCTGATTCAACTATTGTTCTGTTATCTCTTTCAGCAATTCCATTCTGTTCTGGGGTATATGGAGCAGTGAGTTCATGAACAATTCCTAGAGATTTTAGATAATCAGAAAAATTCTTATTTAAGAATTCTGTGCCATTATCTGTTCTGAATCTTTTTATTTTATTTCCAGTTTCAGTCCTAACCCTTTTTACAAATTCTTTAAATTTCTCAAGTACATCTGATTTATGCCTAATGAAGTAGGCCACTCTAAATCTTGAAAAATCATCCTTGAATGATACAAAATATAATGATCCACCTGGTGATCTTTTACTCATTGGTCCACAAACATCTGAATAGATCAGCTCTCCTGGATAGGTCGAATTTGGACTTGTTGACGCGTGAAAAACCTTTCTATTTTGTTTTCCATAGATGCATGCTTCACATAGTAAAGAATCAGGCTTTTCTCTAATTTTAATGTCGTCTTCAAAAACATTATTTTCAAACATTTGGGTTAATTTTATAGGATTTACATGACCCATTCTTTGATGCCATATATCTAGACTTAACTGAGCAACATGAGTTTGTGAAGATTGCTTTGCTTTAATAAAAATTCTATAAAGATTTGAATTGTCCTTTATTCCAGTAACTAGCACTTTCGAATTTTTAGTCAATTTTATCTGATTTCCTTTACAAATGAGCGTCAAACCATGTTTTGTTGCAGTAGATATTGAGAAAAGATTAGTCTCCAATTCAGGTACATAGAGAACATCCAAAAGAGTTGCATTAATTTTCTGACTATCAACATAAGAGAGAATATCAATATTTCCCTTACCTTTTGCATAGATCTTCTTTCCATATCCAAGGCACACAGGATGAACACCTTCTGGTATTTCTTCGAACGTAGAGAACCATTCTCTTCTGAAAGTCATGTGATCCGTTGCTCCAGAATCTGCAATCCAGGAATCCTTTGTTTCAGCGAGGAAGGCACTTGTCTCAGCTGAAAAAGCACAGCTATCATCTCTGGATGAAGAACTTGGCTGTTGTCCTTTTTGTTCTTCCTTTCTTTTATAGCATTCTTTCCACCAATGTCCTTTCTTCTTGCAATATCCACAGTGTGTGTTCTTCTTTTTATCTTTAATGGATTGTTGATGCTGCTGTTGTTTGTTGGAAGCTGTTGAATTTCTGTTGAACTTTGAAAAAGTCATCAAGGCATTATCTGGTTTAGAATTTCCTGAAGAATCCCAATGATCCTGTAAGCTTTCTTCTTTCAGTAATCTTGCCGTCAAGTTTTCTAGTGTCTTTTCTTCTGATGAAACTGAATCCCATGCTGTTATGAAATTCTTGTATTTATCAGGCAAGTGCAAATTATCTTTGTAATTAGGGCAACATCAGAGATTGGCTCACCTAGATCTTTCATTTGTTGTGCCAGAGTTTCAACTTTGGAAATATGAGTAGCAATGTTATCATTTGGATTCATTTTATATTCTCGAAAAATCTTTGTTGCAGCAAATATTTGTTTGTTTCAGATTTCAGTTCATATATTGTTGATAATTTCTTCCACATTTCTGCTGAAGTCTGGCAATTAACAATCTGTTGAAGATATTTAAACTCTAGAGCAGTAGTGATCAGCATTTTGGATTTTGCATCTTTCTTTTTCCAGTTAGAGAATTTTGCAATATCCTCTATTTCAGGTTTTACCTCAGAGCCATCAGTTATACTGAGAAGATCTTTTGCTTCTAGAATAATCTTCATTTGAAATTTCCATAGATGAAAATTATCGCCGTTGAATTTTTGAATTTGTGGAAGTTCAGTTGTCATCTTGAGCAAGCAAACGAATTTCAGCTTAGATAAACAAAAATATTTGATACCAACCAAGCTCTGCTGCCATGTAAGAATAAAACAGAGGTTGGATCTCAGAAAGTATCGTTTAATTATCAAAAGATTATATTTAGATGACAAACAATAGAGAGTTAAAAAAAAAAGAAGGTAAGCCGTGTGAGTCAACAAGCAAAACTGAAACCTATATACAGTTACGTAATGTCTGGGGGAAGTGGCCGTTGCTAAGCGACAGCCGAGGTGCGAGTCACTTTTCAACAATGGGTATTCAGGAGAAAGTATAGTAGTGATGGTTCTCTTGAACGGTATAAGGCTCGACTTGTAGCAAAAGGTTATTCCCAAAAATACGGTATTGATTATGAGGAAACCTTTGCACCAGTTGTACGCCACAGTACGATCAGAACAGTTTTAGCCTTGGCCGTTGAATATGATTTGCTGGTCCATCAAATGGATGTTCAGTCTGCCTTCTTGAATGGTGATGTCAAAGAAGAAATTTACATGACACAACCAGAAAATTTCGAGTCAAAGAAATATCCAAGAAGGGTATGTAAACTAAAGAAGGCTATATATGGTCTGAAACAGGCTGGAATGACTTGGCATGCAAAGCTCGATTCAGTATTAAAAGAAATGGGCCTAGAACAGATGAAAACTGATAACTGTGTCTACATCAAACATCATGAAGGCATTCTTCTGGTGGCAATCTATGTTGATGATTTGATAATTGCAGCTGAAAGAGAAGACACGTTGATATCCTTTAAAGAAAGTATGAAGAAGATATTCAAAATAAAAGATCTTGGAAAGATAAATTATTGTTTGGGTATAAGAATACAAACGGAAAAGGATGGCTCAATATCCATAGATCAAGAGAAATATATTGAAGAACTTCTGGCGAAATATAGAATGAAGGAGGCCAAGCCGATTTCTACACCCATGGACTCGAACTCCAAGTTAACAAAGATTTCATCTATAGAGGGTGAGAATGAGCCAGTAAAAAAGGAAGAATACCAATCACTGATTGGATCGTTAATATATCTTTCGGTGTCGACAAGGCCTGATATAGCCTATGCGGTTAGTGCTTTGGGACAATTCAGCAATGATCCTAGGAGACAGCACTGGAATGCGGCCAAGCGAGTCCTCCGCTATCTAAAGGGCACTTTATGTTTGAAAATAACTTACGAGAAAACTAATGAGACCCTTTATGGTTGTGTCGACGCTGATTGGGGTGGAAACCTCGCGGATAGAAAATCTCAAACGGGACTTGTTTTCTTCTTGGCAAGAGGTCTAATAGCTTGGGAATCGAAGAAGCAGCAGACTGTCGCTCTTTCGAGCACGGAATCAGAGTACATAGCACTTTGTGAAGCGGGAAAGGAGGCAGTCTATCTTAGAACGCTGTTGGATGAGATGGGATTTGGTGAATTATTGAATGAACCTACGGTTTTAAAGACTGATAACCAGGGCGCTCAACAGCTGGCGAGAAATCCAGTCCATCATGCCAGAACTAAACACATTGACATCAAATGGCATTATATTAGAAGCATTTGCAGCGATGGTCTTATCGAGGTCGTTCACATACCAACCCAGGAAAATGTTGCCGACATCCTTACTAAAGGTCTGCCAAGAGTCTTGTATGATAAACATGTTGCTGGATTGGGAATGTAGAAATTGAGGGAGGGTGTTGGAATAATCAATTTCAACATTCTACTCTTCTTTTATTTGTTTTTGACCAGTTGACCGCCATGTATATAAATTATTTCTATCATTGTCGTAGTGGAGTATGTAAAGCAAGCTGCTTTAACTTTATGTAAAATTACAGCATAACTTAATAAAACTTTCTATCTTTAAAGACAATTTCCCGGCATTCTCCTTCCTATTTTTTAACAATTATACTGAAGATCATAGATGTTTGAACTCCATACCACAAATGTCACATCGTCCGCGAAAGCAATTACTCTAGCAAAACTTTCGTTAAAAGATAAGTTGAAATCATTAAGTAATATATTCCAAAGAATAGGAGAAATAATACCACCCTGGGGACATCCCTTATTTATCTTTTTTATACACTTTACATTAGTATATTTAGCATGTATATATCGGGATTCAGATAATAACTCTGAAAGTTATTACAGTGACCTTTAAAAAAACAGACGACCGGCGACATCAAAGACTTTCCATAAAATATCATCCATAAAAGTGAAAAAAAATCAAATTTAGATTAATACCGCTATCTATTTTATAATCCCCACATATCATATAGGATTAGTGTCGAAAGATAATTAGAGTATAAGTAAATATATAAATACAATTCTAATAAGATATTTGAAGTTCTGTCTATGAGTGTATTTTCTTCGGTCAACGGTTTAGAACCAAAGTTATATAGGATGATTATAATATCCTAATTTTATAAAATCAGAATTATAAAATTCTCTTAAGATCTCTCAGTCTCTCTCTCTTATCATTATATAATCTTATTTATTCTGTATTTAATCTTATATAATCTTATATTTTAAAGATTTGGCAATCCATAATTAAAATTATATTTAAATAGGATGCATATATTGGATTTCTAATTATTTTATTGTTCCAATATTTCGAGGGGCAACTCGCCTCTCTTTATCGAGGATGTTTGTGTTTTTCACTAGAACATGCGCGCACGCGTACACCACTCTCGATCTACAAGGCCAATGAAAGAATTGTATCTTTGATTTAACTATTGTATTCAGTATATATACAGCTAATAATTATATTTAATATTATAGATTATTATTTTATCTATGAAAGATAGAGAGATTTATATATAACAGTGTAATTGTAAATAATTGTTTGTATACATATTAATTCTAAATAATCTTATATGGACTTTGAAATAAATCAGTTTCAATCTCTCAATCTCTCTCTCTATAACAATTTAAGACGTTTTTACTCTTTATTATTTGCATGTGAATAAACACTTGACATAGATCATCAAAATAATCTGAAAATAAAAAACTTATCAACTCTTCAATATTTAAAAAAAAAATCTAATATTAAATATTTTCATCTCACCATAAATTTCTTAACAAATTCAATATTTATTTATTTTTAAAGAAAACGTAGGAGAAAATAAACCATGTGTGGGTTTATTGAACATTTGACACAAGGGAGAGAAAAGGAAGTAAAAATTTATGAGAGGAAAAATAAACGGTAAACTAGAGGTGAAACATCAGAGGTATAAATATGATGTTATCATTGAATTGAACGTTCTCTGGTGGCTGGCTACCTTTGTATTCTCTGCACAATATAGCTCTTCCTGATCTTTTTATTTTATCACGTTTTTATGAACAACGGATTATTTTAAACACGTGAATCAATAACAGGTAATGTTATATTTGTCTATCTCTGTAGTTTGGAAAGTCTATATTTATAATATTTGAGTTTTATCTCTATCTCCGTTCCACGTACACAAATTCTAGATTTATTTTTTAACAATAGTTAACCTCTCTTAAGTCATATTTTCTTAATCTTTTCCGTGTATTCTATTAATTCAATTTTAACGTTTATTTGCTATAAGGATATCATTATAGTTGAATAATTAACGATTGAGAGATTTATTGATAAATTAACCATATAATTAAACTATATTATATAACCTTTCTGTATCACACAAATGTATTTTATTATTTTATATAGAGTATTTTAATTATAAAGGCATATATTGGATCAAAATATCATTTATTTTACCACAATAGTTCAGTTGGCTGAACGCCAACCTTTATCAAGGTATTATAACATTTTAAAGTGTGTCAACAAATGTTATAACACCTTGATAAAGGTTGGCGTTCAGCCAACTGAAATATTGGTAAAATAAAATATATTTTGATCCAATATATGCCTTTTTAATTAAAGATTTATCTATGGATTGCTCTATTTCAAAAATAGTATTTTTAGTGTTACGGTCTACGAGTATATAAATTATGGTTTATTTGTTTCAATATACTTTTATTCCAAGTAATGAGTTTCTACACACACGGCTAATTCCAGTCATATTCAAATAACTATTTTTAAAGGTGTTAAGAAAACAACTGTAATTTAAAAGCTACGTGAATGAGAATTTGTAGAAAATATGTCAAATATTAGAATATTTAAACTTTTTTCCTGTGTGTTGTAAAAGTATCTGTTCGAGAGAATTGGTAATTTAAATATTAAAATTTAAGACATTTATGTTTCCACACAAAATATGTTTATTCAATTTTGACAAGTTTTTAGACAAATGTCCGTCAATAAGTCAACATTTGGGCAATATGTAATTTATCTACATATTGGTTATTTGAATATATATTAATAGAAATCAACTATCACATAAAATTGTATAAATAAATATATAATAATGCGTGTGTGCGTGTTTGCTTCATATACATTTGTGCAATAATTCAGTTAGGTCACGATATGGAGTAAGGTCTAGATAGAAAGTGTCATTCTGATTCCTGACTTGTTATTTAGCCTATTTCTATGCAAATATGTACATTCCGGGGTTGAGATATCTTATATGATGATATAAACATATATTAATCTCTATTATTAATAATAATAATAAGTTTGTGTGTTAAATCAATATTGGTTAGGCAAACATTCTCCGAGTAGAACAGAAACGAAGCCCGGTCATTCGTTTCATAGATTATGTAAATTAACTAATATGCATATACGTTCTCCATATTGTTCAAAATGTTGACTTGCTGAAGGAGTACACTTGAAAGCTTTTATAGAAATCTGTTGATAAAATAATATTTTGGGAGGAAATTATGTTTTAGAATTACAATTATTTTATTTCCAAAGCGCTATATCCCGCAAGGGATACTTGCGCCAAACAAGGAGAAAAGTTTATTTACATAAGTTATTTACATTATTCAACGCATGAAAACATTAGAGATCCAGATTTTGTAGAAATTTTAGAATATGTTTTAATTAAAATATGTATGTGTAATATAAATAAATCTGTAATATTATAATATATATATATGTAGTACTCGGATAAAGAAAATATAATTGTAAGATACTGGTATTATTAAAATATTTTAGTTTTCACTAACAAAGACACTGGGGAATTTTATTTCGTTATTATATGGTAAAAATATTAGATATAGCTTGTTTTATATTCACTTCACATACCTATTGCTTTATAAAAATGGACAAATATTTAGTCTTTCATTTTTCTTTGATAAATTCAAAGGAAGCTATGTAAACAGAATATTTAATGAAATATATTAAATTTATTTTGGTTACAAATATATCAATTTTTTTTTCAGGAGAGAGAGAGAGAGAGACGAGAAAAATTAACTGCAAGAAAATATACGATGCCATCTTACAAAATAGATGTAAATAGGTAACTGTGTGCAATATATTATCGGTCTATTTTCAATCAGGTGTAAAATAAAATCGTTGAGGTTTTGAAAATGAAATTGTCAAAAAGGTTTGTTTTCTAAACTTGCCGTGAATCAATTACATAGCGACAGAAATGAAATTTTTACCAATTAAAATTTTCTGGCAATGTATTTCTTTTTAATGCCATCATCAAATATTATCTCTACAGACCTTACTGCAATGATAATATTTGATAGATAATTAGAGATAATATTTGAAGAGATGTTATTAAAAAGAAACAAATTACCAGAAAATTACAATTGTTACAAATATCATCGACAGATGGCTATTGTATTTATATGACTGTACAGTGATACCTATTTAATTAGTTTCTTCACTCGAAAGAGATTTTCAATAATTTGGAATTTTTCGGAGGTCCTCCCATCCCTGAAGCCAATACGCTAATTAAAAAGAAACGAAACAAATTAGATATAAAGCAATAACGATCTATATATTAAAAATAATGTAATTAAAGCACGTATGTTTCTTTTACCCATAAAAATCTTCTACAATCCTTACAGAGATTTAAAAATATTAGGAAGGATTAGCTCATCAGTGGTGAACCCTCCCAACGGTTTCGCCAATTTAATCTACCAGACCGCACCTTTTAGAGCTCTAATACGTATTATAACAAAATATTCATCATTTTACTATCTGGATATTATTTTGATATTGTTTAACTCAGTAATTTGCTCCCCTTCCTTCTCTTTTTTTATCTTAAGTAAATTGGTGATTATATTTTCGTAATAAAATAGATTGTCAAATCATATTCATGCGTTTTATTTTCTATATTTCGAGGTGACAATGTTTAATAAACTTAGAATGAAATAGAATTCGTAACCATATTGTGTTTCATGTACCGCCAGAATTATAGCAAACTGTGCCGTTGAAATGGAATCATTAATTATATCTCACTCCCATTATCTGGCTAGTATTCGATCCGAAGTACTTCCACAACATGTAGGAACTAAATAAGAAAGACAAAGAGGAGATATGTAAATGTAGGTAGAAGGCGACAACACACGAGTCCATTAATAAGTCCATTTCTGCTGGATCGGTGAAGATTTATCAACCTCCGATAATTTATGAAGTTTTGAAACGGTCTAATGGATGCGCAACTTTATTACCTTCATTAATCATGCCGAGTTGGACCTGTTGCTTGAATAATTGATGGCCGTTCTACATCTTATCTGGATGTTTCTGGACTTTGGTACTCTCTTCTCTGGATGTTCTTCCGTAGTGTTCCGTGGATGTTTTGGTACTTCCGTGGATGTTTTGATACTTCTGTGGTGATCTGTGGATGTTTGTTATTTCTGTAATATTCTGTAGATGTTTTGGTATTAATGTAATATTCCGTGGATTTTTTGGTACTTCCGTGGATGTTTTGGTACTTCCGTGGATGTTTTGATACTTCTGTGGTGATCTGTGGATGTTTTTTTTTTATCTGTGTACGTGTGTTTTCTCTTAAGACATTTAATATATATTCGAATATAATACTAATTTTAATACTAAATACTATATACGCATTTGTACTATTGTCTTTATACGTCAAAAGATGCATATCTTCCTTTAAATATGCATTCAAAAAGTGCATTATGTTTATCACCAGAGTAAAAGTAAAATACTCAATGCGCTGGTGATAAAGAATGAGCTAAAACTCCAGTATTGGAAATTTCAGACAAAAGCCAACGTGTATATCATGGTTTCGAGTTATGACCCTCATCAGTACAGTGGCGGCATTGATTTTATAACATCCTAAAATGGGAATAAAAAAAGCGGTCGAATTGGCCAAAAAGGTGTTTAAGCTGGTAAAGTGGTAATACCGATTTTCAGGCCAGAATGGAATATAAGACATAATTATTATGGGGAATGAAAATAGTTTTACTCCCTTTTTTATTCTCTTTTTTTCATTGTAGACTTTGAGAGGACTCCGTGTATAAGACTGGCTATATGTCTTTATTAAAGATCTTCTATGTATGCAAATATAATAGATAACTAAGAATCGATGCCTTTCCCATGAAAAAACAAACACTAAAAGAAATGCATTTTTTCAGCGCGTTAACGAGGCGTGAAAAAGCAATAGAAAAGTCAGCTGGCTCTGATTACTGTTTGTTGAAGACAAAGTGAAATATTGCAGCGATTTGTTCTTCGTTTAAGTTCGCTGTAAACTGCCTCTTAATTAGAACACAATTGATTTTTGTGTGTTAGTGCTACAGAATAATCTCACATCAGAGAGATGGTCTAAAAATAGATTCTAATTTTATAAATGTGGTGGGTCGCTTATGGGAGGCAGTTTCTCCTTAACTAGGTCTTTCTTGGGAGGTAGTTTCCTTAACTGGGGGTAGTTCATGAGAGGCAGTTTCTCCTTAACTTGGTCGCTCATGAAATTTCTTACTGTATTTATACGTTTACACTGTTCTTCCTCTGTTTTTAACGTGACATATACGTAAGGTATATACAATATATATATAATTCACACATAATAATTTTACATAAGTCATTGTCTTGGCATGTTTATAACAAAAAGGTCAAATATTTTCCAATCTTAAATAATTTAACCCTGCTAGATTCCTAGAATCCCAGAAATATGTAAACAAAGACTAACCTACTTCGGACATATAATGAGAGTAAATGATTTAGTTAAAGACGTTGATGTTGGGAGAAATTGAAGAAAGAGAGTAAGACCTCTAATGAGCTGGCTAGAAGTGGTCAAGAAAGCTACCTAAAGGTCGCTAGATAGGCTGTGAATGATGGTCATTAGCAGATCAAATTGGATAACATTTGTCCATAGTATCACCAAACTTAATGGAGGCTGAACCATCTAAAATACTCAATTGAGCGTATATGCTTATTTACTTTCTTTTTGGGCTAATTTTCATATTTCGAGATTGAAACTTATATAGCGGTCTCTGCAGATATAACTTGGAAAACCGTATCAAATCCAGATAGGGGTGAAATATTGAGGAAACCTGTGCGGAGAACAATACGTATAAACACAAACATTTCGCTATTGTTGATAGAAATAAGATACGCCGAATTACCATATACATACAAATAGCCGGTAGAATGTTGGTTGATTGCTTATTCATGGAGCGAGATAAACGTTTCTTTGTATTCCATCTTTTTGTTATTCTTTGTGTAACGGGAGCGCGTTTATATAAATCATTACTGTAAATATTATTACCTAGGTGGTTCTTTTTAAGCGGTGCCTAATTTAAGTCAATTTGAAACTGGAGTATTCTTTTTGAAAATCTATTCAGATAATGCTAACACCTACATCCATATAGATTCCTTTTAGAGAGACAGTATATCAGTTATTTTATATATGTATAGTCATCGACAAAACTTAAGGAAGTTGTACTTTTTAGCATGTATATCGGAATTCAGATAATAACTCTGAAAGATATTACAATGACCTTTATTGAAGACACATGAGATAACCAAGTTTGAACAAAATTGCTCCTGTCTCCATGGCCAATCTTTATATTGACGTAGGTATCTGAGAGATGGATGACAACATACACTCATGGACAAAACTTCTGGAAAGTCTTTGATATCGCCGGTCGTATGTTTTATTTTAGAAGGAGACAGCGGCAATTTCGTTCACACTTGGTTATCTCGTGTGTTTTCTAAAAATATCACTGTGTATCAAATATTTTTCACAGAGTTATTGTCTGAATCTCGATACACATGCTAAAAGATACAACTTCCTTAAGTTTTTTCCATGAGTGTATATACAACGTTTCAAAAAAAACGCAAACTATATCTATTTTTCACTATAATAATAAATATAAAAAATATACTTTGAAAAATATTACTCTCATATTAAGTATAAACTTCTATTAATTAAAAATACGGGAAAAAACGAATATACGTAAAAATTAATATTAATTATTTAACCTTCAATTTAAAAAAAGTAGAAAAATGTGCAAAATCATTAAAAATTCTAATCATTATTTACTGTTACATTTTTAAAGGAGTTATACCACATATTAATAAATTATAATTTGGGCCGTGGTTTATAAACATCAACCAGGCAATTTATCACCTTGCCTTTAGTTTTGACGGGGTGTGCAAATATGTCATTTTATAGCTACTTTTTATGGAAAATTCTCTGCTTACTATTTTAAAAACTATTTTTATAGGAAAATATTCATAATACCAAAGTCTATTCGCCATAAATATGGTTTGTAGTTTATTAAATATAATATCACAATATATTATTTTTTGCCTTTATTGTGTGTGGTTCCCTTACATAAGTAAAAATGATAAGCTATTTTAAAAATTTTAAAAATAATTTTTTTTATTAAATAAAAATATTTCTCAATAAATTTTTCCACTTACATATACATATTATTTTCTCAATGAGTTTTCAGAACAGACACACTCAGGGACACAAAATGACTTGATGAAATTTACTTAAATGGAACAAAAATATTAAATACAATATACACTCATGGACAAATAATAAGGAAGTTTCATATTTTAATTTCGCCAGTCGTCTGCTTTTTTTTTAGGAATACAAAGATAATTTTGTTCACACTTGGCTATCTCGTGTGTCTTCAATAAAGGTCACTGTGATATCTTTCAGAGTTATTGTTTGAATCTCGATATACATGCTAAAAGGTACAACTTCCTTAAATTTTGTCCATGAGTTTGTATATATTTTAAATATTCCAAAACGTTTTGACTAAAATATTATAAAATTGTAATATATTTGAATTTTGAAATAAATATATATAATATGTATGTTGATGTTTTAAAAATAATACAGATGCGTCAATTTATTGTTGTTTTTTTCATAGTTCTTCCAGAAAAAAAATTATATAATGATGATTTGAAAAAAAAACGGCGCGTTTTGTTGTGTTTTTTGTTTAGCTATCCCTCTCTCTCTTTATATCAGTTTTACAAAACAGTAAAATAATCAATTCCACAATTCACTAAAACGTGACAATATATATAAAATACTAACCCGTTGTTTATTCACCCCGTCAAAACTACTGATTCGATCATTAAGAAATTCCAAATGAAGATATAGATGAAGAGATATACCTTAACGTAGAATCTCTTTAAAAAAAACGAAACCTTTCATGTGGTAATTCTGATAAAATTAAAACTAATATTTCTGTAGTTCTGTTTTTGACCATTAGGAGCAGAACTAGTAGAGAGTTAATAAATGAACTTAATTGATTGTGCTATTTTTACACAATTTTTTTTATATTTTAACATGAATTATTTAATTGATTAGGCGCCCCCCTCTAACAAAGCGTGGTTGAAATGTTAGCGCAATCTGTAGGCTGGGAATGTAAATATTTAGCGCTAGGTGGTTTTTAAGTGGACGAATTTCTACCAATAGTGAAGTGGAGGATTATTCGTAATTGATATATTTGCAAACTAATTTCAATCTTATTTTTTAAATAAACATTAACAAAGAGGACTTAGAAATATGTTCAGTAATATTATATATCAAGATATTATTGGGGAGGCTTGGCTCATCAGTAGTGACCATTCCTAGAGTAAATCCTCAGCATACATTTGACGCTAAAATTGTTTTATTTAAAAGGAAACATACACGTATCAAAATATAACTTGGACAGATGGCGTGCTTATAATGCATCCTATTTATATTATATCTAAAATACTTTTTATTTGTTGTTTGCGAAATTGGAAAGCTCTAAGTATTTTTATATACAGTCGAACTTGGATAATTCGAACCCCAAGGGACCATAAAAAAATTCGAATTATCCAAAAATTCGAATTAAAGATGTTAAATTATTTATATAGGAAATTCTAGGGACCAAGATAAATATTCGAATTAAAGAGGTTCGAATTATCCAAGTTCTACTGTATCAATAATTTTTAAAACATAATTAATTTTTACAGCTGTTTTATCCTGCAATGAATAAAAATTGAAAGAGGGAGGTGTGGCTCATCAATGGTAAACCCTCCCAGCGGTTTTGCCATTTTAATCCCCAGACCGCTTCAATATTGTATTGGACTGTGTTTCTTATATATACCCTACACTCAAATACAGGTTTCTGTAAAGGATTTTAAGAAGTCTTTTATGTTTTGGAAGGAAGTTAGGGCAAATATCGCATTGTGATTTAGAGGGATAACAGCGAGTTTCTCCATCAGCGTGCGGCGATGGACTCAGGTTAGTCCTACCTACCTATTTTACATATTCCAAATTAAATATGCAAATAGGTTCCTTGACACGAACACAGACAATGGTGCTAAATAAATCGAGACCTCGTAAATTCTTTACGAGGGTTTGGTCCTGGGTCAAAACACATTTTATTTTAATCACAGAGAAGGGAGATTGTATTTTTTTTTTCATTTCATTTATACCCCCCTTATAATTTAGGGATGGAATGAAATAATGCTATTTTGATCATATCGATTGTAATGTAATAAATGGATTTTTTTAATATAGGCTTTATATTTATTAGGATTTTATTACGGTATTTTGAAATGATCTACTTATTGATATTTATTTGAATAATAACGCTGAGAGTAATAGACTTTCAAATATAACAATTAAAAGAAGATAAATGATTTGAAATAAAAAATGCTTTTACTTCTGAAAGTAAATGAAACATTCATATTTAAAAACGAGTGTCATTTCCTCTAATGAGTCTAAAATAATGTCAATACAGCTGACTATAAACGGCTGGTTAAATTCTTTACTTGCATTGTTAGTAATTTACACATTAACACCTATATCTATCATGGAAACAGTATATACAAGGTATGTCCCATAAGTTCCCGGACTGGGTCCATAAAAAAATAAATAAATGAAAAATGTAAATAAATTTGACTGTTTATTATAGAAAAAATATCTGGGAACACGGTGGTACCAATATCGAGGCGGTACGTGCGCGGGGGCCAAGGTCATTCTAATTTATTTAAAGGTTACACCTAGCGCTGCGGCGATTTTACGATGGAACAAAAATTGAAGCAGAGGATTTGCATAGAAATTTGTGTGAAACTTCAAATATCAGCAACCGAAACTTTTAAAATGCCTAATAAAGCATTCCCCAATGACCCCCCAAAAAGAACAACTGTTTTTGAATGACATTCTAGATTTAAAGCTGGAAGAATTTCTATTGAAGATGATCCTCGGCAAGAACGCCCAAAATGTGCAAAAATCACCGATTTGATAAAAGAAAATCCTCGAACCACTTTGCTGGAGCTAGAGCAAGACACAGGCATCTCTAAAACAACGATTGGAAGGATCGTAACCAAAGATTTGAAGCTCAAAAAGACTCCTGCAAAATTCATCCCAAGATTACTCACTAATGAGGAAAAACTGTGTCGGCTTGCAACCTGTGAGAACATGTTGGAAATGACAAGAACGGATCCGGAATAGAAAGACAAGATAATCACAGGCGACGAGACATGGGTCTATGACTATGACCCTGAAACCAAGCGTCAATATGCCGAGTGGAGAG
Source organism: Cordylochernes scorpioides (assembly GCA_030710605.1). Lineage (NCBI taxonomy): Eukaryota > Metazoa > Arthropoda > Arachnida > Pseudoscorpiones > Chernetidae > Cordylochernes > Cordylochernes scorpioides. The sequence continues at coordinate 18,972,290 of CP092867.1, read as the reverse complement.
GTCAGGGTGAGCCTAGACCAAAAAAAATCCAGGATATTGAAATCCAGAAACAAGGTGTTGCTGGTCGCTTTTTTGGATAACAAGGGCATTGTTCATCACGAGTATCTTCCTGCAGGCCAAACGGTTATTGAGGAAATGTATTTGGACATTCTTCGCCATCTAAGGGAAGCCATTCGAAAAAAAATGCCAGAAAAATGGCCTAATGGTGACTGGATCCTACACCATAACAATGCCCGCCCTCACACAGCGCACTTGGTGACGAGTTTTTTTTTTGGCTAAAAACGGGACAGAAATCCTACCTCAACCACCCTATTCCCCAGACATCGCACCAAATGACTTTTTCCTGTTCCCCAAACTTAAAGCAGTTCTAAAAGGAAGACATTTTGACACCAGGGATGACATAATAGAAAAATCGCTGTTGGCATTGAAGAGCATTCCAAAAGAGCTCTATAAAAACTGTTTCGACAATTTGGGGAAACGATGGCGCTGGTGCGTTGAAGCAAGGGGGGATTACTTTAAAAAGTTTTAATATTTTTTTAAAAAAATATCTTACCTTTTTTTTATGGACCCAGTCCGGGAACTTATGGGACACACCTTGTAGTTTATAAAACCTCCTGCGGCTAATGCCCATCCCCATACGTAGATGTGAGACTGAGATGTCAATTGAAGAACCAGTGAAGCAGCATAAATATAAAGTAATATTCCGTTTTATCCTTATTATTCGAGCATCCAATCATATACAATCATATCCCAGTGTGGAAAAACAGTGATATAATATACCATAAAATCACTGCAAAGCAGAACAGATTATTCCTTGAAAGTTGGGCTCCCAATAAGAAATTTAAATAGAATGATACCCCGGGGCTATATGTAAAATTTATAAATTCCTCCTAGTAATGACTAGGCTACACCCTATTTTATGTACATTATGTAACAGATTTATAGCTCGATCTTTTTAAACTATAGAGTTTCTTCTCAATCTTAAAATCATATAAAGAAAGCGGGAATTTTATCATTGTCACGCCATTATTATAACTGATATATTTGCAAACTAATTTCAATCTTATTTTTTAAATAAACTAAAACAAAGAGGCCCTAGAAATATGTTCGGTAATATTATATCAAGATATGATAAAACTCCACATTTATTACATTAGTATCGATATATTTTAAATAACATTATATTCATTCCCCCCTCGGGGAGTATAAATGAAATGAAAAATAAACAGTTCCGTCTGGGATTTAAATAAAATGTTTTGACACAGGACCAATCCCTGTAAATCTCTGAGAAAACCATTTATTCTCTCCAGGAAAGGTCGAGAGCAGTCGAGGAAAATGTCGATATTGGTTCACAGGATCCTGCAGCTGGCCTCAGCAACACTTCTTGAAGATGGTTGGGTATTATGAAACGTAAAGGGTATTATGGACATAAGTTTGTAAACACTATGCAAAATTGTTTCTTGTTTATTGATTTAAAAAAAAAGTTCGAGTATTGCCTTTGATCAAGTTATGGATATATACACTCATGGACGAAACTTATGGAAGTGGGAAGTGTTTGTTGTCGCCGATCGTCTGTTTAATACTTTTTATTTTATTTTTTTTTTTGAGACAAAGTCAATTTTTTCACACTTGATTATCTCGTGTGTATTCAATCAAGTTCACTGTAATATCTTTCAGAGTTATTGTCCCGATATACATGCTAAAAGGTACAACTTCTTTAAGTTTTGTCCTTGAGTGTAAGATGAAAATATAACTTATATTTAAAAGAGAAGAATACATCCCTTTGAAAATGAATATTTACATACATGGTGTTATAAGCAAAATACATTTTCTTTATATGGTCTCTCAATGTACCTTGTATAATAAAATTGAATAATTATTGTAGCGTTGAAAATAGTCGCGAGGAGAGGTAACCAACTTTATTCTCGTAAACAACGGTCTAAAATTGTAGCTACACACATAGCAATGACACAATTCAAGCCAAACTATGTAAATATAATACAATCTATTATGTAAATAATAATTAAACCCCTCTACAATATAAATTAATCCATGGAAAACTCTTACAAACTCCTCTTTGTGAGCTATAACTGCCTTTCTCTCTCTCTCTCTCTGGAAACTCATACAATAAAATATATTTTATATATATATTCCACACAATAACTTACCTCTATCTGGTTGACACTGTGGCGCCATGCAGAGGTAGGTCTGGAACACCCCAGAGTATGCAAAGTTTAATGGCAGAATAATTTGCATAATTCGCTGTCGAAAAACAATGTTGTCAATAACATTTTATTACATTTCAACTAGCTTTACTATATACAAGCAATTTGTATAAGCAAAGGTCGTCTCTCCCGTCAAAATAGATGTCAAAGTTAGCACCATCTATTGACCGTCGCCGCAAACTAGCGGCCTCGGGTCGGTAACAAAGCCACAACACCAGCTTTGGCAAACTGAGAAGTGTTCACCGTGGTTTCGGGCTGACGGCCCTCGTTAGTCCATATAGTATAGCAAAGTTAAATATAGCAAAGTTGAAATATTAAGACATTTATAAAATTATTATAATAAAAACTCATTATATATATATATATAGTGAATCTTCGGCAATGATCCCTCATATACTGGTTGAAAAATAATAAAAGAAATATCTATTGATAAATAACAAAGAAAAACAAACATGATAAAGATTTCCTAATATTTTAATAAAACCTAAGGCAAAGAAATATATTTTACTCTCTTCTCTTCATATATATGTCACTTTTTTTATGTCTTTATGATTCTCTTTTTTTTTTTTAATTCTCTGCACATTTTAAAATACCCACATTTTAAACTTATATACCACTAAAACTTCTGATTTGCACATATTTGTTATATAAATATTTTCTCCATCTTTTCCCCTTCAAAAAAGTCACGAGTAAGTCATTTCTCTGAATATTGATTATTGTACACCGCACACACCTGCCGAGATGGACTTATCAGCACTTGAGCGGCAGTTGTTTCAAATCTGACTTTAGGCTTTTAAATGTTTGTTATGTTGTGATTTAAAACGTGTCTATTATAGATACACTCATGGAGACACACCCTAAAGGAAGTTGTACCTTTTAGCATGTATATCAGGATTTTCAGACAATAACTCTGAAAGATAGTTGATACACAGTGCTCTTTATTGAAGAGACCCGAGATAACCAAGTGTGAACAAAATTGCCTCTGTTCCCTTAAAAAAAAAACAGACGACCGGCGATATCAAAGACTCTCCAATTTCTTAAATTTTGTCGATGAGTATATATATAAAATCTCACCACACTGGCCCACTGCCTTCTGATCTCAAACATTACTTCTTCGAGCATTAACTAATTGTGCGCAACAAGGAAAGTTGCATATATTATAATGCACTCATTCCCATATAAAGACAACGTTGAAGTATAAAGGAATCTAATGGAGCAATCAAAGATGTGGTATATAAATGTTAATAATATAATTCCTTCGGTAAAATTATAAATAAAAGAAAATTCACTGAGGGAAGAGTTTCTTTTTTAATCAGGATAATGCAAGATTTCGGGCGTAACCGTCTTTTGACAGGTATAACTACGCTACTAAAACTTAGAAAATTAAACAAATGCATTTGTTCCATTTTCCATGTTTTAGTAGCGAAATATATGTATTACATTACAGTCCTGTGGTTTCAATGTTGTAGAACTCTTCCAGTTTACAGAAATAATTGTACAAATGGCCATCTTATGTAATCTTGTAGCCACGTTCTTTATTGATTACTCTACTAATAATGATGATAACAACAATTATTGATGAGAGTTATGGTTTACAGGCGAACTCGATTCATTCGTTCAGTAATTTATGACAACGAAGTTATGACTCTCTCGATACTGAAGAACATTCGATCTTCCCAAAATCACGGTCGAAAGCTAAATAAGGCTTCTTCGTCAATAAGAGGTGATTGCATATTCCTCCAGATAGAGAAAGAAATTGTGCGTGGGGGGTGAAGGAAGAAACATCATCAATAATTTATATTGTAAGCGAGAGATAAAAGAAGAAATTCTCTCTAAAGATAGTTTTCTATTTAAGGCCAAACAATATCAAGTAACCTAAGTTATTAGTCTTGGTTTTCTTCCTTAAGAGATTATTTAGTCTTATTTTTTCTCGCAGCCTCGTCAGATCTGGTTGCTGTTCTTTGTATAATACATTCTCTCTTTATGTTCTTTTTAAAATCCTTATTGTAATTTATAAACTAATTAGCATTGATTTTCACCCTTTTATACTCCATCCTTAAAGTTAGAAATAGTCGTTATTTCTCTTTAAAATAAATTTCGATTTTTGTTTAAAAGAAACATTCGCGGTATAATTGCAATTTTCGTTTTACAATCATCAGCCGCGTTATATTGTATTTTAAATTGATGAATAAACTTGACAATTACCCACGTAGCCTAGGATATATTTAGATCTCTCTATATAAAAAGAATGAACACTGCCCTTTGTTCATACCCGATAAAGCCTGGGTTCGATTCCCTTTGTAAGCATTTTTTTAATTAGCAAGGGACATGCTCTTGCGATAAAAAAATCGGTTAAAAACGATATTTATATCTATTTTAAAGCCTATTTCGCGAAATTGCGTTACGAAATAACATCTACAGCCATCTTAAATTTCAGATAAATAAGAGAAAACGCTACAAAAATCTGTAATAAATAAAACCGTGAATCGCGCGTTTAAATAATTCTCTAATAGTTCTTCAAATAAAAGACACTTCGGCAAGTAAATATTTTTATTGTCTCGACGTTTCGACAAAATTATTTTGTCCTTGTCAGGAAAATATCGGCGATAAAAGCCTTCAAGATCGTGATTTTCGCTTTAAAGATGAGTTGAAGTTTAAAGTTAGCAGGATTTGGGAAGGTAAGACAACTTTGAATGATGGGAGCCAACAGCTGATGTAGTTTTAATCAAGACAAGTTTATTATAGTTATATTTGCGATGGACCTTCAGATAAATAAATCCTAGAAACTAAAGCTTGAGGTATACAATATTTGTCTCATACGTTCTCCCCAACAAACTGAAGAGATTTCAATTCTATCTAGAAATATTTATGCTCTTACAGCTTATCCCTAGTACACGTGGTACAGGCCATGATAATCATGGTGGGTAGAGGTAAGCGACTGTTTTTACTGTAAGTGTACCACATGTATACACATGTGTAAAAAGTTCGACTTTTCACTTACAAATGTGCCAGAGCCCCGTTTGGTTACTTGCACTCGCTGTTGGGATTGGACTTTTGCAAGAATCAGGGGCCATTGGAGAATTTTTTATAATCAGAAAAAAAGTGCCCAATGCGGGAATCGAACCCAGGTCGTAGCGGTCGAAAATTAACGGTTTAGACCATCTTTCCACTGACCCCCCAAGATGTATGCTGCGAGAGCGGTGTAGTGTAGGTGTGAGGTGTATCTCAATTCGTCCACGGCCCTCACAACTAGGCCAATGCCACTGTAGAAGAACGATGTCACCAAAGAAAAATGGAAGCCGTACACATCTCATTCCACACAACACCCTTCAATTAATTATTCGCACCTTGAGTTTATTAATTAATCGAAATTTCGCGACCACTTTCTGCCATTAATTACGTCTTGTTAAATCTTCAAATTATCTCTGATTAATTTATTCCATTGGTGTCAGTCAGTCGATGGCGTCCAATTATGTTACCCGAGTTAATTACTTTGTTGAAAGGGGGAGGTTCCGTTCATCAATTTCATTCCACACACACTCCCTATTTGGTCTGTTGCGTAGTGTGACACCTAAAGCGTTTCGAAGTATAGATGATGAACGTTTGGTAAAGATATATCATTTTTAAAAACAAACTCCCAACCTAAAAAGATGTAACATTCTTTTCACAGAAAAAAAAAATATTATGGCTGGTTGGATTTATATATAAAGCAAATACTCACTTCATAACTTTTATTAATCTACAACGTATGTGTGTTTCGCTGACCCACTGCCACCATTGTCAAGGAAACCAATCCTATATATAGAACATAAAGTTACGGGAGGAGATGAAATTCATGTACCATAAGAGGCACCTCTCCCTTTGATTATGAATATACACACACACACAAAGCCTTTATTAAGACATTAGTCTTGAACAGATTCTCCGTACAAGGTGCAATAACAGGAAAAGAGCAGCACAGGAAACCAGTAGTTCCGCAACTATATACAATTATTAGTAACTAGCGGACGTACCCGGCTTCACCCGAGGTTTTACCCGAGTAAAGGTTTGTCTAACGAACATTTGGTAAAACAATTCTCTATAAACTTATAAAAAAAAAGATATATTTTGATAATTTGAAACTCGTATATTTGAATCTCTCGATAAAGTGAACATTTTTTCCCGGTCCCTGTGTGCCGTGTCATCCTGAATTTTGTCTTTCATAATTTTCTACATTACAAAATCATCGTTTTATCTAGTGATCATTTTTTCCCGGTCCCTTGAAAAATACTCGATAAGGTTGAATAAATTCATGGTCGTTTATGGAAGATGGACGAAGTTCCCGGAGGTCATCTTGGGCAAGCTCCCGCGAGGCTTTCCCGCACAGCTGTGTCACCAACTCTGCCCTGATTGGTCGGTGGGTACTTGGAATGTCCTTGAACTTGTCCTTGGACTGCCGCCGGCCGGATGAATCCATTCTCGTCGCAAGGTGGCTCTGCTTGCGAGTTAAAGCTACAATTCTGCAAATAACTCTAAGGATATTATAGATATTCAAGATATTATTTTTCGTAAACCTTTCCGGGGATATGCCTAATAATATCCCAAAATTTCACGGCGATTGGATGTACGGTTTTTGAATCTATAGAGTACACACAGACCACAGACAAACAGACAAACAGACAGACAGACAGACATTCAATTTTATATATATAGATAACACGATGGCCCCTCGATGTTTCGTCATCATTCTGAGGTGTAAGAACAATAGCTTCCAAGTTCTCTTTTCTCCCTCTTTACACCTACTGCCTTGTAAAAATTATATAGGGCCTGAGCAACTAGTCTGCTTGTTTGGGCACTGGTTAACATCATTTGTTGATTATGAATATACTAGACGAATGGCCCGGGCAACGCCCGGGGTTTACCCGAGTGCGAATATATTCTAAAAACGTTGACTTGGGTGGTCGCTATTAACAGGGTGGTCTGTATAGACAGGTGGATGTATCACACAGCTGATAACAGGGTTGCCTAGAGTGGTCGCTATAGACAGGGTGGTCTGTATAGACAGGTTTATGAGAGAGGCACAAACTTACAGGTTGTTGACGCCGCAATCCCCAGAGAGAGTGTTTTTTGTTGCATCATGCTGTGACTCACACGACGACCCAAGGTCAACAGGGGTGGAGCAGCAAGCTTAAGCCTATCACCGTCTGGCGGCGCTGCTTGCGAGTTATATCTACAATTCTGCAAATAACTCTAAGGATATTCAAGATATTCAAGAAATTATTTTTCGAAAACCTTTCCGGGGATATACCTAATAATATCCCAGAATTTCATGGCGATTGGATGTATGGTTTTGAATAACAGGGTTGTCTAGAGGGGGGCAGGGAAGACACGTGTTCCCTTGCAGCCAATGAGCGCGCATTCTATCCGTGAGCTTCAGACAAACAGACAAACAAACAGACAGAATAAGGCAAATATATAAGTAGATATGAAATCGAAGCCTCCCCAATACTAATGAGCGCCAAAGAACGAAAACATAGTATACAGGTTTTCCTTTGTCTGAATTTTCCTAAACTGGTGTTGTGGCTCATTCTTCATCATCATTAGTAAAGGTTTTTACTAGAGACCATGGTTTCGGGATAATGACCCTCTTCATTTGACGTAAGAGAAGACCTTTTTTTTAAATCTATTTTTCCAACAGGAAAAAATTCCATCTATGTTTTGGCCATATATTTGGCCTAGCCACTCTACAAGCTAAACACCTCTTTGGCATATTGTGAAGATTCCATTAGATCCCTTCTGGATCTCATGGAAAAAATATCCACCCTAGAATAACAAAAGTCATTATCTCGAAACCATGGTCTCCAGGTCGACGCTTCTGAGTTTTCCAAAACTCGTGTTGCGGCTTTGTCACCGACCTGAGTAACTAGTTTGCGGAGACGGTCAATAGATGGCGTTTATTTAGCGTATATTTTGACGGGAGAGGTGACCTTTATATACATATATTGCATACTATTAAAGCTATTATTGAGGATAACAAACATATTCTAGTTGATGGCGCAATAATAAATGTTATCCAATAAATAGGACATCAAAATAAAAGTGGCGCAATATTTCCAACAGATAATATTCCAAAGATATATTTGACGCTCCCCTATTACATATTACACATTCACAGACAGATATGTAAATAGAATATCTCAATTCAGCCGTAAATAACATCCCACCAAAATAACCGATAATGTGGGAATACATAATGGTATTTGAACATAGAAGAGAAAGAGAAACCATTACAAAAAAGCTGATTACCTTACGAAACGCGTTATGTAAATATGACTTGTATATACTAAATATAAGTCCCATTAAATTGTCAAAGGTCATAAATTCTTAAATGCAACTTTTTATCCATAAAAATGTCGATGTGATAGAAGCGATATGACTTTTTATTTCGAAATTTGGAACTTCAGAATTATTTATCTCTGACACATTCAAACACACAACTTAGGATGTATTATTTCAATGTTTATATAATCATTGTGATAGTCTAATGTAATATTAAATATAAATCCTCTCTCCCTCTCATGGACGGCTAAATATTCTGAACCACTAATACTTTGTAAAATCAGAAATACCTTCAGCTAATATACCTTCAATAAGAGATAACGCCTCCAATAGAGACCAGTTCTACACTCATGGACAACATTTAAGGAAGTTTTACCTTTTAGCATGTATATTGAGATACAGACAATAACTCTGAATGATATTACAGTGATCTTTATTGAAGATACACGAGATAACCAAGTGTGAACACAATTACCTCTGTCTCCTTTAATAAGATAGATAATTGGTGACATCAAAGACCTTCCACTTTCTTAGGTTTTGTCCATGAGTGTACACAGAAAGACAATATATAATCGTTGTAGGTATTGGGTAAATAAAACTAACGATACCGCAGGAAGGGGTAATCACTACTGATAAGCCTTCCCAATATTTTTCATCTTCAGGGTTTTCAATGATTCTCTAACTTAAATAAATAAATAAAGAATATTCTCATATGAAACTCATCTGCATATAACCGAGAAAGCAGGATCTATACCTTCATTATTCGTAAAACTTTCAACAAAACTTTCCATAAAGTTTTTAATTTTTTCTAACGAGAGAGAGAGAGGATAAAAGAATTTTGTGGAAACTTCGAAAAATAAAAACTCTTGTAGTTGAAGAGTGTGTCTTTTATTTCAAGAACAATGAATGCCGGCCAGGAAAACCCCTATCTTCAGGATAATCAATTATACGAGTCAGAAAAGATAGGAGAAACTATATATATCAAAGATAAACGCATTATAACAGAAAGAAGTAAATGATCCGACGTTACGTCACCAGACAACAGGAGCAACAACTGCCAGCCAACAAGCTATGGCACATAAATACAATATCCATGGTAGCCCCATTATAGGATGACATAAGTGGTGAAAAACGAACAAATACGATGTCCTATGTCCCAGATGGCATGGAGCCACTCAGCTCCATTAACATCTCCCGGAGGAGAGAGCTTATCTCTCGATATTAAATCTTACCTACAGATATCTTCATTTATATGGTATTGTAAAGAAAGTCTGGCTTTCCCTGTCTACTATAAATACAGTAGAACCCTTCACTTTGAAAATCAATGTCTATTTAACGACCACGTCAAGTTAGCGACCACTCTTCAAAATAGACACTCAACGTTAATAAAATATTCTAAAATTGACCAGCACCTCAAATTATACTAACGACCAATGACTTAACGGCATCTTCTGAAGTTGTTCGCCTTAAAACACCACTCGGAGAAAAATTCCTCTTTAACAACCAAGTTGAAAAAATATATATCTTAGCCTATAAGATATTCTCCTCAAGTAACTAACGCCATCAAATACGGCCAGTAACAAATGAAATTGACATATCGGTATACGCGGGAGATGATACACTACATGGCGAAATTATTCCTCTTTAGCAACCACTTCTCAAATGCAATCTCTATCTTCGCCTCTAAGTGATAACCTCCTAAAAGCAACTAACGTCTTCAAATCCCATCAGTAACCAATGGAATTGAGTGATATGATGATGCAGGGAGATGATACAACGTAGTAACCAATGAAATTGACTTATCGGTAAACACGGGGCATTAATATAATGTAAAACCACATGGCCAAACTATTCCTCTTTAAAGACCACTTCCCAAAAGTAATATCTCTCTTCAATTGTGATAAAAGTAACTAAAGTCTATAAATTCCATCAGTAACTAATGAAATTGACTTATAAAACGAAACAGAGAGATGCTACAATGTAACACCACTTGGCGAAAGCATTCCTCTTTAACGACCACTTTTCAAATATAATCTCTTTATCCTCTACTCTAAATTGATAATCCATCAACCCCACAAATACCACTAGCTATCATTGAAAATGAATTATATGCGGTATTTGATAAGAAAACCCTCATGGCGAATACATGCCTTTTTAGCGACCATTTTTTCACTAATTTCCTTCTCATAGAATAAATTATCCTCAAAACGATTAACGCCTCAAATCCAACCATTGACCACTAAAATGAATTCACTCTCAAAGCTTCTATATCTCTTACGTAATATATCTCGTCATTTGTCGCTTTTAAATATTGGGGAACACGATATCTTCAAACAGTTAGAACGATAGGGTTCTTTATTTCGATTAAACTAGGCCACAGCTTTCAATCCAATGCTCTCCTTCATGACCCTGTGAAATGTTTTTATTGCACGTCGGGCGGCCTTGAGCCGTTAGCCCGAAAACTAGCTCAATTTTAGCGTAATAAATGTGCACATCGCTCTAAATAAATAGAACCAACGATTTATTTTAGTAAATAGTACAAGTTAATACAACTTGTATAACTAACCCTTTTATAAAAAAAATATACAAGGTTGGGGAAACTATTTTAGAATACCTATCTCTCTTTAAAAAATAAAATGCCTATAGAAAACACTCCATTGATCGAAACAGACCATGTTAAAGTAGGCAGTATCAGGACTGTAAGAAGAGAGAGAGAGAGAGAGAGAGAGAGAGAGAGAGGATGAGATAGTTTATAATTTAATCAAATTTTGGCTTAGTCATTCTAGCAGTGTGGGACTTGATATTTTTAAATTTTATTCAAAAGTTCCACACAATATTATAGTTAATATAAAGCAATAACACCACATCTATATACAAGAAATAAAAGCATTGAATCCTGTTTCTTTTACTGTCCTTGCTACGATTAAAAAAAATATTAGGAGGGCTTAGTTCATCAGTGATGAACCCTCCCAGCGGTTTCGCCAATTTAATCTACCACACCGCTTCTTAGAGATCTAATACTGTATTGGACGATTCTGCTTAAATATGCTACACTGAAGGGTGGAATCTCAGAAATGGTTTTTTCAAGAAAACTCTATGGACAAAGGGTTTTAAGTGATAAATTATTATTGTATTTAATTTCATGAATATATAATTTCATTCATCATGAGTTGTTGTTCTCGTCAAAGAACATTCTATTTGCCGTTTTAAAAGAGTTTAAAAGTTAAAAAAATATATAAAAATATAATTAGAGCGATACATTCTGTACTTAATGTTGGTGATGGTCCATTGCCATCTATCGGAAAATGTATCAAGTATTTGTTAATTTTTTCAGAGGGCTAACAACCCGAAAGGCGTAGGTGTTTGGTTTCTCATGATATTTCAAGAAAATAGTTAATTGCAAAAAAAATCATAAGAAGCCGCAACTCCTTTTTTTTACTTGATTAAAGGAAGCTTTTAGGCAAGCTCTTCTTAAACTAACTAAAACACGGCAATGGAGAGAGATTATAAAGCATTTTAAAGAGAGGAATTTATGTAAATACAGGACCTGAGAATTTACATAATTGAATACATTTGAAGAATTAACTATGAGCAGGTTAAGTGTGAATAGAAAAAAAGATCCCAATATATTTTTCATCGCAGTAAGGACAGTAGATTTATTTGTAAAAGAAACATTCACGTATTAATGTCTTCATTCTGTGTATATAGATGTCGCGTTATTGCTTTGTATTAATATATTTGTTTCTCGATTGATGGCAGTGTACCTTCAATAACCTTCATTTGCATGATCAAGAAATGTCATTATATATTCTATTTGTTGTGAAACTCTGTCTTCAATGAGGATCATTATATAACTATAAAAGTTACGTCAGAGAAATAAAAGGTGACTATTGTCCTTTGAACGAGGCTTCATTATTTTTTAATCCGTTTTCCCGCAAATAAAACAAATGCTTAGTACCTCTTTTAGATTTATTTATTTCTAAACAGACACATAATCGAAAAAATAATAATTATTCTGCAGAAGGGCTTTCGTGACCGAAAACTAGAGATTTGTAAATTTGAAATTTTTTAAAGAAACTTTTCCCTGGAGGGGTCTGATGTTTTCATTTTAATATAATTCATTTATAATATCAACATTGAAAAGAATTCATAAACATTTATTTTTATAATATATATTTCTTTCTAAATTTAGGCTTAAAAGCTTCTATAGCAATGACCTTTAAGACCACCCACCTTCAGACGATGAAAAAACGAAATAAAAAAACAAAAATTCTCAGACGTTCAACGGCCGGAATGACGGCTTAGGAAGCTCCAGAATTGAAAAAAAAACTTTCAGAGAGGACAACAGAAAAAAAAAGCAAAAGTTAATAATATATCAAACAAAACGAAAATAATCAAATTTTCCAAATATGGTAAAAATAGCTTTTAAATACTTCCTAATAATAATCTACTAATATATTTTACAATCCGTTTTTTATTATTGAAAGTTTTTTTTTTCAATTCCGTACGTTTTTATTTTGTAATTTATAATCCCCTCTTTATATATAACTATGTTTTATTTGTTCTTTTGAATAAAGCCATGTTTAAGAAACATATAAAAGTTTGTAAATAGATGTTAATTCTATTTTTTTTAAGTTATATAACTTTCCCCTCATAGATCCATTAGCGGCTATAATCTGAAGGATTATAACTATATAAATATAAATAAATTTATATATAATGGATATAACCTTTTATAGAGTTCTTTAGATGATGTTTTTATGTTCCTTTTAGTAGAGTTTTCTTAGAACTAGTCTCCTCACCCCTCTTCTACCATGAAGGTTAATACAGTAGAACTTGGATAATTCGAACTTCTTTAATTCGAAAACCTCTTTAATTCGAATATTTATCTTGGTCCCTAGAAGCCTTAAGCCTTTATTCAAAACATCTTTAATTCGAATTTTTGGATAATTCGAATTTTTTTATGGTCCCTTGGGGTTCGAATTATCCAAGTTCGACTGTATAACTGTAGTGTATTCTATACTTAGCGCGCCATCTAGATGTAGGACTTCAAACTAATCAGCGCTCTGAATTGAAAACTTTCTGCTGCCTTAACTCTGATAGGAAAATGTTATGAGAGTGTTTGACTCGTCCGTTTTAAAATCTTGGTGGCCATACCAGTTTACCAGACTGTTCTAGGGGGTCGGTGGTCTAAGCCGTTCGTTTTCGACCGCTACGACCCGGGGTCGAATCCCGCATTGGGCACTTTTTTTTCTGATTAAAAAAATTCTCCAATGGCCCCAAAAAGTCCAACCACACCAACGAGTGCAAATAGAGCTCTGACTCAATTATAAATGCAAAAGTCGAACTGCTTTTCACATGTGTAGACATGTGGTGCACTTACAGTACAAGCATTCACCAACTTCTACCCACCATGATTAGCATGGCTTGTACCACGTGTACTAGGGATAACTAAACAACCGTTCTGATATCACAGAAACTCCGCAACTCTTTTTATTTATTTGATTAAAGAAAGCTTTCGGGCAAGTCCTTCTTCACCTATCATTTTAGTTAGCTGAAGAAAGGCTTTCTGAAAGCTTCTACTTTGATCAAGGACAGAAAAGAGCCATAGCTGGACACCATGATCTTCGGGTGGACGTTTCTCAGTTTTCCAAAGCTGGTGTTGTGGCTTGGTTACCGACCTGGGTCCGCTAGTTTGTGGAGACGGTCAATAGATGGCATCTACTTTTGACGGTCTATTTTGACGAGAGAGGCGACTTTTGCTTTCACATATTCTAGTTGGGGATCTACGTACCGGATATCTACGTAGGAAATATTTTTAAAATTCCAACAATAAACAATGTAATACAACACAATTCAGCCAAACATTTTTTTACGAATTTCATCAACCCACTATAATTATTTCCAAGCGTTTATTTATCTGAATACAAAATCTATATTGAAATTATAAAAATGCATCAAAATTATATTTTGAATTGTTGATATTTCAAATTATATTTATATTTTAGATATATATTTATAATCAAATTCCTTTGATTTTATATAAAAATGCCCACACCATCAGATAAAAATATATTCTTTGTTAATTCAATTAACCGAAAAAATGAAAAAATCCGAATCATAAAAAAATAATTATTTTTCTAGGATCTCTACAGCAGAAAGAAAAAAAGGGAAACAAAGGTGTGAAGAGGAAAGAGAAGATAAAAAAAACAAAAGCAATTATCTGTGAGCAGAAGACAATGGAGATAAATAACAAATAGCGCATCCACTTCAATCGTCTGCTATTTTTTATTTTCCCGCCAAATTTTTTTGGTTTGAAATTTATCATCAAAGTTATCTTGATTTGGCATCGATTTTTATTTAGATATGTTTTTCGTCTTTACTTCTCCTTAACTTCAAAGCTTAATAATAAAAACTATAAATTTTTGTGGAAAAATTCTGTTTGTTCGTGAGTAATTTGAGCTGATATCTTTTATGGTTTAGAACATTTGTGTTATCTACTCTAATATATCGCCTTAACCACGCGATGTTGTTAGTTTTATTCTCCCGCTCATTGGCTTACTTTTGCTTCTGTTGACGCATGCGTAAACCATTTCTTTTTTACCGGCCTAGAAAGCGGGATTTAATCGAGTGGCTGGAAGGATGCGTGAGCCTTATCGCCTAACTAGTTGTAAATAGTTTCTGAGAAGCTGAAGTGATGACATTGAAAAGCGCAAAGTTTCATTACCATTTTTAGAAGTAAATATTTAGAATAAAATATATATTTATATAATACCTAATATCTTTCTATATATATATATATGTGGTAACACATTTCAATATATACTAGATTTCCATATGTAACATAATTATAGTGTAACAGCCCCAAAATGTAGTTACAATTCAACTCGCCAGTTTGGCCATCATGTATATTCCAAAGAGAATAATAAATATTGAGAGTCCACCACCTCCAAGACAGAACAAAGGGTCTCCGATTTCAGTAGTCGTTGGTTTGTTTTGCCCTCGACCGACAAACGGTCGTATAACACCCTCCTGTATCTTGTCTGCATCTTCGGCGCTAGCTTCTCTTCTAGGTGACATCCAACTTGCTTTGTCCTTTTGTGTTACCCATTGACGCCTGAAACCACTGTGGCCCTATGACTGCATAACCTGCCTACCACTTCAATCAGAAGACAGGATAACCTTACCACATATATATATAAAGTGTCAAGTAAGAGATTCGACGTTTTCTATTTTTAAATTAAAGCTTAATATTCTATAAGTATTGCAAGCCTGTTTTTAGACTAATTGGCTTATTAACGCGTACTATCAACAAATAGTATGTAAACGTTTCAGCAGAAAAATAATTTATAAAGAAACCAATACGTAACAATATCAAAAGAGGCATTACAAAACAGTATGAAATAGTTTAATCACAGAACAGAATATAAAATGGTACAAAAGTATGAACCAATATGTAAATAAACTAGTACAAAACAACCTATACCGATGTGTCACCACTCTCTAGACGTACAATATATACTCAAGGACAAAACTTAAGGAATTTGTACTTTTCAGCATGTATATCAGGATTCAGACAATAACTCTGAGTGTTATTTGATACACAGTGACCTTTATTGAAGATACACGAGATAACCAAATGTAAACAAAATTGCCTCTGTCGCTTTAAAAGAAAAAGACGACCGGCGATATCAAAATATGAAACTTCCTAAAGATTTGTCTATAAGTGTCTATGAAGAGTCAACCACCAGGATGTAAACACAATCCCAAACAATAAGGAACCAGCAGTAAACAACGTCTAGGTTTACATTTAATTACTATTTCCTCTATTTTTCTCTCTGAAACTAATAAATATTTACTATTTTGAGAGAGAGAGAGAGAGAGAGAAACAATATATATCTTGAAAGTAATTAGTTAATTAGCATATGAATGTAATTTCCGATAATGTATTACTGGATATTTCCCCGTTTGTATTGTTTGAGATCCAAAATATTTTATTGTTTGTTATATGAGAGGTTTGGGAATATCCTGATAGATAGGATGAAATGGGGAGACTTCTCAACATAATTACAATTCTGTTTTAATAATTTAAACTCTATATTACACACACTTATATTAAACTAAGATTCCATTTGAAACAAAGCAATAACGCGCCATCTATACATATAAAACGAAAGGATTTAAAAGCACGAATGTTTCTTTTATACATAATACAAATTGGCGAAACGGCTGGGAGGGTTCACCACTGATAAGCCAAGCCCTCCCCATATATTTTTTCATCGCAGTAAGGGCAGTAGAAGTTTATATTATGTATAAAAGAAATATTCGTGCTTTTAAATCCTTTCATTGTATATGTAAGATTCCATTTATTCATCTAAGACTTTTCTATGAAAGAGTCGCATTGTACATTCATGGACAAAACGTAAGATGTGGAAAGTCTTTAATTTTAACGGTCGTCTATTTTTTTTTTTGAAGGAGACAGAGACAATTTTTTTCACACTTAGTTATCTCGTGTGTCTTCAATAAAGGTCACTATGTGTATCAAATATCTTTCAGAGTTATTGTCTGAATCCCGATATACATGCTAAAAGGTAAAGCTTCCTCAAGTTTTGTCTAGGAATAAGAAATTTTAACATTTTTTGGCGCGTATGATTCTTTGTAAAATAAAGCAATTTTCTACTGCCGTAATTGCAATAATAAATTAATGGGAGGGCCTGTCTCATCAGTGCTGAACCCTCTCAGCGGTTTTGATAGTACAGTCTATCAATACTCATGTAAAGTTGTTATTTACCTTGGTTTTATGTAGACTAGCTCCTATTACAATTCAGACAATCCCGGCGGTAGACCAACACTAGTAGATGATTAAGTGGTGAAAGATGATTCAAAGGCGATAATAAGTCTGTTTCGATGCGATAAATTTCAGTAAGATGAAAGAAAACGTGAATAATAATTTATAGCGTGTGTAAACTGAATAAATACAAATAAATAAATTAAGAAAAGGGCTCTCTTGATCCTGCAACTAAAGGTTACGCCATCTGTAGGAATAAATATCAACTAACCGTTGAAAGATCAGGTGTTGAAATCAATATTAAAAATGGCATATTCCTGACCAGGAGCACATGTGCTTTACAGAAGGCAGAGCGCCAAAAGCGCGAAACGCGTTCGTGGATGGTTTTTCTTGATTTATCAAGAAATTGGGTTGGCCAAATATCAGGGAACAGGCTAAATCAATGTTTAGTTGATTTCTGTTCCACCAGATGGCGCTCTGCCTTCTGTAAAGCACATGTGCTCCTGGTCAGGATATGCCATTTTTAATATATATATGTTGTAAATAATTTTTTGGGTAATATTATATTCTACGCAATTTGTATATTTTTATTAATCTTTTAATTATTTATTTTCATAGATGAACTCTGTGACGCCGAGAACACCAGACGGCGCGGAAGTAAATCTAAATAGCATATATAGTTAGTTTTTTTTTTGTGTGAGTTGGGCAGTATGTAAATATTACTATCATTTTTTTTTAAGTTATGTTCTTTTCTCTTTTACTTTCTTCTGAGGTGCTCTACCTATTCAAGAGGCCTCAAGATACTATTAATAATTGTTTTGCTTAAAAACTGTGACGACTGTTGGTACAAAAATAAACCCGTCACTTAGTAAAAGTGTTTGATCTTTTTTTCCCACAGAAGGCCGCGACTGCACCATTCCACTCCGTACCATTCTATTTTAGAATACCAATACTTCAATTTATCTTAAAAATATATAAGATATATATATATTTAATACTACAGATGATACAAGCCAACAGCAACTTTCAATTACAAGATCAGGAGAGATGCCTTTTTTCTTAATTTATCAACCCGATCCCAGTACAATTTTATATTTTTGATAAATAATTAAAAATTGATTGAGATATAGAGTTTGAGTCAAAAGGCGATTCATCAATTAAGTTTATATAAAAGGGTGTACCTGGATCTGTAAAGAAAAAAATATATTTCAAAATATTTCGAGAGATTGCTCCTTCTTTATCAATGCAATAAATTGAAGGAGCAATCTCTGGAAATATTTTGTAAAACTCTTTTTTTTCTTTACAGATCCAGGTACGCCCTTTTATATAAACTGAGATATAGAGATTTATATAGAGATTATTATAGAGAGATTTTAAAAAATAATAATCCCCTAATATATAATTAAAGATTCCTCCTACTTAACCCTGATGATCATTCCAATACTTTGTTGGAAAACTTCCAGGGATTCAAATGTTAATTAGGAAAGACATCATTTGAGAAAATGCCATTAAATTCAGAGACTCAGATGAGATCATAATTGAATTAAATAATAATTTATATTTCGTATATATATAACGTAACCTTTCACGTGAGTGTTCATTATCTCTAATTAAACAAATGGAATATAATTTAAGGTCATTACAGAATTCTGTGATATGGAGAGATGATAATGAAGAGTTGATGTGTCCCCTCACCGCCTGTATTAAATATACGTCACTAATACTTAATTATGTAGTTAACTGCTTACAATCTGGTGAGGATTATAAAACGTCATTTGAGTTTTAATCACAATGAAATTGTCTTGATACCTTTATAGCCTATTCTATTACACAATGTGAGTTCCTCGCCCATTCTTCAGTTGACTTCTGCTGTTGGAAAAAGAGTCGTTTGGAAAATGTGCTATAGAAATACTATGGAACTAGTTCACCCATAGGATTTCTATGATGGAATCCACGAATATCTTCGCTACATATGGCGATAGACTGATCATCTAGTAGGCTGACCCAAAGAAATAGGCTTTACTGAATTGAGTGAAAAATAGTACAAAAGTGAAATTGTACTGAGATCAGGTGGATAAATTAAGAAAAAAAGGCATCTCCTAAACGTGCAACTAAATCATGCACCACGCTAATGAGGGCCAAAAACCCGAAATGCGTACGTGGTTAACTTTTCGTAATTAATCAAAAATGGGTATTCAGGCAATTCTGTAATAAGTAAAAAAAATCAACAATTAGTTGCTATTTATTCCTACAGATGGCGCAAGCCGTCGGAAACCTTTAGTTGTACAATCAGGATATTCCTTTTTTTCTTTAAAAGTTACAAATGTATAAAAAGCCGTTAATTAAAGTCGTATATTAGAAATCCGATGTGTGCAAACTACTATGCCACCAAAAGATTGAGATATAGTTAAGGCAGAGAGAATAGTTAAGTAAGATGAGTTGTCCACGCGGAAGATTATGTAGCAGAAGATAATTTCCCGCGGGAACATGGCGCCTAATTATTAGTAACCAGAATAGGCCTATGAATGTTAGTAAAAACTATCCCCCTTTATTATTAGCTATCAATAAGGGGTTTACCATTATTTTACCATTCACTTCTTTTAGCTTGGAATAAACAGCAAGCTTTTGTTATTTAAGATATCAAAGAGAAGGTATGCTTTCACAAACAAATTTGATTTGCATATTCGAAGACAATATGTAAATAAAATATGCATACATTACAGTTTTCTGTTTGAGATATTATATTAAGCCCATTTTCGAGATTAGTGAGATAAAATGAGAGGTGTTTGAATATAATAGGTAGCCATATAAACAAAGGTATAATTCTAAAAATATGAAAATATTATTATGAAAAACAAAGCAAATAATATCAATATATAACCACTTTTTTCATATATACTTCTCTCTGCTGATTTTAGTCACTTATAAAACAAATAGGTATGGTAATCATCAAAAATGAAAGACCTCAAGATATTTTTAATTTTTTTCTTCACCAATGATAAACCATGCACTCCTCTTTTCAGTTTTTATTCATTACAATATATAAAATCTGTGGAGATACACTTATGGACAGAACTAAAGGAAGTTGTACCTTTTATCATGAATATCGGGATTCAGACAATAACACTGAAAGATAGTTGATTCACAGTGACCTTTATTGAAGACACACGAGATAACCAAGTGGGAACAAAATTGTCCCGGTCTCCTTTAAAAAAAAAAACAGACTACCGGCAATATCATAAATATAAAACCTCTAAGTTTTGTCCATGAGTGTAATTTTAATATTATATATATACAGTAGTACCTCCACGAGAGGACACTCGCGCTAGAAAACACCTCACTATAAAGGACAGTTTTCACACACACACACATTTGCAAAATTTGCTTTTTTACTATTCAACAACTCTCCAGTAAGACACCTCTCCCTAAAGGACACTTTGGCTATGCAATTAGGTGTCCTTCACAGGGAGGTTCTACACACTGTATATAAATAACGTTAAAATATTTCAATTTTTATTTTAAAATCTTTAATATCGACTTGGTAAAGAGAGTTTTATGCCTCGTTTTCTTTAACTATTTCTGAATGATTGACGCATCCCTTTCATAGAACCCTTGAAAAGAGGTATCGGTAGAGTAACAATCAATAAAGAACCCTCTAAGATTATCATAAAATGGGAATCCAATATTTATTGGCGGTGTACCAGACTGAGATATAGGCTCCAGTATGTAGGAGGTATTTAATTTACAGTTCATCCACCCACCTAGTTACTAAATAATATGCCACAAACAATAACATTCTAACTATTTCCTAATCAATAGAACCTGAAAACAACAGAAGGAAAATTTAATTAGATTCCAATAAAGCAGGAAGTTTGAAATGAAATCTAGCTCTGATATGCGTTGTGTGACCTATATTTTACAATTTTAATAACACTTGAATCTCTTGCTATTATTCCGTATTTCAAACCAATTTATTTAGAAAATATTGGAGACGCCAATAATGGAAGGAATTTAGATTAATGACAACAACTTGATGTTGATAGAAACAACCTCGACCCCAGTTCATTTTATAAAATATTTGCTTGTGAATTCCGAACAAACGGAACTAGGAAATATTATTTTGACGTTTATGATTCTTTTTAAATTAAAACAATTTTCTACTGCCCGAGCTGCAATGATAAAATATAATGGGAATTTCTGTGGTGAACCCTCCCAGCGGTTTCGTCATCTTAATTGAAGCAAGGGCAGTCGAATATAATTTTAATTTTGTTTTATAATATCCCTCGTACACGTAGTACAGTCCATGATAATCATGGTGGGTAGTTAGCGACTACTTTTACTGTAAGTGCACCACATATCTACACATGTGAAAAGCAGTTCGACTTTTACACTTACAAATGTGCGAAAGCCCCGTTTGATTACTTGCACTCGCTGGTGGGGCTTGAATTTTGCAAGAATCGGGGGCCATTGGAGCATTTTTGTTAATTGAGGAAAAAGTGGTTTTAATTCACAAGAAATCATACGCGTCAAAAATAATTTATAATTGTTATAACAGTTAGCGGACATCATATTAATAAACTAACATAGGCAATAATTGAAGATAGGTTGAAATACGTCGATAACAAATGCCGAAAACATAAACTTTCTGTGTTGATCTTGAAGATAGGGGTTGTCTGGCCGGCATTCATATTTCTTCAAAATTAGACACTTCAGCCAGACAGAGAAAATCCGCTACACCCTCATTGACATCGCTGGTCGTCTGTTGTTTTTTGTGTGTGTGTGTTTTTTTTAAGGAGACAGAAACAGCTTCGTCCACACTTGGTTATCTCGTATGTCTACAATAAAGGTCACTGTATATCAAATATTTATTCAGAGTTATTATCTGTATCCCAAAATACATTATAAAAGGTGCAACTTCCTTAAGTTTTGTCCATGAATGTTTGTTTCTTAATTCATTACTACTTAACTGGTCTAGAATTTAATTCCTCATATACTGATAGGCGGCAAAAATCCAGAGAACCAACACCTAGTGTTGAAATATAACTCTTCCAAAGATTTTATCATCTCATCTTTTAAAACTTAAATTACCATCATCCTCCGAAGACCCGTGTATCTACGAGCTATGCCGGAAGTCAACAGAAAAGAAGCATATTGTAATAAATCGAAACTATTTTTGAAGCGTATAATTATTTAAAAATAAAACAATTTTATACTGCCCTTAGTGCAATGATATATTAATTGGAGGGCCTTTCTCATCAGTGGTGAACCCTCCCAGCAGTTTCGCCAGTTTAATCTACCATATCGCTGTAATATTACATTGGGCTGTTATGTGTAAATAAGGAATCATTAATTCAATTTACAATCTTCACTCCTTGTATTGTAGATTGGTTTGTGTGAGGAGGAGAAGGTTCTCACGAAAACACACATTTATTTAAATACAGTTTCCATATGTATATAACATAAATTTAACTTACTCCCCCCCCCCCCCTTATTCCAAGTTCTAAAAACACTAGAATTCTAAACTTCATATTTTTAAACAAACAAATTTCCCCTCTACTATGCCCTTACTACAATGAGAAAAATATTGGGAAAGGGTTTGGCTCATCAGTGATGAACCCATCGAATTCACCAGTGTAATCCACCATTACTAATCAGACGAATGACTCCAAAGATTTCTCCGAGTGTACAGCTCTAGAACTGGAGTCAGTCACAATCCTTATTGAATTTTTCACACAACGATTTTTTATAATTATCACTATATTAGTACCATCGTCATTATTTTCTTTCTAAAAATTAAGCTTATTTATACTATCCTATAAAGTATAAATACAAAATATAAAATTTTATTTTTTGAGGTATAAAAATAAAATTAACAAAAAGCAAAAACATTTTTAAAAGACATTTTGAAATAAGAACGCAAGAGTCCGTTTATTTAATACCCCGATTTAATAATTTCACTCTAACCACTGAGCTAAGAAATATATTTACTAAAAGGTTACCTTAATGCTAATTGGCTGTTTGAGGTCATGTGACTGTAGGAAGCCAATCAGCTAGCGAATCTATATATAAGGAAAGTCAAATTACAGGCGTACTAAATATTCTGATATGTTTATTCAAATATATATATTTCAAAGAATTAATACCATTATATAACTCGTTATGAAAGATAATTAGTAAATAAAACTTTAAACAATAAAATATTATATATTTTATAAATTGAATTTTCATTTCGTAATCATAAAAAAAAATCGGGCATCAATGGAGAATCTATTAATATAAATGTCTCCCATTAAATCAGAAAAGAAGAAATGCTTCAATGACAACATTTATTCTTCCAAATAATATAATTGACTATTGACCAGACAAATAAATGGAAGACGAATGGTAAGGAATCAATTCCCGAGCGCCATCTGTCGACAAGATTATCACACAAAAACCACCGAGTAGGAAAAAAACTAAATAAAAATCTATTTATTCGGAGTAAATTAACGGTTGGGTTAGCAGAAGAAACCGAGTGGTGTTTCTTCCTAATGAAGCGTCAAACAACATTGATTTGCTTAGACAGGCGCAAATTTTAAAAAATAAATAAATTCTACTCTGTGATTTTTTAAAACGATATATTCTTTTGGGAATATTTGACAACTTTTTATTTTATTTCATAGAATTTCGTAATGGGGAATTTTTGGTGTTGTTGATTTTTTCTCCTCTTTTTTTTGTTTTGTTTATTTTGAAAATGGATTTGTTTAGCTTTATGGCGCAATGATTTAATATGTAATATATCCTTATTATGTAAATTTTCTAGGTATCTGGATGATATATGTATATTAATTATTTTATAATCTTTATAATCATTTTTCTTATTGTGGGTGTTTCAAGTTTGGAATTTTATTTTCAATAAAAGAGTCATCTGGGCGATCAAAATATGTCCATTCAGTTACATTCCACATCAGTTCATTCCATTTACTGCCAAAACCCTACTTCTTTAGAAAATAAGATCTTCTGCAATATATTAATAATAAACAAACCAAAAGAGATGTCTCTCTTTTATCACATATATATAATTTATTTTTAAAATTTCCATCATTTAGATTTTTATAGAACCTGACACGCGTTTAAGATAAAGAAAAGGCATCTATATAGAAAGTTGAACGAAGATTTTTAGAAATTCTTTAATAAACTTTCGTATGTTAAATTTTTAATACTTCTCATTAGAGCCGTAAATAAATAATAGACTTATAATTTCTCACACAAGAGTTAACGCACTTTTAATAATATTATATATATATATATATATATCTATAACATCTCTCACATTCCTAATTGTGAGAACTAAGAGAACTTCAAACATAATAATATGTAAATATTTTATGATATGTGGGATGTCAAAATTGTTTAGAATTTCGAGGAAAATGAATATTTCAATATTTTAGTATATGGCGTCTCATATATATGCATTATATATGTCACTAAAACTCCCATTTTATATTTTGCGAAGCTATATTAAATTAAACGAATCCAAAAATATATAGTTTTTTTATTTTAAAAAATGAATTATTTGACTTTTTTATATCATGAGACAATGTGGTTCTGAAAACTATTTAAATCTATAAAATAAATATATCGATGAAAGGAGCGAACATTTTTTATTCCAAAAGATAATTTTAAAAAACACCAAACGATCATGTGAGCGCGGTCAGGATATACCTTTTTTGTTCTTAATATATACACTTAACCTTTTTCTATTTTTCCCACATATATATATACATATTTACACAACTTTCTCTTTGTAAATAATTCGCCAACACATCAAGTACTGCGATTAAAATAGACAGTAGAATAGAGTAGTTGTTAGAGAGACTGTAAAGATATTTTAAAAAACTAAAATATTCTTATCAATAATACCTTTAATACAGTACTGTATATATAAGCTGAATAGAACAATGCATTATTATAGTATGAAAAAAGGCATCTCCTTATCGTGCAACTGAAAGTTGCTGATGGCTACGCCATCTATCGGAATAAATATCAACTATTCTCGTTGATTTTTAATTATTCCAGAATTGGCCAAATACCCATTCTTGATTAATCAATAAAAGCTAACCACGGACGCGTTTCGGGCTGTTGGCCCTCATCAGCGTGGTGCAAGCTGTACCTCAACGGCCAAAAAACTGGTCATTCAAGGCATCCTGAAAAATCATGAAACAGGTAGTTAAGGCCAGAATTGCGTGAGATCGCGACACAATGTGAAAAGATAGTACAAATGTGATATTGTACTGGGATAAGGTAAAAATTTAGAAAAAGGCATCTCCTTATCGTGCAACTGAAAGTTGCTGATGGCTTGCGCCATCTTCAGGATGCCTTGAATGACCAGTTTTTGGTCGTTGAGGTACAGCTTGCACCACGCTGATGAGGGCCAACAGCCCGAAACGCGTCCGTGGTTAGCTTTTCTTGATTAATCAAGAATGAGTATTTGGCCAATTCTGAAATAATTTAAAGTCAACGAGAATAGTTGATGTTTATTCCGATAGATGGCGCAAGCCATCAGCAACTTTCAGTTGCACGATAAGGAGATGCCTTTTTTTCATAATTATGCGCCTTATCCCAGTACAATATCACATTTGTACCATTTTTTTCACATTATTATATAGTACGGTAGATTAAACTGGTGAAACCTCTTGGAGGGTTTACAATTGATATGGCCCTCTCAATATTCTCCATCTTAGGATAGACAGTATAAAAGTTGGTTTATTAAACAAAAAGAAAGAAAGAAAAAACGATCAAAATAACTTATTTTTAATATATTAA
The DNA here is from genome assembly GCA_030710605.1 of Cordylochernes scorpioides. Lineage (NCBI taxonomy): Eukaryota > Metazoa > Arthropoda > Arachnida > Pseudoscorpiones > Chernetidae > Cordylochernes > Cordylochernes scorpioides. Next base: position 18,946,154 of record CP092867.1, on the reverse strand, counting down.
AAAACCTAGCATATAAATAATGAGGAATTAATTATGAAACATTTGATATCGATGCACAAGTCTATTAAAACCTACTTCTAGGAGGGGTATTTCATTTCGCCGAGATAAAGCGCTTATTTTTAATAACTCGTAGCAATCAATAAATAACAAATATTAAATTCATTAGTCCCACACTTTCCTAATTGGACAAAAATATGTGACAAACATTCACATTTTTAATTTCAATACATATTTTCTCTTTTTTCGCCTTAAATTAAAAATGTAATCTGTTAAAAGTCAATAATATAAAAACTAAAAATATTTATTACACGAATCTATCTTTTATTTATACAAATATATATTAAATTAATTATATATTTCTCTAGAAATAATATGTCAATTAGCTATATATCGTGAATTTCATAAACTATTAAAAATAACTTGGAAATATCCATTACATTCTGAAGACTTGTAAATATGTAAATACACGATCAAGCGTTAATATGCAAATATTTAAACATCAATTCTATCTTTAACCTTCTCCTTTTGGAATTAAAATGTTGACTTTGTGTGTGTAGAGTGAGAGAGGAGTATAGATAAATATTGATAAATGCACTTGTATTCTGGGCCTGAAATTCGGCCCTTGCTACTTCATCAGCTCAAACACCTGTTGGTAAATTCGACCATAACCCTTCTCTTATGTTATGAAATCGAAGCCGCCCCAGTACTGATGAGGACCAAAGTCCAAACCCATGGTATACAGGTTTGCTCTTTGTCTGAAATTTCCGAAACTGGTGTTGTGTGGTTCATTCTTTATCATCACTATTAAAGGTTTTTTACTGGGATGATGACCAAGTGCATCATCCTAATGTATAATTAAAGGGAGAGATGCCTCTCTATGTACATATTGATAAATTTTTATGAAAAATAGACACTTCGGCCAGTTAGAGTTTTTTATTTTTCTCAACATTTCGACAAAAATTGTATTTACTTCTCCTGACGAAAACAAAATATTTTTGTCATACGTTGAGAAAAAAAAACTCCAACTGGCCGAAATGTCTATTTTTCATAGAAATATGAATGCCGGCCAGGCAACCTCTATCTTTACGATATTGATAAATGTTCCATAAAACACTAAAGCGTATATAATAGGCATAACACTAATTGTATTTGAACAATTCTTTCTAAAATATGTCAAATTTGTTGGTTGGAAGTAATAACATGGCCATATATACCGTCACACCTACCAATTCCCAATTCCTTTATAGTCCAGGCGGTTCGGAAATGTATTACCACCTTCCTCAGGGGAGAAATGTTCAGGAATTCTAGATTCTACTTTGAAATTAAATAACCTTATATATGCAAATATAAACACTGTTTTTATAGCATAATGATCTAGCAACGAACTAAGCTCTTAATTTCATGGGACGGTATATATGATAAATGCGATTATTTTGGAGCAAGATTATTTACGATAAAGAATAAACTATATGAAATTGGCCCTGTACAAGTTTTACAAGGCTGCGCAAGAATCATTGAGAAAAGGGAGCCGAATATAAATGGATATGTAAATAAATGATCACATGTAAATAACTAACTCATCTTTTCTAAACAAGTATGCACCTGGGTGAATCCTATGTAGTATCGGTCCCCAATAAAATTCTTATTGTTGGAACAAAATTATTTGAAACTTGACACATACCTTTCTGACACAAATTTATTTTCAATGAAAAGCCATTGCGCGGCTCTAGTAAAAAAAGGTTAAAGAAAAAAGCCTATGAAAGAACAGTTAGAATAAAAAAACACTCGAGAAAGTTTTGTGAATTATGGTCAAAAATAAATTTTAAAAACACAATTTCTTAGAATTCTGTTAAACCCCCCTCAGTCTTGCGGCTCGAGGGTTCGTGAGAAGAATATATTTAGGCCTAACTGAAAGCTAGATGATGTCATCTGTCAAAGCTGACATTGAAAAATTGTCTCCCCATTTTTAAGATATTTAAATAAGTCACGGCCTGGTAAAAATATCGCCGTACCATATTTTAAAACACTTTTATATGCAGATGAACATATTGTGAGACATCTTCTGTCTACAATAGAAGGGAATTTATATCGTTTGCTAGTTTAAATATTAAAGTAGGAGGTGCTATATGATGGGTTATAGAAGGTGGTTATAAAAGGTTATACGTACCAAAAGAGGCACATCTCCCTTTTATTATGCATATAATCAATGCACTATGTTCATAACCCTAGTGAAAGGCTTTACTAGTGGTGATAAGGACTGACCCACAATACCAATTTCGGAAATTCCAAACAAAAAGCCAACAAGCTGTATACCATAGTTTCGAAGATCATCAACCATGGTTGATGTGGCTGTTTTTTTCTCTGTATACCATAGTTTCGAAGATCATCAACCATGGTTGATGTGGCTGTTTTTTTCTCTGTATACCATAGTTTCGAAGATCATCAACCATGGTTGATGTGGCTGTTTTTTTCTCTGTATACCATAGTTTCGAAGATCATCAACCATGGTTGATGTGACTGTGTTTTTTTCTCTGTATACCATAGTTTCGAAGATCATCAACCATGGTTGATGTGACTGTGTTTTTTTCTCTGTATACCATAGTTTCGAAGATCATCAACCATGGTTGATGTGGCTGTGTTTATTTCTCTGTATACCATAGTTTCGAAGATCATCAACCATGGTTGATGTGGCTGTGTTTTTTTCTCTGTATACCATAGTTTCGAAGATCATCAACCATGGTTGATGTGGCTGTGTTTATTTCTCTGTATACCATAGTTTCGAAGATCATCAACCATGGTTGATGTGGCTGTGTTTATTTCTCTGTATACCATAGTTTCGAAGATCATCAACCATGGTTGATGTGGCTGTTTTTTTCTCTGTATACCATAGTTTCGAAGATCATCAACCATGGTTGATGTGGCTGTTTTTTTCTCTGTATACCATAGTTTCGAAGATCATCAACCATGGTTGATGTGGCTGTGTTTTCTTTCTCTGTATACCATAGTTTCGAAGATCATCAACCATGGTTGATATGGCTGTGTTTTTTTCTCTGTATACCATAGTTTCGAAGATCATCAACCATGGTTGATGTGGCTGTGTTTTTTTCTCTGTATACCATAGTTTCGAAGATCATCAACCATGGTTGATATGGCTGTGTTTTTTTCTCTGTATACCATAGTTTCGAAGATCATCAACCATGGTTGATATGGCTGTGTTTTTTTCTCTGTATACCATAGTTTCGAAGATCACCAACCATGGTTGATGTGGCTGTTTTTTTCTCTGTATACCATAGTTTCGAAGATCATCAACCATGGTTGATGTGGCTGTGTTTTTTTCTCTGTATACCATAGTTTCGAAGATCATCAACCATGGTTGATGTGGCTGTGTTTATTTCTCTGTATACCATAGTTTCGAAGATCATCAACCATGGTTGATGTGGCTGTGTTTATTTCTCTGTATACCATAGTTTCGAAGATCATCAACCATGGTTGATGTGGCTGTTTTTTCTCTGTATACCATAGTTTCGAAGATCATCAACCATGGTTGATGTGGCTGTTTTTTTCTCTGTATACCATAGTTTCGAAGATCATCAACCATGGTTGATGTGGCTGTGTTTTTTTTCTCTGTATACCATAGTTTCGAAGATCATCAACCATGGTTGATGTGGCTGTGTTTTTTTTCTCTGTATACCATAGTTTCGAAGATCATCAACCATGGTTGATGTGGCTGTGTTTTTTTCTCTGTATACCATAGTTTCGAAGATCATCAACCATGGTTGATGTGGCTGTGTTTTTTCTCTGTATACCATAGTTTCGAAGATCATCAACCATGGTTGATGTGGCTGTGTTTTTTCTCTGTATACCATAGTTTCGAAAATCATCAACCATGGTTGATGTGGCTGTGTTTTTTCTCTGTATACCATAGTTTCGAAGATCACCAACCATGGTTGATGTGGCTGTGTTTTTTTCTCTGTATACCATAGTTTCGAAGATCACCAACCATGGTTGATGTGGCTGTGTTTTTTTCTCTGTATACCATAGTTTCGAAGATCATCAACCATGGTTGATGTGGCTGTGTTTTTTCTCTGTATACCATAGTTTCGAAGATCATCAACCATGGTTGATGTGGCTGTGTTTTTCTCTGTATACCATAGTTTCGAAGATCATCAACCATGGTTGATGTGGCTGTGTTTTTTCTCTGTATACCATAGTTTCGAAGATCACCAACCATGGTTGATGTGGCTGTGTTTTTTTCTCTGTATACCATAGTTTCGAAGATCATCAACCATGGTTGATGTGGCTGTGTTTTTTCTCTGTATACCATAGTTTCGAAGATCATCAACCATGGTTGATGTGGCTGTGTTTTTTCTCTGTATACCATAGTTTCGAAGATCATCAACCATGGTTGATGTGGCTGTGTTTTTTTCTCTGTATACCATAGTTTCGATGATCATCAACTATGGTTGATGTGGCTGTGTTTTTTTCTCTGTATACCATAGTTTCGAAGATCATCAACCATGGTTGATGTGACTGTGTTTTTTTCTCTGTATACCATAGTTTCGAAGATCATCAACCATGGTTGATATGGCTGTGTTTTTTTCTCTGTATACCATAGTTTCGAAGATCACCAACCATGGTTGATGTGGCTGTGTTTTTTTCTCTGTATACCATAGTTTCGAAGATCATCAACTATGGTTGATGTGGCTGTGTTTTTTCTCTGTATACCATAGTTTCGAAGATCATCAACCATGGTTGATGTGACTGTGTTTTTTCTCTGTATACCATAGTTTCGAAGATCATCAACCATGGTTGATGTGGCTGTGTTTTTTCTCTGTATACCATAGTTTCGAAGATAATCAACCATGGTTGATGTGGCTGTGTTTTTTTCTCTGTATACCTTAGTTTCGAAGATCACTAACCATGGTTGATGTGACTGTTTTTTCACTGTATACCATAGTTTCGAAGATCATCAACCATGGTTGATGTGACTGTGTTTTTTTCTCTGTATACCATAGTTTCGAAGATCATCAACCATGGTTGATGTGACTGTGTTTTTTTCTCTGTATACCATAGTTTCGAAGATCATCAACCATGGTTGATGTGGCTGTGTTTTTTCTCTGTATACCATAGTTTCGAAAATCATCAACCATGGTTGATGTTTCTGTGTTTTTCTCTGTATACCATAGTTTCGAAGATCATCAACCATGGTTGATGTGGCTGTGTTTTTTCTCTGTATACCATAGTTTCGAAGATCATCAACCATGGTTGATGTGACTGTGTTTTTTCTCTGTATGCCATAGTTTCAGGCTATGGTTCTCATCAGTAGAGGGACCGCTTCGATTTCATAATATTCTACGAGAAGGTTATGGAATCGGTCGAATTTACCAATTAGGTGTTTAAGCTGGTGAAGTGGCAGGGACCGATTTTAAAGCTAAAATACAATATAAAGTTGCGAGGGGGATGGAGGATGTAATTCATGTACCAAAGAAGGCACCTCTCCCTTTAATTATGCGTTAGAACGCTGCACTGTTTATCACCCTTGATAGCTCCTTAATTTCTTGAGGACTGTATTTGTTCCTTTATAAGGTTACACTTTGCTGCTGCCTACACCGTGTTTCCATCAAGCCAACACCAACACTATAAGACACACACACTAACTTTATTTAAAACAACAAAACTATTTATACATCTTGGCCCGTGGTCAAAAGAATTTTTAAAAAAGGAATAACGTATTTTACAAACAAAATAAAAGAAATAAATATTCACAGATATACATCTAATTCTCAACAACCCTTGTAAAATATTTTACTAGTGATGATAAAGAATAAGCCACAACACCAGTTTGGGAAAGTTCAAACAAAACGCCAACCTGCTATACAATCGGGATTTGGCTTCATTGGTATAGGAGCGGCTTCGATTTTATAACATCCCACGGGAGGAGTTGTGGAAATTCTCCGATCTCCACTTAGATTCCAACCTGGTTAAACACACGTAATGCACCATTCGTATCCAGGAAGTTCCACCTTCCAGAACGCAGCGAAACATTTTCTTTTCAAATGGATAACAATTGATATCAGTTTCATAGATTGGTGTAAAAGTTACAGCAACATGTCTAGTACAGCCTCGAGCTACATCAGTGTGGACACAGCGATATTATGGAGACAATTACTCCAGTATATATTTCAAAAATACAAATAATATTTTTAAAATATTGTTTATTAAAATTCGAAACTATTATAGACGCGTAAGATTCTTTAAAAAATTAAACAATTCCTACTGCCCTTACTACAATGGGAAAATTAAGTAAGGACAGTAGAAATTGTTTTAAATTTTTTAAAAGAATAATACGCGTCTATAATAGTTTCGTATTTTCATAACAGATGGCGCGATAATGCATCATAAAATATTGTTTATCTCCCATTAAAATTCACATTCGTTTCTTTCAATTCAAAGCTATATATTCCATTACATAAAATTCCTATTTTACAAAATAAATTATTAAATGGAGTAGGAAATTACCTATTCAAATATTCATCTGATTCCCCTGTATATTCATTTATTTTTAATAATACCCGAATTTTTACTCTCCATAATATTTGATGATAATAATTCCTATAAAAGGGAATATTAACAAAATGTAGCTATGTGGCCACTAAAATATACAACTTGATTTTCTCTCTATTAGCATATATACGAGAAAAACTATCTATTGACCAAATTCTCTCCAGTGTCGCTAGATATATTTTTATTGTATCATAGAACAGATACGTGTTTTGAAAATGGATTTGGCACCGCTAGTAATATTTGAACTTCTTTAGCATCTTTCACAATAAATATTCTAAAATTTAAATATATAAGGAATATATTGTAGATGTTTTAAGAAATTGCACACAAATATAATATCTGTGATATGGTGAATATAATTATATTAGTAACTAGAACATTAGCATGTCACATAGAGGCAATGGAATTTTTCATGAATAAGTAAAATTCAAAATATGTCGGTGTAACAAAAATGTGATTTTTCTTACGCTGCTAAAATTTACAGAATATGGAATTCAAACATAAATCTCTATCACAATAAAATACAAATATTTTTCTGAAAAAAAGTCTTATATCAAGATGATTTATAAATACTCGAAATATCTACCTTGATATAAAATGTGTTTCCACACATGACAAATAAAATGACAAAATAAAACATTTTTAGTATTGAAACAACAAAAAAAAAGGAAAAAAAAAATTCTTATATTTCCAATTCACAATTTTATATTTGATATAGTACTGCGTTGCTCAAAGCAACCACTAAGCTAAAAAAGCATTGCACTCTGATTGGCTAATGAACTCATCGCTGATTGGCTAATCGAAGATCAAAATATCAACGAATCAATACTATTTGAGCGAGATGTGAGTTTTCTTATAATAAAGGAACTTTAAATATTATTGATCGTTTATACCTTGTTGTTCGACAACTTGGTAAATTGGACTTGCTGATTAGATGGCTAAACTCACGTGATATTAAAGAACCAATCAGTGGGCGACGCCATATATATATATAAACCGAGTAAGACGTACACTCATGGACAAAACTCAAGGAAGTTTACCTTTCAGCATGTATATTGGGATTCAGACAATAACTCTGAAATATAATTGATATACAGCGACCTTTTTTGAAGACACACGAGATAATCAAGTGCGAACAAGATTGCCTCTGTCTCGTAAAAAAAAAAAAGACGACTGATATCAAAGACTTTCCGCTTCCTTTTTCCAAGAGTGTAAATGCGCCTATTTTGAATATATTCTATTTTTATTTAACTCACGTTCTCGCTTGTTTAATAATATAATTTTATAGCAATTTCTGTTTCAAAATTATTCAAATATGCGCTTCGCTTGTTTAAATTTATGTGTTATTATCATAAATATATATATTACTGTGAGGCTATACAATATACCTCTCGAAATGTTTGATAAATGCTTGTAAATATGTAGATACGTATTTTTTTAAAGATGGAGCAATTCATAATAAAGAGTATATTTACAGAAATAAGCATATATTAAAACCATTATTATATCAATAGTTGGCTCCTATTTAACGAAAATATTTTAACTAAGCGAAAGTAGTGCACCTGCTCACATGTTTTAGCTCAAAACCCAATTATCTCCTCGGTAAAGAGAGGCAGGTGTTGCCCCTCGAATATTTTTGGAAGAATAAAAAATTTAATATATGTGATATATATATATATATGATTATATGTATATATATGGCTTGTATATATATATAAAGGGGCTATCTACCCCCACTTTCTTTCTCTCTATTTATCTACACACGTTTCAGGAAATAAAATCCAAATATTAGAACGTATTTTCTAAAATTGCTTTCCCTTTATGCAAATATCTATATCTACAATATTCGATGGTGCCGCTTTTTTAAAATTACTTTTCTGAGAAAGGGAAAAAATGTCTTTTAATATCTTCTTTAAGGCGCAACTTTTTTTTTTTCATTGCTTATATAAACACGGATTCCACAATATACTATATATATATTTGTAAGAAAATATTTTCTATATTATTTTATATACTTCTGTTTAACAGGATTTATATATATATCAAAAGGAAATATTTTTATAAACATATCCTTTTTTATATGAAAGATGATTTTTGAGAACTAAATTTATATTTTTAATAAAATGGAACATATACACTTATGGACATAAGGAAGTCGGAAGTGTTTGACGTCGCCGGTCAGAAGCAATTTTGTTTACATTTGGTTATCTTGTGTGTCTTTAATAAAAGTCACTGTAAAATCTTTCATAGTTATTGTCTGAATTCCGATATACACTTTAAAAGGTAAAAACTTCCTCAAGTGTTGTCCATGAGTATATATACAATATTTTCAATTATTCAGTAATATACCCTAACATGTTAACATATTTCTAAACGAATTCATCATTAGTGACTTCTATTTTTGTTTATTCACAGCCATTTATTCCTAAATCGATTTCTAGAATGATTCAATTTAAGAGTATATAAAAACCTCAATTGTAACTGGGCCATGATACTCTCCGCTCTAACTATGCAATTAATGAATCTAAATTACATAGTTACAAAGTGAATTAAGAAAATTGCTCATTCACGTATTTCTAAATGACTCACTCGAGTCCCGTGCTTATTTCCTTTTTTAAATAGTGGATATATTATTCTTCTGCCATTTATTTAGTATGAATTAGCCGGGTGTTGCCCGGGTTTTACCCGATTAAATGCTTTTATTCAAATACAATTCGTTACAATTATAAATTGGCGCCGTGGATGTCACTCTTGTGAACCCTCCCGCTCCAAACTTTGTGTGTTTTTAAAATATAAAAATAAAAATGTTAATTTTTATAACGATATTTGAAAATTGTATTGAAATTGTCAAGAAAAACACGTTTTTACATGTACATTAGGTCAGGTGATATTACCTACCATCTTCACCGCTAGAGGCGCTGCTTGCGAGCGAAAAGGCAAATTTGAAACGCAAATTTGTTAATAACTCGAAGAATATTCGGGATAGAGACCTGAAATTTTCACTATAAGTTTTTCCAGATTCTACTCTATATAATTTTGAAATTTCAGTCATATTATTACCTATTGTGGACGTGTATAGCCGACAAACATACATACATACATACATACACACACTGACTTTTATTTATAAAGGGATAAAAGGCAATCAGACCAAATCCAAACAAATAAACAGCGCGTGACACCTCGGCAACAGCGCTGCTACCGACCACTAGGATTATTGTGGAAATGTTCCTTTGAGAAGGTGAATTCTCTCTATCTACAATTTCCCTCTTATTTTACCTTTGGTTGGAGTTTGAATTTTCTTTTGAAAACTTTTTTCTTGACAATTTTTCGCTTTAGCTTGGCATTTCGAATATTTTAAAATATGTATGTATGTATGTTTAGAATGTGAAATATCAATAACAATTAAGGCTTATATTTTCTTTCGAATAAATAAAACATTTATCTCGCGAGTTATAGAGTTGCAGAATTTTTCTTTTAAAAATCTAGCTTTTTCACACTCTAGTGCGTATTCGTACTTTATTGAATATTAGAAGCAGCACATGCTACTTATTTGATTACCAGAATGTGTAATTTTAAAACAAGCATATTGAAATATATATATGGATATATATATTTTTTTAAATCTAAATTGATTTGCGTTATTCTCCGCTGAAACTGCTTGATAAATCTTTAAGAAATTTAACTCTTCTCCGCTGAAACTTCTTGATACTCCGCTGAAACTACTTGAAGAAGAAACTACTAAGAAATTTAGTATGTGGAAGAAACTGAAGAGATATATCATCATATAAGTTTCATATTAGTCAAATAGCTAATTAATTTGCATATTTTAGAGTTAGAAATAACAAATTTTAATATTCATTCAATAAAACAAATTTACTGTCAGTATATAAAGCAATTGTTTTAAAGAGTTCTATAACGAGATATGTCAGAAAATCAACAGGATGATCACTTTGGCAATAGGCACTACGAAGAATGCCCTATCTGTTTTGAGGAGATAAAGGATATAGCATTCCAAGGACGCTGTATTCATTTATTTTGTCTAAATTGTCTAGAAAAAGCCTCTAAGTATAAACAAACATGTCCTTTATGTCGCGAAGAATATACAAGAATTATCTTCAAACTGCGTGGAAGCTACAATTATAACGTGATCTCTGTTGAGCCGACATATGAAAATGATGATTTTTTTAGTCTTTTAGATGAATACGAAGAAGAATACGATGATGAAGAATACGACGACGAAGAAGATTACGATGACGAGGAATACGACGACGATGATGATGAATATTATTTATTTATGAGATCCCTGATCTGGGAATAAGTTTCTTCCTATCACAACCAAAAATAAATAATTTTAAATCGTGAACAAGGGATTCAAAAAAGTCTCAGAATAATAGAAATAACTTTGAAGTGTAATCCAGATATTGTAACAGGACGCAAGCAAGTTAGAACTTTGAATCGTAATCCAGAGATTGTAACAGGACAAGTCAAGAAGATAGAACTTTGAATCGTATTCCAGAGATTTTAAGCCGCCTCATATGATATATAATCTGTTTACCATATATTGAAAACCTCCTATCCCTGTGATTAGTTGAAATTTAAATATAAGTGTAGCTAGAATATTTATAATAGAGCAATAAACTTCAATTTATTAAAATTCATTCAAAAGTTTAAAAAAAGGTTTTTGTTGTTGAAATATTTGCAAGGATAAGATTGGTTTCACCTTGTTTTTATTTAATATATTTGATTAAATATTAGATTAACCAAATTTCCTGGCGTGTAAAGATACCAATTATGTCTGACCATCTGACCATTACAACTGAAGTGATATTCTATATGTACTAGCCGAGTGACCCGGGCAACGCCCCGGGTTTACTCGAAGGGCCCGCAGGTGAGAAACTATAGGCATTGGTTCCTATGCCTAAAATATTATTTAAAATGAAAAAAGAAGAAAAATACTAACAAATCAGAAAATAAAAGTGCAAACAACACATCTACACTACTTCAAGAACATGAGAGCACATGCACTGTGTAACCATACGTGTACCATTCGTAAAGACCCTGCTTAGGATTAAAATATCTCCGAAGCATAACAATACAACCAACTCATGTTTGCTAAGCAATTTCAGGAAAGAAACTATAGGCATTAGTTGAAGAGTTTAAATAAATATATTTAGAGTGAAAAAATGACACAAATCAGCAAATAAAATTGCAAAAAATGCTACTATATCGCAGATAAGACAACATATAAAAGGAATGAAAATATTTAAAGGACCTCATTAAAACTACATTTCTAGTTTTATATATACAATACTAGCCGAGTGACCCGGGCAACGCCCCGGGTTTACTCGAAGGGCCCGCAGGTGAGAAACTATAGGCATTGGTTCCTATGCCTAAAAAATTATTTAAAATGAAAAAAGAAGAAAAATACTAACAAATCAGAAAATAAAAGTGCAAACAACACATCTACACTACTTCAAGAACATGAGAGCACATGCACTGTGTAACCATACGTGTACCATTCGTAAAGACCCTGCTTAGGATTAAAATATCTCCGAAGCATAACAATACAACCAACTCATGTTTGCTAAGTAATTTCAGGAAAGAAACTATAGGCATTAGTTGAAGAGTTTAAATAAATATATTTAGAGTGAAAAAATGACACAAATCAGCAAATAAAATTGCAAAAAATGCTACTATATCGCAGATAAGACAACACATAAAAGGAATGAAAATATTTAAAGGACCTCATTAAAACTACATTTCTAGTTTTATATATACAATATAACCTCGATAATTCGACCATGTTTTGTTGTCTTGACCTACAGCCTATCATATAACAAAGTGTAATTCAACACTATCGATAATTCGACCATTTTAAATTTCAACAATTGTTTGTTGCTCAAATATAACTTCACTGCTAAAAAGGTATTACAGAGAAAATGGCTGACATTGTAAATGTACAAAATGTATGTATAGAGCAGGGGAATAATAAAAAAAAGACCAAAATCAAATTAATTGATAATAAATAGATTATTGCCAAAAAAAATACAAAAAATATTTTTTTCTCCTTTCTTATCTTCACTCAATCATATTAGAGTGTCAAGCTTGTAAAGCTTGAAATTAACAACCATCACGATTGGGTGAAGTAGAATGCGTCTGCCTTTGTCATCAAGACTGGGAGCACTACTCAGTGGCAGGCCACTGACTTAGCTCCAAAAGAATGTATCCCTGGATTAGGAGCCCTTACAAGGTACTATCAGCCGGGCCAGCTGAGCCCAGGTTTTTTTAGTGAGCTTGTTACTGCTCCCCCTCCTCCTGGCTTGGGACCGGCAAAGGCGGAGTTTTTTTTTCTTTCAGGTGAGAAACTTTAGGCATTGGTGAAAAGTGTAAATATATATTCTGGAAATGAAAAAAAAGGATAAAATAAATCAGAATATAAATTTACAAACTATATTTCAGAGGAGACGATTTATAATAGGAATTCATTTAAATGACGTCATTAAAAACTACATTTTATATATACTTGGGTTCAACTTTACATGTATGCTATCCAAAGTTCGCACACTTGAAAAAGTCACATAAAGTCGTCTGTGCGTAAACACAGGCTCTTGTAGCAAAGGTTTGGCCTTGAGCCCTCTTTATAGTCATATATTTCAGACATTATACAGTGTGTTCAACTTTGGGTACTGTCAGTATATGTGCTTCAAGGACATGAGAGCACATGCTCTAGAACACCATACCTGTTCCATCGCAAAGATCCTATAGGCATTGGTGAAAGTGTAAATAAATATTTTGGAAATGAAAAAAAATTGCAGATATGACAACATATTAAAGGAATAAATTCATTTTAAAGACCTCATTAAAAACATAAAGTCGTCTGTGCGTAAACACAGGCTCTTGTAGCAAAGGTTTGGCCTTGAGCCCTCTTTATAGTCATATATTTCAGACATTATACAGTGTGTTCAACTTTGGGTACTGTCAGTATATGTGCTTCAAGGACATGAGAGCACATGCGCTAGAACACCATACCTGTTCCATCGCAAAGATCCTATAGGCATTGGTGAAAGTGTAAATAAATATTTTGGAAATGAAAAAAAATTGCAGATATGACAACATATTAAAGGAATAAATTCATTTAAAAGACCTCATTAAAAACAACAATTCTATATTTTTATATATACAATATAATCTAATTAATTCAACACACGATAATTCGACCATTTTTGGATGTCTCGACCTACGGCCTATCATATGACAAACTAATTCGACACTTTCGATAATTCAACTATTTTGGAAAATCAAATTTCAACAGTTGATATTTGTCTAAAACCCCTATTATTAACAACATATTAGACTGCAGAGTGCAAAAATGTAGAAAAGTGTATGTATATAATTGTATGCATATATTTGTATTTGTATTTTGTATTTGGCCTTGAGCCCTCTTTATAGTCATATATTTCAGACATTATACAGTGTGTTCAACTTTGGGTACTGTCAGTATATGTGCTTCAAGGACATGAGAGCACATGCGCTAGAACACCATACCTGTTCCATCGCAAAGATCCTATAGGCATTGGTGAAAGTGTAAATAAATATTTTGGAAATGAAAAAAAAATTGCAGATATGACAACATATTAAAGGAATAAATTCATTTAAAAGACCTCATTAAAAACATAAAGTCGTCTGTGCGTAAACACAGGCTCTTGTAGCAAAGGTTTGGCCTTGAGCCCTCTTTATAGTCATATATTTCAGACATTATACAGTGTGTTCAACTTTGGGTACTGTCAGTATATGTGCTTCAAGGACATGAGAGCACATGCGCTAGAACACCATGCCTGTTCCATCGCAAAGATCCTATAGGCATTGGTGAAAGTGTAAATAAATATTTTGGAAATAAAAAAAAATGCAGATATGACAACATATTAAAGGAATAAATTCATTTAAAAGACCTCGTTAAAAACAACAATTCTATATTTTTATATATACAATATAATCTAATTAATTCAACACACGATAATTCGACCATTTTTGGATGTCTCGACCTACGGCCTATCATATGACAAACTAATTCGACACTTTCGATAATTCAACTATTTTGGAAAATCAAATTTCAACAGTTGATATTTGTCTAAAACCCCTATTATTAACAACATATTAGACTGCAGAGTGCAAAAATGTAGAAAAGTGTATGTATATAATTGTATGCATATATTTGTATGTAAATAATTGTATGCAAATAATTGTATGTATAGATCAATGAGTAAAATATTTTTTTTTTGCTTATCCCTAGTACACGTGGTACAGGCCTTGATAATCATGGTGGGTAGAGTAGGCGACTGCTTTAACTGTAAGTACACCACATGTCTAAACATGTGAAAAGCAGTTCGACTTTGCATTTACAAATGTGCCAGAGCCCCGTTTGATTACTTGCGCTTGCTGGTGGGGTTGGACTTTTGCAAGAATCGGAAGCCATTGGAGCATTTTTTTTTCAGAAAAAAGTGCCCAATGCGGGAATCGAACCCGGGTCGTAGCGGTCGAAAACCAACGGCTTAGACCATACTTCCACCAACCCCCAGTAAAATAAGTAAGTAAAAAGAAGACCAAAAATAAGTGATAATAATTTATTGAATAACAAATAAAATAAAAAATCTTTCAGGTGAAAAATTATAGGCATTGGTAAAAAAGTAAACAAAAGAAATAGCAATTGGGGTTTTGTGTCTGCGGCGAGTCATATTAGCACGCCTAGCTGTTAGGGGAGTGAGTCTTCCACGGCCTTTTCGAGGCATGACAGAAGACGCTGAAAAAAAAAGGTAAAATAAGAACCAAGCAGAGGAAAACTATAAAACTGAAAGCCAGGACAGGCATAAAAAGAAAATTCCAAGCATGTGAGGAAACAATTGATGAAAAAAAAAGGATTCCAAAAAATACTGCAAAAAAGAAACCAGACACAAAAAGCAACAATTGAGTACACAAATACAGCATCAGCCTATTTATGAGAAGAAGAAAAAAAACGACAGACACAAAAATGGAGCTAAATTTAAAATAAAAACTATAACAGATCAAGTAATCAAATCAGGCATTATGAAAGATACTGTAAAAAGGAAAATCAGACACAAAAATCAGACAAAAGAATAAATGAGATTTTATTCTTTAGTTCATTTATTAAATAAGACACAAAAATGGAGCTAAATTCAAATGAAAAACTATAACAAATTAATAAAAAAAATAAGACCTAATCCAAATGTCACCATCATCAGACAAAAGAAAAAATGAGATTTTATTCTTTAGTTCATTTATTCTTTTGTCTGATGCTGTTGCTGAAACGTCACACACTATTAAATTATTTGGATTAGGTCTTATTAATGAGAAAAAAAAAGATGCCAAAGAGAGATGAAAAGATGCCAAAAAAAGATAACCAGATACAAAAATTGTGCTAAATTCAAATGAAAAACTATAACAAACACTTATAAAAGATAATTATTATAGAATAAAAGTGATAATTCAATCTACAATTCGAAAAATAATATAACCTCAGCCTATTTATGAGAAAAAAAAACGTTGCCAAAGACATTAGGAAAGATACTGCAAATAGAAAACATACACAAAAATTGAGCTATATTTAAATGAAAAACTATAACAAAGTACTTACAAATTATAATCATAATCAAATGAATCAGAAATATATATTATAAATTAGTAAAAGGTAATAAGACAAAAGAACGCATTTCAAAACAAAGGAATTGATGATGATAAATGCAAAAAATCTACGATTGTAAAATAGATTAAATTAAAAAATAAAAATAACTGTTAACATTAGGAAAATAAAAACAGGCCTATCATACGAAGAAAAAAATAACGAAAATTTTGGTATATAGATCGTTATGTGTAGTTCGGAATCTTCGGAGGAGATAGCTCAGGACTTTACAATGGAAAACTCTGTTACGGTATTATCTATATAGAATATACTTATTGGAAAACCAATTATTTATTAACTCTCTCAATATGCACTAAACCCTTCTAATATCAATTTTATGTAGTTGGATTTTCTTGAATGATCAAGACAATGGGTTGACTAAATATCACGGAACAAGTTAAATCGACGTTTAGTTAATTTTTATTCCACTAGATGGCGCTCTCTGCTATCTAAAAATTATCATTTGTTTAAGTACATCCACATGTATGTATTAGCACTTAGAGAAATTCCCAACTGTTAAATAAATGATATAGTCTTATTTATTGATGCTAAAGTGTATTGGCATTTATTTTCTATTGAATAAAATGTCTCAAAAATTAACCCGTCGCTAATTCGACAGAAAAAAATATTTAAAATCACATACAAAACTATATTACATTATATATAGCGTGGAAGACTAATTATCGTTTAACTTGTTATCTATGGAATAGCAGAAAACAAGAATAAATCATGCATATAATTTTTGGTTGCTTAGAGAATCAGAGAAAAGAACTTTAAGGCGACTTATCCTTGTCTCAATCCGATAGTCAACAAATATATAACTGGATGAATACAATTATGTTTGATCAAGGTATTCTCTTTGGTTTATATAAATTCTACCTGCGCTACCTTTGAATATAAGAGCTCCATCTATGCTTCCTTACTGGGGTGAATCTGTATAAGACCGGTGGTCTTAATAAAGCTGTATGTGTATGTATTACATTATATATTATAACAGATTATCTTAATATCAGCTATATTTCGTGAGATATCAATTTAGTTTAATTAAGAAATAGTTTTATATTTTCCGAAAGTATTTTAATTTATTAGTGTAATGTGTTGACCCAATTTTGTATTTATATAATTAAAATAATATCGATATATCCCTGTCAAATATCTATTTATTTAAAAAATCTCAACTTTTGACATCGAAAAGTGAATCGTCAAAATTTAATTCGGTGTAAGCAAACGAAAAAGTCAACCTTTTCCCGCCATTTTTTTTTATCAAACCAAAAGATAAATAAAGAATGCCAAAAGATAACTTGATCGTTTGGCACTTTTCCTTCAAGCGATTGATTTACCATTAAAGTTTGGATAATATTTCTTGGAAGCTCTTTTTTTTTACGCGGGAGTAGTTAACCTATTTTCTGTGAAAGGTTTAAATGATATATCTTGCCGCATATGTATATATTAAATATATTTTCTGTATATTCGCAATTCTCTTTGGGAATTAAGCTTGAAGAATTCTTTTAAATATTTAATATCTGAATATATATTTAAAGTGGAGAGATGATACATTATATATATATATAAGTATTGTTAAAATAGGATTTTAAGATTTTAAAAATTTACAATTCAAAATGGAAGGGTAATTTATTTTTGTTATTTCAACATATAATATCTATCCTATGTTGGTAACTTGATTTGTGTCCCACGTGTGCCCCATTATCTTCATTTCAAAACTCGCCAATTTAAAAATTTTTCTTTAAGTTAATCACTTTTACTACAGTTGTGCACATAGAGCTGAAGAAGGGGCTCCTGGTATTAATAGGGAAAGGTTAAAGTGCATTTGTTTTTCAATACTCATCAAATTTCTTATGAATATAATTCTCAAATTACCCTCAGTAATGTATAAAAAAGTTAATTAGAGGGATGGAATTCTTTTATATCTCAAGATATCCTAGTATACACGCATTGACAAAACTTACATCGACGGTCGTCTGTTTTTTTTTTTAAGGAGACAAAGGTAACCTACAGTCAACGAGAGAGAGATGGGCAACTAAAGCGAGACACTTTAGACATCACGACATTCCAAAGGGGCGGCAAAAAGGGGCCCGCCCGCCAACACCTGGGGACTATTTTGGTAGTCGGGGGGTGACCACACAAGACGGACAGTCGTTCAGCGGACAGCGCTCTCGCTCCCTCTCTCTCTCGGATGGCTTCCAGATTCCTCTTCCAACTCGTCGTGTGATTATTTCTCTCCTCACCACATTATTACCACTATATTGTCACATATAGTCATATATATATTTTTTTTTGTAAAAAAGAAACTCATTGTGAGAAAATATTTTTTGTAATTTTTAAACGTTTTTCACAATTTTATCTTGAATCAAGAAGATACGTAGGTAATTTTTTTTTTGTTCTCGACTTAGTTATCTCGTGTCTTCAATAAAGGTCACTGTAATATCTTTCAGAGTTATTGTCTCAATCCCGATATACATGCTAACAGGTACAAATTCCTTAAGTTTTGTCCATGAGTGTAAATTATTCTATATAGATTTTTTTATCATATTCATATTTTATAGGAATAAAAAAGTTGCCCAACATAAATTAATTATAAGGCAACAGCCCGCGTCATCTATATATAAGAAAAACAACTATCTCAACCCCCAATTATTTATTTTACCCTTAAAACAATCAACAGATCAATTTTAAAATGTCGCTTTTTAACTATCGAGATAAAATGAGCTCTTTTTATTTTTTAAAGAAAGTAGCTAGAAATTTGCGATGGTATTTAGAGTTCGGATCTTAATGGTAAGTTTTACCTAGGGTTTAATTAGTGACTAATAAGATTTTTAAAACTAGGGTATATATATATTTAATGAGATAATTATATTAGGTCATTTAGAAATTTTAAGTGATCCAAAAGTTTGGGTACTTTTTGAAATTTCTATGTGGTTTCCTATGTTCATTAAAAATAACCCAGAAATGTGTGCGTGCCTTGTGCGTATGTGTATGTGCTAGGGATGTTGTGTAAATAGATAAAATTTGAATCTTAAAATAATTTATAAAATATTTTAATTCTTCGAACTTGTTTTTCGAATTATTTCGATGAGGATGTGATGTGTGTTTGTGTTTTTTATATTGTAGTGCATGTCGTGGTGTATATATATATCATTATGTAAATATATAAGAATGACACCATGCAAATTTCGAAGCAGACGATGTTTCTCCACTCCTTAATTCGTCTAAAAAAAACAATTTTCATAGATAAACGCTATTCTTACACTCGATATTTCTTTTCTGAAACACAAGTGTTGAAACAGCCCAAACCTTCTATATAGAAGCACTACAGCCCGTGACAGCCCAAACAAACAGCGTCTACATTACCCCGACGTACACCAAGACCATATTGATCCTCAAACTTTGCTGAGACAAAAACCAACAACAAACATGCACTTAGAAAATGTCGATTAAATCTATCGGTCATACATAGATTTATATAAACGGTGTCATCTGGCCAAACATACAGTTATATGCACGCATTGCTATGTAGGCTAAGAGCAACAATTTATAACAATATTATTGATTCCGTATTTTTAGATGTGTGTAGCTTTGTAGCGTTATACCTTGATAGAAATTCATTCTCCTTTTATAAATATATAGTACAAAACCAGGAACATAAATATATTATAGCATACACAGGATATTATATATATATATTTCTGTCGTGGAACGTATATCAAATACCATTATGTAAATATAGAAGAACGACGCCATGCAAATTTCGAAGCAGACGATGTTTTTCCTCCCTTCAGTCGTCTATAAAAGACAATTTTCATAGATAAACCCAATTTTTCCATTCGATATTTCCTGTCTGAAACGCAAGTAGAAATTTTAATTGGTCCTGAATCCGTTTGGATTTCTGTTGGTGGTTTTCCATTTTGAGATATATCCTTTAAATTTTATTTTTTTGAATCGATCTGTAATCGAGGAAAGAACACCCGCTATCTATACTAGAACATTATAGAAGAAGAAACATGCAAGTCGAGGAGAAGAGCTTCTTTATATAAAACGATGATGGTACAAGATTTCGGGCAAGACGCCCTTCTACGGGAACAAAAAAAAATCTTGAGGTGTATATAAACTATTTATATGTGAGCAATAGTTACCCAGAAATTATTTGAAAAAGTAAAAATTAATATCAGGTAAAAACTTTATTTTTAATTTAAATTTGCAAGCTTTCAAGTAAATATACTGTTCTTCAACGGGCTGATATTCTATGTACAAACTCTAAATAATATATATATACAGAATAATTGAAAACTTTTGTTATTAGCATGTGCTCTCGCGGTAATTTAGCTGGTAACAGTCTGATGCACGCCCGCGAGAGCACATGCTAATAGCAAAGGTTTTCAATTATTCTGTATATATATTATTTAGAGTTTGTACATAGAATATCAGCCCGTTGAAGAGCAGTATATTTGCTCGAAAGCTTGCAAATTTAAATTAAAAATAAACTTTTTACCTGATATTGATTTTTACTTTTTCATATAAACCATTGCCACTCGTGTCATTTTGTACCCGTAAAAGGACGTCTTGCCCGAAAGATTATACGATCATCCTCTTATAAAAGAAGCTCAACTTTAACAGCTCATCTTCAACGACAGCCATCTTTAACCCAAAAAATCTTAAACAAAATAATAAAGTATAAAGAGAATCAAAGCATAGCACAAATGCGACGTATAATTCCAAGAATAATTAAAACTAAATATGTGTCAACACACATAATAAAACATCAAACTGTTCTCACACGCTACTGATATTTAACATGATAAAAGATCAAGCATTAGATCCTTCTATATAATACAAAGTTAAAATACTAAATTAATTCGCTAATTATATTGCGAACTTGCAATTCCTACGTCTCAAAATCAATTCGCAAATTTTACCCTTCTAATGTCTGATGCTTCTTTTAGATTTATGCTCTTTTAAAATACCTTATTTTAACTTGCTTCCACGTCTGTCTGCCCACAAGTCTTGTAATCAATTTTTAATATATATATATATCCAGAGCGCGTAGAAGTCTGAAATTTGTACACTCGTTCAATTCTGATAATAATTAAAGTGTATATATAAAATTTCCGACTTCACTGGATAGTTCGGGTTGTCGCGAATAAACTAATTTCCATATTTCCTTTCAAATCTTGTGATCAATATTTAATTTGGATGGATCTGGTATTTTATAGACTCCTTCAATCTTGCTTACGCAATCCCATATTTATACGTGTGGGGTCTAGGAGCATATTAAAAAATAATAATACAATTTGAAAGCGAATTATAGAATTTAGTTCATTACCGACAACTCCGACTATCCAGAAGTATGAATATTTGTACATTTGCATTGTCATCAGGCGTGACCGAGTTTACTAAATATCAGACTTCTACGTGCTCTGAAAATATGTTAATAAATTGATCTCAAGATTTATGGACAGACAGACAGAACGACATAAAGACATGGGAGCAATATAAATAAAATATTTTAAAAGCAATAAAAATTACAGAATCGAGAGAAAGAGAGACATATAGAAAAAAAAGTTTACCTGAAGCTACCGTGTGTTATATAAATTCCCGCCGATGTCTTATAAATGTTACCACAATCAACCAGTTGTGATTACTGCTGAATTTTTAAAAATACGAAAAAATCCCAAGAAGATTTTTCAAACATTATATTTATTGATTCAAAAGAGTAAGAACATATATATAAAAGAATAACTTACAACAATAGATTTTAAGAAACTATCTTTTTCTTACGATTAGCGCCTATTTTCTTGTGATCTTCCACATATACTCTGCGGGAACAATTAATTAAATTTAAAATATATATCCAACAGACACCAATGACGTTACAGACGCCAGCAGGAAGGATACCACAGATTAGATCGCCATAAAAGAGATTTAAAAAAGCATCCAGGAGGATGTGATCTACACGAGATATGCTCTGCTGTTGTCCGCCTGTTCCTCGTCTTTTCTAGGCGGACTCTCAATAAAACTTTATTGTTTTGATATCGCCAATCAGAGGGGTGTTGAAGTTTATCTACATATTGGGGCTGTTTCACTATTTATAATTACGGCACATATGAAATTCTAGTGGATATTGACATATATTACTATAATTATATATATAATATAATTGTGGGTATTTTTCTCTTTTCATCTAACTAACTTGTATACTAATTCTGTACATATTTAAAATATCTTTCTTTCTTTTCTTTCAAAATTTTGTTTATCTTTAAAGTGCAAGTGTCACTAGAGGGACATAGCGCTCTAAGTCGAAATAAAGAAAACATACATATTTTTATATGTAAAAAAATCGAAATTCCATACTCTATCTCATCCCGAATTATTTTAAGTAAAAAGAAAGAGCTGCGGGAATATATTTTTCAGAGAGTCTCGAGAAAAAACAACTCATGAACTGAAGCCATAATCTGAAAATAAAAACGATACTATAAGATTTACTAAGGTAACGATTATTTGATCAGTGATATACCTTAGGTTATGCAAATTAAATATTGATAGATCATCACCTGGATATGCAACTATGTTATATAAAGAAAAAGCTTCCATCTCTTAAATAGAAAGTGGAAATTGAAAGAATAATATTAAAAATAGAGAGAGAGAGAGAGAGAAATTAAATATTAGTATTTATATGGGAGCGCTATATTAAAAAAATCTTTGACAAAATCCAAACTTTTATAAAGTATTAAAGATGACCTCTCAAGCTCATATGATTGGATTCTCCGGGTTTTAATATCCACAATTCTGGCTGCTGTATTCTATCATCACATTGCCCCAAGACATGATGTGTTTGTCTTCCAAACTGTTTTCCTTAATTTTGTTCACTGGGTGCCGCGTCAATTAAGTCTCAAATTGTCCGTCCCGACTGTCTAATATCCACAACACGGTATATATACTATATATTAAACTAACATTGTTCCTATATTAATCATCTACTGGTATTATTTTTATCCTGTAATAAAATTTCGTAATTACAAGGTTATGAGAATTACCAGTATTGTAAATGTTGCAGATCTAATGGAGAAAGCTGTTAGAAATGTTTTATATTGATTTATCGACATTGAAATTGGACTATATATAAAAATTCTTGGTAAAAGGTTATATGATTATCACACATTATATTATAATTATCTTTTTAAATGTGTCAGTGTGAAAAAGAGATTTTAGTTTAGTCTTGATAGATGTCTGACGGAGTTATCGTTTAGATAATTGAGTATTTCAAAATTCAAATATGCCAAGACTCGGTCACATATAGCTACCAAGATAAATTCTAGACGCCTTCTCCTGTATATAAATATTATATTACCATTAAGTTACTATTACTTTATTCCTGCATGTATCCTACATTTCTGCTTGGAGAATCTGTATAAGACTAAAAGGTATTCATAAAGATTACTTTATGTATCAATTACGAACGGAAAAATACGTCCAGGGTAGCCTAGTGGATATGGCATCTGCCCGGTAAGCGGAACATTGTGGGTTCGATTCCCATCCCTGTACACTTTTATTTTTCCGTTCGTCATTACTCTTCATAATTCACCCTTTCATACCTCATCCAAAAAGGATAGAAATATTCGATATTTCACCTTGAAATAAAATATTTATTTTTCGTTGAAAAGAAACGCATGCGGTGTAGCTTCAAGTGTCGTTTTACAATTCCAGGCCGCAGTGTATTATAAAGATTTTTTTGTTGTTTGATAAATTCTAGACATGTATCGAGAACGACCAATTTGATAGAAATAAGTTCAATGTAAGAGATAGAGATAATATTTATTTATATATTATTAGGGTTCTGTCTTGCATTAATATATATTCGTTTTTAAACACTCCTGACGAGATTAAACATAGTATTTCTTTTCGGTAGGTTAATGTAGATAAAATATTTGTTGGTGGTGGATCTCAATAATTACTTCTCTTCTAAAATATAAATCTTCTTTATTGAAGGTACAAAAATAAGGAACATAAATTACTAAATATATTTAATTGAACATCACTAATAAATATAACACCTCTCTATTAACTCTCACCTATATATACACTCCTGACACCACCGATTTCAAGTCACAGATTATTACAATCACAGAATAAAAATAATATTTGACAATAACATCCAACAATATGTTCAGTTCTCGAAGTGTACTTTTCATAAAAGAAATATGATTGGCAGCCAAACAACCACTATCTTCTCTGGTACAATCAATCCTAATCGTGTATTTACCATCATGGGATGACTACATCTATTTTCTTGGAATAGACAGAAATAGAAGCCAATTCCTTTTGTTTCTCTTCGGAAAACAAGAGGTGATGGAGAGGAAAGAACCCATTTTATAAGATTCGAGTAAAAGTTCTGGTGATAATTAATTCCTAATCAAACAGAGTTAATTAGAGGGGGGAGGATGACATCATGATTACCATGTTGAAAGCGTCGTTGATAAACATTGTGTCCCCTTGCAAATTTCTACCTTGGAGGAAAACAATTAAGTCCCTCTCTGGAATCGGAATGTGTTCTCCTCTCTTTGTTCTTCTCTAAGAGTTCAATGGTTACATGTTGGGGAGATGACAATAGACGGCGTCGTTCTCTCTAGAGATAACGTAACTAGTAGGTCATATCAATTATGTAATAATACTAGCCAAATGACCCGGGCAACGCCCGTGTTTTACCCGATTGAATGTTTTTATTCAAATACTATTTGTTACAATTATAAATTGGCGCCTTAAATAAATGCATATATTAGTTAATAACTATAGCCTATGTGCTTTATCTGTCTATGTACTGTTGGCTTCCGTAGGCGTCTCTTACTGGGAAAAAGAAAGAGAGGATTCCATTTAGTTATTAACTAATATATGCATTTATTTAAGGAGCGACCCGCTCCAACACAATAGTTACAAAAACCAAAAAGCGAGGGGGGGGGGGGACAAAGTCAAAAACAAAGTGTCTCGCGTAGTGGTGGTGTGATCGTAGCCAACCAATAGGAGAGCGCCATTCCAAAAAAAAAAAGCAAACGGTGACAGAGATGAAGACATGACGCATGACGCTCGTAACTGTATATAGAATTGTAGAAATTAAAGATTAGAGGTACACAGTACAAGAAACTTAGCCCTGGAAGTTTTATTTATTTTATAATACAATAATTTCTTTTATCACCCGAGTACAAGACATATTGTTGGTAATAAAACAGGAGCTACAATGCCAGTTTTAGTAACTTTTAAAAGAAATAACTGTATTTTATTTCACATAAAAATGATTAAATCTTGATTTAATGTTTTACATATCAAAAATAAAAATATATATAATTAGCATTTCAAATTTTGTTTAAATATGCTTAATGTCTGTATATTTACGAAATAATTTTTATCAATTAATGATAAAATTGCAGAAAATCTATATATTTACTTCTTATTTTAGCCAAGATATTTTCTCAAAAGAAATAATATAATAACCTGCTTATACAAAATATGCATACAATTTCATATCAAGTATGTAAATTATATGTTTATATTACCAAAAGAGATAGGATAAAAGAAAAAAAAACACAAAAGAAGGAAAGAAATAAAGAGATTTTTTTTTTGCAATTTTAGCCAAGGCTAACAAGAGCTTTATTGAAGTCAGGGTTTTATTTGGTCAACAGTCCGGGAATTATATTTTATTTCTGGGCTCATAGAAGAAGTGAGTGTATTGTTGTCCAGCTGTCACGTCGCAGACGTGGTCGACTTAGCGTCTGTTATAAAATTGGTTTGGCCGGCCTTGACAACAGCATAAAAAGAACCGTTTGGTTGGGATTGGTTGTCGCTCCAAATGGAATGGCAGTGTTGCCAAGCTAATTACAACACGTCAATTAAACTGGCACCACTGTTCTAATTAGGACACTCGGTGGAGAGTGTCTTCTGCTCTTGAAGCTTTCTTTGGAAATCTGGGCTTCTGAGATTTGTTTTGTCATTTGGTACAATTTTGTTAACCTATAGAAAATAATTTTTAATTAAATTTCGAAAAATTTCACGTAATTCTCGCAGAATTGTATTTTAATTTAAAAGTTTCCGTTTAAAAATATATTTTCTCTCATTATCTTAATATATTTATTGTATTTAAAGTGTTGAAAATTTATAGTTTGGTTTTTGATGAGTTCTTTTTAACACAAGTATTAACAAGAAATATTTTCTTTTTTGAAAACTCCAAGTGGTTTCTAATTAAGAACCGCATAGCTTTAAAACGTGTATATTGGAATATTTGTAAACTCTTCGTTCAAAATTGAATAACGACTGAATAAACACAATTTGTGGTTAATATATAATTGAATGGTCATGTAACATATTTGCATATCCATTTAGAATATGAATATATTTAGCATTTCCTATGTGTCTCTCAAGTATCTTGTGAAATTGTATATCTTCAAATATTATCTCGAGGTTTAACCTTTCTAACAGAATATGTGTTGTGTTGTGCTCTAGAAATTAAATATATATTATAATATTTTTTTATTAAAAATTAAAAAGGCATATCCTAACCAGGAGCACATGTGCTTTTCAGAAGGCAGAGCGCCATCTGGTGGAACAGAAATCAAACTATTCATTGATTTAGCCTGTTCCCTGATATTTGGCCAACCCAATTTTAATAATAGAAGCTATAGAGGCTAAAAATAATTTTTACAAATGATTTAACCTCTATCAGTGCATATTAGATAGATTTATAGTTATAAAATATATTAAAATGTTAAAAAAAACCAATGCACTACAAATTCCTTTTTAAGAATGCAGCAAAAAAGACGAGAGAGAGAGAGTGACATTCTCACATAGCGCATCTGGTCAAATTTAAAAATAAATAAATTATATTTGCTTTATAAATAAAATATTCTTTGATTTTCATTAAATATTTTAAAATGTCTTCTCGATATTTAGACTATACTAGAAAAAAAGATGTTCAAGATATAATTTCAAATAGCAATATTTTAAGGAATATGCACATTTAAAAAGTCCTATGACAAAATATTTTTCAGCCTATTTTTAGAGATGAAACGAAATAAATATATCTCAAATAGGTTGATATATGAAACCCATTGAAAATATTTGAAACAAGGAGATAAACTATTTTCTATTTATTTATCATTTTTTCGAAATGCTCTACAATTATTTTTAAAACGAATTCCTTTTCCTGTAAAATTTCTTGGTTTTTATTTTTTGTCTTGACATATTTTGTTTACAACAGTGCTTTCTGTTCGATCTTTCCAAAATTTTTGTTCATTATTTTGTTCATTATCTTAGATGGCAGCGTCTTATAATTTCTGGTTCAGGGAAAGTATGAAATTTCACTTGATTCAGTTTTAAATATTTTCCTCGGAAGTTTTATTGTCTCTGTTGAGATATAGGTCTATAATAAGGGTAGATATATGTATTCTATGGACTTATATATTAAAGATTAATTAGTGGTTTAGTGAAGTTGTTTAAGGGAGGGAAATAGTGAAAACTTGAAGTTTTTACATGGCCATTACAACAATGATGATTTATTATATATTTATAGATATACATAGTTGATTTTTAACTTTCTCCGTGATATTTGGCTATTATATACAATATATATATATATAAATTTTTGCGCGAGTGTATTTTTGAGTAATACGTTAAATAGCTAATTGCAAACTGGGAATTTGATCTCGATTTTAAATTTCATAGGACACATATTTTTTGTATTAAAATTAATTAATATTTTTTCAAATTAAATTATCCTAATTATTAAAGACAAATAGCTGACAAGAATGTAAATCCCCATAAAGAGCTTTGTAGTTGTGCTATGTTTAATTTCAAACTGTCAAATACGTATATAGACAGGTGGTGGTATTAACAAACAAATAAACTTTATTTACATTACAGCTCTTTGTATCTATGGTAAAATCGACTAAAATAAACTCTTCGAGTTAAAATAGAAAAATAAAACGGAAATTGAAGAGCAATATCTTGTGAGAATTTTATTAGCAAGCTTTGTTTTTCTCAGTATGCAAAAATATCTTATTAAAACTCATCTCGTATTTTGTTTAGTTATCGAAAAAGCCTGTAGAAGGACGTCCGAAAGCTTGCTAATAAAATTCGCACAAGATACTTCTCTTCAATTTCCGTTTTATTTTTCTTTGTAGCTATAACAAGAGAACTGACCATCATTAATAATGTAAAGAATATCTTGTGTGTTCTCTCTAAAATATTCTCGTTTTGAAAATAACTTCATTTTCTCTCTCTCTACTCTTTTGTATTATTTGATTTTTACCGAAAATTTAAAGTTAGGGAACTTCAAGATAAAAAAAAAAAAAAAAAAAAAACACTTTTACAATTTACCAATCGTTTATATATCTTTACATTCTTAAAATGTTCATTTTTATCTTCTATATTATACATTCAACTACAATTCCCCCTGCTGGAATTGTTTGAGAAATATATATTTTTAAATTTCATAGAGTTATTCTGAAAAGAATTTTTTAAACTTTTAATGGAAAGGACAAAGATAGGAGACTAATAAATTCAAACTTATTATAATTATTATTTATTTATTTGTTTATATAAAGAAGGTTATAAAAGATAAACAGACGATACTATAAAAAAATAATAACAAAATTATCTTTTGTTTTTTTTTTTTTTTTTAATTTTCGTCTGCCATCCTCCTAATTATTTGTTCTCTCAGAGAACAAAATAAATGAGAAATATTTAAGATATATTCTCTTAAACAATTATCAGGGCGGAAGAGCAAATTATAAAAAGGTGTAATTAACATTTTGTCTCTGAATTACTTGTGTTTACTTATAATTATTGTAACTTTTTTTCTTCTTATCATCACATTTTAAATAATTGTTGTTAATTTCTTTGCTTCTTTACCTTCATTAAAAATATTTCCTCTCTCTCTCCCAATCTTATTTTCTTTTTCTTAATTAAATAATATTTCAAAATATTAAAGCATATATATATATATATATAAAGACACTATTTAAATATATATATATATAGATGGAAATTTTGCCGGGAGGATATTGATTTAAAGAGACAAAGGTCGCCTCTCCCGTCAAAATAGACGTCAAAACTAGACGCCATCTATTGACTATCGCCGCAACTAGCGGCCTCGGGTCGCTGACAAAGCCACAACACCAGCTTTGGAAAACTGAAAAGCGTCCACCTAGAGACCATGGTTTCGGGCTAATGGCCCTCGTCAGATCCCGTGTGGATCACTTGGAATAAAGTCCGCCCTAGACTAACGAGGGCCATTAGCCCGAAACCATGGTCTCTATGTGGACGCTTTTCAGTTTGCCAAAGCTGGTGTTGTGGCTTTGTCACCGACCCGAGGCCGCTAGTTGGCGTCTAGTTTTGACGTCTATTTTGACGGGAGAGGCGACCTTTGTCTCTTTATATATATATATTAAAAATGGCATATCCTGACCAGGAGCACATGTGCTTTACAGAAGGCAGAGCGCCATCTGGTGGAACAGAAATCAACTAAACATTGATTTAGCCTGTTCCCTGATATTTGACCAACCCAATTTCTTGATAAATCAAGAAAAGCCATCCACGAACGCGTTTCGCGCTTTTTGGCGCTCGTCAGCGTAGAGTAGGCTGAACCACTGCGACCAAAATATAAGCAATAATATGCAAATATATATGCAATAGGAAAATATTGGGAAGGCCTGACTCATTAATTGTCTTGTTATTATTGTCCCTAGTACCATACGTGTGGTACAGACCATGGTGCGGGGTAGTAAGCGACCGCTTTCACTTTAAGTGCATCACATGTTTACACAAGTGAAAAGCAGTTTGACATTTGTATTTATTAAAATACAAACATTAAGCCTCCAGGGAATTATTTACAAATCATTTATTTATAAATATCTCTAGGTTTCGGGCAAGGAAGCCCTTCTACAGGAGAAAATATTTACATGGAACCGCCAATAGAATAAGAATTAAAATGGTTCGAGTGTGTACAGTTATTTTAATGCAGCATCAGGTAGTATAAGATAATAGAACATAATCCCTGGAGGTCTAATGTTTGTATTTTAATGTTGATTCAAGGGATTATTTATCGAAGTGTGCCAGAGTCCCCCAGTGATAAACTCTTCCACAACAATTTCTACAGTTTAACCCATCATACTGATCATTGAACGATTCTGTTCATATATCCATCCGTCACTTTAGCGGATCTCCTGCTTGACGTTTATTTAAGGAAACTATAGATACATTAGCGTCTTGTATGAGGACAGTAGAACTATATAACACTCATGGACAAAACTTAAGGAAGTTGTACCTTTTTAGCATGTATATTGGGACAATAACTCTGAAAGATATTACAGTGACCTTTATTGAAGACACACGAAATAATCAAGTGTGAACAAAATTGTTTCTTTCTCCTCAAAAAACGACCGGCGACATCAAAAACCCTCCACTTCCTCCAGTTTTGTTCATGAGTGTAAAAAAAATTGAGAAAACTTACATATATTAGCATACACTATAGCACTATTTCCTCTATATCTATAGTTTTATGTGTTTTCATTTTTCCTTTTCCTTAATTAAAACAATAGTTTAAAAGCAGCCATTTTTATCACTTTTCATTATCAAAATTTCACTGGGAGAATTCACAAATTAATTCCATATTTATACATCATTCTACCCTTAATTGATCGATATATGAAGCTATAAAGATGCTTGGTAGATATCTGTCACAAATTCCACTAATTATTGTTCTTTAAGAAAAATAACTGTTTGTTCTCGACTGCTTGTATATAAGTTTATGCTAAGCCCTTCCTTTCTTCCCCCCCCCCCCCCTATTTGATACACTGTAAATATACAGGTACTATCATTGTTATTCCTGTATATACTCTACATTACTATTTGTAGAGTCTGTATAAGACCAAAAGGTCTTAATAAAGGGTTTTGTTGTTGTTGAATGGGTACTTGTATGTAAATATTCCGTGACTAGAGAACGTGATCGATGTGAAGGATATTTGTAGAAATTCCTCCATATAAAGGTTTTCTTAAATTGACACATCCAATTTGGAATGACGGACACACGAGTGATTTTAAGCTTTAATCTCAAAATAAGGAAGAGAAATAGATTTATATAACATCCTGAAACTCCCTCTCTTCCAAGACATTTCTATAAATAGAGAAAATAAACACTTTCAAATCCTTTTTTAAAATAATATTTTTCTCTCTCCAGCGACTATTTCATTTCTCGATATGTGTGAAATATTGCAGGATTTTATATATATGTTAATTCAAGAAATATATAGAGATACAAATTAAATATTGACAAAACTTTTCATTATTTTCTGTTATGTGAAAACAATTGTGACGCCAAGAGATTTGATGAAAATAAGACAATCGTTTTTGCATAATCATTTAATAATTGCATAACCTAAAGTATTTCGCTCTCTAATATCTGAAAAATGTTGGCGATTGCGAGAGATGCTCTGTTGTTAAAAGTTCTATTAATGTGTACTTGGTATGATAAGTATATATACCTTAAATTTTCAAATAAATATACTCATGGACAATTGAATATCGGGATTCAAATAATAACTATAAAAGATCTAATTTGATACACAATGACCTTTATTGAAGACACATGAGGCAACGAAGTGTGAACAAAATTGCCTCTGTCTCCTTAAAAAAATAGATGACTGGCGATATCAAAGACTTAGTTTTGTCATGGAGAGTATATTTTATTGGTAGATTTCGATTTTGCTTTTTATGAGCCTGTAGTCAAAATGAATGAAGGATACAATAATAATAAGAAGAAACTCATCACTTTATGGTATAATTGTCATTTTAACTAGATACAAGGGATTAAGTTATAGAATTATGAACTCAAGCTAGAGAATAAACTTATTGCCGACTGAAATCAACTTAAATCGGATCTATGGAAAGACAATTCAACTTGCCACGTGGAGATTTCAACAAGTTCTGTGAATAAAGTTAACTTTTTTCTTTAAGATCAGAAGTCCTTGTAAAAAAAACCATTGTCAGCTGAAGTGATCAATGAAATTCAATAAAAGATGTTTGAGAACACAAGGCTGTTATTCCACAATGCGGATATAAAATAAACAAATCTCTGGAGAGATAAGATTAATTTTTATTTCAAACATGAAACTCTTTTCTACCTCTTTGTAATTATCATTCAATATAACTCTAGGTTGGTGTAACCCGTTGTTTGTCGACCGCACAGGGATTGAATCCCGCGCATTGGGCACTTTTTATAATTGCAAGTATCCAAATGGGGCTTGGCACACTTTTAAGTGCAAAAGTCAAACTGCTTTTCCCATTTGTAGACATGTGATGCACTTACAGTAAAAGCAGTCGCTCACTTCTACCCAACATGATTATCATGGTCTTTACCACGTGTACTAGGGATAATAATAATTTTAAAAAACAGGTTGAGAAAGGGTAAACACGAGAGAAAGCCCTCAATAAAAAATATATCTTTTTTTAAACCTTGCGGTAAATTATATTTTTAAAAATTATAACAATCGCACAAATATATTTTTTAATTATAAATTCAAGATATTTTCTACAAATAACTATTTATCTATTATATTTTATATATATGTGCATAGTTTCTTGATCTCCCAATGTGAAATTCTTTAAAATTATATTGTTAATTGCATATAGGCTCTTCTGTTTGAAGTGTGGATTGTGATGTCTGTTATGAAACGTTAATTTAGGATGTGGATTCTCATCAAAAAGATTTTTTTCGTTCTGATTACCACCCACACATCTTGAATTAAACAGCTTGTATGGTGAATATTCTCTGTCAATAAAAGTCTGTGACAGTCCGGTCGCCACTTCCGCGGCGGCATGTTCTCGCGACATAAACAACTCTATTTATACTTTCAATTAATATCTGGGGCTAATTAGCTGGGAGGAGGCTAATGAAAACGACCTGTCCCAGAGGAATTGTATCCAAAAAATATCCTCCTCCCAATTAGTTTGAAATTACAGTTAATTCTTCGGATTAATCTCGAGGAATTATTGAGATGGAAACATGTGGGATAATATTTCCTTGAAGTTTGGTTTTTATTGACTTCACTTAACATATATAATATATATATATATACACTTATGGACAAAATTGAAGAAGTGGAAATTCTTTGATGTCGCCTTTTTTTTTTTAAGGAGACGGAGACAATTTTGTTCGTACTTGGTTATCTTGTGTGTCTTCAAAGAATTTCACTGCGTATCAAATATCTTTCAGAGTTATTGTCCCGATATACATGCTAAAAGGTACAAATTCCTTAATTTTTGTCCAGAGTGTGGATTTGATATTTCAAGTAAATTGAATTGTATACCTAACATATTCTAGGATAGAGAAATGCTGATGTTTTGCATTGTTCTTTTTTATTTCATGGGCTATAGACCCACACGATAATAGGGAAAAAGAAGAGCATTTATTTTAAATATTTTTAATAGAGCAAAAGTCCAGCTTTCGAAATTTTCTTTTCATTGAGCCATCCATCCAATATGTAAATAGGTATTCACTTCTATAAAGAAACACATTTCCTCTCTTGGAAAGCGTACAGAAGTGAAATTATATACTGGGATCAGGTGTTGATAATACATTCGTTCCCATTCCTTCATTTTTCAGGAAGCCTGAAAAGCCAGCTTTTTTGGTCGTTGGCTCGCACCACGCTGATGAGGGCCAACAGCCCGAAACGCGTACGCGGTTGGCTTTTCTTCATTAATGGGCATTTGGCCAATTATAGAATAATTGAGAGTCAACGATTAGTTGATATTTATTCCGATAGATGGCACAAGCCATCTGCAACTTCTAGTTGCACGCTCAAAAGATGCCTTTCTCTTAATTTTCCTCTCTTGTTATTCACACATTTATTGCAATCATCCTCGAGTTACAAAGCTTGACTCCATTTATTGAAATGAAACAAACAAAGATACATTTTTAACATATATGTTTGTTAATTAACATATATAATTTTCGATTATTTTCTCTTTTATTTGGCATATCAATAATTAAAACCTAGAAATTAATGCTCTTTTATTTTTCAATTAATTAAATATTTTTCTTATATATATATAACTTTGATCAGGAATGCAGTTCAAAATAGTGTTACATTTAGGAGAAACTATATCATCAAACTATGCATGAATATAAATGTAATTATATAGACCAAATATTCTTTAAAGTGATTTTAAAATGAAGCTATTTCTGCATTTAACTATTTTACAGAATTATTTTCATTCGAAATTTAATAATTCCTTACACGCCACAAATTGAGCTAAATTCCGTTATTTTTTCTTCAACACGTAAAGGGTTTAATACTGTCTATTTATCCACTAGAGATCGTAGATATAGATATATATCTGGAAATTCAACAACTAATTATAATGGAAAGCTCCATCTGTTCATGCGGCAATCAAGGAAGAAAGGCCACCGCCTCACCTGATTGGCTAATTTGCAATCCCCCCATCTCGACAAATGAGAGATCCGATTGGTTAATTTCCTGTTATTGTCTTACAAAGGACACACTCTCCAATTCCATACCACACGCACCTTTCAACAATTCCCTAACTACCAATTAACGTATTTTTCTGTTAGATAGTTAAGATCAGTTAAGGATCGATAGCTGATAGGTATAAATATAGGGGTGATAAATTTATCTCTTTGCTACCACACATATATACATACTAGTCATTGAACTCAAACGTTCCTCTACAAGTCCCCGTAGAAGAAAGTGTAAAGAAAGGATAAGGTTCTATAGCTAGTGTGAATATGTAGTATCGTAGAAACCCTTTGTTATCGTTTATTGATTCCTTAACAATAATATCTATTTGAAAATAGAGCAATCCATACTTAATTCATTAGATAATAAAAGGCAAATATTGGATTTGATAAAATATTTATTTTGCCAATATTTCGGCTGGCTGAACGCCAACCTTTATCGAGGCATTACATTTTTGTATTTTTGTATTTAATACAAAAATGTAATGCCTCGATAAAGGTTGGCGTTCAGCCAGCCGAAATATTAGCAAAATAAATATTTTATTAAATCCAATATTTTATTATCTAATTATATCTATATGAAAATAGAGCAATCCATAAATAATTCTTTGATTAAAAAGGTATATATTGGATTTTAAAATGTTATAACACCTTGATAAAGGTTGGCGTTTAGCCAATTGAAATATTTTGATTCAAAATATGCCTTTTTATTTAATGATATCTATATGTGATTATACTTTAATTATTCAAAGTTAGGTTATTATAAATATTAATAAAAATATTTAGTGTGTGTGATATATAAGATAAGAATTATTAACTTGCTTTACATTACATGAGCAATTTATGGTATTGGTGTACAGTCGTGGAAAATACAATAGAAAGGTTATAATCACAATTTGCCTTAATTGATATGATAACATAATTGAGGATTAACTGACTTAAGGCGTAAAAAGAATAAATATAATATTATGTATTTACATAATTACAAAAATATTTGAGTCTGCCAAAGGAAAACAAAAACAATGAGGTTATATTGTCTGTGAAACCGCGACATCTTGCGGTCGACTTTACAGAGTATTTTGATCTATAAAATTGATTTTTTTTAAATAAATAATCTTTATATTTATATAAGCATATATATATATTAAAATATGGGCATATATTTCCGCTTGAATAAATTTACTAAAAATCGAAATTTGATATTTATTTGATCCAAAATATGTCCTCATTTCAATGAATCACAACGAATTGCTTCATTTTCAACTATAGTTGATATAAATATAAATACCCAATTCATTGTGATTCATTGAAATAAGAACATATTTTAGATCAATATATATATATATATTGGCGCCCTGCGCTCCAGGAACCTGGGTTATAAAATCTATATTCACACTCCCTCTCTCTCTAAACCCGTATTTCCAGAGATTTGATATTTAAAAATTCTTAATCAATGATATATTCATCACCAAAATATGAATTGGAGTCTATACCTTACTGCGTTTATGCCATCGTTTCAATTCCTTTAGGAAAGAAAAATAATCTATACCGCATTAAATATACATTTTATTATTAATGTGATCAAACAAGGGATGTTTGAAGCATTTTAACCACGATAAGAATATATTTGAAAGATAAATTCCTCTGAGATATAAATAAAAATATGATATAAACGGCTTCCGGGGGTTTATAACACCCGAGAGCTTGAGAGAATATAATAAAAGCAAGAAACCTATCCTCGGAGAGAGGCCGTTTTTATTTTTATTTAACTATGAATGAAACATAGGTTCGCCACTTTAACCCGAAACTAAAGCTCAAAGGTTGCAAGCTTTAAATAGATACACCGCAGCTCACCCTAATCCCCAAAATTTCTAAATTCTGCAGGCAATGTCATGGTGCATGTTTTTTTTTTTTTGGAATTAAAAGGAATAATGTTACTTTATTTTTCACCCTAATCTATTTTTATCTCTATTTAAGCAGTATATTCCACCCTTCAGTGTAGACATAAATGTGCAGAATCGTCCAATACAGTATTAGAGCTCTAAAGAAAGCGGTCTGGTGGATTAAATTGGCGAAACCGCTGGGAGGGTTCACTACTGATGAGTCAATTCCTCCCAATATATTTTTTCATCGCAGTAAGGATAGTAAAAGTGTTTTATGTGTAACAGAAACTTTCAAGCTTTAATGTTTTCTATTTACTATATATTGTATAAATGTGCGAAAGTGTGTTCGAATGTTGTTCTTGCATCACATTCAAATGCTGGATAGATTTTAAAAGATTTTGTAATAGAAGTCGAATAGGTGGAATAAAACATAGGTTACTTTTTATAAGGTCCCGGCGAGGGTTTCCACCGATATAGTGAAGGATAATGTCAAAACTCGTAGGTAAAACCTACAGAATTTTAAAAAGTAATTTCAATAAAGGTGAAAATATCATGTTTCCGGGAATAAACTTCTTTTATAGCATTCTAATTCACAAATCTCTAGCTTTATGGAACGAAAGTCCTTTAACGGGATAAAACACGCTGCAATAAATCGCCAATAGTATTAAAATGTGCTCAAATATAATGGGCGCTTATAGTTATTTGAATGTCAAATTGATATGACGGCAGTTTATATTTCACTCTAATCAGGTTGGTAACTGCTAATCAAAGAATAATATTTCAAAATGAAAATAATTAAACTAATAATTAGCATTTTATCAATAATATTTTTATAAGCTTAAAAGATATATATTTAAAAAATATATTATCCACCAAAATAAGAGAGGATTATGTAATGAAAATTGGTTCAATAGGATAAGCTGAGAAAAAGAGAAAGTTTCTTATCAAAACGAAAAAAATGTATAGGATTTCAATAAATTTTATAACCAACTTTATTAGATCTTTTAACCCAGAATTTGCCATGGGCGTTTTGATCCGGTAAACTGAATATTTTACAAATTGTACAAAATCTCATTAGCCTCTCTCGCCCCAAAAACCTATTTTTAATTCAATGACACACAAACAAATATCGAGAAGATTGGGGATTAAAATGGTCAAAATATTTATTTTATATATAATTTTTTGGGATGAAAATATATTTTAAATAATTAATTATATATCTAATATAAAAAACCTAATTACCATAAACTTAATTAACTGTCAAAATTCATTAAGGCCAACAATTATTTTTACTAAAAATAATTTTATAATATAATATAAAAATGATATTATTTATATAAAGGGGGAAATTTTTCATTTTTAATATTGTAACAAAATATTTATTATGAACAGATGAAACGTTGAAAAATTAAAAAATTTTATTGGCCGAAGTGTCTCTTATTTGAAGAAAGATATCTGGTTCGTTATCCCAGTTTTCTTTGTATATTTTGGACAATGGCTATGGACATGTTAAGTCT
This sequence comes from Cordylochernes scorpioides, assembly GCA_030710605.1. Taxonomy (NCBI): domain Eukaryota; kingdom Metazoa; phylum Arthropoda; class Arachnida; order Pseudoscorpiones; family Chernetidae; genus Cordylochernes; species Cordylochernes scorpioides. The sequence continues at coordinate 18,907,961 of CP092867.1, read as the reverse complement.
TTATTTATTCTAACGCTTGAAAGCTTGCCATTTTATTGAATATAGAAACTTTTTGCATTTATTTCGATTGATATATCGTTTTAGGTGCTTTGCAATTATTTCACCATCTAACTTATTCTATTGTGTGAGAGCAGTAAGGGAGGGAAATCGATATAGTTGGGGGTTGAAGGATGGCTTATAGTATATAGTTGTTTGGAATTGCTGTTATATGTGAATGATTTTTATATCTAGGAATAGCAAGGTATTGTTTGTTTCTTTTTCGTAATTCAGGTTGGGATGGTAACTGTTGAGCCAGAATGTTCTTGGTTTGATTTTCGGCGCCATAAAACTATATCTGACGGGAATAGCGAGATTATCCAACTGTCCATGCGACCCATGGAAATTTTGGCGAATGAGGTCGAAATTGAGCTCCTCATCTATTTATTTGCCATATCAGACGCGATATCCCAGATTGGGCTACTTGCGCCTAAGTAAATTGGAGGACCTTTTATCTGTCCCAAGGTTACAATTCAATATATAAATTCCCGCTATCAATATTAAGATGCATACTAGTCACTATATTAATCTCCTGTACCAATATTGAAATCCCATGACAAAGTACAATGGCATTAATAATCCTACTAATATTAAGAATGCCATATATACCATAGAATGTAAGTCTAGATATATGTAGGTGTGAGACTGGCAGACACTTAAATACAAGAATATCAGAACATAAACGAAATGTCGACAAACAAGAGACCGCAGATCCTTAGTATATCAACATATAAACGAAACAGGTCATTCTTTCACCTCACCAGAACCAAAACCCCATTATTACTCTACCATCCCCAATAAACAACAGAGACTCATAATAGAATCCATCATAGCCAGAAAATACAATAGTATTAACAAAAGATTAGACTTTCCGAAAATGTACAATATACTTTCCCTGAGCTCCACCCAAGTCACCAAATAGAGAAAAACCCCCTCTGAAGAGATCAACAGTAAAATCAGAAGCAAACTCCAAACAATAACTACGGTTTATTTTGTCGTCCTTGCTTCCATAGTTGTATCTCAGATTTATATAGTGAATATAGTGCTTTCCTTCATTTGTAGAAATAAATAATTTAAATATGATTTTTTAAAATTTTGTACAGCATTTGTATGAAAGTATGTAAAATAGTATAACACCTATTGGCGATTTATCGTATTATCTCCAGTAGAAGAGCTTTCATGCCCTAGAGAGATCTGAATTGAATATTTTCAAAAAGAAACGTATCCCTGGAAGTTTGATGTTATCACCTTAAAACTTTTCATTGGGATTTATTCTGATAGAAAATTCTCTTGCAACGTGAACCGGATGTTATTTTACTTTATTTCTGAACACATTTTGGCTTGCATTAGATTCACTAAACAGGACCTCTGGGAGAGGCCGCTGCTTATCATAGAACAGCTCGAGGAACATAGACTCGTGGAATTCGTGTGATATTTACACAAGGACATAAAAAATGGCAAAAACAACTTTATTTCGTTTTTTTTTTAATTTTTCCCCTATATAATATTGAATTAGATATTTATAATAAATACTAAATCAGTATCATTTTTCTGATTCTATTGCAATTCAAAGAGAGCATTAAAAAAGGCTACGTTATAAAAGATAGTATAAGCAATAGATGGAGCCAATTCAATGACGATGGAGCGTATACTTTTAAAATATATGAGCGTTTTAGTTCTATTGAGAAACCTTTTATTAACACATTTCATATATAAAGAAGAAATGCTTATCCAACACATGTTTCCATCATCGATATACATAGCCTGAAGAAACTAATAAGATATACACTCGTGGACAAAACTTAAGGAAGTTGTACCTTTTAGCATGTATATCGGGATTCAGACAATAACTCTTAAAGTTACTATGTACTAGAGCGCCATCTGTTATCAAATTATAAAACTATTTTAGAGGCGTATTATTCTTTTTAAAATAAAACAATTTTTACTGTCCTTACTGCGATGAAAAAATTAAAGGGAGGGCCTGGCTCATCAGTGGTGAACCCTCCCAGCGTGAACGCCTCTAAAATAGTTTTATAATTTGATAACAGATGGCGCTCTAGTACATAGTAACATTATAGTTCTAATAAAAAGACACAATTTGATATTTGCGGAAGAGCGATTGCTCGAAGCATATTATATATTTATAATTATATTTAATTCTGCTGTCCTAAAAGCTTATGTCCATAGTTCTTCTAAAATACCCATTCCAAGATTCTTACAACGGTCACCTATAAAAGGAAGTTCCAAAAATGCAATAAAACAGCGGTATGGTAGATTAAACTGGCGAAACCGCTGGGAGGGTTCACCACTGATGAGCCAGGCCCTCCCTTTAATTTTTTCATCGCAGTAAGGACAGTAAAAATTGTTTTATTTTAAAAAGAATAATACGCCTCTAAAATAGTTTTATAATTTGAACTCTTAAAGTTATTACAGTGACCTTTATTGAAGACACACCAGATAACCAAGTGTGAACAAAATTGACTCTGTCTTATTCTTTTTTTTTTAATAGACGATCGGCGATATCAAAGACTTTCCAATTCCTTAAATTTTGCCTCCATGAGTGTAGAATTAGGTCTGAAAGGAGTTAAATGGGTTATAAAACGATTAAGGGGTTTAATTATTATGGATTAAAGATAAGGGTTTTTGTGTTGTGTGTGTAATGATTATGGATTAACGATAAAAATGATTAAGGCGAATATAGTATATAGAGATAATATATATATCTACTGCGACACATTAGAGCCTGCCGTAGAGATGACGTAGAGGTTCAAAAATTACCAAATAGAATGGTAAATTTGTTTTAAGTCTCTTTGTTTTTATCAAAATTAGCTCTCTTTATCTTATTAATTCATTTCTCTTTAGCAAAATTAATTCAGATTAATTGGAATAATGTTTAAATAATTTAATATTTGAGATATAATTTGATAAAATTTAATTAAATATATATATTGCACTGGAAACAATGCATATTGTGTCAGGATTATCTGATATATAAAACATTTTATAGATGAACTTGATTTAAAAGAAAAAAAGTCCATGTGTAGAAATTTCTATTAGGCTTAATTGGTATTGTTACCTAGTTTGTGTGCCTAATTACGTGAACAAACATACATGATTTTTGTTTAGTAAAAAAAATTAATATAATTAATTTTCATCTTTTCAGTTTATCAAATTCAATAATCCTCATAGGATGTTTGTTCTTTGATAAAATCGGAAATATTATAATTAAATGTAAATATTTCCGACTCTTTAATAATTTAATATCAAGCATTAATCCATACTAATTATTAACAAATGCATACTTTTAATTATATTAACATTATATATACTAAATATTACGAAAACAATAGCTTTAATTTTTTAATATATTTTAATAAGATTTAATGTACAACAGAATTTCAGAAAGCGAATTAAAATGTCAAACGAAATTATTATTTTTTTATTATTTAAAAAATGCGCACATTGATAGATTAACTATTTAAAAATTTACATTTCCTATTTTAAAAATTAAATTTTGAAAAATTCCTTTCGATGAATCTTTAATAGAATTTACATTTTGATGAATTATTTTCTTCGCTAATGTTGGAAATTTAAAAATAAAATGTGTTAAAGAGATTTGTGTGATTTTTAAAAATATAAAAATGTATATTTGAATTTTAAAATATATATTTTTATATGTTAAATTATTGACATAAATCAGAATGATTTATAAAGATGTATTTATACTCAATATAATTAAATTATTCAAATGGGTCAGGAATGGGTTCGTTATTCAAATCCAATTTCCCTTACTACAAATTTAATAAGCAGCCGATTGAGCTAGCCTAGCGTAATAATTGAAGAATTAATTTTTGCGAATATCATTTTTAAAATGCTCTAAATACTTTTAATAATTTTTAAATTGATTTATAATTTGAATGGATTGTTGCAAGGTGATTATAAATTTATATCACACACATATATTTTAATTATTATTTTCAACTTTTAAAATACATTTCAAATATAATTATTACTTTTAAACAACAATTTATGAATCAAAGGAGCATTAAGAGCGACTTACGTTGAGTTCATTTTATTTCTTTTTATATTTATTAATCAATATAAATTTAAAATATATTTTGTCAAAAGTTTTAAGATAAACACTATATTAGCCATCCTCTATTCCCCAACTCCCCAAAAATGATGATAAAAGAAATTTAATTCAAATAATTTAAATTTATATATATGTTTTTGACTTTTAATTAGACAATTTTAATTTATATTTAGACATTTTTCATTTTAATTTAGACACTTTCATTTTTATTTAGAAATTTTCAATTTTAATTTAGATATATTTTAAATTTTAATTTAGACACATGAGATTTTCTATATATTCTTTATGCGTGGCAAGGATAAAATTCTTTATTTAAGAGCACTTTGAAGCAACTAAAAATATTGAATATAGTTTTTACTATAAGAAAGAAGCGCTGTAAATGGAAATAGCGATGTTTGTCATCATTTTTAAATCAGGTGAATCTATATATATAAAAATGAATGTATGTCTGTTTGTCCTTTATGCCTGACCAAACCACTCATTGGATCGCCATGAAACTTTGGGAAGTTATTTAGTATAGTACTGGGAAGGTTTCTAGCAAATAAAATTTTTGAAATAACTTTTCGCCTAGATATAATCAAGATAAATATTCTAATTTATCTGTTATAAATCAACAATCTGCTCTAAATATTATCATGATGATACGATGATTTTGTAATGTAGAAAATTAGGAAAGACAAAATTCAGGATGACACGGCAATTGATTTGAGACAAGAATAATGATACAATTCCAAGGCAAGATACTATTCCTTTAACTTCCAATTACGGAGGGAACCAATTAATAATGATTTTATTCAACTTATCGAGTATTTTTCAAGGGACCGGGAAAAAATGTTCACTTTATCGAGAGATTCGTTAGACAAACCTTTACTCGGGTAAAATCCGGGCGAAGCCGGGAATATCCATTTCGTAGCTACACCGTCTCTCCAAGAGGCAGTCTCTTATTAAAGGTCTATTAGAGATTCTTTAATAGCAATTAGAATCTTCAATGAGAGACCACCAACAGGAGAAACAAGTTGATTCATGTTTTTAGGTGGTCTTTCTTAAGAGACTCTATTTACATATTTAAAATATGAAAAAATTAAAATATTTTAAAATTAAAATATTTTAAAATCAACATTTTCTTACTGTTACGTTTAATTACTGTTAATATATATATATATTATATTATATTATATTATATTATATATATATAAAAATGAATGTATGTCTGTTTGTTTGTCCTTTATGCCTGACCAAACCACTCATTGGATCGCCATGAAACTTTGGGAAGTTATTTAGTATAGTACTGGGAAGGTTTCTAGCAAATAAAATTTTTGAAATAACTTTTCGCCTAGAAATAATCAAGATAAATATTCTAATTTATCTGTTATAATTCAACAATCTGCTCTAAATATTATCATGATGATACGATGATTTTGTAATGTAGAAAATTAGGAAAGACAAAATTCAGGATGACACGGCAATTTATTTGAGACAAGAATAATGATACAATTCAAAGGCAAGATACTATTCCTTTAACTTCCAATTACCGAGGGAACCAATTAATATTGATTTTATTCAACTTATCGAGTATTTTTTCAAGGGACCGGGAAAAAATGTTCACTTTATCGAGAGATTCGTTAAACAAACCTTTACTCGGGTAAAACCCGGACGAAGCCGGGTACATCCATACAAGAATAATGATACAATTCCAAGGCAAGATACTATTCCTTTAACTTCCAATTACCGAGGGAACCAATTAATATTGATTTTATTCAACTTATCGAGTATTTTTCAAGGGACAGGGAAAAAATGTTCACTTTATCGAGATATTCGTTAAACAAACCTTTACTCGGGTAAAATCCGGGCGAAGCCGGGTACATCCATACAAGAATAATGATACAATTCCAAGGCAAGATACTATTCCTTTAACTTCCAATTACCGAGGGAACCAATTAATATTGATTTTATTCAACTTATCGAGTATTTTCAAGGGACCGGGAAAAAGATGTTCACTTTATCGAGAGATTCGTTAGACAAACTTTACTCGGGTAAAACCCGGGCGAAGCCGGGCGGGTCCGCTAGTTCTTAATAAACAATTCACATCTTCTTTTCTTTTTCGCTTAGTTTCATTTTATTTTATGTTGATCAACTCAATAGATGACTTTCAGAGTTATTTTAAACTCTTTTATTGCATTGCTAATTGTTGTTTGTGACACTTTTAGATTTGAAATATTTTTCAATTCGTCTCTTAATTTTTTTTAAAGTTATACTAGAATTCTTTTGTAATAATTTTTCAAAACAAAATCTACATCGCTTAATGACATTTGTCTGTCTAAATCCGTTCTTTCTTAATTTTAATTAGCCTTCTTTTTTATAATTTTGTCTAGCAGAACTATAATTGATGTTCAATAACTAGAGGCTTTTGCATAGTTTCGTCTTGTAAACATACCAACTTGTTTAAAGTTTCCTAATTTCCTATTTTAGTGTTGTCATAGTTGCGTTTTAAAGTACTTTTAAATAAAGATTATATAAAAATACATGTTTCTAAATTAAAATTAAAAATGTCTATATTAAAATTGAAAAAGTCTAAATTGAAATGAAAATGTATAAATAAAAATGTCTAAATTAAAATGAAAATGTCTAAATATAAATTAGAAATGTCTAATTAAAAGTTGAAAATCTATATATGATGTGACCAATACAAGCACATAATTATTATTAGGATAGTATATTAATTGGAAAGATTTTAAAATTCATTAAATTGATTACATATGTCGTAGGCGTTCAAAACAATCTACTCTATTTTTATAAATCTTAAATTTCAGGCATCACGATATAAGTTTATATTTTCGTGTTTTGTACTTAATATAAATACTTTTAATAATTCAAATTCGCTTTTTAAAACAAAGTTTATTCAATTTTATTTTTTGCTTAAATATATTTCAAATATTTCATTTTATTTTTTAAAATCGTTATTTTTATTAAATTGCTTTTCCTATATTCATTGAAATAATTGTGTAAGAGAGAGAGAGAGAAAAGATCGTTTGGCAAACTTTTTACAACTCTTCCATTGGTCGTTAAATTGATGTAATAGGGAGCAGTCATCCGTCAATTTACTTGGTAGAATTCGAGAAGATGAATGGAAGACATTTCTGGAAATGAATGGAACTAAAATAGGAAATGAAATCATCTGCTATTTGCCCCGTTAGCAAATAAAAAATCTATGATGATATTTAGATAGGCTGATCCAATAAGATAAATTCTTTTTTCTACTTTCATAAACTAATTGCTATTTTATAACTTGGATTCTTTGTATATATTTATATCATAAATTATATTTTTTAGCTTATTATTTTATATTATTTTTATATCAAATATGTTATATGGTAAAATCCTTATTAGCTAAAAATAGTTTTATTCTTTAATTTAATTGTTAAAATTTTTATTGTTTTATATATATATATATATATTTATATTTATATATATATATATATATTTATACTATATATATATATATATATATATAGTATATTTTAAACTGTATAATAATGGCACTTTTAGTATATGTCACATATCTTCCAATTAGTTAGAGCCGATACTTTAAAAGATCCTACCCTTCTATTAAAGTGTGAAATGCTCCTATTTGCTTCCACCCCCATATTTTGTATATATGCTATATCTTTATTATTAATACAGCCTGTACCCCCCCTATTTGTATTTAAACTAAAAATGGTGACGTCAAAATAAAGATCCAAAGAGTGGTCAGTCAGCTGATGGCAGCTGGGGACAGATGAGGAAAATGCCAAAGCCCAGGGACTTTTTATAGACGACCCCTGTAAAGAGGACAGGTTTTAGCAGGGGGGTCAGCGACAGTATGTTCTAGAGTGTGGTCCTCGGCAGACGGCGGCTGTCTCTCTCTCCAGGTCTCGGTGATAAGCATTCAAGTTTGTGTCATGGCCTCTACCTCTGTCCCGTGGGCTGTCCCCGATCACTCTCGGTACTAACATCTAGCCCTGCCTCTGTTTCTTGTTGTCCGCGTGTGGGAAGAACATCAACACTCGCCTCACGTACACGACTGCCAGTTTATCCATACGTCGGCATTTGCAACAATATTACATATATATATATATATATAGATTCGTTTTATCTACTACAAATATAAAATACATAGTTCTGAAAATCATTTGTTGGTTGGAAGTTGATTCAGACAAATACACACCCAGATCAGCCTATAGTTGAACTCCCGACCTTTCAGTGACTTCCAATTGAAACAAAGTTATTTAAAATATATGAACAATAATATTAGAATATTGTAATATATCAAATTATGAAACTATTTTAAACGCTTAATATTCTTTTTAAAATAAAACAATTTCTACTGCCCTTACTGCAATGGAAAAATTTACACGTCTAAAATAGTTTCGTAATTTGATAACAGATGGCGCGCTAGTGCATCGTAATATAATTGTAATATATATATATATATATGGTAATTTAAACCAACAGCCCTATATTGTATAACTACTTATAACAAGATTGTCGTGTTGTATATAGAAACACAACTATATTGCATCGCCATATGTAATGTACTTTGTACAAATTAAAGACAAATAAATAAAACTATGTAATAGATTAAGAGCTAAGTTAAAGCAAGATTGAGAAATTCAAAAACGTCTAAGATCGAGAGAGAAACCCAACAATCCTGAAGAGGAATTTAGCGAGTCGTTGCCATCAAGGCCAAAGGGTGCAGACGTTCGAAGTTCACATTCTCAGACAATCCAACAACCCTGAAAAGGAATTCGGCAGCCCGTTGCCATCTGGTCTAAAGGGTGCAGAATGCCCCAGACGTTCAAAGTTCAAATTCGCAGATGTCTCCCCCCCCTCCTCGAGAATGGTATATAAACACCTCGGTTTTAGCCGACAGGAGTTAGTCCGCAGTTAGTCTCTTCACCGTCGGCGCAAGCCCTTGTCGCTTGTAGCCAGGTCCACATCATCGCCATGTAAAACAGTAAGAACTCTAAATCTCCATCTTGCTTAGCTCAACTCCTATCTGTTCATGGAACTTTCCTACTTCAGCTGTGTCTCTTCGTTTTGTGTGTGTGGACATTCCCAAGCTTTCCGCTCTGCCTCGACCACGACTGCCTGTACTCTGTGAAAACTGTTAAAGGTCTTCCAAAGTGCAGAGAGGTACTGGAAAACTCTCCACGCCCTGACTGTCCCTCTCGGCTACTACAGGTTTGACCACCGGTTACCACAGCTTATAGCGAGAGTCGACAGGATTCTACAAGAGGCTACCAGACCTCAACTTATTACATATATATATATATATATTGTTTGTTTTGAAAATAGAGCAATCCATAAATAAATCTTTAATTAAAAAGGCATATATTGGATCAATAATAAATGATATTTTGATCCAATATATGCCTTTTTAATTGAAAAATATATATATATATATATACCTGTATTTATTAGCATCAACCACATGAGGCAATAATAAACGACCAATTCTTCTAGCCATGTATACTACAAAATGTATTCACAGCGTATTTTTTTCTGTGATAATCGTCAGAAGTAAAGAGTACGTACGGGATAGGCTTAATCTAGAGTTTTAGCTGTAGGCGACAGCGTTGCCAATTCAATTCCCCAAGTTGTTTCTCAAACATAATCCTCCTTTAAAATTCCCATCACATCAGCGAGTTAATCCGACGACGTTTAGAAAATACATTTTACACACTCACTATACACCGCGGATTTAACTTACTTCTCTTTTGTAACTTGCCATTAGGATCGGTTCTTTTGTTTGCCTTTCTTTTTTTCTCTAATCTTTGTCTATGTGGGTGTCTATTCTTAGCTATACAATTGGGTAATCTGTTTGAATAACATGTTTTTTATATCCATATGTATATATGTTATATTAAAATGTTGTTTTATTTAAATATATATTTCATAGATTCAAATACTATGTTAAATCGACCGCCAGAGGTCACGCTTCCCCTATAAAAACTCATTGTTGTTGTTTCCCCGATGGCCGGCTCAAATATTTTGTACATTATGTAAATAAGTTTTTTTTCATTTTTTATATTCTTACGCCTTAAACCAGGCATTACTTTTATCAAATTATGTTTTATATATCCCATAAGATCAATTCAAAGCTATTTCTAATCTTCATCATTTTTATTATTATACTTTCAAGATTTTAACCACGACTGCATTACCATAGCATAATATTCTCAAAAATTCCTAAATCAAGCAGAAAATCCATTTTTTTAATAACATATATTTGTTATATAAAATTTATACTTCCTATATCAAACTACTCTGTAAAGTTGACCGACAGATGTCGCTTATTTAGACTATATAAACACATAAAACAAGTTTTTGACACACATTAAAATGTTATAATACCTTGATAAAGGTTGGCGTTTAACAAACTGAAATATTGGTAAAATAAATGATATTTTGATCTAATATATGCCTTTTTATTTAAATATTTATTTATGGATTGCTTTATTTTCAAAATTACATATATGCGTGTGTAAAAAATAGTATTGCCCATTATCAAGACATAGAAAGAAAACAACAACAACGATTATTACTAGAAGCACTGGTATCATCAAAAATAAATAGCATCAATAGAAAAATTGACCTCCCAACCCAATATAAAAATATTCCAGACAAATAATCTAAATATTAATAATTATTAGAATGTAAATATATTTAATCCCAATATATATATGTTATGAATATTTTGTGTGTTGTGGTTAGATAAGGCTTGATAAGACAAAGGATCGATAAGATAAAGGGTTGAGGTGCAGTCGTGATAAAAAAAGATAATTATTTACCGTCAAGTAGCTTTTATTTTCAATTACTTGAGGAAAGATTACACATTTGTTAGTTTTCACATTATATAGAATTTATAATTTAATCCTATATTAGTGATTTAAAAGGATTGATTGGTTAACTACGCATATTTACAACAAAATTATACAACTAAAACTGAAAGTCTTTCTAAAAACGATGATAACCAAAATAAAATTATCAATGAATAAAATAAAGTATATATTTTTTAAAATATAGAAATATTTGAGGTTTTTAGATTATATAATATTTTTAGATTATATAATATATATATATATATATAATATCTATTACTTTAGCTGGAAACAATCCGATGCACGCCCGCGAGAGCACATGCTAATAACAAATTTTTCAATTTTACTATGTATAAATATTTTTGAGTTTGTACAAAGAATATCAGCCCGTTGAAGAGCAGTTAATTTGCTCGAAAGCTAGCAAATATAAATAAAAAGAAACTTTTTACCTGATTCAATTTTTACTTTTTCAAATAATTTCTCGGTAACTATTGCTCACATATTCCATATAATAATACATATGTGATAAATAGTGAAAGTGAAATTTTACTGGGATCAGGTGGATAAATTAAGAAAAAGGCATTTCCTGGTCGTGCAACTAAAAGTTGCTGATGACTTGCGCCATCTGTCTGAATACGTGATTAGCTTTTCTTGATTAATCAAGAAAGGGTATTTGGTCAATTCGGTAATTTTTTTATCAACTATTAGTTTATATATATTCCGACAGATGGTGCAAGCCTTCAGTAACTTCGGCTGGTCGTCGCTCCGGCGCTGCGCCTTCTCCAGGCACAACGCGGACGTGGCAGTGAGGCTAGCTCTGCACGCCCTGCCCCATCCAGCATCGGCACGTCTTGCATCGCCTGTGGGTCCGGCGACCTGTCGCTGGTTCACCGGTACTGGACCTGCCGCTACATCAGGCCTCTCATCCGGGAGGCATTTACCATCATCCCCCCTGACCTGCAGGGCTGGGTCTTCGGGCATGGCCTAGACGATGACACCCTGGCCATCCTGGCGTCTGCCAAGACACGCATCTATAGGTACTTCCTCGGCGCGGAACTGAGGAGTGTTCAAGAAGACCCTCTCCTTGTCTGGAGGAGGACTCTCTCAAGGTGGGGAAGCCTTACTTGCTGAAGAAATTTGTACACAACTATATATATATTCCTCTACATTTTATCTACCCTTTATTTACTATTTTATTATATATTTTTCCACCTTTGTAACAATTGATTAGAAGAATCAATAGAATTGTTTAAAGTGTCTATAACAAAACTTCTCTCTTTAATTGTGTTTCAGAACGATGGCACTGTGCATCATCCTAGTAAAAAACTTCAATATGGCAGACCATTATAGCTGGCCACCCAGTAGAATGTTGGTAAAAAGAAGAGTGGAAGAAAGGTTAAGTGTAGATCAATATAGAAACACTACATTTACCATCCAGTAGAAAGATGAGATAATAAATGGACTAAGATAGACAAAGTTAGTAAATGCATTCAGATAAAGAAAGACCGTCACAAAAATAAATGATATGATTAAAGACATCCTAAAAAAAAGATTTAAACGCTGTAATAATAAATAAAGGGATTCGAGAAATGCAGACAATTTTAAAACTAATTATTATGTTAAATATATTTACATATTTACATAGATATCGATGATTGGATTATTAGTTCAAATGTAAGTGGAATATTTCGTTTGAAAAGAGATTGCCTATATTTTTCGTTTGGTCTGAAATTTGAATAAAGAATTCATTATTACCTCCACTCACTTACATATTTACAGTCATTTGTCATACCTATTATTGCTGAAACGATCTTTCTTTCTCCTTAAATAAATAAATTTACCTTATAAATGTGTTTATTTTACAAACAACACATAAAATTTTAATCGACTTTATTGAAGTAAAAATTATTATCTTAAATACCCTCACTGTACCTCTTTCTATATAAAAAGATAAATGCAATTGTTTGATTTTGAAAACTAAAAACACTTACTTTTATGGTTGTTAAACATTATATAAAACTGATTAATTTTATTTGAAATATTGATTTTATTTGAAACTTGGTGCAACTTGAAACTTGATTGCAGAGCACCATCTAGTGGAGCAAAAATAAACTAAACGTTTATTTAACTTGCTCCGTGATATTTGGCCAACCCAATTTCTATTGTTTTCTCATGTGTTAAGCGTATTTACGCAAATTTGGTCTTAAATACCCATTTCTTGATTTTTCAAGAAGCCTCTGGGACCAAAAATATTTTTGGTCTCAGTGGTACAGCCTGCTCCACGCTGACGAGCGCCAACAGCGCGAAACGCATTCGTGGATGGCTTTTGTTGATTTATCAAGAAATTGGGTTGACTAAATATCACGGAGAAAGTTAAATAAACGTTTAGTTTATTTTTGGCATATGACATTGCGAGCACTAGCAGTCATGGGGCCACAGTGGTTTCAGGCGTCAATAGGTAACACAAAGAACGAGGCAGGTTGGATGTCACCTCAGAGAGAGAGACCAGCGCTGAAGACAAGGTCCAGGAGATCTACATGAGAGAGGAAGAGATTATCTGTTGTTGTCTATCCGTTTGTCGGTGTCCATGGCGGTCGTAAAACTTATTGGAAGTTTCCTGGGAGAATATCAATAATCTTTGACAAAATTGAACTCCTTGGACCCTACCTTGCCTTAGGTGCGGCGGACTCTCAATAAAACTTTATTGTCTTATTTGTTATTAAATGATGGGGCCAAACTGGAGTATTGAATTGTATCTACACTTAGGGTCTGTTAAACTATAATTATGTTACATATGAAATTCTAATGTATATTCAAATACATTACTATCTATATATGTATATGTGGTAATATATGTCAATATATACACTAGATATTCATATCTATCATAATTATAAATAGTGTAACAGCCCCAAAATTTATATAACATTCAACGCGCCAGCTTAGTGAGTATGTAACCTTAAATAAGTTAATCATAAAGTTAAAGAGATTCAATAACGACCCAGGCAAGGTCCAAGTGCCCATTGTCGAGATTACATCAGAAATGAAGATTTCCAATATACATGTATACAATGTATATGGCGCTTATTGCCTTAGGCTGAATATAAAAAAAAAAAAAGATTTTTTTCAAAATCAAAGTAAATTTCTCTATGAACTAAAATTCTGAAACAAATTTAAAACTGTATATGATTCACAAGTTACTAATAACAACAAAAATGTCAAAGTATAGTTCATTAAACCAATATGAATTACTAACCATTTGAAAGGTAAGTTTGTAGAAGAGAAAAAAAAAGGTTGTTTATCCAACTAAATTTCTACCTAGTAGAAATGCCATTTTCTTTGATGTGATTGCAGGTTGAGTGGGTGGTAGCAATTAGTGGTCGATGGAGCTCGGGTAGCATCATCATATGGAGCTGAGGATGGAATTGGTTATTTACTCTTCTAATGAAGGCGCAATTTCTTCAATTGGTGAACTGCTGCATTTGAAAAAAGAATTTGGATGGCTTGGCTCATCAATGATGAATCTTCCCAGGGATATCACTAATTTAACCCACCAGATCGTTATAGTTATTGAGAGAGAAAGAAATTGATATAAAAATAACATTTCTTGACCGCCCATTTTAGATAGCTGCGCGCCATTTTTTGGAACAAAAATAAACTAAACCTGTATTTAGGTTTTTTTCATTATATTTGGTTAACCCAATTTCTTGATAAATTAGGAAAAGTTAACCACGTACGCGTTTTGGGCTGTTGGTCCTCGTCAGCGTAGTGCAGGCTGTCAAGGAGAGAAAGGTTCATCCTACTTTTATATAATATGCAATTTAAGGTTTATTCTTTATAATTGTGTTTTGATGAAAATATAGGAAGAGGTATATGCTTCTATTATTGTAGAAAATATATGAACATTTTCTAATATTTTTTAATGTTCAATCCTTAAGAAAGAAACGAGGTCAACTCAGACAGAAAACAAAACTGTTTATACCTTTACATACTTTCTTCCTACTCCCATATGCAAATCAGTCTTTTTAAAAGGAAACAAAGTTGTAAAAAAATAAAAGAATGTATTTACATATTTCAGATACAACTATGTACATTCATTAAAATGGTAATTAAAGTGTTTCAATAAAACACAGGTTATACAGAGCGCAGTGATACAAGATGTATTTAAAAGTAATTATCTACACGATTAATTACCCGGGGGTAATTAGAGAAAAATGTCTGTCAACAAGTTAAATCTCGGAGGACTTAATTGTCTTCGTGGGATTACTCCAGCGATTGATTTGATTGGTTGGCGATGACGTCATCGAGGTTAGGTAAACATGTTAGCACCCTTATGTCACCCTTTTTACATAGTTACATATAATTAATTACTTGAAGAATCGCACAAGAATGCTACAGAAAGTATATCCACCAAAATGAGACAATTCTGTAGCCTTAGAAGACTAAGTCAAAACTTACGTTTGGAATGAGCAGCGATACTCTGGTCAAAAGAATCCTTTTTTTTTTTACTATTAAGATATTTAAAACACGAGAATTATTTACACTCATAGAGATAAAATTTAAGGAAGTGGATTGTCTTTTTTTAAGGAAACCTGTGTTTCCTTCTCGTGTGTCTTCAATAAAGGTCACTGTATCAAGTATCTTTCAGAGTTATTATCTGAATCCAGATATATATGCTAAAAGGTACAACTTTCTTAAGTTTTGTCCATAGACAATTTTGTTCACACTTGGTTATCTCGTATGTCTTCAATAGAGGTCACTGTTCATCTAATATCTTTCAGAGTTATTGTCTTAATACCGATATACCTTATAAAAGGTACAACTTCCTTAAGTTTTGTCCATGCGTGTATATATACGTGTATATATAGTAGATATTTAAACTATTTTTTACGCGTATGTTACTTTTTAAAATAAAAAAATCACCACTGATGAGCCAGGCCCTTTAATTAATTCATCATTGCAGAGTAAGGGCAGTTGGAAAATTATTTCATTTTTAAAAGAAACATACTTAAAATTCTTATAAAAGATTACTCACTAATGCATCATGTTTATATTTACCTATAAACTTTGGTTTATCTCGATAAACCTGGGCGAACTTTTAAGCCAAAATGTTTTTTTACGATAAAACAGTCTTATCGTATTAGGGTCGTAAAGAAAAAGCCTTTTGGCTGGAAAATGTTTAAAATAAAGCATAAATGTTATTTGTTTATACTCATAGACAAAACTTAAGGAAGTTGTGTACCTTTTAGCGTGTATATCAAGATTCAGACAATAACTCTGAAAGATAGTTGATACACAGTGACCTTTATTGAAGACACATGAGATAACCAAGTGTGTACAAAATTTCCTCTGTCTCCTTAAAAAAAAAAACAGACGACTGGCGACATCAAAATATGTAACGTTCTTAAGTTTTGTCCAAAAGTTACATTATTGAGAAATAGTGTATATAGAAAAAAAGAGATCGCGCTAAATAATTCTAATTCCTGAATATAGATGGGGCGCTTACAATTGATGATTGGCTAACTTTAAAAGGAAAGCGAGGAGACAGTTTGATGGTTTCTATAGAAGCTGATGTGTGCAATC
Source organism: Cordylochernes scorpioides (assembly GCA_030710605.1). Classification (NCBI taxonomy): domain Eukaryota; kingdom Metazoa; phylum Arthropoda; class Arachnida; order Pseudoscorpiones; family Chernetidae; genus Cordylochernes; species Cordylochernes scorpioides. The sequence goes on along the minus strand of CP092867.1, from coordinate 18,891,389 downwards.
ACACAATACCCATTAATTGATCTTTATCTTAACTTTTGCTACTGCATGCTAGAGAAGTTATATATATATACTAGCGGACGTACCCGGCTTCGCCCGGGTTTTACCCGAGTAAAGGTTTTTCTAACGAATCTCTCGATAAAGTGAACATTTTTTCCCGGTCCCTTGAAAAATACTCGATAAGTTGAATAAAATCAATATTAATTGGTTCCTTCGGTAATTGGAAGTTAAAGGAATAGTATCTTGCCTTGGAATTGTATCATTATTCTTGTATGGATGTACCCGGCTTCGCCCGGGTTTTACCCGAGTAAAGGTTTGTCTAACGAATCTCTCGATAAAGTGAACATTTTCCCCCGGGCCCTTGAAAAATACTCGATAGGTTGAATAAAATCAATAATAATTGGTTCCCTCGGTAATTGAAAGTTAAAGGAATAGTATCTTGCCTTGGAATTGTATCATTATTCTTGTATGGATGTACCCGGCTTCGCCCGGGTTTTACCCGAGTAAAGGTTTGTCTAACGAACATTTGTTAAAACAATTCTCTATAAACTTATAAAAGAAATAATAGATATATTTTGATAATTTGAAATTCGTAAATTTGAATCTCTCGATAAAGTGAACATTTTTCCCAGTCCCTGTGTGCCGTGTCATCCTGAATTTTGTCTTTCCTAATTTTCTACATTACAAAATCATCGTTTTATCTTTTGAACATTTTTTCCCGGTCCCTTGAAAATTACTCGATAAGTTGAATAAAATCAATATTAATTGGTTCCCTCGGTAATTGGAAGTTAAAAGAATAGTATCTTTGCCTTGGAATTGTATCATTATTCTTGTCTTTTACCCTTGATTTTTACCCGACAGTGACAATAGATGGAATTCCATTAATATGTGAGATGCTATCTGAAAATTAAGATATGAGGGAAAATGTTGCCGGCGACTTTCTCAAGCCAGACTAGCCCGCGAACAAACTAAATAAAGTAAGAGATTCAAAATTCCCACGCTCTAAGGGCGGAGATCAGAGCTTAGTTAAGTGGTTTCGTCAGTGTAGAGGACAAAACGTTCCGTCCGCGGTTTCATGTTCAAGTCTTTCGCGCAGTCTCTTGGGATTAAAGGATTTGCTTCAAGCGAGGGGTGGCTCTCAAAATAATAATAATAAAAAAAAAACGACACGGAATATCATTTAAAAAATCTGCGGAGAGAGCGCCAACGTGGAGATTTCCATTTGTTCGCAAAGGATTGACGACCTAAACCAACTTTTGAATGGCTATAACCTATGGTTATCGTCTGATTTCTACTAATTCAAAAATGAATAGAGGCTCTTATCAAGCATATTCAAAGGGAAAACAGGAAACTTTTATCAAGTTGGTATGCTTACAGGACGAAACTATGCAAAAGCTTCTATATTTTCTATAGCTTCTATATTTTATATATTTTATATAAGCTTCTATAATTTTTAGTATCGCATTTATATTTATTCGAATTTTATATTCAAACGATACTCATTATTTCTTTTGATTTTTATATATCGTATATATCGTCTTGCACAATTATTTAAACTTTTTTAAATAAAGTACAATACTTAAAATATAATATGTTTCTTATACAATCTAAAATTAGAAAATAAACTTTTAAATCGGTAACCTCAAGGAGATAGCCATTATAAAGCACCAATGTTTGAATTAGTTTTACTTAATATATTAGCCCTGAAAGACCCAAGGTCATCAGGCATGGAGCAGACTTTCTGCCAAAACCTAAGCCTATCTCCGTCGCAAGGTGGCGCTGCTTGCGAGTTAAATCTACAAATCTGCAAATAACTCTAAGGATATTCAAGATATTCAAGAAATTATTTTTCAGAAACCTTCCCAGTACTATACTAAATAATTTCCCAAAGTTTCATGGCGTTCCAATGAGTGGTTTGGTCAGGCATAACGGACAGACAGACATACATTCATTTTTATATATATAGATAAGCATATAACGTAAAGGTACGAAATAATAGCATTCATGTACAAAAAGAGGCGCCTCCCCCTTTAAAAATACATTAAAACAATACACATTAGTTCATTTTGTGGTAAGCAGATAAAAGAGGAGAAAATGTATTTAAAGTAAGTATTTATTAGGTAAAAGATAAGACGTTATACAAAACAAAAAAACTACATGGGGAAGATTAGGGTGGCTGTTTTTGTCTGTGGCTCCTCCAGGCGGTGGCGCCAAGAACTAAAATGACGTCACGTGTCGTCTTGCTTTCACTCTTCAACAGTTCATCATCCCGTTAAGTGGTAACGAAGAATGAGTCTCAACGCCAATTTTTACAAATTCAGAAGAAATCAATTTGTATTCCATAGTTTGTAGCCTGAAACCTTGGTATACAAATTGGCGTTTGTCTGAACTTTCCTAAACTGATGTTGAGGCTCATTCTTTATCACCACTTAACGTTCTGTAATTTAGGATGAAAGAACTAAGGTATATTGTTTTAATGTGTTTTTATCGGGAGTGGTGCCTCTTTTGACACGTATATGAATATTCAGAAATAGAAATAAAGAAAACTAAGTTTTCATTGAGAGGAAACGATAAAAATAATTTCCTTCTTTTTTCCCTCGGCGTCAATACTCAGGTGACAATTGACATGTGTCCCGCCCCCACTTGTCAATCCTGTGACACCTAATAAACTATGTGGATTAATTTCTAAACGGTCTGGTAACACTGGGTGACAGGTCTCTCTTGAATGTTACAATGGTGTAATTATGTTGAGCCATCCGTTGCGTTTCTTATTGGAGGCGAAAACTGTTAAGTTTTATGATTTTTGGAACTTTGAGAAATTGTAGTCGGCATTGAAGAAAACTGTTTCAAAAATGGTTATTCTATATCAGTCCTGGCCAACCTAAATGACGCCACGGGCCGCACGGAATCGTAAACAAGGTCTAAAAACTTTAACTATATCAAAATTTTAACTTTAAAATGTATTAAAATATTTTAAATAAAAATTATTATAATTATTTCAATATATTTTCTGTTTTTTGAATATACAGACGAGAAATGAAAGTTACAAAAGAAATATAAAGTTAAATGGCGAACCGCAATTTTTTTTACGGCGGGCCGCATGCAGCCCGAGGGCCGCGGGTTGGCCAGGCCTGTTCTATATTGATATTATATACAAAGAGTGATTATAGAGAAAATAAACTTTAGAAAGAGAGAGATTGAGATTGGAGCTACTTTTTATATTGTTTATATAAGATTATATTGGGTTAACTATACGAGGTAAATAAATGAAAAAGATTAAATAAGGATATAAATATAGATTAATATTAAGACAATATCCCTATTCGCGATAGAAGAATAAACACAATTCGGGGAGCTTCTTTTATACGAGGACAATCGTACAAGCCAGGTACTCGTAGAAGGGCATCTTGTTCGAAAGCATGTACGATCGTCCTTGTATAAAAGAAGCTCTTCTTTCCGACTTGTGTTTCTTCTTCTATAGATAAATATAATAAAGATTCTTTCCTGATTTTACACGTTTACCCCAGATTCCTTATTGGCTTAGTAAAATTAGATAAAAATATATATAAAATAATTCACATACACATAAATCTTAAGAGACAAGGGTCGCTTCTCCCGTCAAAATAGACGTCTAAAACCAGGCGCCATCTATTGACCGTCGACGCAACTAGCGGCCACGGTCAATAGATGGCGTCTGGTTTTAGACGTCTATTTTGACGGGAGAAGCGACCCTTGTCTCTTAAGATCAATTTCCTTCCGGCAAAATTTCCATATACACATAAATATACATATATAGAAAATATATAGAATGTCTTCATTGGTGGCGCCCACCACGGGAAAGACTCTGCCATCGATGGACCACCAGAGTGGGCAGGTCGATGTGATGACTGGTGTTACCCACCTCAAAACCAAGATGGCACTTGTAGATGAAAGAGATACCTAGTTCAATCCCGAGATTCTTACATGTTTGCTTCCACCTTTGACCATTTTTTTAGAATGCCGGTGTCAGTACTAGTGAAGATGACCACTCCGCGTATGCTGAAAATTCTCCCTATATTTCTCTTAAAACGAATGGTACAGAGGCAAGAGATTGTTGTTGGGAATATACTTTCTGTGCTACTCTCTATATAATAGTTTTATTGTTTAGTTATAAAAAAATGTAGTTAATTATTCTTATTTCTTATTTTTAATTATTCCAGAATTGGCCAAATATCAAAGATTAGTTGATATTTATTCCGAAAGGTGGCGCAATCCATCAGCAACTTTTAGTTGCACGATTAGGAGATTCCTTTTTTCTTAATTTATCCCCTTGATTCCAGTACAGTTAAACTTTTGTACTGTTTTTCACATAAATTTGAATATTTTTGAATTTTATTTACAATATCTATATATATATATATATATATATATAAATGAATGTTTGTATGTTTGTTTGTTTGTCCGCGGTATACAAATTCGCAGTAGTTCACTAATTCAAACCAAATTTCCATACATAGGTAAAACAATATGGGGAAGACGATAGGCTATTTAAAAAATAAATTAATTAATTATTAAAACTATATATTTTTAGTCAGAAAATGATGATGACAATATTGCTGTATCATGTTTGATTATCAGATACAAAATTATATCGGGAAAAATTCCAAAAAGCAGAGACCACGGGTGAAACCAGTTCATTATTTTGTACGCAGAAACAAAATTCTAACAGAAAAACATTCATTCGAGCAGAAAACAAAAGCCAGATCATCTTTCTATATAAATATCGCTTCTCAGACACAAAGTTTGGAGCGGGACGTTTCACAAGAGTGACATCCACGGCGCCAATTTATAATTGTAACGAATAGTATTTGAAAATCAAAATAATATAATTTTCAAATATCGTTGTGAAAATTTACATATTTATTTTTATATTGTAAAAACACACAAAGTTTGGAGCGGGACGTTTCACAAAAATGACATCCACGGTGCCAATTTATAATTGTAACGAATAGTATTTGAATAAAAACATTTAATCGGGTAAAACCCAGGCTTTGCCCGGGTCATTCGGCTAGTTGGATATATAAAAGTCTCTGAATACATATCACAACATTTCGTCATCTCAGATATTTAGAAAGATCGTGAAGAATGTCTGGTAGCTAATGTTATCTCTAATCGATGATAGCATCATAATGACAGAAATACCTGATTTAAACGGATTTAAGACCAGAAAAAAATGTGTATCCTTATAAAGTTTCAATTCGAAACTCTACACTATGTAATTATAGGAATGAAAATAACTCTAAAAAAACGAATAGCAATAAATTCTCAATAATTAATTGGAGAAAGGGTGTTGCATAATTAATAGCTTATGCAATTATCCGTTAATCGTATGGAGACAATTTAACGGTTGTCGATTGAAATATTCCCAAGTTGTTATCATCCTGACCAGTCAATGACAGGGTCATATTTCACTTTTGTTATTCATTAGGGACTTGGTTATCTTAATTGGCCCTACTATTTAGCCTTAATTAGTACTATTAGTTTCGGTTTACTAGTTAACCTATTAACACCGAGCGCCATTCTTGCTTCGCTTTCTGGAAAACGGACCTAATTATTCCATTTTATCAAATATTGCGGTTCTTTGGGGAATTCATCTAGATATGTGTTGTCCTATTTCTTCAGTTTCACTGGTCGTTGTACATCTTTTGCATAAGATCATGATAATAAGGATAATTTTGATGCTATAATGATGATGAATTTTGCATTTCTCTCCTAATTTCATTCTGGTCAGTGGTCACGAGCGAAGTTTGTTCAGCTCATTAATCTATAGTCAATAAATGGTAGCATCTTTAAAGTTATTATTATCAAATATTGTTTTGAAAATAGAGCAATCCATATATAAATCTTTAAATAAAAAGGCATATATTGGATCAAATTCAATAATTCAAAATATGTCTTTTTATTTAAAGATTTATTTATGGATTGCTCTATTTTCAAAACGATATCAACCAGTTTTGGTTATGATTGATCCAATATATGCCTTTTTATTTAAATTATCAAATATATTTATTGGAATATGGAACTGATGTTTCTATAAAATAAACACAAATATCTTTCGGAAAAGTAAAATCCTCTGCAGTAAATATGCTAATAATAAACAAAACAGCTTCCGAAGATGTGTTTCTTATTTTATGTTGTTCAAAAGTTGATATGCAAAATAGGTGATGTATAATTTAGGATAGGAAAGCGAGAATTTCAAGGAATTTATAATTCTTGCTTTCGTATTAAAAGGTATAATTGTACACTTTGTACATATTCTCAAGTCTGTTCTCTACAATCTATGCAAATCACAATTGTAGCCTGTACATTTTTGCCAGAAAGTTATTTGGAATTATATAAAATATTAAGCAACTCATTGTTTTTATTTCTTTATTGCATTTATTTCTTTAATTAAATTCCAAGACGCTAGTATAGATAATTCTAAAAATAGAGATTATTCTTCGACTTAACTATAAAATATTAATCTTTAAAATAATATTTCTATTAGAAATGGGGTTTTAGAGAGAAAAAAATGCTTTTAAATGGTGGCAAACCCTCTAGGCCAAAAATAGAAAAGATTTTCAGAGAATTTGAAAGCTCACTCGTTCTTAAATATTAAATTTAACTCTTAATGGGTTTATATAAGAAGTTAATATTTCTTTATTCTGTCAGTGATATTTGTTTAAAATTTGTTTTTTTTCTCTCATCTGTGTTTAAATATTTAGAAAATGTACGCCCCCAAGTTTTATATCTAATATACTCAGAAATATAAATTATTTTTGAACATATAGTACACAGACCCCCCCATAATAGTCATGGTGGGTAGTTAGAGACTACCCTACTCTAAGTGCATCAAATGTCTAGACATGTAGAAAAGTAGTTCGATTTTTGCACTTGAAAGAATCTACACTCATTTAAAAAACTTGAGAAAGTGGAAAGTTTTTGATGTCGCCGATTCTCTTTTTTTAAGGAGACAGGCAATTTTTTTCACACTTGGTTATCTCATGTGTCTTCAATAAAGGTCACTGTGATGATGAAGTATGAAAGGATGAATTGTGAACAGTAATGATAAACGGAAAAGTAAAAGTGTCCATGGATGGGAATCGAACCCACAGTGTTCTGCTTACCGGACAGATGCCATGTCCACTAGGCTACCCTGGACATAAAGGTCACTGTGTATCAAATATATTTCATAGTTATTGTCTGAATCCCGATATACATGCTGAAAGGTATAGCTTCCTTAAGTTTTGTCTATGAGTGGATAATATCAAATATTAACTCTCTCTACTCAACAGACCTTTTACTACAAAATTATTAAATGAAAGGCTTGGCTAGTCAGTGGTGAACCTTCTCAGTGGTTTCTCCAAATTATAATATTTCGCCAAACATATAAAACCTCAACATGAGGTGCTGCTGTGTTCACACTGGTGTATCATGAAAATATGATAGACATGTTGAATCTGTTTGGCTCTGTAACTAGGTGGTTTTTTTTTTTTTTGCTTATCCCTAGTACACGTGGTACAGGCCATGATAATCATGGTGGGTAGAAGTAGGCGAGTGCTTTTACTGTAAGTGCCCCACATGTCTACACATGTGAAAAGTAGTTCGACTTTGCACTTACAAATGTGCCATAGACCCGTTTGGTTACTTGCACTCGCTGGTGGGGTTGGACTTTGCAAGAATCGAGAACCATTGGAGCATTTTTTAAGTCAAAATAAAAAAGTTCCCAATGCGGGAATCGAACCCGGGTCGTAGTGGTCGAAAGCCAACTGTTTAGACCATCCTTCCACCGACCCCCCCCCCCCCTTATAGTATTCTCCTGGTTATTAAACTTAACACTGGGATGTTCTACAACTGATGATATTCTGCATAGTTAACATTAGCGATTTATGTTCCCCAAACTGGGATGTGTAAGTCCAATGTAGTGTATTCACAGTATAAAAATTGCACGCCCCTAATTCAGTGATACGCAATTTTTTTTTACATTGACGATACATTTAAAAAAACTACATAAAAATCATTATTGTAGAATTGGTTTTATGTAAACTCACCCTTTTAAACATGTATTATTGTATTGAGACTATTGTGTGTGCAAACATACATACACATAATGAATTTTTTTACTCGATTTCAATTAGGTTTACATTTCTGTTATATAGTCTAGGTGTTTATGAATTACTTCGGAGTTTTGTTTGCGATGATATATAAATATTTCTATATATCATTACAAACAAAACTCCAAATATATATATATATATATGATATAGCTATATAAAATATACTCAACTATATGATATACATATGATATATACTCGACACAAATGATATATATCACACACACACACAAAAGCCTTTATTAACACACACAGGTCTTACAGAGGATTCTCCTTGGGGTTACAAGACGGAGAAACCTATGAAGGTGGGAAATAAAAATGGAGAAAGATTATATACATATGGTAAATATATACAGATTATAAGAAAGAATAAAAAAATAATAATAAGAAATTGGAAATATGGATGGGAGAAGTGGAGAGCGAAAAGAGGAAAGAAAACAGGTATTTACATATGGAACAAATGATATATCATTACAAACAGAACTCCAAAGTGATTCATAAACAACTAAACTATATGAAAGAAATATAAACCTAATTTTCACAGAAACGTTTTCTTTTAATTTATGATAAGACGAAATTAGGATTTTTCTATATGTTATGTTTTAAATAGGCGATTTGAACACCATACAAATAGCCAGGTTCCATCTTTATTTCTGTATTCTGTATTTTCCATGAAAAGTAAATAATTTAATCTCTTTCCAATACCTGTTCTATTAGAGTCCCTGTGTGTGTCTCAAAATGACCAAAGATTTAGAATTATTCAAACCAAGCCCTATTAAACTTAGAGAGATGGAAGCTGCTTAAATAATCATAGAAATGGAAATTGGCAATCATTGTTAATAATTTATAACGTAGAAATTCACAGAAGAGTGATGGAAGCCCAATAAATATCAAATTATATTTATACTAAAAGCACGCAGATTATTTTAAAAACGTGTTCTTCCTTATGAATAATTGAAACAATAAAAATAAATTATTTAATTTGACCGATAACTATGGGTTTATTTTTGGGATTTAACGTAAACGAGAGCTTTAGAAACAAAAATGAATATTAATTTTTTAATTTTAAAATCGCTTTAAAGTATATTTGCCTTGTGTGGGAGAAAATATTTCCATTTTACTAAAAATACCAACATATAAAACTTACTAAAAAGAAAATTATCAAAATAATTTTATAAAATTTGAATTTGTGCGAATATTTCTAACATATTTTTTGAAAATAAAGAGGGTTAAATGCATGCTATCAAGTCAAAAAATGGAAAGGCATTTCCTGTTCTTGCAACTAAATGTTAATAATGGATTTGGCTATATATAATCTCTGATTTTATAATCAAAGAATATTCGCCAAAGTGACCTCTATTGCTGAAAATTTTCAAAAATTGCAAAGGTACCTTTTTTTTTTAAATTTAAAAAAGGCATTTCAACAGACTTTACTGTAATGAAGAATTCATGCCAATTGAATGTTTAATCAGCGTTATAATTTTCACAATTTTCAAAATGAAATGTTTTTAAAAAACACTTCATCCCAATAGATAAAAAACAGAAAAAGATTACCATTCTAAATGCGAAAATGATATCAAATAGATTTTATTTTAATATATGTAAGAATATATGAATATATTTAAATTAAAATTATACCGCGAATGTTTCTTTTAAAAATCGAAATTTATTTTCAAAGAGAAATAGCGACATTTCTAACTTTGAGGATGAGGTATGGAAATGTGAAACATGAAGAGTAATGGAGAACGGAAAAAACGGTAAGCAGAAGGGTGTGGGTTCGATTCCCGCCCCTGGACACTTTTTATTTTTCCGTTCTCCATTACTCTTCATGTTTCACATTTCCATACCTCATCCTCAAAATTAGAAATGTCGCTATTTCTCTTTGAAAATAAATTTCGATTTTTAAAAGAAACATTCGCGGTATAATTTTAATTTTCGTTTTACAATCATCAGCCGCGTTATATTGTATATTTAAATTAAATTAAAATATAATTCAAAATTGTGATTTAAAAGAGTATTTGAAAAGCACACGTGTCTAGTTAATTATACTTTTAAAAAGGATTAAGGCAGAGTGTGTGGTAAGATTTAAGTACGTATAAGCTTAATCCTCTATTTTTATTCTTTGCAAAGGATTGAATCAGTTTGTTGCATCTATCTACTCCCACAGGCTACAAGATTAAAATAGCGTTTGTGTACCGAAACATTGAGCTGTTTTATATGCAAATAAGAATTCTTCAATATATAAAACAATAAAAAGATTAATGAAAAGATTTCAATTAGCAGCTCCATAATAGGTTTTCTGTGAAAAATCCACTTTCATTAAAATTTATTATTGACCGCACATTTTATTTGGTCTTACTTTTTAAACTTTCTATAAAATTATATAATTACCCTTATTTTAAAAAAGCCAAAATACAAAATATTTTATATATTTAGTTCTCAATTATTATCACATCAATATAATTGCAAGCGTATAATACTCTTAAACTAAGAAAAAACAAACAAATAAAAAACAACATAAACAGATGGTGGAACGCGGACTTGACACGCCTTGAGAGCTATTGTAAATACCTCCGTAACTCCTATTATCGGGCGAAAAATCCCTCTATCCAAATTCAACAACAGTATAAAAGTGCAAGAAACAAATACGTCAGGGAAATAAATAAGGCTAAAAGAATGTCTTGGAGGTTTATACAGGGTATACAAAAATATTAAAAACGGTTCTAACCGAAAGGGCATTTTGGAAATCTTAGAAGTAAATAAAGATGAAGAACGATTCCAGAAGACAGTAGAACTTTTGAACAACCTTTTCCCCGATGATAGAGATAATGAAGACACAACCTTCCACAAAAACATAAGGAACTATACTTTAGGATTTCATAATAAAGAAAATATAATAATAACGCCCAATGAAGTAAATGGAATCATTGATGAGCTAAACTCAAAGAAAACGCCTGGAATTGATAATATTTCTAACAATATGATAAAACATACTAAACAACTAATAGTTCCAAAACTGGTGAAACTTTTTCAAAAATGCTTAGATTTAAATTATTATCCGAATGAATGGAAAAAAATCTGAGGTAATAATTATTCCCAAACCAGGTAAAACAGACATGAAAATTTATAAAAGCTACAGGCCCATTTGTCTCAACTCAAACATTTCCAAAATATTTGAAAAAATAATTAACAACAAACTAATAAAATTTTATGAAGACTCAAATCTGCTTAACAATCGTCAACATGGATTTAGAAGATCAAGATCTACTATCTCTGCATTAAATGAAATTGTCAAAATAGCTCTAGAACATAAAAACAAAGAATATACAGCTATAATCGCAGTTGATATAAGTGGAGCGTTCGACAATGCATGGTGGCCGATGGTGCTGAAAAGACTAGATGAGGACAACGTTCAAGCTCAATAATAAAACTACTACAGTCTTTTCTTAATAATAGAAGAGTGAGATTTAGATACTCATCAAATGAAACCCACAAAATATTAAGCAAGGGATGTCCACAGGGTGGGCCTATATCCCCTACAATATGGAATATTATTCTAAACGATTTATTGAATAACTATTCAGAATCAAACAGTGAAATCATTGCTTATGCGGATGATTTAACTGTGATATGTTGGGGAAACAACTTGACAGAACTTCGGAATACAACAGGAAAGGTCATGGAGAGAATATTAGACTGGTGTGGGAACAATAAGTTGACCGTATCTGAAGAGAAAACGAAAATCTTATACTTGTTTAATAGCAAAATAGCTGCAAAAATTCCTAACACTATCACTGCCAATCGGGTAGAAAAACTGAAGATTATGGGAATAACTTTTAAAAATCATAGAAATAAAAACAAATTGGATTTTGTGCCCCATATTGATGATATTATTACTAAGACAAATAGAGCTAGTGGATACCTAATTGGATTAACCGGGAAAGCATGGGGACTGGACAGTAAAAGAAGAATAGAACTCTATAAGACACTGTTTCGAAGTTCACTAACTTATGGTTCCACGATCTGGTACAACTTTATACTCAATAAAGTCAAAGATAAATTAAACTCTCTGCAGTACAAAATTTTGAAGTACAGTACACAGGTTTATAATTCAACATCTTCAAACTGTACTCATATTGTTGCTAGAACACCAAAGCTCACGGATTTTATTGAAACAAATTTACTAAAAATGAATATTGGATACAAAAAAATCAGATCCAACTAAAAGAAAAATGATATCTAATTTTATAAACCAGAAATTTGAGGAATACTATGGAGGTGCCAATGATAATTTCAAGGGATTCTTTGATACTTCAAGAATTCCTAACTATGTTCAACCCAACTTCTATAACGTTCAATTTTTTACTGGACATGGTGACTTCAACACATATTTGTTTAGAATTGGCAAAATTGGTTCACCTGCATGCACTTGTGGAAACGAACAACAAACCCCTGAACATCTTCTGATAGACTGTCCATTAACTTCTGATCTAAGGGAAGAAAACCAACTTTACCTGACTAATACAAAACAAGCTGCTTGCAATAAAGACCAATACATCAAGTTTAATAGATTCTGCAGGATGTATATTTTGAGGCGAAAGCGTTGACTGTACATATTTCAAGCTACTACTTATAATTGCTATATGTAAAATTTGACATTGAACGTTTAATTTTAATGTTCAATTGTATTAATTGTATATAATTTAAAATATACACGCAATTATCCAAATTGTGGATGTGGCGTGTCTCTCCCAACTGTTAAATAAATAAATAAATAGTACTCAATACTCGTCAGAAAATATTATTTTTAATACATTTTATAAGTATTTATCTTAAAATTATAAATAAATATATTTACACTATTTTGATATCTATAAAATAAAGGTTTCGATTTTAATTTAATATGGTCAGATATCTTTAATTTTATGACTTGTATATAAAATAATAATAACTTTTTGTATTTGATAAAAATATTCGCGTACACTGTTGTTGCTCGTATCTTCTGCAATTGATATGCAAGTTTTCGGATAAAATAAAAAGCATAGGTAATAAAGGAATGCGTACAAAAAAAGCTATTAAATATAATTTAATTGATATATATATGTTATGAATAAATTTGTTGTTGTTGATAAAGGGTTGATAAGACAAAGGATCGATAAGATAAAGGGTTGAGGTGCAGTCGTGATAAAAAAGATAATGATTTACCGTCAAGTAGCTTTTATTTCAATTACTTGAGGAAATATTACACATTAGTTAGTTTTCACATTATATAGAATTTATAAGTTAATCCTATATTAGTGATTTAAAATGATTGATTGGTTAACTACGCATATTTACAACAAAATTAAATAACTAAACTGAAAGTCTTTTTAAAAACGATGATAACAAAAATAAAAATTATCAATGAATAAAATGAAATATATATTTTTAAAATATAGAAATATTTAGAGTTTTTAGATTATATAATATTTTTAGATTATATAATATTTCCCCCCTGTGAAAAGATTCTAAAAAATATAAAATTTTAAAATAAAATTGGTAATTAAAATAATTAATTAAACGAAATCAATAAATCTTTAGAAATAATTAAAAATGAAACAATAAAAATCAATACGCACATTTTTTCATAATAAACAAAAGAAAGTTTGTTTACAAATAATTTATATAATTATGAAATTATAATAAAAGTATATATAAGAAATATTAATGAGCGAAATATATCAAAAATGTATATGAAGCAAAAAAGGTATTTAAATTTGCGTAATTGTTACATTATGCTAGGTACACTTCAAAATATCAAAAGCGTAGAAAATGTTATTTTTATATGGTTGAGTAATGAAACGCTAATAGATGTATGGAGTGACATTAAGTTATTTGTGAAGGCTTAAGAATTGGTGCTGATATTTGTTCTTCATTGTCCATGTCCAAAATATGGCCTTCCTGTAAAAAACATGGTTTATCATCAATATCTATTAACTTTGTGTTAGAATTTTGGTTTACTATAAAGTCATTTTCTATGTTATTGCTATAGTGAAGTAAAAAATCTGTTTCTGGATAAAATAATTTAAGCTTATTTGAGTGTATAATTTCTGTTTGTTTTCTTTGGGGTATATTAGGCTTATCTATTTCATATGTGACTGGAGAAAGTTGTTTTAAAATTGTAAATGGGCCTATATATCTTTGTGTTAATTTACCAGTGTTTGGATAAATAAAGGTTTTTACTAATACCTGATCTCCTTCTTTAAAAATGGGTTCTGGGTGTTTAATATCATAAAGTTGTTTGCTGTGTTCATGGGATTTTATGGTTCTTTCAATGGCTAATTTTCTTGCCTTTTCTATTGGTGTATGTGTTTCTGTGCAATGTTCTATATACTGTGGTTGTATTCCATAGTATAAGAATTTAGGTGTAAAGCCTGTTGTGGTATGTACTGTTTCATTATAGCTTTCAGTAATTTTAGGAATATATTTTGTCCAAGGAATCTTTAAATTATCATTATATTCACATCTTAACCTATTAATGATAGTGGAATTTAGTCTTTCTACTTTTGCATTTGTTTCTGGGTGATGGGAACTGGTGAGTAGATGCTTAACATTATTTCTATCTAAAAAGTGTTTAAATTTTCTGCTAAGAAAAGCTGCATTTCTGTCAGTTATTAATATTTCAGGTTTATTAATTTGGAATAAATTTCTCAAACAAGTTATATAAGAATCAGTTGATACAGATTTTGTTGGAAAAGCCCAAAGGAATCTACTATGGTGATCTACTATCATATGGATACTGTGTCTAGTTGTCCCATAATTATGTAACCCGCCCAATGTATCTAAAGAAAAAATGTGATTTGGGTGTGTAGCTATTGGCATCTGTTGTAGTGGTCCATAAACAATTCTGTTATCCCTAGACTTGTTAAACTGGCAAGTTTCACAATGTTTGGTGTAATTAGCAATATCCCTAGACATATGTGGCCAATAATAGTGTGGAGAAATTATTTTAGTCATTTGAGTTGTTCCAATATGTCCATGCTTTGTATGTACTTTGCTTAATAATTTGTGTCTTAGTGTTTGTGGTACATAAGCTCTTTTAAAACCCTTTCTATTTATAATGTAGAGGCCATTTTGAATTTTAATTTTAGCACTACTAATTTGTTCAGTTGATTGGTGCTCTTTTAACTCATTATATGTTAGGTAAAATGAGACAGGTGCTCTTGACAGCATGTCTGCTTCTATATTATTTAATCCTTTAATATGTTTTATGTCAAAGCTATATTGAGATAGGATTAAAGACCATCTAAATAATCTACCTTGTGGGTTTTTTACATTTTTGATCCATTTTAAAGGTAAGTGATCTGTGTGCAAAGTAAAATGTATGTTGTGTAGGTATGTGTGAAATCTTTGTACTGAATTAATGATAGCTAATGTTTCAATTTCTGAGGCAGTATAATTCTGTTCATATGGGTGAAGTTTTCTTGAAAAGTAACCTATGGGGTGTAAGATGCCTTGTTCATCTGGTTGTTTAAGAACTCCTGCTACTCCTAGACTTGACGCGTCTGTGAATAAATGACATGGTTTTGATGGGTCATAAATATATAGTACAGGTTGTGATATGAGTGAATTTTTAAGTGTTTGGAAGGCTTGTTCATGTTTCTCACTCCATAGCCAAGGAGCATTTTTTAACAAAAGTTCATTCAAAGGTGCCCTAATTTGCGCATAATGGGGAATAAATTTATTATAAATATTTATGGTGCCTAAAAATCTCTGTAAGGTTTTAATATTATATGGTCTATTTAATTTTAAAATTGCTTCAATATTTGTGTTATTTGGTGTATATTTTCCTGAGTTAATAGTGTATCCTAAAAATTGTATTTCTTTTTGTAAAAATTTGCATTTATTGAGATTCAGCTTTATATCCTCTTGTTCGAATATACCTAATATGTCATCTAAATGCTTAATGTGTTCTTCATAAGTTTTAGAGTGTAAAATAATATCATCAAAATAATTTAAGGCATAGTGTATATTATGCTTAGTGAAAACTGACTTCATAATCCTTTCAAATTGTGAAGGTGCATTTTTTAGACCATATGGAAGTCTGTTCCATTCATAACATCCTAATTGTGTTACAAAGGAAGTTTTATGTCTATCCTTTTCATCTATGGGTATATGCCAGTATGCATTTTTAACATCTAGAATAGTATATATTTTTGACTGTGATAACCTATCTATAATTTGTTCTATAAGTGGAATTGGTGTATGTTCTGGAACTGTTTTTTGATTAAGTTTCCTATAATCTATACAGAGTCTTGTGGGGTGATTTGGGGCATCAGATTTCTTATTCACTAATAATGCAGGAGAACTATAGGGGCTAGATGAGGGTCTAATAATATCATATTTTAATAATTCAGTTATTTGTTTTTGTATTTCAGCATTATTGTAAAAAGATGTCCTATATGGCTTTTGTGCTATGGGAATATTATCTAAAAGAGATATGCAAATTGGGTTAGTCTTTATGTGTCCTATATCAAAATTGTGCTTAGAGAAAACATTCTTATATTTATGCAATATATCTGAAATTGTTTGATTAGAGAAATTTGGATTAATATCTACTTTACTAAGGTCTAAATAGGAATTATAATTTGTTATAGAGCCCGGTTGTCGCATACTGTGAAATGAGTTAAAATCAATAATGGGATTTGAAGTAGGATCTATAAGTTTAACATTTGCATTTGGTATATCAAAAGAATTGAAATTACACAATGGGTTAATATTTAAAAGAGATGAATTTTTAACATAGTATGGGTCTGGAATACATAGGGTAGTGGCATATGACTTCTGATTATCAGTTTTTGGATTAAAGGAATACAAGAATTTATAATTTTGGAAAAGAAGGTTTTTTGAAAAATCTATTTGTAACTTAAATATATAAAATGTTGGTAAACCTAAAATAAGATATTCTATTGGAGTATCACAAACAAACATTTCTTGATACCTTGTAATTTTACCTAAGCTAAGCCTAACTAATATTTTGTATAATGGGTAAGTAAATCCTTCTACCTGACCTATTCTTTCTTTTGGGGAATTATCTAATATTTTATAATAAATATGATTTAAGTATTTTAAAGGGATAATAGATATGGATGATGCTGTGTCAAGTACACAGGGTAAGGATATTTGATTTATAAATACAGA
Source organism: Cordylochernes scorpioides (assembly GCA_030710605.1). Classification (NCBI taxonomy): domain Eukaryota; kingdom Metazoa; phylum Arthropoda; class Arachnida; order Pseudoscorpiones; family Chernetidae; genus Cordylochernes; species Cordylochernes scorpioides. The sequence goes on along the minus strand of CP092867.1, from coordinate 18,874,080 downwards.
AAATAATAATAATGTTCTACCTGGGTTGATGCGCTTCGGATGATTATTGTTCTTAAGTGGGCAGTCTCTATGGAAATGGTACTGGTTGGGTAGCTGGTGAGATGCACATATCTTGCAGGGGTAGGGTGGTAAATTGATTGTTCTACTGGATGCTTCCTGGTGATGAGCTGTGGTTGATCTTGGAGATGACCTTGGAGGTGGCTGGGATTGTAGACTTGGAGGAGAGTTGGGGTTAAGCCTTGACCTTGCTGGGTAATATGATCTAGTTTGAAAATTCTGCCTATTATCATTACTTGTGGATGGTTGCTGATTATCTGAGTTATATTTACATTGTGGTTCCTGTTTTTCTTGATTGGTAGAGTATTTTAATTGAGTGGTTATTTTAATCCAATCTGAGGTTTCCTTAACTCTTGCTGCAATTAAATATTTCTTTAGGTAATTTGGCATCCCATCTGTAAGAGCTTCTAATAATAGGGGTGTATCTAAATTAAGTTTTTTTGCTAATGAAGATTTTTCTTTAAAATAAATATCAAGATCATCTTTATCATTATATTTTAAATTTAAGAATTTACTAAATAGATTAGAATCTTTAACTGTAAAATATGAAAGTACTTTTTGTTCTAGTTCCCCCCAATTATCTATATCTTGTAATTGTTCTATATAAAAATTAAAAGCTTCTCCATCAAGATAATTTGAAAAATTCTTTAGCTTATAGTCTTCATCAAAATGGTTTTGTTGGCATTTTTTGTTAAAGAATTTGAGCCAAGATATTATGTCTAAATTTTGACCATTAAATTTCGGTATTTCTATAGTACTTGGATTAGGCGTCATGGTGTGTTCTACATTCCTTTGTTTGCGAGACATTTTGTAAAAATAGTTTTATAAAATTTGAATAATTTATAGAGCAATTGGGTTGAAAATTCAGGTAATCCTGTCGACTTATTGTTATGAATAAATTTGTTGTTGTTGATAAAGGGTTGATAAGACAAAGGATCGATAAGATAAAGGGTTGAGGTGCAGTCGTGATAAAAAAAGATAATGATTTACCGTCAAGTAGCTTTTATTTCAATTACTTGAGGAAATATTACACATTAGTTAGTTTTTCACATTATATAGAATTTATAAGTTAATCCTATATTAGTGATTTAAAATGATTGATTGGTTAACTACGCATATTTACAACAAAATTAAATAACTAAACTGAAAGTCTTTTTAAAAACGATGATAACAAAAATAAAAATTATCAATGAATAAAATGAAATATATATTTTTAAAATATAGAAATATTTAGAGTTTTTAGATTATATAATATTTTTAGATTATATAATATATATATATTGAATATATGAATAAATAAGAGTTATATAAGAAAAAAATTATGTAGTTCATCAGAAGATATATTAAAAGGTATTTTAAATATATTTTATATAAACGCATGCTTTTACAAAATCAAATAATATAGTATATAGCCAGGCCCTACCATTATTTTGTCATTGCAGTAAGGGCAGTAAAGAGAATTATTTTTTTAATTAAAAAAAAAACGTACGCGTTAAAATAATGTTAATTTCTTATAACAGATGGCGCGGTAATGCAACATGCTAATATTATATGTATAATATCAATATACTGTATATTTAATAATTTAGATAAATTTGTCCAGTTCAAATGTGATTTCGAAAACTTATTTCGATTTCATAAATGTGTAGATAAAGATCTGCCATCTAAAATGCTCATTTGACCGTTAAGAATAAGCCTTTTTTGTTTTTAATTTAGATATATATATTACATTTTTAAAAAAGATAAGATTTCTGTTGTTTTGGATCATCTTGATGATTATGCTATGGTGGTGCAGTCGTGGTTGAATAATAATCTTGATAAAAATATAAAGTCTTGATTAGAGATTTCTTTATTGAGCTGAGGTATGAATACTTATGAAAAACATAATTTTGTAAAAGTACTGCCTGGCTTAAGGCGCAAGAATAAATAAAACAAAATATTATTTACATAATGTACAAAATGATTTGTGCCGGCCAACGGGGAACAACAACAATGAGTATTTATAGAGAAAGCGTGACCTCTGGCGGTCGATTTATACAGAGTATTTATATCTATGAAATTATAATTTTTTTTAAATAAAATATTTTAATATAACATTTTAAATAATATCTTAATATAACATTTCCCCCCTGTGAAAAGAATAATATGGGTACAGAGAAAAGTGATAAAAATATAGTTTAAAAATGGTAAAATGATTAGAAAGAAATTAACATCATATAAAGTATGAATGATGATAAAATGTTCGGGAGAAAGTGAAAAATAAAAATGTGATATTCCATAATCATATTGGTTTGTTGTTAACCAATAGAGACAGGAAATTACAAAAATGATAATGTGAATAATGATAACAAAAATGTGGTGAAGAGTGAAAATGTGGTTGATTGAAAATTGTGGTGAAGAGTGAAAATTGTGGTAAAGAATGAAAATTGGGGTAAAGAGTGAAAATTGTGGTAAAGAGTGAAAATGTGGCAAAGAGAAAAAAATAAATTGGTGTTCCATCATCGTATTGGCTTACTGTGAACCAATAGATTGGAAATAGACAAGAAAAAATGATACACATAATATTAAAAATGAGGAAGGCAAATAAAATGAATAATAATTAGAACAAAATATATAAATTAAAAATATAAATGATAGCATTGGAAATAAACATTATAAAAATAATGGTATTAGTAAAGAATAGGTGGCAACATTAATACATTGGGTGATTATAGGGGAAAAAAAGGCAATCGTGAAAAAGCAATAGATTGTGGATAAAGTTTATGTACAAAAATCAAATGTAAAAACAGGTATGAACATGTAAGGATAAATGAAATTAATGGTAAGAATAAAAAATAGGCATTGAAAAAAAAAAAAGAATCAAGGTGAACAAAAACAAAAGTTAAAATTTACATATGTTGGTCTCGCTAAATTTACATATTTGCAGAAACGTTTTTAGATAATAATTACATATGAAATAAATAATGGAGTAAAAATGCAAATTTTAAATATAAGAACATTGTGAAATAAGATTAAATAGGAAAATATCAAAATCACAAAAGTTAAGGAATTTTAAATACAAGATAGAATTGTGAAGCTATAGGGTATAGTGGTCATATGATAAACAATGTATAAGATAGTTTAATAAAATATTGAAGATGTGAGAAATAGGTAATATTAATTTTGTTGTTGTGTTCCCGGCCAACCGTTTTACATTTGGAATTATAAAAAATGGTGAAAATGGTCTAACTTGATTGCAAATATTTAAAGGTAATATGAAAGTTGAGATATATTATATTTAGGTACATATTATGCAACGCAAAATAAGGTGTAAAGGGATTAAAAGTTGTACTATTTGAAAGGCAAAAACAGCTATGGCAAAATTGATATCTAAGAATGATTTAATAAAAATGAAATAAATATAAAAAAGCGATTGTAAACCATTGTAAACATGAATGAGAATTAAAAAGTTAAACTAAAGGTAACTGCGAAAAATGGTAGATACAAAGTACCTTGAAGTGGATGATAGGCTGGATTTGAAGATCTCGGGCGATGGCTGGTGTTGGGCGGAAGATGTGATGACTGGAGTTGGCTGCTTGAAACTGCTGGATATGGTAGGAGATGGAGATGTTTGATTGTAGAGGCTATGTTTGCTTGTGGAGATGGATATTTTTGCTTGTGGAGATGGCTATGTTTGCTTGTGGAGATGGCTATGTTTGCTTGTAGAGATGGCTATTTTTGCTTGTGGAGATGGCTATTTTTGCTTGTGGAGATGGCTATTTTTGCTTGTGGAGATGGTTTTGTTTGTTTGGAGATGGCTATGTTTGCTTCAAGATGGCTATGTTCGCTTGAATTGGTCTATGTCTGATTGAGGATGACTATGGTTGTTTGTGGGTGACTATTTTTTGATGGAGAAGGCTATTTTTGATTGGAGTAGGTTATGTTTGATTTGCATAATTAAAATGAGCCATGTTTGGTTGTGGAGAGACATGTCTGCCCAAATCGGGCTATGTCCCCTTAAAGTAGGTTATTTTTGGTTGAAATGAGCTATTTTTGGTTGAAATGAACTATTTATGAGTGAAATGAACTATTTTTGATTGGGAAAACTATTTTTGATTGGAAGATTTGCATATTATAGTTTGAAAAATTTTGCTTTTGGGATATTGTTCACACAAGGTTCAGATATCCTGTCGGCTAATATTATATTTAAATAAAAAAGAGATTTTCTGCTTGTATTTTGATTGTTTTGAAGATTATGCTATGGTGGTGCAGTCGTGGTTGAATAATAATCTTGATAAAAATATAAAGTCTTGATTAGAGATTTCTTTATTGAGCTGAGGTATGAATACATATGAAAAACATAATTTTGTAAAAGTACTGCCTGGCTTAAGGCGCAAGAATAAATAAAACAAAATATTATTTACATAATGTACAAAAGATTTGTGCCGGCCAACGGGGAACAACAACAATGAGTATTTATAGAGAAAGCGTGACCTCTGGCGGTCGATTTATACAGAGTATTTATATCTATGAAATTATAATTTTAAATAAAATATTTTAATATAACATTTTAAATAATATATCTTAATATAACATATATATATTTTTTTTCAAATATTAATTAGGTATATGTCATAATTTGTATATAATTAAATGCAACCCCGACCCACTATGTATGTACCCTGTATGATTTTCAAAGATTTAATAAAAGAATAAGGTAACTGGAGGAAAGAAAGTAACAAAAGACATAGGAAGACGTCGCAGTTAACCTTCTGACCCCAGGTCCCTGCGAGCTAAGTTTAAACCGACACTTCCTGGAAAAACAGGACGTATCTAATGACCAGAAGTTATAAATGTTAAAGCTAACATTCAATACTTCCTGACAAAGCAGGACGTATTTTGATAACCGCGGAAGTAAATCGAGTCGAACAAATAAGACACTTCCTGACCCAGGCCGGGCGTAACTAACACCAAAGGAAGCCGCCGGCCCATCAGAAGACAGCACCTTAAGTAGGTCAACCAATAGGAAAAGAGCATGTGACATCTCTCGACCAATCAAAAGACAACACCTCAAGTAGGTCAACCAATAGGAAAGGATCATGTGACATCTCTCGACCAATCAGAGAGAAACTGAGGCTTGGTGTTAAATCGGAAAGCAAGAATGGGTAGTTACGCTTGAGCTCTCATAGGAACAACACCTACAGGGTTCACTGGCTCTCGCCGAGTTCGGACAGTGCTCCTTCGCTTCCAACAAGGTAACATCTACTCTAGAGATATCTCTCTCCGCTCATTTCATCATCGCCATGTGATCAACTAATTAATAAGTCAAATCGTCAAGTCAATTCTCAAGCTTTCTTCCCTCCAACACAGTTGCCTCTTATTTTCCAACTCAATCACGTGTCCTGATTATTCCTAACTGTATGCTGCAACTTCCACTCAAACGACTGCGCTTCAACCAAATCTCACCATTCGCATCCAACAACAAGAAACCCCGCAACGATATTGCCACAGAACGGTTAAGTCGACAGGATAGTGAGATGGAATTAAATCAGGATCCCACAGGCGTAAAGTCAGACGGTCCAACGGAAACAATGGAAAGAAGGCAAGAAGTAAGAGAGAGCGAATCGGCAAGAGAAAGACAGGAGGTGACCGGCCGAGAGACAACTGCGCCCCTAGCGGACGCCATCAACCAACTGTCAACATTCCTGACGCGAGTAAAAATTTCTGATGGAGCGGAGTCGGCGATCCCACCTTTCGACGGCGCATACAGCGCGACACAGTTTTTCCAGACGTTCGACCGAAAAATGGAAGACGCATCCATGGGAGAACAAGAAAAATTATTGCGCCTGCCAAACTACCTGGTGCGACAACCCCTGGAGCTCTTCAGGAAACTTCGGCTGGCCGACCGGAGTTATTTCCAGGTGAGACAAATCCTCCTAGATCTCTACCCTGAGTCAAGCGAAGCATCCTTTGCGAAATATTTCGCCATGAAACTCACTGGACAAACCAACTTAGAGACCTACTACCGGGAAAAAACCGCCATGGGATTGCAACTAGGACTTCCACAAGAGGTGATCCTCGAGACGCTGACAGAAGGACTGCCATTCAACGACCAGCGCCTAGTCCGCGTAGTGCCTCCCGAGAACCTAGGAGAGTGGTTCCGACTGGTACAGCGGATCCACGGGCCCAGTGTACCGGCAACGCGATCCAGAGAAGATCAACCACCCACAATGTCGGGTCCGTACCACAGCACATCCCGACGCCCAGGTGCATGGAATGCACCTCTTCCGCCGTCCAACTGCAAGTTCTGCGGCGCGAGACACTGGCACAGCGAATGCCGACGTCGACCAATCCCGACGACCCACGAAAAAGTCCGGACAGTGCAAACGGTCCCAAAATCACCAGTTCCGACTTCATCACAACCAAGTCAAGCCAGAGACACCTCAGCCGGACAGCCCTTTCGAGACTGAGGTAGGATCCCTAAACCAACTGACTGTCAAACTCTTTCTAGCCCCTAATGTATCATGCCCCTTTTTAATTGATACAGGCGCCAGCCTGAGTATAGTGCCATATAATATTTATCATATGCTAAAAACCCACCTGCCTAATTTAACCCTTGAGGGACACTCACTACACCTCCAAACCCTAAACGGATTTGCAAAAACCATGGGTAAACTATCTATCCCACTGACAATAGGACAAATATCACGAAAGGAGTATTTCCATGTAGTGAATGCACCATTGCCATTCGGAATTCTTAGTATCAATAGCCTCCATAAATTCAGATTAACCATAGATTTTAATAAATGCACTATACTCCAGCTGGGCGCCCCATTGTCTACCCTTTCCTACCATTTTAATCATGTGTCCAATGTATGCACGTACTGGCAATGTCAGGCGATGTCACAAAAAATTTTCCCCACATCCCAACTATCCGCCTATGACAACCATTGCGTGCATTCATTGAGAAAACCCCACTTATCTACATGCCCCTTTTTCACTAAAGCCAATTGCCCTTTTTACATGCCCTCAAATAATCAAACCACAACAACTTCAACTTATGAACCTGTCCAAAACGCACCCACACCGCGGGATAACTCGCATACCAAAAACCTAGGTGATCACACACCGTTACACAACTCTCACATGACCAACCCACACAACGAACTCGACACTCACACTAATACACAACAAAACCCTTTACCCCATGCATACTACAACACAACACCTAACACTCACTATACACCACAGTTCACAACACTTCTACAAAGGTACACTCACATTTTTTCACAGGACAAATTCAACGTACCATGCTTACGTATTCCACCAGTAAAAATACCCACGAATTCCAAAAAAATAATCACCATACGTCCATATCGTGTTCCGATATGTGACCAACAAGAAATCCGTAACCAAATACAACAAATGCTGGAGAACGGCATCATAGAGCAATCTTTTTCACCTTTCTCGAGCCCTGTCACCCTCGTCACTAAGCGCGACAAAACCAAACGGTTTTGTATCGATTATAGGAAGGTGAATGAGCTAATCAGCTCTGATGTCCATCCCCTCCCGAGAATCGAGGATATCCTAGACCGCCTCGCACAGGCCAAATATTTTTCCACGGCCGACATATCCTCTGCGTATTGGCAAGTCCCAATACACCCCGATTCTCGACCACTGTTAGCATTTGCCACCTTTGAAGGATTATACCAACCCACTCGATTACCTTTCGGGTTAAAAACCAGTCCTCAGATTTACGAACGAGCCATAAGTCAGGTCCTACAGAGACACGGACTTGACTGTGTGGCACATTACTTTGATGATTTCATCATTTACTCCAACACATTGGAGGAACATCAAAACCACCTGCGACAATTTTTCGCCTTTTGCGAAGCGGAGAAGTTACAACTTAACTTCGCAAAATGCGAATTTTTTAAACAATCCATAAATTTTCTAGGTTACACCATCACAGCTGGTACAATTACACCACTTACACGCAATACCGACATCATCCACGCCATTAAACAACCACACAACCGAAAAACACTACAATCCTTCTTAGGCGCTGTGAACGTCTATAACAAATTCATTCCGGAATACGCTCGCTTGCGAGCACCACTCAACAATCTCCTCAAAAAGGACGTCGTGTGGAACTGGAATAAAGCTTGTCAAGAGGCGTTCATTGACCTGAAAGGAAACCTCACACAACACCCCATTTTACACCTTTACAAAGAAGGTCTGCCATGCCAAGTGTATTGCGATGCATCCACCCTCGGTATAGCAGGCATTCTCAAACAAGTTCACCCTGACGGAAACGTATATCCAGTTCAATATTTCAGCCGAACATTGCGCCCACACGAGAAAAACTACTCCATCTCTGAACTTGAGTGCTTAGCAATCGTTGAGAGTGTGGAGAAGTTTCGCATCTATCTTATGGGCAGAAAATTTACAATATTTTCTGACCATCACGCATTGCAGTGGTTGAAAACCATCAAGAACCCGTCCGGTAGACTGTTTCGATGGAGTTTACGACTATCGAGTTACGAATATGAGGTCCGCTACATAAAGGGAAAACTACAATATGAAGCAGATCTCTTGTCCCGTAACCCGTTTTGTGGATTCTTGGACGCCACCCTTATCAAGACCCACCAATCTCCTCCATCGAAAGAGTCTAGTTTGACCATTGATCATAATGGATTACATACAGTTTCCCGAAAAGGTGTAACCAAGATTATACTTCCAAAACCACTCATACAACAACTCTTACAAACAGTACACACACAATACAATCACCCCGGTATTTCCCAAATGTCACGAATTATCTCCACACAATATTACTGGCAAGGTATGTCAAAAGATATTAAACAAAAAGTTAAGACCTGTCCCACCTGCCAATTAACAAAACGTCCAGTAGGACCCACTTACGGAGAATTAAGTCAACCTCCGGAATCTAAAGAACCCTTCGACCTTTTATCTCTGGACACCATAGCAGGATTTGCCAAATATGGCAACACCAAGATATACCTCCATGTGGTAGTCGATCATTTTTCACGCTACGCGTGGGCTTTTCCATCTAAATCCACCAGTACCACCACCTACCAACAGGTACTTAAACGAGTATTCCAGGATGGTTCTCCAAAACGCCTTCTTACGGATAGAGCCCCTGCCTTCACTTCACCCAAATTTCGTAGTTTTCTACTTAATAGAAACATTCACCCATTGCTCACAACCAGCAACAATCCACAGGCCAACGGTCTATGTGAACGCCTAAACGCCACCCTCACGGGAAAACTTAGGTTATTACACCTAGAAAATCCTAAGGTCGCATGGACCAAGTTGGTCAAGAAGGTTACACTTATATATAACAAGACACCCCACTCTACCACAGGTTTTCCACCCATATACTTAATGTTTGGTATCCTACCTCCAGAAATCTCTAATCATAACACACCGTACCCAGATATCGACAAAGCTAGAAAAATTGCACACACACGCACACAAAACAAACATTTACAAGACAAAAACACTTATGACCAACGACACAAGCAACCACATTTCGAAGTAGGTGATCTAGTATTAGTAAAATTATATCACCACCCAAATACAGGGAAACTTGCGCCATATTTCACAGGACCTCACACAATATTAGAAATTATTTCACCAAATGTGGTCCGCATAGATCGACCAAATCAACCACTTCAAAGAGACACTGACACAATCCACGTCAACAAACTTAAACTGTATACAGAAAAAATCCATTATATATCACCACCCGCCGTTAGCACCTATCATATAAAGCACAACCCCAATTATACGTTCCCTTTCAAACATTTAACACCCGAATTATTCCCAACAGAGTCATTATGGTTCAAACCCACCAGCAGCGAACCTTTCAGGCATTTAGACCCTGCCATTTTTGCAACAAGACGATTTACATCACTCTTCCCCGATGTTAAAAACTGCAAACCTGACAACCAGCTCAATCATATCACACCACCCCCTAAAGATATCAAACAGGAGAACTACGAACCTACCAATCATTCAAATTCTACAATTAATAAGGTTCAAGCAAATATTTCAGAGTCCCCAGTTACAAAAATATGGACGAACATGGGACAATATCCTATATTTCACCTGATTTTTATCCTTTGTTTATTAGTTCTACCGTACAACTGTATCCCAATTTTATTCATTAATTACTTGTTTATATATGCCATGCCCGCGCAGAAAATCTTCGAACTACAAGAGGTAGTTTTTAATCTAGGACAAACATTTATAAAACTTCTCATAATTTTAGGAACCATCTTCGCAGAAAATCTAAATAAACTCCGAAGAGATAACAGTAACTGAAAAGATGACCAAACAATGTCGGAGAAACCACGCTCCAAAAACAAGCCCCGAGCCACACCCCAAAATAAATAGACGGCAGGAAATGAGGATTTGAAACACCACGACAGGAAGTATAGTCCGCGGCGGTTAAATTCGGCCTCTGTAAACAAAGCGGAGCGCCTTCGTCCGATCTCCAATTTCCCTCCCTCTCGTTTGCCCGACACACCCCACTTCCGTATCTCTAATTACAATGAGAAGATCCCCTATTGAGGTCGACTGGGAACCTCACTATGCCACCGGTTTTGATTCCAGTTCGAGTCTACATATCGATTTTTACCACCCAATTACACATCCACGAAACAACACCTAGAACTAGCTCACACATCTCTTACACAACCGACTTCTAACATTTTTCACAACACACACACAAAGACAAAAAATTACACATAAAGGTTATATAGATTTCCATGTCTCCTGTACACACAGCATAAACGCACTTGAGGGCTAGAATCACGTTTTTCACCTAAGTGTCACTACAGATGAGACAAAAAATTTATAGGGCATAATTGAGCAAGTAAAACATTTATAGGGCAAAATGGAGCAACCAATACATGTAGATCAGGGCATGAAGATACCAAAGGGTTCCAACCAATACACCTTATTTTTCATATCAATCATTTTCATTATTTTCTCTCAATTAAAATTTAAATATTTAATCAATTTATCAATTTATTCAATTTATTAGCACTTTTAATCATCAATTATCATTTTTTTCCCAATTAATTTATATTATCATTTTCATTTATCAATTATCATTCTATTTACCACTTAGCTTAAACTGCCACAATTCAATTATCAACGAAAAATCATTGATTTTCGATTAAACTAAAAACATTAAATCACACTTTGTTGTTGAAACCTTTTTATTTTTCATTTTTCTTTTTTCCAAACACTCGACTTTGATTTCGCCCAACCACTTTTATTTTTATTTTGATTTCAAAAAGACCTTATGAAATTCCCTCGAATTCTTTTCCAAATTCGAACAAAAAAGGTAACTAGGCATTTTTCATTCCTTTTTTTTTTTCACCACTCAACCAAGCACTCAACTTTGATTTCGCTCAAAAAACTTTTATTTTATTTTTATTTTTGATTTCTCGAAAGACCTAATAGAATTCCTTCGATTTCATTCCCAATCTCGAATAGAATATGGTTAGGCATTTTCCTTTTTTTTTTCACCATTCAACCAAGCACTCCACTTTGATTTCGCTCAAAAAACTTTTATTTTATTTTATTTTGATTTCAAAGCCTTAATAGAACCCCCTCGAATTCATTTCTTAACTCGAGTAGAATTCGTTTAGGCGCATTTTCTTTTTTTTTTGCCCACTATGTACCATAACATTCATTGATTTCTTACAATTAAAAAATTTTTTGATTTCTATTAATTATACTCAACCTATATCATCAACACCATGCTATTTTACTTATTATGTCACCAGCAATGCTTGTATATAGCCCCTCAATACCCACAACTAATTTTCCCACAAAATTATTTTTCACTTTACAGAATTCTCTCAGGCTAACCCCTTCTTGAATTCTTCACATGTAGGGGGCGCATCTGTCATAATTTGTATATAATTAAATGCAACCCCGACCCACTATGTATGTACCCTGTATGATTTTCAAAGATTTAATAAAAGAATAAGGTAACTGGAGGAAAGAAAGTAACAAAAGACATAGGAAGACGTCGCAGTTAACCTTCTGACCCCAGGTCCCTGCGAGCTAAGTTTAAACCGACACTTCCTGGAAAAACAGGACGTATCTAATGACCAGAGGTTATAAATGTTAAAGCTAACATTCAATACTTCCTGACAAAGCAGGACGTATTTTGATAACCGCGGAAGTAAATCGAGTCGAACAAATAAGACACTTCCTGACCCAGGCCGGGCGTAACTAACACCAAAGGAAGCCGCCGGCCCATCAGAAGACAGCACCTTAAGTAGGTCAACCAATAGGAAAAGAGCATGTGACATCTCTCGACCAATCAAAAGACAACACCTCAAGTAGGTCAACCAATAGGAAAGGATCATGTGACATCTCTCGACCAATCAGAGAGAAACTGAGGCTTGGTGTTAAATCGGAAAGCAAGAATGGGTAGTTACGCTTGAGCTCTCATAGGAACAACACCTACAGGGTTCACTGGCTCTCGCCGAGTTCGGACAGTGCTCCTTCGCTTCCAACAAGGTAACATCTACTCTAGAGATATCTCTCTCCGCTCATTTCATCATCGCCATGTGATCAACTAATTAATAAGTCAAATCGCTCAACTCTTCTCAAGCTTTCTTCCCTCCAACACAGTTGCCTCTTATTTTCCAACTCAATCACGTGTCCTGATTATTCCTAACTGTATGCTGCAACTTCCACTCAAACGACTGCGCTTCAACCAAATCTCACCATTCGCATCCAACAACAAGAAACCCCGCAACGATATTGCCACATATATATATAAAATATCAGCATTAACATAACTTCATTTATCGCTGAAAATTATAAACATATTTTAACGCTACTTTTTTTTCTAAAATATACATATAATAAAATATTTATTTATACAGCCTTTATCCTGCAATGAGTAAAAATTGAAAGAGGAAGTATATATAAGTAACGTTAAAAAATATATTTATAATTTATTAATTAGATTATCTAATATAAAATCGAATTAAGACATATAGTTGATAAAATTAAAAGAAATAGATTTTTAAAACGGATGGGTATATATATTAAGAGATACAAAATATTATTTAAGTATTTTTAGATTACAATTGATACCTTTCAATATTAATTGTAATATTTTATAAATATTTATAAACATTTTAAAAGTTTATTCAAACATTCTTTTGTAATTTTAAATGCCTATATAAACCAAACGAACTATATTAAACCAAAATGCAATTATCGAGAATAATTTCGGTATACGATATTATATTTACGATATATAGCAGCAAATTATCTTCAGCAATTATGAGAGCTGCACAACAAGTACTGATTTATATAATAATCTAGTAAAATTGTAGCAAAAAAATAATTGTTATTTCCATTTCTAATAAAAGTTATTTCTTATCAAAATGGAGAGATATAGAAATATAAAAATTAGATCGGAAGGTTTCATTTTAAAAATATAACAAATTTCAATTATATTTGAGAAACACACACGGTATTTTTAAATCAATTGTTTTATATAACGTTATTATGTATATATATGTAATATTATAAAGAATATTGTCTAATAAATAATTATGTACCATGTTGGATATAATGTATTCTGTATGGATTCAAATAAAGATGGCAGTCAAAGGACGTGGAGATGGAAGAAGTAGAAGAGAAAAGAACGACAGATCCAAGTCGTGTATCTAGGTCACTTAGAACAAAGAGGCCCTCATATTCCAGAGTTGAATGTCCTGAGAGATTGGGATGTTAGGCAAAGCTCCTTCCCGACCAAATTCACCATCATGGCCGACAGAGACAGGGACCAATCAAAGGTCAAGCAGGGTCCCACATGACCCAAGCCGGGGGGTGGGGCAACCGCAGTTCGGTCGGTGTAACGTGTGTGTCAAGACGTGTGTGTGCATCTTCTAAAAGTAGTGCCTCGAGGTCCAAGATGTGAGTCATCTCAATCCAATTTAATCGCGAAAATCCTTCCATCTCCTCTCCCGAGCCGCCAATGATTAATATTCTGAGGTGTTTTGTGATTCATTAATCGATATAGTGTGCCGATTTTTCATCCACCGCCATCGATAACGACTGCCCAAACATACAAAACCCCATCCACTCCCGAGGATTCTCAGGACAAAGCACTTTATCACAGTGAAGTCGACAAGCATTTTTTTTATATTATAGAGAGTCGACAAGATTCTCAGGATCCTTTTCCCATATATCACAGAGAGTCGACAGGATGGACGAGAAAAACGAAACGCAAAACGCGGAGGAAGACACCGCAGAGGGAGAAAACAACCCCGCCGTAAGTACTCCCAAAATAGAACCACCCCCTCCGTCGGCAGAGTTGCCGGCCGTCTTGGCACGCCTCGCGGCGTGTTTATCTGCCCTTCAGACCACCAGCGACCGCGTGACCCATCGGACGGAGATAGAAGTCCAGAGCTTCGACGGGACCTACCCAGCCGCCCAGTTCTTTCGGACATATGACCAGAAAACAGACTGGGATGGTCTCACCAACACGGAAAAAGTGCTCCGCCTACCCCGTTACCTGAACAACAAACCGCTAGAACACTTCAGGAGGCTTCGGATGGAGACCCAACATTACATCCAGGTGAGACAGACCTTCCTGGATCTCTATCCGGAGACCAATGAGGCCACGTATGCCCAATACTTCTCCATGAAGCTGGCCGGACAACCCAACCTGGAAGAATACTATCGGAATAAGACCGCGCTGGGTCTACAACTGGGCCTCCCACAAGAGGTCATCTTGGAGACGCTCACCGAGGGGCTGCCACCCTCCGACCAGCGCCTCGTCCGCATTGTGCCGCCAGAGAACCTAGGTGCATGGTTCCGGCTGGTGCAGCGGATCCGCGGCAGCGGCGCACCATCTCCAAGGCACCCAGACGAGCACGCACCACCCCTACTGGGCCCCTACGCACCGGTGCGACCTAGTCCAAGAACAGTGCCAACCAGGTCGACCCCGCCAACAGACTGCCGTTTTTGTGGTGGACTACACTGGCACTCTGAGTGTCGTCTCAGACAAGCCCCGCAGTTGCCCCGTGCCTCCGGAGACGCACGAGCAGCGCGCTCCGCGCAACTAGCGGAACAACGGCCGCGAGCCCAGCCCCATCACCAAGCGTCACGCGCACAAGCCACTGGGATAACCAAGGGAGCCCCAGACCAGCAGCCAGCAGGTAGGCCTACTGACCAGGCCTTTCGTCAACCTGACAATTAGACTGCCAATCTCCCATGGACTGTCCCTACCATTCCTGATAGACACGGGTGCGTCCGTTAACCTAGTGTCATGTGCCATATATAAAAATTTAAAGAATAATTTCCCTGACCTAAATTTAATAACTAAAAAAATAATAAATTTACAGACAATAGATGGCCACGTGCCAACAATAGGCCAGATTACCTTCCCCCTGTCCATTCATGCCATAACCCAAAACGAAGTATTCCACGTGGTGGACGCCCCTCTACCATTTGGAATACTTGGTATTAATACCCTCCGTAAATTCAAATTAAAAATCGATTTTGCACATGGCACTATGTACCAACTCGACGCACCTTTGTCGCCCCTGACCTACCACTTTGCTGTGTTGCCCGAAAGGTGCACATATTGGGAATGCCAGGCGGACCTATGCAAGGCCCACACTATTTTTCCGCCTTCCGCCAACAATACCCAATATGCGCATTTTTCGGACAACACGTCCACAACCCAGGGACTCACCCAACCACCGCACCATGTCCAATCAAAGAACTTTTTTAGAGCCAACTGCTCTTATTATAGGGTCAAGGTACCAGAACAACCACCCAATGCCAACCTCTCACACCCCACCAAGGTCCAAACGGACCACCTTCACCATACACCCAAACATCCCCATTCCACACACCATTCCATGTACCACACACACCACCTATCATCACCAGAACACCTCCCAGGGAGCCCCATAGACAATCAACCGCAGCCACCGTATCCACCTCAATTCCCGGCGCTATTGCGCCAATACCAACACGTGTTCTCCCGGAACAAATTCGCGGTCCCATGCCTAAAGGTTCCCCCAGTAAGAATCGCCACCAACTCCGACAAAGTCGTCACCATCCGCCCATATAGGGTACCGATATGCGACCAACGGGAAATACGCAGTCAGATCCGACAGATGTTGGATAATGACATCATTGAGCCGTCCTACTCCCCTTTCTCTAGCCCGGTCACCCTAGTGACCAAGCGAGACAAGACCAAAAGGTTTTGTATCGACTATAGGAAGGTGAACGAGGTCATAAGCTCCGATGTCCATCCACTCCCGAGGATCGAAGATATACTGGACCGTCTCGCGCGGGCCAAGTATTTCTCGACTGCCGACGTCTCCTCCGCATATTGGCAAGTGCCGATACACCCTGATTCTCGACCACTGTTGGCCTTCGCCACGATAGACGGGTTGTATCAGCCCACCCGATTGCCTTTCGGACTTAAGACCAGTCCACAGATCTATGAAAGGGCAATCAATCAGGTCCTGCAGGGGCACGGACTTGATTGTGTGGCGCACTATTTTGACGACTTTGTCATCTATTCGGAGACACTGGAGGAACACCAAGAACACCTGCGCAAGTTTTTCGCGTTCTGCGACGCGGAGAACTTGCAACTCAACCTCACCAAATGCGAGTTTTTTAGGCAGACCATCGAATTTCTGGGGTACACAATCACCGCTGGTACCACCACCCCACTTATCCGCAATACCGACGTAATCCACGCTATCCCACCCCCGAACAATCGCAAAACGCTGCAATCCTTCTTAGGCGCCGTGAACGTCTATAATAAGTTCATCCCGGACTATGCCCGTTTGCGGACCCCACTCAACAACCTTCTCAAGAAGGATGTGACGTGGGACTGGGATGACAAATGCCAAAAGGCGTTCACCAGCCTGAAGGAAAGCCTCACACAACACCCCGTATTGCACCTCTACAAGGATGAACTACCATGCCAGGTATATTGCGATGCATCAACACTTGGCATTGCAGGCGTCCTCAGACAAGTCCACTCCGCTGGGAAGGCCTACCCAGTCCAATATTTCAGCCGCGCTCTGCGTGTACACGAGCGGAACTACACCATCTCCGAACTAGAATGCCTCGCCATTGTCGAGAGCGTGGAGAAGTTCCGTGTGTATCTAATGGGCAGAAAATTCACCATATTTTCTGACCATCACGCACTGCAGTGGCTGAAGACGATCAAAAACCCGTCAGGCAGATTATTCCGATGGAGTTTGAGGTTATCGTGTTACGAATACGAAGTCCGCTACATAAAAGGAGCACAACAACATGAAGCGGACCTCCTATCCCGTAACCCGTTTTGTGGATTCTTAGACGCCACCCTCATTAAGAACCACCAACTCACTCCTTCGGGAGAATCTAAACTGACCATTGATCGAAACGGACTGCAAACCCTAAAGCGTAGAGGTGTAACCAAAATTGTCGTCCCTGACGCCCTCGTTCCCGACCTACTAACAAAGGTGCACAGTCGGTACAACCACCCGGGCATATCCCAGATGACCAGGCTCATCTCTCCCCAGTACTACTGGAAGGGGATGTCAGAAGACATCTCCAAAACCACCAAAGCCTGCGCCATCTGTCAGTCAACAAAACCCCCTCGAGGTCCCACGTTTGGGGAACTAGGACAACTTCCTGTGGCCACTCAGCCTTTTGACCTGGTCGCCCTCGACACCATAGCTGGACTTGCCAAATATGGTAACGCCAAAGCTTACCTCCACGTTGTGGTGGATCACTTTTCGCGCTACACGTGGACCTTCCCCTCAAAATCTACCAGCATCACCACCTATCAACAGGTGATAAAGCGAGTGTTGCAGGACGGCTCTCCGAAACGCCTACTCACGGATAGAGCGCCTGCGTTCACCTCACCAAAGTTCAGGAAGTTCCTGATTAACAGGAACATCCATCCCCTGCTCACCACCAGTAACAACCCCCAAGCTAATGGTCTATGCGAGCGCCTGAACGCTACCTTAACAGGCAAACTAAGGTTACTCCATTTGGAAAACCCCAAAGCCGCATGGACTAAGCTGGCGAAGCGCGTTACTGTGGTGTATAACAACACGCCCCACTCAGTTACCGGGTTCCCACCTGGCTACCTGATGTTCGGCGTTCTACCTCCCGAGCTCACTGAGCATGTAAACCCCTACCCCGTTTTAACCACAGCCCGACGGATAGCCCATGAACGTACCCAGGCCAAGCACCTCAAAGACAAACATGCCTACGACCAACAACATAAGACACCCCATTTTGAACCCGGAGATCTCGTGTTGGTAAAAGTTTACCATCACCCCAATACAGGCAAACTGGCTCCGTATTTCACGGGTCCCTACGAGATCTTAGAGATCATCTCTCCCAACGTGGTGAGAATAAACCGACCCAACCAACCTCTAAATCGGAATACCGACACAGTCCATGTAAATAAATTACAGTACTATAACGAAAATATTCGTTATATCGCACCTCCCACTCTGATACCACACCCTGCTAAACCCCAATCTAGGACGCTACCACCACTGTTCGAGCACCTCACCCCAGACCTCTTTACAGTTGAGCGCTTTGCTCCTACAATAGGCAATTGTACCACTACCACCCCTGTTGACCCACAATGTAACATTATCGCCCAACGCGATATTCCCCAACCTGCAATATCCCGTCCAACCCATATAACCAAAGTTAAAACCCCAATCCCTACAGTTAGGGCTGATCCCAAACCAATTCCCTTACAGGCAAGGTTTTTTCATAACGTGAAAACCTTCCCCTTGTTCCACCTCCTAAACCTCATCAACCTTTTCATCCTACCCACTGTACTATTACCCATGGCCACCCTACTGTATGTCAGTGTCTATACACTGCAGCCCAACCGTCTCTTCCAACTACAGGAAGCCCTATTCGAAATAACCATCGCCGTAGTGGAACTAATCCATCGAACCATAGGAATAATTCTCCCGGAGTTATGGACCATCCTTGTCCACAGTCATGCCTTGGTCGCTCTAATAGGTGAAATCATAGGAGAGATTTTCCAAACCCTCTTTAGAGCGCGCCAAGTCGAATAGCAATCTCCCCACCTTTACATCACTCATCGATCACCCCGCTGTCAGCTGGCGTCCACTTTACAGAAACCTTCCGCCGCGCCGACGTCACGTCCTTTCCGATCACGTGACTGACGTCACATCCTCCCTGCGGAATGTAAACAAACCCGCCGTCACTTTTCGCGTGTCACCACACTTAAAGTTACTTTCTGGAACATACACTCACACACACTCGCATACATTCACGCACCTATATAGTTTTGGCGACCTTATGACCTACGACCCTATAATAAACAAAGATTGGACATTGTTATGTAAAAAAATATTCTTCTTTTGTGTATATTTTTGTTAACCAATTTTAAAAGACTTGTACACAACCAGCACTTTTATTTTTTTTTATTTTAATTTTTTATTCCCACCATCCATGTCTATCACCCTTTCAATTTCTTAATCACCTCAAGTTTATTTTTTCCTTTTATTGTTTAAACCTTGTTTTGTCCTAACTGAATGAACAACTGACCTGACGCAATACTTCTCATGTATCAGCCTTCAGTTTATCATACAGGAGCTTTGATTTCTTTTTTTTTTTATGTTTTGTTTATATTTTTTCACCGCCCCAAAGGCTAATCAGATTTCTTTTTTCTTTTTTTTTTTTCCTCCATCACCAAATTTTATTGTCTATAGTTTTCTTTTTATTTCTGTTAATGTCTTATATGTTTTGTTTGGATTGCACCTCATAGAGTTTCCCTTGCTGTGGGTTTCCACACAGCAAGATTGAACACCTATGCAGGCAAAATTTTTTTTTTTCCTCCAAAAAATTATCATATTTTTTCCTAGTTTAGCAAGCACCCCTATCTACTCAAATTTCTTTTTATTACTTATTTCCATCATTTACTTTCTCCCCAATTGTATCTAACCACTCACTATTTTAAAAAAAAAATTATTTTTTTTTTCTTTCCCAAAAAATTATTTTTCTTTTTTCAGAATTTAATACAGATCCCTTTTAAAATTCTTATTCATAGGTGGCGCATCTGTAATATTATAAAGAATATTGTCTAATAAATAATTATGTACCATGTTGGATATAATGTATTCTGTATGGATTCAAATAAAGATGGCAGTCAAAGGACGTGGAGATGGAAGAAGTAGAAGAGAAAAGAACGACAGATCCAAGTCGTGTATCTAGGTCACTTAGAACAAAGAGGCCCTCATATTCCAGAGTTGAATGTCCTGAGAGATTGGGATGTTAGGCAAAGCTCCTTCCCGACCAAATTCACCATCATGGCCGACAGAGACAGGGACCAATCAAAGGTCAAGCAGGGTCCCACATGACCCAAGCCGGGGGGTGGGGCAACCGCAGTTCGGTCGGTGTAACGTGTGTGTCAAGACGTGTGTGTGCATCTTCTAAAAGTAGTGCCTCGAGGTCCAAGATGTGAGTCATCTCAATCCAATTTAATCGCGAAAATCCTTCCATCTCCTCTCCCGAGCCGCCAATGATTAATATTCCGAGGTGTTTTGTGATTCATTAATCGATATAGTGTGCCGATTTTTCATCCACCGCCATCGATAACGACTGCCCAAACATACAAAACCCCATCCACTCCCGAGGATTCTCAGGACAAAGCACTTTATCACAGTGAAGTCGACAAGCATTTTTTTTATATTATAGAGAGTCGACAAGATTCTCAGGATCCTTTTCCCATATATCACATATATAAGAAGTCACGTTCTGTAATTACACTCATGGACAAAACTTAAGGAAGTTGTACCTTTTAGTATGTATATATATCGGGACAATAACTCTGAAAGCTATTACAGTGACCTTTATTAAAGACACGAGATAACTAAGTGTGAACAAAATTACCTTAAAAAAAAACACCTGCGACATCAAAGACTTTTCACTTACTTAAGTTTTGTCCCTTAGTGTATATCTTGGCTGTGTTATTGGCCCGACCATTTTACAGCTAGATTCCTCTCTGTAAATTTCTGAAGAGTCCATGAAATCAAATTTACCTTTGAATTTAGAGAACTAATGACCGCAATGTGGGCAATCCAAAATTTTCAAAGCTGATGTTGTGGCTTTATCGCTGTTCCAAGTCGGGAAGATTGCAGAAATGCTCAACAGATGGCGTTCATTTCTGTGTCTAATTTGACGTCTATATTACATAGCTTTCCTTCAAGGAATCGATTTCTTTCCGACATAATTCCCAACATCTATCTCCATTTATATTAATAAAAACACCGTTTAAATACAAACCTACAACATTTTATAATTTATATATTGTTCTCATTTATCTCAATATATAAATATTATAGAGTTGTGTCCTTGAATACACCATAAATAACTTCAAACCACACACACAATAACATTCATTACTTATTAAATGTGCAGAAACTTGGTCAAATGCCATAAAAATAATTAATTCTCTGGCAATAACTTGGAGCGACAAATATCTCGAGCAGTTATTGCAGACGTAAATCCACTCGAAGAAGTCTTAAGATGGATTTATTAAAATGAGGGGTTATTAAAAAGCCAAACTCAAGCAAAGTTCCAAAAGAAAATAGTAGTGTCCCTTCAATAACGGTGAATATTAAATTTATTTGCTATATATATACTTTTGTCTTCTAAATAAATAGATAAATTACACACGAGTGTGTATTTTTCTTTTAAAAAATTAATATGTGTATTTATATTACAGTCAATAATAACAAATTTATTTTTCAAAATTGAAATCGGGGTTTTTTTCCACAATTTTTCGATTTTCCTTTTTATTAGAAGATCGACACCCATTTGGATTGTTGTTTCCATCATATTTATTATAACTACAGCAGAACAAATACTTATTAAATATTGATACAGAGATTACAAACAAAGCAATTATATTATTGGTCCAAATTTACTGATGCTCTTTTATCATCATCCTAAGTTACAAGAATCATCATCAATAGTCTATTTATTTTTACGTACAAGTAGAAAAATACGGTGCATGCAATGCGGTCGCCCCAAGCTAGAGGACTCAATTATTTTTGATCATTTTGTTTAAAGGCTGTGCCCCTTACAGCCAAGAAACAATTCACTCACTACTTGATACAAACTCATGAACAAAACGTAAGCAAGTGGAAAGTCTTTAATGCCGTCGGTCGTCTATTTATTTATTTATTTATTTTTAAGGAGACAAAAGCAATTTTGTTCACACTTTGTTATGTCGTGTGTTTTCTATAAATGCCACTATGTATCAAATTCAAACTTTCAAACATTCAAACTTTTTGTCTGAATCCCGATAGACATGCTAAAAGGTAAAACTTCCTCAAGTGTTGTCCATGAGTGTATTTACTGACATGTAATTACTCGTTTTTCTGTTCCGAATTGGTTGCCTAGATCAAGCGATTCAACGCTGTATTTGAGGCTTCATTACATTATTTTGAAGGCAAGTCACTCTGTATTTATAAAAAAAGTGGCCGTTAAAGAAGCGATTTTCTGTAATGATTAATTATTTAATATTTCATAGAATAAACAGAGTGTAAATAAGTTTGATCAAATTTGATATCAATTAATACGATGTCATTATTTTTTGGCAAGGGAAGTTGTCAAATGCGGTTTTTATTGAGTTTTCTAATTAAGAGCATGTCATTAATAAGGTATAAATTTATTATGAAATCTAAGGAGAAAGGCTATTCATTATTTATTATTTAATTAACATTAAAATTAAACCTTCTCTAATTAATTAATATCCTATATTATTCATAACGTATAATCATCTCACACACAATGCGTTTTTTTAATTTGAAAAATTAACCTATACGTTTTATAATAGAGAAAGCTAAATATTTTGTGTGAGAATTTTAAAAAAGGGCACATTGAACTCTGAATAATTAACTAGGTGAATAAATTACCTCAGTTCTTACACATCGCGGGTATAATGATTAGAAAATTGGTAACAAATTAATTAGATAAATTGTAATTTGATCGTAGAACGATATTCCCCCGTGTGAGTAAAAAAGTACCTCTCCTTTTATAAATGCACTAAGGTGATGGTTTTGTTGATATACTCCCGGTAGAACTCCTCCCACCTATTTTAAGACTACATACCACATCGCCAACTATGATATCATTATCGTGAAGATAGAGGCTGCCTGGCCGGCATTCATAGTTCTTCAAATTAAATATACTTCGGCCAGTAAATCTTTTTATTATCTCGACGTTTCTACAAAATATTTTGTTCTCGTCAGGAGCAAACATAAATTGAAACATTTGGCATAGCGTTAAAAATTATTTTCTTAGTTTTCAATTTTCAATTCAATTTCAAATCGATCCGTCTGTTCTACATAGAAAGTATCTATTTGTGTTGTGACTTTGGATGTTTTGGAAAAACGTCAATTTTGTAGGTTGGTTTTATAATTAAGACGTAAATTATTTGCATCAACCTTTAGAAAAAGAAGTTGTATCTTTTAGCATGTATATCAGGATTCAGACAATAACTCTGAAAGATATTTAATACACATAGTGACCTTTATTGAAGACACACAAGATAACCAATGGTGGACAAAATTGTCTCTGTCTCCTTCGGAAAAAAAAAAACAGACGACCAGCGATATCAAAGACTTTCCAGTTCCTTAAGTTCGGTACATGAATGTAAATATATATGTGACTAGCCGAATGATGCCGGCTTCGCTCGGAGAGATATTGTCAAATCAAGAAATCTTCAAAGTTGCCCTCTTTCTATAGACGACATCTCATATGTCGTAAACGGTTAAATGACCCTCTCTTCATAAAATATATAATATATGGAAGCACAGGGCGCCTCTCCCGTCAAAATAAACGTCAAAACCTGGTCGCTAGTTGCGACAACGGTCAATAGATGGCGTCAGGTTTTGACGTTTATTTTGAAGGGAGAAGCGCCCTGTGCTTCCATGGATTAATTTCCTCCCGGCAAATTTTCCATCTATATATATATATATATATATATATATGTAGGTTAAAAGAGAGATAAAAGTAAGATGGCTGTGGATAAAAGGTCGGGTAGGTAAAATGCATGAAAAGGTATTCCGCAAGTAGCTCAATGAGCCCTTTAGATTGCAAAGAGCGCCATATTTTGGAGTAAATATCTACTAAACGGTGATTTTTAATATTATTTTAATATATTAACCAACCCATTTGCTTGATAAATAAATAAAATCCAAATACATAAACGTTTCAGGCTGTTGGCCCTTGTCAGTATGGTGCAGCCTGTACCTAAACGACCAAAAATCTAGTTCTAGATTCCCTCTGAAAAAAAAACAAGAAAAGAGTATTCTATACGATTCTCACAAAAAAACTTGAATTATTATGATAATAGGGTTTTGAAAATGTATAGTTCAGCAGAAATTAATGGAAAGTCTTTTATATATATGTGGTAATTTAAGGATGAAAACACCTGTGTATATACTCCCCACCCCTTCTTACACCCCCTACTCTATGTTGACTTTCAATCATTGTACCCAATCCTCTGTTAATCCATTAATTTTGTATGTATCGATTTGGTGTGTTCAAATAAATACAAAGGCATCTAGAGAACGTAGCAACCAAGGCAAGACTATAGAAAACCAAAACCTGAGATCAAACGCTAGACACCGAGGCGCGCCGTTACGCCTGAACTAACAAAGGGCTTGCCCAGCAGCCAATCAGAGTCAAGGTCAGAGTAGACGGTTGAGTGTTACAACATAGCAGATAGTCAGTCAGTTCAGTGTTACCAGATAGCAGACAGCAGAACAGATAGTCCGTTAGTAGATGGCCGCAAGGTCGCTAGGTTCTCTCCCCGATGCCTTGGTTTACCCTTTGATTCGTCTCTGTGTGCCTTACCACAATCACCAGCACGACTGCACAATCACCATTACGACTGCACAATCACCATCACGACTGCACAATCACCAGCACGACTGCACAATCACCAGCACGACTGCACAATCACCAGCACGACTGCACAATCACCACCACGACTGCACAATCACCAGCACGACTGCACAATCACCATCTTACACCACAGCAGCACACGACAGCAGCACATCACAGAGAGTCGACAGGATTACGACACAGCAGGCACACCACATATATTTAGAATTTTATAATATATGAATTCCAGCAATTCTCTCTCTTTCGAAATCTATAAAAACAACTAGAATATAAATGCTAAAATATTGTTGATTCAGCTTTTATGTAATAGTGGAGATAGACAAAAAAAGCATAATTCCAAAGTCAAACTTTACGGACATGTCATTCGGAATGGAAAAAAAATCAATTTTTCCAACAATAGGAGAACTCCGCCCAATATATAGTTTGTCAATGGAATTAGAATGCGTCCAAGCATAATTATTTGGATAGACAATCTTTATGCTCATCCCGTCACCCATAAAATTGCCTTTATTGGAGATTATTTATTTTTATTGATGTTTTTGTCACAGAGCAGGGAGCCTTCACGATATGGCTGCTTGATGGATTTATCAGTGCCTATTGATGACATTCCTCATTGTATTGATTACGATGATTTATTCAGTGGGCTATTTTTACTTGTGTGGTGGTAGCCTTGCTTATCTTTGATTGTTTAGTCCGTATGGCTATGCTATCGTTTTGGTTTACCGTCAGCATTCTGTTGTTTTTAATTAACAGTAGATTTAACATGTACTTAACCAGTACTGGTCAATACAATAGTAGAGCAGTCTGGCGAAACTGCTGGGTGGGTTTACCACTGATGAGCCAGGCCCTCTAATATGTTTCCATCCCCGTAAGAGAACAGTAGAAAGCAGTTCTATTCGAAAATTTCGCTCTAAATAGTCTTTTTTCAAATGTTTTTGAATGAAAATTTTTTCGGGAAAAAATTAATTAAGACTATTTCTCCCGTTAAAATGGCCATAAAACTATGCGGCATCAATTAGACCGTTTCTTCAATTTAATAGACTATTGAGGATGACAAAGCCACAACACCAGCTGTTGAAAATTCAGAACGCCCACCTGGATACCATGATTTCGAGCTATGGCCCTCATCAGACCAGAGAAGCTTTATTTGATGAGAGAGAGAGAGAGAGATCCACAAGGAATCAAATAAAATCTTCAGAATTTTCCAAAGATGTGTTAGCTGGTAAAGTGGATAGGCTAATTCTATGGTCAATTTTACAGATCAAAATCCCATCGGCAAATTTGATCTCATGAGAACCCCCATAAGAGATTGGTATATGAAATCTCAGGAGTTTGTCAAATATAGTGTGCGGCAGCTATTTGGGAACAAAATGATGTCCATAGGAAAAAATGAATAGACAAAGGAAGAAGATATAATTTATTACATATTAAAGTTTTATATAGATGAACACATACCTAAAGGACGACGTCATTCAATGAACCCGCCATCAGTGGCAATAACAGCGTGTATACGCTGTCGTTGTAGGTGTTTAGCTGGCAGTGGCTAAAGCCATTGGCCGAAATCATGGCGTCTAAATGTTCATTCTGAATTTACCAATACTGGTGTTGTGGCTTTGTAACCGACCCGATTCTCGTAGTTTGCAAAGACGGTCAATAGATGCGCATTGCTTGCGTCCATTTTGTTGACAGGCGGGGTGTCCTTTCTTTTACAAGATCAATTTCCCTTCCCAGCCAAATTTTCCTCTAATTATATTAGCTCAAAAAAATCACTTTCGCTTTTAATCTTTTCCACATCTCGCTGTTTTCAAATAGCAATTAAATTAACCTTTTTTTTTCTCTCTATTCAAGCTTTTTATTTTGTTTTTTTTTTTAATTTAATTTTAAAATAACTTAATATAGTATTTTAATTGAATTTTATTATGAAATCTCTTTTTTAAATGTTTTCTTGAATCTGATTAAAATAATTAGAAATATTTTTCCTCTCTCTCTACACAAGCTATATAAAATATATTATATTAAAAGAAAATTCTCAAAGCTATAAAATTTCTCTAGCGACACAACGTTCTTCTTAGATTTTAAAATTAGGTTATCAGTGTTACCAGTTCAAATATTGAGTTACCACAGATGCCCTACTCTGTGATTTTCTTTCTAATATTAAGTAAAGTGTCGATATGTATTTTAAAGACTATTTTTCTCTTAGGTTTTTAGTTCATAATTTATTTTTTTTTAAAGAAGATACATTTATTTTGTCTAGGAAATTTTAATTTTGTGAAAAACAATTAAATTTATTTTAAAATACTAGTTTTTTTTAATTACGCAGTGGTAAACGTTATCAATTGTCATGCTAGTTATTTATTTAAATTGGTTTTCTGTTTTTATCTTTTTAATATATTTTATAATATTCTATTATTTAAAAAAAATAATTTTATAAGTTGAATAACCACCTGGAGCCGTATATTTTCAAAAGAACAAAATATTGTTTCCCTTCGCCTCACGATTTTGTACTTTTGAGATAATTAATAACTTTAAAAATAAAAAAATATATATGAGTCCTAAATAGTCTGGCCAATATTCTAAATATTCTCTATATATTTAAATTAAGACCATAATCTATGTGTGAAATATCTCATTGTTTCTAAAATATAGCAAAGATATAATCCCTGTTGATATGCTCGCCTAATATCTTTTCTCATTATAGCATAGGGGAACCTGGTAAAAAAAAAATAATTTTAAATATATATAATAGAAAATAATCAACTCTCATACAATCATACTCTCATACTTGTATTGGAGATAAAACTGTGTATTAAATACCTATACGTATAATATAACAACAGTAATAATAAGACATTGTTTAAGAAAAAATATATCATAGAATAATATTTTATACATTTAATGATTTTTGACTATAAATGGTGAATATAAGATGGTGTTTTTCAGATTGATGGTAATAGCCTGAAATCGACGCTTGCGAAGATCGTTTGGAGTAGGTAAGTAAAATCGTCTGCGAGGATATAAATTACTTGTAAACATTTCTCAAACTTTCTTTACACATATATACTAATTGATTGGCAATCTATAATTTAACGGGACCACGCAATTCAAGAATGGGAACGTTTATTTTCTTATATTCATATCAGGCAGTCAGCTTCATTGCATGATACGAGGATATATTCATATATGTATATGTTTATTATAATATTTGTTTTGTGAAATAAATATTTGAAAGTGTAGTTGTGTTGTAAAAGAAAAATATAAAAATAATTATTTACTATCAAATAGTTTTATTCTCAATTACTCTCTTGAAAAGAAAACATTACACAATAAATATTTTCACAGTTATATAGAATTTATAAACTGATTCTATATTAGTGAATTTAAAAATAGGTGAGTTCACTATACATATTTACAACAATTTTAAAAGTGACATATATTCTGAAGCTATTGTAAAAATATTTGAATTATCAATGAATGAAAATAAAATTTTATTTTTTAAATTATAAAATATAGAATTTTTTTATTATATAATATATATATACCATAAGTGGTACCTCTTCCTTTAATTATGCATCATAACGATGCACTTGTTCATCATTTTAGTAAGAAAACTTTACTAGTGAAGCTGAAGAATTAGCCACAACATCAGTTTTGGCAAATACAGATAAGAAACCAACCTGTATACCATAGTTTCGGGCTTTAGTCCTCATCAGTACAGGGATGGCTTCAATTTCATAACATCCTATAATGGTATATGAATGTCTTCCTCCTACAACTCTTTATGTTATATATATATAATGGGATTGATTACATGTATATTGTACACCACAAATAATTCTTTATCATTTTAATTCACATAACACACATGTTACCTTTATCACCATACATTCCCCATACAATTGTTCCCTCTCTTTTTGAATGTAAAGAATGTGTTGCTTAACTACCGTGCTATTATTGAACATTTTTATTTATTCACATAACTACACAAACACACACTATCCCAAATATTCCACCAACTGAACGATACAACTCTCCTAAGCCCCCTGTATGAGGGCAATACAACCAGGGAGGATATCATACTTGCTGTCTATTACGACTTTGATAGGGATGATCTTATTCTCTCGCCTGAAAACATTCTTGTCCTCAAGTCTGTCATATTGGGGACTCCACGACTGGCAGGAGCCTGTTAAAACTCATAAAGGCTTTAAACTCCTGATTAGATACAGACGTCCCTTCGGAGGTGGCTCCGTCTGTTGTAATTATTTTCTCTTATTTTAAATCTAATTAATTTTACTATTATAACTCTCCTTGAGTGTAGATATTGACGAGACGTCAATAAAGCTGTTTTAATTGTCAAAATTGTCACACCCACACACTAGTAATTTTCACTTATACAATATTTATATCTTTAGATCAAGATAAGCTCTTCTTCTTGTTGAGATTATTACTATTCGAGCTTTTCTTCGTCTGTTGATGTGATCACTTATAAGTATTCTAGTGATGCCAAAAGTATTTTCTTTTACTCCACAAGGAGACAGACGTATTGGAATCTGAATTAGGAAGATGGTTTATCGGCAATCTATACCTCCCACATAGTTCAGTGCTGCATATGGAATTAATGCAGCAGTCTATAAAGTGGACGTCATCACGGCTTCCATAAATGTTCAATGACGCAAATTCTGAATTGTTCTATCGGACCAACAGCTACCGACTGAAAATCTGGACTTCGCCTGTGGAGTTCCATGTGGATTATGAAGAAGACCTGTAATCCTGGCGCCCCCAAGAGGTTTCTACGCGGCCTATGCCGAGGACCAGATGTTGCAGTCCTGGCGCCTCCTGGTATTATTCCAATCGATATATGGTCTTTATTGATTGTTTCATAATTTCAATAGAAATTCCTAAGAATTAAGTATTCATCTTAAATCCAACACGGCATTGTTCACATGATAGTACTTCAAACCAGAACAATAGACAGATCATCTATTCTCAATAGGTCCTAAACATGAACCTTTTAACCCAATCAAATTGAAATTTTAATTTTGGTATTAAACATAGATTTATATTCCATCGAATTTTGCGGCAAATATTTTAATTATAGCACATGAGCAAGGACATAGTTTCAGCGGATCTTATGTGGCGACATTGCTCTTCGAGAATTCTTTGACAGTTTCCAGCAAACCTTTCTTCGAAATTGCTCGCCCAGGTAGTTTCGTTTGTTTTTAAAATTACATGATTTGTGCACACTTTATCGCAATCGCAAAAAGGTTCCATCACAGAGTATTAATAATTGTTAGACAAAGTTTCATCAAAGTTGTGACCGTATAGAGTTTCACACACATTGTTAGATTATAATAGGAGTTATTATTTGTTTCTTGGTTGAGGCGGAGTTTGTCCCACTTGGTTTTAAGAACAACACGGATTAGATTTCCGATTAGTTCTACTATTTTTCCGGCCATATTTTCATTCAAAATTAATCTTCAATTCAGTTTGAATCTTGTGCGCTTGTTTGTTTAGACACGTGAGTTGAGACGCGCGAATATTGTCTACAATTTCGTTCAATCATAAAAGAGTAAATTTGTTTAAATAAAGTTTCTATTTTGGTAGCCATAGCTCAGCAATATCTTCAGCACATTCGTATAATATGAGATGGGGTAGAGATTTAGTGGATGGTGCAAATTTTGCAAAATTTCTCAAAACAGAATAAAAATTTGAACAAAGTCTCCAATGTAGACACTACAATAAAACTTGGAAAGTATCAGGAATTTCTTCGTAAACCTCATCAATAAACATATAATACGTTGAGAGAGAAATAAGTAATGGTCAATTATATTTCTTAGATCAATCAATTCAAAATGGTATTTAATAAAAAATAACACTCATTGTTGTTTTTAAGAATTATTTTTGAAACGGCTTTTTTTTTTAATTATCTTAACGTAAAATATCGATGAGTAAATATTTAAGACACTTCAATTTAAATTATTATTTTCATACTTTTTAATTAAATAAAAAATGAATTATTTGAAAATATAGAAATTAATCCATCAAAAATTTCAATTAGTAAAAAGGCAGGATGAAATAGAAATCAATTGAATAAAAAAATATGTTAAATAATAAATATATTAGTTGTGTGCGGACGCGAAACAATAATTTAATCAAATAAATATTTCCAATAAAATAAGTAAAATCTAAATAAATTAATGAACTGAATAAAAATAGTTTTTAAATAAAAAAAGAAAGCCTTGACTAAAATTACTTTAGCCCATAAGATTAGATTAGAAGCATAAGAATGTAGTTGTTTACACACTATAGTTCGTCTGGCCGAATCTCTTCTGTGAGCAGCAATATTCACAGAGTATTAATATTTTTATCTTTGAAAATTCAATTTCCAAAAAGCTTTGTGACAATTCTCTATATAGCAACGTACTTAGAATACCTTTTAAATAAATATATTCAAGTTTTAAAATTGAATACGTAGAAATTATTGCTTTGGATATTAAGCAAATATTATATTATCAAAATAAATGTTCGAGAAATATTCTCTTCTATATTCAATGAATAAAACTGTTTATTCAAAATGGTTTCAAATAATATATACTTATTACTTTTAAAATCTCTCTAAAATTAGATTTTTCATTGAATTATATTTAAAAGAGAAACTATAATATTTCTATTCAATCCGTGAGTCTATATATATATAAGCCCAAAATAAATATATATAACAGTGCAGATTTTATCAAATTATAATATTCTTTAAGTATTCCCTTTTATAGAGGAATATTCAATTATTTTCAAATCATTGAGAGGAAAATGCATTTTAGAAGCCACTTTATATTTGATATATAATATCGCAAAGTTTAACATCAATATAATATAAAAGCTTTTGACTTTATATAGGGCTAACTCACTTACTACTTGCTTTACAAAACTATGAAAAGCGACTACGTACCAAAAACATATCATTTGAACTCATTAAAATCTCTATACTAACTTATCTTCAACATTCAGGCAAAGTATGTAAAGTTGAAAAGTTTGAAATGTGCGTCATGGCTGCATACTCTTCCAAACCTCTTCAACCTTTACGAAGAAAATATGTATGGAAAAACCTTTTTAAATGGGGCAATGTATTTGGATGGGTAGTTTGACTATCACAAATCGACCCTATGCTGATGAAAACCTCATTGTTACAGAAATAGTACATGATCTATTACAACTCCAAGATAAACATTCTGAGGTAGACATGGCCTTTTTTTAAACTCTAATTGATAAAGTATGGCGCGCGCTCAATAGGAATATATTCCGTCTTCAATACATTGAAATAGAAAATGTTTACACTTTTTCATATTTAGGCGTATTGATGAATTTAAATGAAGATTGTACCCAGAAATATTAATATAACTCTGGCATTGGAAAGAGCAATAATAAGTGGATTAACACCTATATATAAAAAAGAAACCTATCTAACGTTGGGAAAATTTAAATTGTGGATCCACTGGTTTATCCCATAGTCACGTATGGAAGTGAATCTTGGAACCTCACCAAAACCTTTTAAGCTATTCTCTTAGCATCGGGTTCTTAGAGCCTCATTGAGCTTAATGATTTAATGGGTTAAGAATAACGGATAAGAGCATCATTGACGAACTAAAGATTCAGAAAATACTCATTCAAAGAACATCGAAGTTCTGAGAAACTATGATCATATCATCAGAAGAGAGAAGTAGTGTCTGGAGAAAATCATTGATCAACGAAATAGTTTGTGGGGGAATAAAGAAACCTAGAAGTTAGATTGGCCAAATTAGACAAATCATCGGACTGAACCTGGGGATAAAAAGAAAGCTAGCTGAGCGGAGACAAATTCTAAAGGAGAAAATATATCAGAAATGTAGGGAGAAAAAGGAATAAACTACTATATAAAATTGTTATTTTTCGCTGAGTTGACGACTACAAAGCCTTCCACACCCGCTCGTTAAAAGAGCAATCGTCCTGGTATAATTTTCTAATCGATTTAAAATGTAGCTAGGCCAACAGATGGCCCTCAGATTGCGAGTCTTTTTTTGACACGAGAAATATTCTTCCATTGTTAATATTCGATACTAAAATTATTTTCTGTGTATCTTTCCTCCAACTCTGAGTTTTCTATATCTAAATGGGATAATGTATTTGATGATCCCAAATAAACACATGGCACCGGCAATGGTTAACTATTGTAAGTTTGGTGTCTGCTTGTGTTGACAATGTACCACATATCTACATATGAAAAATCAGTTCCACTTTGCTCCTACAAGGTGCCATAATTATTTTTTTCACTCACTGGTAGTGTTGTAATTGCACATGTCGTGAGCCAGTAAAGTCATAGTATTTCTTAAAGAAAATGTCTCCATTGCGGGATTCAATACCAGATTTTGGTTGTCGTAAATCTAACTTGAATGCCATCATGTCACCAGGCCGAGGATGAATGAAGGACAAGTGTGGATCCAAGACATTATCACTACTCCAGTCTGATTAATCCCAGAGCTGCAATATCACTGATGGCCCACAACGATGCGACGGCCGGCCGCATTGTGGGGGAGTCGTTTAAACTATAATCTCTTCAGAGGATAGGAAGGAAAAAGAAAGTTTTAAGAACAGCGTGATGTTGATGTCCTCTCTCTTTATAGTAATTTATTCTTAGATAAAATTAACTTATTATACTCTCAACAGATTCATTCCATAATTGGAGAGAGAATTAAATATATCGGGGGATGATTTTCTAATTACATTTAAAATGTGTATATAAAGGTGAAAATACAAAGAGAGGTAAGGTATAAAATAAATCAAGTTGAACATCGCTATAATTGTCAGACGACTAAGTTAATGAATTTATCAGACGATACTAAGTAAGTTTCTTCTAGATACTTGATAGGAATTCAAAGACATGTGTGTGTTCGTAATTTAATTAATATATTATATTTAATTTATATATAGAGATTTGATTAGTCTCTCCTTTCATAATTGAACTAATTACACTAGTTTTTGTTTCAATATATATTATGTTAAGATTTTTATATATCCCCCTTTCAAATAATATATTTGGACGAAACATTTATTTAATTTGAATAGAGTAGGTGTATTTATCCCCTTAGAGATATTTAAAATAATATTTGTGACATTTTAATGTTTGATTTTGGTATTCACGAGGGCGTACGTATATTACTTCTATTTATGCATCTTTATTTAAATAGAATTCAAGTATTAGTTCGGGATACTTGACGATGCATTGAGTCTTAGAATTGAAGTGGCCGTGTATAGGGTTTTGAAAAAAAAAAAAATATATATATATATATGAATATAGAATAAAAAGTGTTAAATATTTCAAAAGAATTCTCTATCTATTTCAGTGTTCTGATTTTGTTTTTTAGATGTTTACAAACAATGAGTGGTTCTTCATGAAAATGGTACGAAGTGGTCAAAATCATGAGTTAAATCATTGAAAAACTGTGCAAACATAAAAATAAATAAGTTTCATATATAGAAACACAAACATAAAACTTTATTTAGACCACCGGTCTTATACAGATTCACCACAGGAAGGAAGCATAGATAGAGCTCCTATATCCAAGGCAGCACAGAACCCAACAAATGCCTCCAGGTCCGACACATGTCCAGTGGCCACAGCGTTCATAAGTTAGCGAATCACTAGAAAGACGAGTGTGGGATCAGCCACGTTCTAGTCTTCGTTTTCCTCATCCAAATGGACCACGACATTCGGCGAATCTATTATATTGAAAAGAAAAAACATATTTTCACGTTGGAATTCTAAATATTATTAAATAAATACTACATCTTTTTAAATTATTTTTTCCCTGTGTGTAAGTGAACCGCTGTTGTCTTTTTTCAAGTTTTTTGTTTTCCTTAAAAAAGGTGTGAGCGGATCACTGAAACGTAGAAAATGAATCATTTAAAAGGTTGTAGTATTTATTTAATCACATATTTAAAATGTTAAAATACAATTAATAAATATAATTATTAAAAGTGCCGTTTAACTAAATTATATTTTGATATTTTGCGAGAGAAAAAAGGTAGTGAGAGAAAATATGTAACAACAATCGCAAATTTGAATGAAAGCCATTTTTGATATGATTGATCCAACATATACAACTTGATCATATTTCGTGTGATGAATTTAGAAGATTTATGAAGTTTGTGAGGACAGTCTCGATATTATTATTCAAGAAGAAATAGTAATAACATAGAAGTCTGTTTAAAAAAACTTAACCATCTGTATTTAAGAGAAAACGTGCAAGTTACAGCATCGAGGAAACAAATGATACCTTATCATACGGAGTTCAATGTGTTGATCAAACTGCTGAAGCTATGGTTATATACTTTAAGATTTAATATTCCTATTTTATGATAAAACCAAATTCTATATAAATAATTCTAAAAATACTACTACAAGTTGAAACAAAGCCTAATTTCTCTGATATAAATCTCATTTTGCTGCCAATTACTTTACCAATAACTTTGTATCGTTGAGAAATTCTATGTAATATTATTGAAAGAAACTATACTGGTTTATTCCATTTTAAAAATGAATCACACCATTTGGGATAAGTTCATATAAATTTTAAATCCCATTGTTGATTGGACTGTCAAAAAAAAAAGCTTCGGAACAAACGTCATTATTGAATATTTACCGAAAATGGCGCATTTTTATATTATGATGATCATAAAATATGCAAGGAAATTCTCTAAAATAACTAAGACTTAATTCCAATAAAAAATTCCCTGGTTTAATAACTGTAAAGTTGTTCAATTTATATAACTTATTAAAGCAAGATTCGAGATATACTCGTATTTTGGTGTCTAAAAGCCCAATACTCGTGTATGTCGTTGGTATAAAGATTTAGGACAAGAGCGCCTTCAGTAGAAGTGTTCAGTCTCCTCCAAATACATTTTCGAATAAAAAAAATCTAAACCAAGTTGAAGCAATTCCATGTTAAAAGGCTTTTTAAGAACATAAATTTCAAAGAAAATTTATATATAATTAAATTATAATACGTTTTTGTTTGTTTTTATCGAGCACTTTTGTTGAATTAAGTAATTTGCAGCGTGCCGATTTGCATAGCTGAGCTGTGACAGTATAGACTTGTTAATTAAGTTGGCAGACAATATGCAAATGTTATTGGAGTCGAGGATTACTGGGATGCTCGATCCAATTTGCTTTCAGTGAAACAATTTAAACGTAGCAGTTTATCCATTCAGTGTTCGGTAAGGCAACATTTCTGTTCTCGCAGTATTGAATCATTTAGTTTGTATTCTATATTTGAACTGCAAAATTTGCATACAACAACTTATTTACACCTCATTTTTAACCTCACAACATTTTGAAATGGAAGTTCATTTCATCTTAAAACTTAATATCGGTTTAGGTAAGTCCTCGAATTTCCTTGTCGCAGGTGCAACGTACACGTCTAGTATTTGACTTTAAAATAATATTCTCTCTCTTTGACCAATGAAATATCTTATTTTTACTGATATTTCTACTGAGAAAATGTTTAATCTTATCGGGATTCTTGAAATAAGAGACATTACGAACAGTAGAGTTTTTATTTTTTCGAAGTTTCGACAAAAATATTCTTCCTCGTTAGGAGAAAATAAGCTTTATTGAAAGACATTGAAAATCTTATTTCAATTTCAGAAATGTTAATTTTTCAAACAATTCCAATTCCTTTTCAGTTAAAACTGAATATCAACTTGATGTCACAATATCGACGTAATATTAGAGGGGAACTGAAAAATCAATCACACAGGCCAAATGAGGAATATTAACAAAAAGAGAGCGTGTGTTTTGCCACTTATCCGGGCTCTCTAAAGTTTAGATAGGTTTTAATTAAAGCCACTTCTAACCTAATTATAACGGCACTTCTTTCATCACCTTCCTAGGAAGTTTGGATTCTTGTTGATATAATACTGCTTGGTTTTCTCTACTTTTTATTAGGACCTCGTTGTTTTCAAAGTTGGAGCCGTTTAGGGGTATTTCTATTTTAAAGTTTTGTTTACAGTTTAGTCAATTTTACGTTCGAACACACTTGATACATTTTTTTTGTGTCAATGTTGAAAATGCTGTGATCTGGTTCGATATACCAGGTCTATTAGTATGAAACGCGAAAATGGCTGCCAGATGGCGCTGTGCAACTTTATTTGAGTCGACGGTGGCGCTGTTGAAGGCATTTTGTTTTTTGACTCACGTGGCATCAGCATGTGTGGAGTTTTAGAAAAATTCATATCGTGGAAAATTTCTGGAGCCCGTGGAAAATGGTGATTTCCGAGCCAAAAAGTGCCAATTTCCGGAAAGTTTTGTTGTTCGCCTTCAACTGGAAGAAAAGTGCCACTAAAGCCCACCGAATGCTCGAGGAAGTTCACGGCGACCACGCTCTGAGCAAATCACAGTGTTACAGGTGGTTTAAAAAATTCCAAAGTGGCGATTTCGAACTTTATAATGAACCACGTGGAAAATCGCACCAAAAGTTCGAGGACGCTGAACTACAAGCTTTGTTGGATGACGACAGTACCCAAACGCAGGAGAAACTCGCGAAACAGCTCCAGGTGCCTCAAGGTTCTGTTTCTCTACGTTTAAACAGCCTCGGAATGACCCAAAAGCTTTCCAGATAGGTCCCCCACGAGTTGAGCGAAAGGCAGCAAGAACGGCGTCTGGTAACCTGCGAAGGGCTGCTCGCCAGGCATGAAAAGAAGTCATTTTTGCACCGAATCGTAACTTCTGATGAGAAATCGATCCACTTCTGCAATCCTATGCGCCAAAAGTCGTGGGGCCTGCTCGGCCAATTTCCAAAACGGAAGCCTAGGCTCAATCGCTTAGGAAAAAAGGCAATGCTTTGCGTATGGTGGTACCAGACCGGCGTAGTATATTTCAAGCTCCTGAAACCTGGCGAAACGGTCAATACTAGTCGCTACGAAGAACAAATGCACAGTTTGAGAGAGGCATTGAATGAAAAAAGACCGGAATTGCGTGAAAAGCACAACAAGCTGATACTGCAGCATGACAACGCTCCAGCCCACAACGCTACAGTGGTCAAAAACACCATAAAAGACTTGGGCTGGGAACTCTTACCCCACCCGCCGTACTCACCAGACTTAGCGCC
Source organism: Cordylochernes scorpioides (assembly GCA_030710605.1). Classification (NCBI taxonomy): domain Eukaryota; kingdom Metazoa; phylum Arthropoda; class Arachnida; order Pseudoscorpiones; family Chernetidae; genus Cordylochernes; species Cordylochernes scorpioides. The sequence goes on along the minus strand of CP092867.1, from coordinate 18,835,903 downwards.
GTCGGACTACCACCTTTTCACATCTTTAGGACACGCCCTAAAAAATACTCCGAAAATGGCTTGTTGACTGGTTCTACTCAAAAAGAATATAATTTTTCAGACAAGGAATTCGAAAATTGCCTGAAAGGTGGTCCGAGTGTATAGATAATCAGGGCAATTACTTTGAATAAAAAATCTTTTGTTGTATGGAATTGGTGAACTTTTGAATTCACTGAAAATTTTCGCGTTTCATACTAATAGACCTGGTAGTCCGTGGACGAGTGAGTAACACCCTTGATTCCCGACAGCCATGAACCGGGATTGAATCCCACGTTAACATTGTGTTTAATATGTGAATAACCTTCACATATTATTCATTGTTACAAATATCATAAACTAGGTTGCTCTTTTATAGCGGTACCTAATAAAGTGATTTTGGAAATCTGGTTCGATAGTTTTGGACGTCACTCCAACCTGACTAGCAATTGGTCTATTGGAACTTGGAGATATTTAAAATGTAATACACTCATGAACAAAATTAGGTAAGTTTCATATTTTAAACTACTTTTTATTTGCTTATATAACGGCGGATTTCTCATACATGTAAATTCGAACCTTCTCCTTTAAAAATAATAATGTATACAAATTGTATATTATAGATTAGAAACACAAGGTATAAGACCAAATCTAAATTAATAGTGTGTGACGTTTCGGTAACAATGTTGTTACCAACATCAGACAAAAGTAATGGATGAGAAAATATATTACAGCATGTTTTAAATAGTGTTTTCAAAATATAATATAATAATAAAAATAAAGAATATGCTAAAAGGTACAACTTAAGTTCTGTCCATGAGTGTATCTCTTCCTCGAAATGCTTTTGGCTTGAGATGTCATGTAGTGATGTTGTTATAAGGTCGCACAAAATCTTCCATTTTTATCATAATATATATCTTGGAGTAAAGATAGAAGCTGCCTGGCCGGCATTCATATTTATATAAAAAATAGACACTTCGGCCAGTTGGAGTTTTTTATTTTCTCAACGTTTCGACAAAAATCTTTTGTCTTCGTCAGGAGAAGTAAATAAAAATAAAGCATTTGGCAAGGCGTTAAAAATTGTTCTGAGGTTTGCAAAGGCGTTCTCACGTGATTTTTCGAATTTAGTACAAAATCTAAAGCGCGAGTCAAAATCTTTGTGATTATTATTATTATATTACTTAATTTATTTATTTTTACTTAATTTATTATAATTTTATTATTATATATTTTTATTTCCAAGATCATAGTCTTTGACGAGTTTAATATTTGTTTTTGACTCGCGCTTTAGATTTTGTACTAAATTCGAAAAATCACGTGAGAACGCCCTTGCAACCTCAGAACAATTTTTAACGCCTTGCCAAATGCTTTATTTTTATTTACTTCTCCTGACGAAGACAAAAGATTTTTGTCGAAACGTTGAGAAAATAAAAAACTCCAACTGGCCGAAGTGTCTATTTTTTATATAAATATATCTTGGAATTAATTAGGCCAGCAAGGAAAAGTTCTATTCCGAATGAAGAGTGCTCAATCCTTACACAATCTGACAAGGGGGTGGATGGATTTGTATCAAATATCTTTCAGAGTTATTGTCCGATATACATGCTAAAAGGTAGAACTTCATTAAGTTATGTCCATGAGTGTAGCTATCCCAGGTTCCTGATGCGACAGAACGCCAAATACCTACCAGTTACATATTTACATACCATAAAATAGGGGCCCAAGGAGAGGAATTTACTGAATGTAACAAAATATTATAAATTAATATTCTGTAGATAAAATGCTAAATATTCTGTTACATATTAATAATATACTTTATCATCATTTGTTAAACATGGGAATATGCAAATTGGTTTAATTATCGGAATAATTAGCACATTAAGCTACCAAAACTATGACTAACACGATGTACATAGGTCAACTTTATCTAAATAATAATCTCCATAGATTAATCTATTAAAATTTCCAAGAGAACACAATGGAGAATGTGTTTCTTTTTTTAAATAAACATTTCTCAGTTGTTGTCTCTTATAATTTTTGATAGATAGGTCACAACTATTGTAGAAAAACACATGCGAAGCAAACACACCCAGACATTCTTCTTTCTATATTTAGATATCAAAATGAGATCCCCCACACCCCTCCTTTGGATTTAAATTAAAAATTGATAACTAATATAGACTCAATCTAAAAATATATTAGTTATTAAAAATTTAACTTTTAAATTAAAATCCAATAAGTGTTCTCTTATTAAATGTAGTTTTTAATTTATTAAAGTGTGTATGTAATTTAGTCTCAGTTGAAAGGCTATGTTTTTGTTTAGAATTTTTATTTTATTTTTCGCTGAATGGGAGCAATGTGCGATGGATATAAAGTATTTTGACTGTTTGACTAAACTACCTTTGATGATAATCATCTTTGAATAATCATCATTTTTAGGATTGAATTTTCTGGGACTTAGTATTCCTAGGCCAAATAAATCCTTGTTTGACCTGTAGCGTAAGTGAATTGCATTTCTACTGTATGAGGACAGGACTCATTCAAGAAAAATTGATCTTTAAGGTGTTTACATATAATAAAGTCAAACAATTCTACTGATGTTAAAATTGACCATTACAGAATAAGACGCGAACAGGCGTTCCTATAATACAAGGAATAAATAAGCTATTAGACTTGTTAATTTTAAAAATAAAACTCTGAAAATGTATTTGTTTTTAAAGGTATAAAGATAATTGACAAAATAAAATAGAGATAACTTCCTAATATATAATTTCGTTGTTCAATGCATTTGAGTTAAAGAAACACTGTGCACTGATTGGCTATGGAATTCAACGCTGATTGTGACTGTCCATTTTTACAAAGAGTTTTAGTTTTTTTGAAATTTTTAAAGTTGGTGGTTGTAGCATTTATATATATACACTTATCCGTGTTCTCTACAAAGAAACATTCGAGAAAATGATTTTTTATTGAATTATAATGGGAAAGGTCTCTCTTTCTCTCATTTTTTATTTTGGTCTCTAAATGTAAATAGATGGAAGTTTTGCCAGGAGGATATTGATCTATAAAAAAAGGTCACCTCTCCCGCTAAACCTAAGCGCCATTTATTGACTGTCTCCGTAAATTAGCTGATTATGGTCGGTAAAAAGGCACAACACCAGCTTCGATGAATTCAGAACGCCCACCTGGAGACCATGGTTTCGGTCTAATGACCCTCATTAATCCAGAGCAGACTCAGAAGATCCGCACGAGATGCTTGAAATTTTCAGAATTTGTCGATGAGATGTTTAGCTGGTAAAGTGGCTGGAACAATGGCAAAAATATATATATATATAAAACAACACTTAAAGTTTCACCGCATAAGTTTCTTTTCTGTGAAAAATCAATATTTATTTCAAAGAGAAATATTTACTATTTCTAACTTTTTTGGATGAAGTATGAAAGGGTGAAAATATGAAGAGTAATGGCGAACGGAAAAATAAAAGTCCACTTCATCCAAAAAAGTTAGAAATAGTAAATATTTCTCTTTGAAATAAATATTGATTTTTCACAGAAAAGAAACTTATGCGGTGCAACTTTAAGTGTTGTTTTATAATCATACGCCGCAGTCCTTTATAAAAAAATATATATATTGAAAATTTGGCCGGGAGGAGATAGTGGTCTATAAAAATAAAGGTCGCCTCCTTCCCTTCAAAACAGACACCAAATTTAAACGTTAGAGACAGTCAATAGATGGCGCATAATTTTAACGTCTATTTTTTAACGGAAGAGATAAAATTTATATAAATGTTTTACAGTATTCCACACAAGGACATACCTCACCAAGAGAAACATTAAGAAATAGTTCGAGTGGAGCTTATGTTGTAAGAACTTCTGTAAAATCGATAGAGGTTTTCATAGCTCCCCCAACAAATGTGTTGTTAAGTGAAGGTTCGTAGTTCTTTCGATATCCATTAACTTTTCTGAAAGTATTTCTTACAAACTGTTATGTGTTTTCTCTCTTATTAAATCGTCCTTTTCTTTCTTTCTTAAATGTATTTATTTATATATCGACCAGTTTCTATCTTTTTGTAGTTTTGTAAAGAGAAGGATTTATAACAGAAATATATATATTGGCTTTTATAGTTTACTTTGAAGTAATTTGTAAAGGATTTGAAAAAGGTATTTTTTAATAGGCGATTCAATTATAGAAGGTAGATTTTAAACCCCATAGTGGTGAATGAAGTTGTTTCTTATATGACGTAAACTCTACTGCATATATACTGCGCATATGCATATAATAAAAGCCGTATATATATAGCTCTCTTGGATTAATAATATTTATTTTTTAATTTCAATATTTCGACGAGGCTACTCACCTATCTTATTCTGAGACAAGATATAGCATGAAATTCCGTGAGGATGGTATTCATATACCAAAAGAGGCACCTCTCCCTTTAAAAGTGCCTTAAAAACAATGATTTTTTTGTTATCGCCACAGTACAAAATCTTAAACATCCTTATGCTAAATTCGACCGATTCCATAACCCCTCTCGTGTGATGTTATGAAGCCTCCCCTGTACTGATGAGGGACAAAGCCCGAACCATGGTATACTGGTTGTTGTCCTTTATCTGAATTTGCCAAAAATGATGTTGTGGCCTTATTCTCACCATCTTTACGTTTTCAACTGAAGTGATAAACAGAATGCATTGTTTTGAGGTATTTTTAATCATAGAAGAGCCTCTTTTTCGTGCACACACTTATATCATTATAAAACGACACTTGAAGTTTCACCGCTTGAGTTTCTTTTCTGTGAAAAATCAACATTTATTTCAAGGAGAAATATTTACTATTTCTAACCTTTTTGGATGAAGTATAAAAGGGTGAAATATGAAGAGTAATGACGAACTGAAAAATAAAAGTGTCCAGTCCATCCCTTCAAGTGTCGTTTTATAATCATAGGCCGCAGTGCATTATAACTTATATCATTGCTGGTTCAATCGCTAAAAGAAAAATTGAAGATATATATTTTAGCATTGAAATTGGAGTCTTAAAAAATATAAACAGCTCTCTATTATAATTAGTGGTTATAATTAGATTATTTTAAGCTTATATATTAAAATAATTAATTTTCAAGTAATGGTGTATGCTAAGAATCTGTGTATTTCCTCTCTCTCTCTCTCTTGATGTAACCCGGATTCCTGGAGCGCTAACTGTGTATCTTATACTGAAGTTTTAAATAAAAACAATCTATAAGAGATAAAGTATGAAAGAAAGACAATAGACAATTAATAAAGTTTTATTTACATCTTGCTAATATAGCTAAAAGTGCACAGTCCGCACTATTTAAGTAATGATGATAATGATGATTATACTAGAAAATAATTATATATATGCTATGTACAATGAATATGTACAAGGTGCCACTGAGAGAGAATAAGTTATGGTTCGTGAGACTATATTGTTGTGTCTGGAGCAACAATTCTCTTTCTTACAGAAATGTCGTTGAAAAGGCTCTTTAATTCTTGGACTCAAGGTCGGGTCCTCTCTCTGAGAAGGCAATTAAAATCCCATCGTTAGAGTAGACAGATTTCTCCTGCGCCGTCTCCACGCCTGTTCACTCTTTGCCGAATCTTCTCTTTTGTCTTCATCTTGCGGGTCCGGACTCCTGTGTGTCTTCCTCGCCACACTCGACTGCACTCACTACACATATGTGGTAATACAGGGGAACACGTGGCAACGGCTGCAGTTACAATAGGTAAATGTGGGGTTGGTACCATAATATGTCCCGCTCAACTAGCAAGCCATACGGATGAAGGTGAGAGAAGGCCACGGGTGGTAAATGTCACTGCCAAAATAGGAATCGAAGTTCTGTCCAGCAACATATACACCTGGCTGAAATATCTAAAAATAAACTATCTATGCTTCTAGGGAACGGCCGGCTAGATCATAAAATAGATCACAAAAGTCTTGGCCTGACCGTTCTCTAGAGATCCTAGGAATGGTTACTATTTCGGACTCTGGGTTTTGGTCGTTTTATCATTGGTTTAAAAACTAAAAATTTATTTGACTTTCCATATGTTATAGTGAATGTTGTGAAATAAAAAAAAATTGTAATAAATATTATATCTAAAAGTAAATCCCTTTCTCACAATAAGTTTATTTAATAATAACAAATATATATTTTATATATAATAATAAATAAAAGGATTTACTTTTAGATATAATATTGATTGTTGAAATATCCCTCATTCTTGAGGAGTTGAAGCTGGGATTTGTTGTCTTTGTAGCGGGCGATGTGCTATGGAATTGAAGAATAAATTTAAAGATGAAACAACTCGCTAACATAATACATCACTTGAAATAGTCAATTGATGAGGGGGGAGAAATAACAAGCTCTCAAAAACCTGGGTTCACATGGCTCAGCCGATGGTACCAGTTGTAGGGTTCCTCTTCCAGGAACACAGGATGAGCCGTGTTTGTAAATCTTACTCTCTTTACAAAGCTACAAAGAGATAAAAAAATGTATAAAACTAGAAACTGGAACTGGTTGATATATAAATGAATACATTTAAGAAAGGAAGGAACGAATTAATAAAAGAGCAAAAACATAACGGTGTGTAGGGAATACTTTTTGAAAGTTTAATGGATATCAGAAGAACTACACGTTAAGAGTAGCTACATATGACGTTTATTCCCCATGTCAGAGCCGGATATTTAACATTGGAGCTAGAACGTCAATCTTAGATCCCAGTCTTAACTACAAAAACATTCTACTTAACCCGATCACGAGGGGTTGTGAAAGATAAGTAAAATGAAGTAGAGGCAAGTTTCACGCGCTGAGAGAAATCGTTATACCCAGTAAATTACTGAGTGTAAGTGAATATAAATGCAGTATAGTTTCAAATTAAAGAATTCCTTGATATAACAAAAGTTTCCATTATCCCTGACTTAAATACGTCCTCTCTCTCTCTCTTAAATATATTCTATTTCGGTTTATTTTTCATTAAAATAAATTGAAAGGATTTTTTTTTCACTCTCTCTCTCTCTCAAATAATCCTCTATTTGACTATTTGAATTCCTCAATTTAACAATCGGTTCTCTAAATCTTTAGAAAATACGATAATCGCGGATTTACTCGGCGTAAAATCATTGCATATATTTATGTCGTTTTTTATATGGGTTTAGCAAGCGTGCATCACCAAAAAGAATTGATGGTAGAGCTATGATACCCAACGTCCAAAGGATACATATTACAGCAAGAATAATATAGAAGGTAGCGTGTGATAAATTTAAGAACTACGTAACTCTGAGTTAGCATAATTCGATTTATCGCTTCTCTGTGGAAACCTTTTATTACGTTCAAATCAATAAACCCACGTTAGGCTCCAACTTCACATGTCCAATTAAGGTGTTTGTGCTTTTAAAAAGTTTTCTAATCCTGAATATTCCTCTCAATCTAAATTCCAAAAGATTCTAATTACCTCGACCCTTAGGCTTAACTTTTGGCGCCAACTCGTCTAAAAAGGCTTATCGCTCGCTCTTTCTCTCTCTCTTTCTACCTAGAATATCTTATTTAAATATATCTTTTGAAAAATATATTAAAGTTCTAAAAAAAAAAAAGTTAAATATTCGCTAAATTTTCACTTTTACCTTTTTCTATATATTATCTTTTTAATTTGTTTTCAATCCCCTCACATAAGTAGAGATATTAAAATTTAATCAGCTGAGATTGTGCAAATACAAATTTTGTTATATAAAACATTTGATATTAAGTACATGTAGCTATAATGTTGGGTAGGGGCTTATGGCTATTTATACTGTAAGGGACGGTAGTTTTGACGTATATTTTGACGGGAGATGTGACCTTTATTTTTACAGATCAATATCCTCCCTGTAGGATTTCCATTTATAATGAGATACTTTCTTACTGATATTTTAAGAAGCTCTTTGACCACATCAGTGGTTCGTTGAATGATTCCTTGTAACATATATTCTGACTTTTGCATATCACGACAATAAAACTGTTGAGTATAAATATCAGGCCTCCAGGGAAAAGTATCTTTTCAAGGAATAAAGTGCGCCTCTTCACAGAAACGATGAAAACTCAGATGACATCTCCATTTTGTTAATTGCAATGATATTTTGGTGAATCTGATTCAAGTAATAATTGATTTGGCGATAGATGCATGGTTAACTTGAGTTGACAATTCCCACAATAAAAGAATCCCTGGTATCGATATTTTTAATCAATATGGATACATGGGATTATTTTATTGAACAATAAAACTTTGTTAGAACAATATTCGTTGAGTAAATCTTCACTCGAGAAGAACCCCCCGGGCGTAGCTCGGACATTCAGCTACTATCTACCAGATAACTCTTGTATGGATTTGTTCTACAGGCATCACTAGTAGGTTTATCATTTTTGTGACATCTAGTCAAAATAATATAGTATCTCCCACAACATTGAAGTTTCGGTTTTTTATTATTTTTATACATTTTTTTTTTTTGGTTAGTCAAGTTCCAGAAGCGTGCATAATTTCGCAAACTACACAGACACTATCTTATAGACATAAGGCTTCCTTTTTCCATCTCAAAAAAAAGCACGACAAGAATTCTTCTGTTCTGAAGTCAGAAGTTTATCTTTTTAAAATATAATTATTATTAGCACAATAATAACAATAAGTTCACCTTTGTAACCAATATGTTGTGTTTAAATTGAAATTGTTTTTTTAGCGCTATTTTTTATGATTTTTCATTATAAACCAATTCCTACTGTCCCTATCGTAATGAGAAACATAATAGAAGGATCTGATTCATCAGTGATCAATTAAATTTCGTCAGTTTGATCTACCAGACTGATTTAATATTGTATTCGTCTTTTAGACTTATATAGCTGGAAATGTAGATTGAATTCCTGGTCTGGGGAAATTATGGGCACTGGAGTAGAGATATATATAAATGACCATTTCGTCTTATGAGAAGTAAAATATTTCGTGTTAGAGAGGTTCCGACTAATATATTGATTTAGCTGTGGTTATAAGCTAGTTCCCCAGTGGCTACCAAAAATTGAGATATATAAGAAGAAGTTCTTGAGAATCTAGCGGACCATAAAGGTCCCTAGGACTTCTCTCGGATGGACTCACTCTATGCAAATCGCTCCATGTTTTATTCAGCTACCAGGACTAATGGCCTTTTCTGGTATTGGCTCCGAGGTTGACGGCTCTCCTTCTGGACCTGATTGTTTAAACCCTTTTTATGGACTTTTTCTGGACTTTTTGTTTTCTATTTGAATGTTAACTATGGCGGAGGTCCTGACGTTCAATAGCTTCATGTCGGCGTTTATTGTTTTCTCAATATTTTGATATAAAAGTTAAGGTAAGAGGAAATTATATTACTAGAATATATTAGTTCTCTGCCTACTCTCTTTGGGGAAATTTAGGATGTCGAAACCGATACGCTCAACACACACAACTTTCTTGGAATCTTCTTCTCACTCTTAAACTATATCGTATCAAAAATGTCATCCGGATAGATTGATCGTATAGTGCGGAAACGTGTGGAACCAACAAACATCCATACACATACACAAAACGTTTATTTATATAGTTCTTTGTATATTAAAAGACACGGTCACAAAATGTTTTTATTCTCTCGATGTTTCGACAAAAGTATAAAAACGTACATTTTTAACCCCTTGCCAAATACTTCCATTTTTACTTTTCTTGGCGAGGACAAAATACTGTCAGGAGGACAGAGTTTCCTGGTATTACCTCTTATCTGGACTGGACCGACCGGTCGGGGTAAACAGTGGCGCCACGTGGAAGGAGGAAAAAACTCAGTTCTCCCCTCTTGCTCTAACTGCTGGGTCGATTTGGCCCATGTACATAGTAACTCTTTTATTTTATATTTAAAATATTTCACATAACTAATTAAATAAATATTTAAAGTAATTCGGAAGCCTATTTGATTATTTTCTTGGCGACAATATTTTTGTCGAAACGTCGAGAGGAAAAAAAAAAACATTTTTTTGGGCGAAGTGTCTTTTAATTACAAAGAAGTACTGGTTAGAGAGGCAACCTCTATCTTCAACCTATTTATTTATATAGATAAATCTGTAGCCAGCCTCTCTATACTCCCCATCAATAAGGATACTTATCGTATTTTTCTACATGGAGCTATTTGAAAGACTTTCAAAGTTCACTCACGTATTACTTAATAAAGAGGGAGACAAAAGAAGATAATATTCGAGAACAGCTAGAATAAAAAGAAGTCGTTCGAAGTGTGGAGATTGAAAGATAGTTTCACTAAATGGTAGGATTAACTGGAGATCTCGCTTCCTTTAACTCCACTTTTATTGAACATCTTTTTTTGTCTCGAACAAAAAAAAGGAAAATTTATTTTTTTCTCTATTTCCTTATTGTGACTTTCAGGGAATTGATTTAATGCCGCTAGGGTAAAATGTTTTGTTACTGCTTTATTACAAAATTTTGAAACACATCATCTCCATTTAATATATTTTTTCCTTTTTATTTTTTAAATAGTAGGACAGCGTGTTCTTTGTTACGATACAAGGATCATTTAACGCCATCTATCGATGAAAAATGATGCAAATTCTAATCGCTTTTCTAAAAATAATTGACAAGGAATAATCAATATACAGGGTGTACCAGGTAAATTGGGAATTTCAACAATGGTATTTTAACTGGAATTTTTTGCAAGTAAAAATTAAAATATCCAAATGAAATTTTACACAGTAGTAGATAAAAGGATATAGTTTTTATTTATTCAATGTAGTTTCCATTATTAGCTACAACAGTCTCGAGGCGAGTGCGGAATGAAGCACAGGCCTTGGCGACGATGACCTTGTCCATTTGGGTCATCACCGTATGAACTGCTTTCTTGACAGACTGGATGGTGGTATGAGGAGCTTTGTTGACATCTCTCTCAACAACGCCCCATACATAGTAGTCGAGGGGATTGCAATCTGGAGAATTAGGGGGCCAAATATCAGGACCCCAGTGACTAGGGACGTTAAGTGTCAGCCACGATTGTGTCTTTTTTGCCTTATGGGCTGGAGCTGAGTCCTGTTGGAAGACATACTTCCTTCCTGCGGCCACCATGTCCATCCAAGGCTTCACAACAGTCTCCAGAACATTGATGTAGGTGTCAGCGTTCATCCTAAGGCCCTTCTCAAAGAAATGGGGAGGCATGACATCATCTTCACTGCTGATAACGCCAAGGACCATTACGGAGGCAGGAAATTTCGTGTGCATCACGACAGGTATCTCTGAGGGGTCTTTACAGATCCAGCGATCATTCCTGGGATTTACCTTTTGGTCCACGTCAAAGTTCTTTTCGTCAGAGAAGAACCTTAGCATGCCAAAAGAGTCGTGTTTCAGGTTGTTGAGGAGGGCAGCAGCCTTTCCTTTTCTGTTATTCTTCATATTCTCAGTCAGCAACTGACCTTTCCGAAGGGCATAAGACTTGAGACCAAGGTCCTCATGGATAGTTCTGACAATTGTCATAGAGCCAACGTCCATTTCCTTGGCTATGGCCCTCATGCTCTTCCCAGGGTTTCCATCAATCTTCTCCTTGACATTTTTGACAAATTATTCGCCTCTTACCCTGTCCGATCGACGCGAGTGCTTTTTCCTTGTAGCTATCCCCTCTTTGTTACTGTCGGCCTCATCAAACTGCTTCTTGACACGATAAATAGTGGTTTTGGGCAACTTAAGAAAATCCACTATCTCTTTGGGGCTCCTTCCGGCGCGCAGAGCAACGATGATGGCAGCTCGATTTTCAAATTCTCGGTTACTCTTCATCACTACACTGCGCACACATGTACTGTTGCATTTTACATGAATATGGCTACGTAATGAAAAAAAAACAAGTTTTTAATCTCAAGTAGTTTTTGTTTTATGGACTGTCAAAGTTAGTCCCAATTTACCTGGTACACCCTGTATAGAAATAACGCGCCATCTATATAGCCACCAATATACAATATTGAAAGCTTACATTTTAAAATAAAAAGAAACTCATTGTGAGAGAACTTTTGTAGTTTTTAAATTCAGATATAAGAATGTACAAAATATTATAATTTTGGTAAATTTGACTAAGAATTTATATATTTTAAAAAGTGTTAAGTAAACAATTTAATGAAGAATGATTACATACATTTTGTACGTTACTATTTGTTGGCGCACACGAACAAATAAATAATTGACAATAAAATGCTATGAAATTGTTTTGTTAATAAAATAGCTCCTAAAAAAACTAAAAGACTCGAGGTAATAAGGACCAAACGATGGTTTTGGGTCAACAAAATGGCGGTTTCCCGCCAAAATATTTTCAGGCCAGACGAAATCCGGTCTAATGACGACTCTTCATTAACACGCTCGTTAGAGGAAGCGCAGCTTTCTTCCAATCATCTTCCTCCAAATCTGCCTTAATTCTACCTTCTCTTCCTTTCTTTTTACCTTTATATATCTTTGTGTTTTTGTTAAGGAAATTGTTTACATGCGCGCATATAGATGGTTAGCTGATGGTTTTAGCCAAGTTATTCTGTTGTTTTCCTTTAAACATTAAGTATGAAATCATTTTTGTGTTAGTTATTTATTCATACATTCGTACGAAATGAATTTCCACACTTACTATAAATAGAAAATGAAATGTTTTCGGAAGGGGCTGTCTTATTAATAGAAGTAAATAATGTGCCTGCCATCTGTGCTTCTTCTTCAAATAGAGCCTTTCATCTCTTTATTCAAATATTTGAAATATGATATTGATCTACTAATTTATTTTAATGACGTGTTTAAAGGTTATGGGTGAAATTTAAAGGCTAAACACATTCTTGGGTAAAAAACGAATCTCTCCCTCTCTCTCTTCAAGAAAACTCAGTTTCTCGCTCTGATTCTATTATAGCCGCTTTTATCAGATAGATTATTTATAAATGTATATATTTTCACGCGCACTAAAATTAATTTGGAGTTACAAGATATTTCCGAATCAATAAAATGGTTTATAACTTAAAGATCCCCAAAAGATTTACAGATTTCAATTAAGATAGTGAACATTCTTTCTACCTCTAACGTCTGAGAAAGAGTTGCGTAGACTCGAAAGTTAACGTTCTTAAGAAAATTCAATAAGGAAATTTCAGTTTGTTTAAGTCTAACTTTCTAATATTTACAGAGGCAGTCCAGTTTCAGGGTTCTGGGGGAAAGGGAAATCTTCAAATGTACTAAATTCATATGACCTTGTAACATCTTCCCATTAACCCTCTCCCAATATGTTGCTTCATAGAGCTCAGATTCCGTTTTTTTTTTTTTGCTTATCCCTAGTACACGTGGTACAGGCCATGATAATCATGGTGGGTAGTTAGCGACTGCTTTTTTTTTACTGTAAGCGCACCACATGTCTACACATGTGAAAGCAGTTCGACTTTGCACTTACAAATGTGCCAGAGCCCCGTTTGGTTACTTGCACTCGCTGGTGGGGTTGGACTTTTGCAAGAATCGGGGGGCCATTGGAGCATTTATTTATTTTTTTTTTTTAACAGAAAAAGTGTCCAATGCGGGGATCGAACCCGGGTCGTAGTGGTCGTAAACCAAACGGTTTAACCAGCCTTCCACCGACCCCCCAGATTCAGTGATATATTTTACTGGACTTGGTGAGGTTATGAGGATGGTACACTTGAACCAAGTTAACATGGCTATGATGATCATGGTGAGTAGAAGTTTGCAACATGTCTACATATGTAGAAATAGGTAACTGGTGGAAGGCTGAATTCGTTCAAGAATCAGAGGCCATTGAAGTATATGTTTTATTTACGTGAGAAGAACATCCCAGTGGGGCAACCATAACACATACACTGTAAACGCACATTCCAGTTACTTAGTTGAGGAAACAAAGAGAGATACCAAGGTAGACATTATAAGAGAGGATGTATCTAAGAGAAGCGGATTTGTTGCCAAATTTATACCAACGTAGTCATTGTTTGTTTCGGGTGAAAAAAAAGACTTAATTGTGCAGAATCTTGTGGTGGAATCCATGAAATGTATACTTAGACTTTTCGTGACCGTTTTTCTGATTTGTATTTTTCTAGTGAGTTTTTTTGAGGGCTATATTCTATATTATTTTGTGTATAATGACCTCATTAGTTTATTATTTATACAACAACAAAATTTAAGACATTTCATCTCACATAATAACGTCCCAGAGTCCAAAAAGGAAAAAAGTAAACCATGGTAGAAAGTATCAATATGTAAATAGGTAATCGGCTATATACAGTCTTGGTGGTGAGACATAACAACTATTGAATGTCTTTTAGTCAATTCTTTGTTCATTAAACAATATTTTCAACTTTTCTGATGAACTTTAGAACTGGGAGTACATGTAGATAAAGCTTTCCACTCACAACGGCGCCAATTATTCAGATAAAAGTTTGTAAATATTTGACTTGTTAAGTTATATAAGATTTATATAAACTTTGTAGTGCGCTAAGCAGTTTTTATTCATTTTTAAAACTTCCTCAATAAGGGATTCCATCCCGAGACTCAGTTATCAAAAATTAGTTTTATACCATTGCACGTTTTCATCCTCTTCTTCACAAGCCTACCTACATTTAACTAGTACACTACAATACGATTAAATATTCCCGTAACTTTGTAATTGTATAATCTCTCTTACAATCGTATTTTACGGTTTAAAATTCAATCAAACGTTATATAACATAATTAGTATAAATATCTGTAAGATAATTTAACTTTTTATTTTACACACATAACGTTTTAATACCATTGTTTTATTTAATTAAAACATAATTAAATCCAACTCTGAGAATAAAATATCAAATAACTATAAACGTTCTTTAATTCAATCTTTTCTGAATTCAATAAATCGATGTTTCCTCCCCCTGTTTGGGGGAAAGAAATATTTTGTAATTAGAATTGTGCCAAGTAGAATGTGTCCAACGGGTTGACATCCCCTGGCAATAATAAGGAAGATGTGTTATTGGTGCAATTGGTTGTGATTGGTTTAGAACTTGATGGTTTTATTGGTGTGCCTTTTTTCTATTTGTTTATTGCTTTTTTTATTTTACATTTTTTTGTGGGTTTGTTGGGGATGACCTAGTTCTAAACAAGTTTTTTATTGCAATATATATATACCCCTTATTATTGTAACTTGTATGGAGCCAATAAAGTTAAAGGAAGAATGACGACCCCAGAAATAGGCGTGACAACCTGGTCCCATATCACGTTATATAGCCGGGACAAGAAAAGTCCGATCTTTGACCCAGGTAGGGGCAGTCCAACTCTAAAAGTTTCCGTTAAAAATATTTTTAACGCCTTTCCACAAAGTTTTTTTTCCCGACGAGGAGCCAAAAAGAACTTTGTCGAAACGTTGAAAAAAATAAAAACTCTACTGGTCAAAGTGTCTCTTATTTCAAATAAAATGAACGCCGGTCAGGCAACCTCTAGCTTCAAGATGATTCATTGAAATAAGTATTTGCATATTAACACATGAAATATCAAATAATACCGTTTCCTCTCCCCATTTCAATCAACTATCCCTTTTTATAACGGATAAAATTCTGGCTACATAATTTATTGGTGGTTTTTGATGAATTGCTTTGGCACCGCAAGTTGAAGGCGGGTTTATATTAGTTTGGGAGTGTTTTAAAAATATTGCTTCCTCGGGTGTGGGGAATTATCTTGGCATATCTCTTTTTTAATAGATTGTTTGGTAGACTGGGCTTTCTTCCCGTTACAAGAGAAATCCTTAAATATATTACTGTTCATTATAAGAATAAACTATCTAAAGTGGTTAGAGAGAAGTTTAGGTTAGTTTAGAAGTTAGGCGTGTTTTTTTTTTTCGAAAAGGAATTTTCTTTTCTATATGGATGATCTATTACTGATTTAAGGCCTACTCATGATTCACCTTATTACGGTGATTAGGACCACCACTCTATGGGATCTTCGCACCACTTTGGCCGTAGCATGGCGCTAGAGTCAGAATGATACAGATCGGCATCAAGCCAACTGATGGGATTGGGACATCTTCAGGTCGAGTTTGGAGGTTAAAGAAACATGGAATGCCATAGAAGTTGCGTGAATCAGTAACATAGTGGTAGAGCAAGTTCAAAGTTAGATAACCCCAATGTATTGGAGACGCCTTGGATTCGCGCGACCTGTTTATTTTTACATTTCAGAATATAATTTTACCATGATAAAACTAAAAAACCGAAATAAGAACTATTTCAAAATCCGAACTAAAACCAAATCTGATTCAAGACCTAGATTTCAAATTCCGTACATTAATTAGTGTTATTCAGGATTTTTAAAAAAGCAATCAATGATAAGAGTATTAGTAAATATAGAGGTATTCAGCTGTAAGTAATAATGGTAGAAAGTCCTAACAACACTGAATGTCTTCTAGTCATTTTTCATTTTATAGCGATATTCTCAGCTTTTCTATAGAACTGTAGAACTGGAAGTAAACAAAGCTACCATAGGCAAATGAATTAGAGAAAAGCTTAGAAATCTCTTTGACTTTTTACGGTGATGTAAAATATTTACGAAGTCTAATTCAATGAAGGTATAAACGCATTAAAATAGTTTATATTGGATATAACACTCTATAGTAGAATATATTCGCGGGATGGAGAGGATAATAAAATACCAGATTCAAAATCAAATCGGACTTAAGAATTGAAAACTCTGGTATCCAGGAATGGCGGAGAATGGAGTGAAATAATGAGAATTAAAAGTGATATGTGTGATCACCTTATAATTGATGTTTGTGTGGGTAGCAACTTTGTAGAAGTCTCAAATTTATGTACGCAGCAAGCTATCTCATTAGCCTACCTTTGATGGACGACTCTGCACTATTAAGATATTGGCCCCCCACACCCCCTCCCACGTGATGCAAATTGATACATATATAATGAAGTAACCTATTATCTTTAGATAGTTACTTACTGTGTCATTACAATATGAGTTATGGCACAAGTCCTCTAAACTGGCCGAGTCTATTATAGATTGCTCTCTTAGCGCCGCCAATAACCCGTCTTATGAATGACAAGGTGTAGGAATATGCAACTAGAGTGTAATTTGCATAGATGGCTTGTAAAATGGCATTCGAAATTGTGGGAAAAGTAAATATTAGCCTATAAGATATTTATCTTTCAACAATTTGCTTATATCTTGAAATAAGTATTTTCTCTATTTAAACATTGTTATTTACTTCGTTGTACCACATCAGTGAGTGAGAGATAAAAATTTTGCATATTTAAAAAAAAAAAAGTTTTAATTAAACGTCCCCAACACCACGCCAGAAATCTCATCCCTAGCTAACAGCGTCTAAAACAGCGATATGTTCCTGATAAATGATTCCGAAAAGAAAAACCGAAATAATTTCCGTATAACCTTTAATCTGAAAGCTACTTTTTACTCCTTTTTAAGAAAATCACTCTAATGTAACCTTTCTGAATTCTTACTAAAGCAACAATCCAATTTAAGGGGATCATTTTTAAAGGTCGAATTTGATGCACTTAGAGCATCATTTTAAGTCGATAAGATCTCCTCTTATTTTAAGCTTAATGAATATTAATTAACTTTACCTCACACTCTCTCTTTCAAAATTTATTCCTAATTCTTTTTAATAGGAAAGTGAAAATGAGATTTGGGTATATAGGATTATCATTTGAATGTAATTGGGTGTTCTTCTTCTCATAGTCATATTAGGTATCATATAAACAGAACGACGTGGTTTGTACGAAAAACTGAACAAATTTCGTAAGATATAACAATTATTATATATTTTGTGTCAATATTAAAGGCAAGTTTCATTAATCTTGGATTATACTTTTGTCAATACAGCGTTTGATTGCTTCTTAGTTTTGAGAAGGGAGTAATATCTTTAAATATTCTCTCAAATGTATATAACCATTATTCTTCATTAATTGTCGACTCCTCAATTAACTTCCTTACATCCTGGGGAGACACCATGATACAACCAAGATTAGCACGCTCTACGTGTTTCCTCAGTATCTTCATAAAGGGACAAGAAATATAGGATTGTTTTTCCTTGACAAGGGTGGGTCACCTAAACGTATGAAATATAAATAAAATATTCCACCTTTCAGTGCTGCGTATATAAGCAGAATCGTCCAATACAGTATTAGAGCTCTAAGAAGCGGTCTAGTGGAATAAATTTGGCGAAACCGCTGGGAGAGTTCACCATTGATGAGCCAAGCTCTCCCAATATATTTTTTCATTGCAGTAAAGACAGTAGAAGTTTGTATTATTTATAAAAGAAACATTCGTTCTTTTAAATTCTTTCATAATTTAAAAATAAAAGAGATTGAAGTTACCATTTAATATTATATACACAACTAAGATTGTCACCAATCCTCCTTTTGAAGAGCGTCAAAACCCGAAAAAGATTGAAATCTAAAAAAGGAAAATAAAAGATGCATACAACAAACCTTTTCCTGGTTGATTATATTCCCAAAAGAAGATATGCAAATTGGTAGGTGAACTGAGAGCACCTAACCGACAGAATGCAGAAGAAGAAGAGGGGGGAAAAAATCCAAGACAGAAATCTCGTCTGCCCAGTCATTAAGCCTAAAGGGGATATATCGACAATCAGGGCCTCATTAAGAACAGTCTAATTACACCACGTAATTATAGTAAAGCCAAGTGTGTGCTAACTATTTAATTATTTCCGACCTAGTTTATCCTACGGCGTTATCACATTCAGACTCGTATTTAAAACGAATTTATTGACTTCGCTCTAACTCCCACAAATTACCACTATCAATGAGAGCGAAAAGAATAATTAAATTTGACCATTTATGTCACACCTTTTAAAAGATTGTCTGGCGAAATTAATCTAATCGACAATAGAAATGGTAATAAATTTCTGCACACAAAATGAATGTTTGAGTTTTTATTTTCATAGCTTTCTTCCGTTTTTTCTTTCATGCAAATGGTAGTTAAAATTGATTCTCTTTTGAATTTTTACAGACGAAATCTTGGTTTAAGAACAATCCCTGCCTTTGTTCTCAATCCTATCCATATATATAAAGCCGTTAAAACCGTTTTTTATCATTATCAATTTTACTGAGAAGCATTCAAATTAAAATATAATTTATTTTTCAATACAAATGAAAATAAACTTTTTTCTTAGGAAAACATTATTACCATTTTGTTATTTTGGTTCTAAATCCAAATTTGTCTTAAATGCGATATATCTTCAAATAGTTTTATATTAAAACTATATTTTGGGAATGGGGACTGAGAAAGGGCCATAATGCCATAAAGATGTTTAAAATTTGCTAAATAAGAATGCCGATATCACATTGGAAAGACTTGGTTTCTATTGTATACATATGTTCATAAATGGATTCTTTTGAGGTGTAAATTAGTCAAATGTAACATATTCAACCTATCACACCTACGAGGAGATGAAGAGGATGGCGGAAGAAGTATGGAGAGACCCTCAGTAGAGGAAGGCATTGAAGGAACATCTTCAACATTCTAACAGTTTCCTATAGTTTCTTCTCTCCAGGATCTACTGCTGTATGTCCTCTAATACAGTGTCCTATGAGATGTCAACAGGAGAGATTACAACACAGTTTACTAACAACTTGGTAATACTGGGGAATACTTAAACTTGTCATAGTCAGTTAGAGAGAGTTGTGTTATATGGAGTTTATATAACAGCTTTCCTTAAACTATCTAAATCCTTACTCAGTATCGCTCACAATCTCCTCCTTAATATGACAACCCAGGACAAATATATAATAATCATCAAAGTATGCAACCGTGAATTTAGCACTGAGATACACAAGAAATATTTAGAGATTAAGTTTGAATGATAGCGTGGGTAACTGACGTACTTTATACGTGACTCTGAGAACCTCTCGTATTGATTTTATTAAATTCTAACAAATATATATATGTTCTATAGATACATGAATATAGAAATATGTGTTCTATAAATACATATACTAGAACATTAGCCCGTTCAATGAACGAGTCTAAAACGACAGCCAGTTCTCTAAGCTTCTTATTAGGGTTTTACCTTAATACCAAAGTTGTATAGAATATTGATACACACCACCGTCGCATGTGCGACGGGAAATTTCAGGAATAGTTAAATCTAAAAGCATTTCGATATAATAAATCGAACTGTTCTTACGACGCTCAAATTTTCCATTCCATCTATAGTGAGATTCCATATGCAAATTTTAAAGAATAAAAAATTCCTTAAATATGTACATATATATTGCATTAGAGAAAAGAATGGTTATGTAAATATAAAAATGGTATATATAAGGTATGTATGTGCTGAAGTTTAGTTTTATTGTCTAAATAAAGGCTTATCTTTCGAGGTGTCTGAGATTTTGAGGCAACTACACCATCAAAAAAATATCACAAGCGCCACACATAATACAAATAAAATATAAGCCTAATATCAAAATAGTTTATAAATCCTACTTCAATCTTACACTTCTTTGTTCTTCTCTCTAAAAAAAAAAACAATTTTAAATCTATGCTCTTTTGAAATTTTCTGCAATCTTGTTTTAAAGTTTCATTTTCTTGACATATTCTTTTATGTGGGAGACAATCTTGAAATTCTTTCTTCTCCAGTTGCATTTACTCGATCTATCTATCCGTTTTGCTGCATCAGCAGCAGTGCGTGCGTTCTTCTTCACTATTGTTTGGTTAAAATCATTATTGTTATTTTATTCTTTGTTGTTATTGTGCTTTATTAATTCATCAAGAGATTGACGACTCCTGGAGAAGAAGAACTCAAGTTCAGCGAAACACTTTAACTTATAAGATTTAAGTTAGGTATATACGCGAACATATTTTGGTGCCCCGTGTGAAGGAAGGAGAAAAGATCAAGCCGCTATAATTAATAAAGTACAATAACAATAAAGAATAAAATAACAATAATGATAATGATTTTAACCAAACAACTATATTGTGGGGGGTTATAACCATTTTCTATTATTTTTCAATAATATCGTGTCACGGAGAAAGTGAAGAAAGACAAACCTCAGATGGCAATCTATTTAAATTCAAAACAGTAATAGTTGTTGTACCTATTGTCATATCATGTAAACAAACACACATTGTAAATATTTTATCGTTTTATAATCGGTTGAAAAACGAGAAAGTTCAGAATTACATTAAGAGAAGGATTTACAAAAGAGAATAGAGAAAGCTATCTCCTTATTGTCAATGGGATGACGCTGCAAGATACAAATTTATTTGAAAGAGTTCCACGACCTGGCACCTATGTAAATATTTTGTGGGAATAGTTGAGACAGAAACCGTTTTTTTACTGAAAGTTCCTTCAAATTGATATAATTTTAATGGGGGACATTGAACTCTATTGTGTGAAACTAAATACATCAGTACATGGGACAGAAGCCGGGGAGATATGTAAATTTGGTAGCTGTCAAGTTAGTTTGACAACCTAGATTATGTCCATATAGACACAAAGATAACAAAATATATAGCAAACTATACTTCCCTAGCTGTCATTCCTAAATGAATCTTAGAATTTTCAATAGGAGAGATATTACATGAATTCCAATGTTTTTTATTAAACTCTCTCTCTCCAAACACATAAAAACAAATTTATATTTATTAACAATAAAACCGATCCCCCATCCCTCAATTTAAAGAAAACACGAATTTATTTCAATTTCGATACTTCATTCATATTTCCTGTCAAATATTAATAAAAGATATATCATAGAACACTTGTTATTTAGACATTTTCTCCCAATACTAACTGCTGTATATAAATATATATTTATAAATTGTTACTCTCGAGAGAATGTACTTTTATAACGTGTTCATTTTCAACTTTATGTTGGAATACCTTAGAAATATGAAATCGTATATTGGATAGAATATATGAGGAGATAAAAATAGGCTATCCACATTGCGACGTATCTTTCAATTTGAGTTTATTTTTAAAATCTTATACTTGAAAGATTTTATTACTTTTTTAATATCTTCTCTAGAAATGTTTAAAGGACAGTTTGTACACCAGTACGCTTTATTTGGCGCAGTTTGGACATGACAGTTATTGCCATTCGGCGTGGCTTGTAAAAAACAAGACTGGTTTTATACAAAGTTGAAAGCAAAACTTTGCCATAATAATCGAAGCCAAAGTTTCAATTGCTTCAAATCTCGGACGTACAGGTCTAGGTAGCTCATAATCTATCGGTGCTTCAAATTATTTTATTTCTTTGAAACGAAATTAATTTACACCATTGCAAAAGATATTATAAATGAGAATAATTAAATATTTAACTTTTTATATATATAATGGTTTATATTATAAGGATATTCTCTTAAGAAATCTTACAGACACACACAACACACACACATTCTTATTTTAAATAAATTAAAGAATTGGTCGCAATCTAAACTCTATGTCTTTAATTATATTGCCACGTGGAAAATTAGGAAAGACAAACTTCGGGATGACACAGCAATTTATTTGAGTCAAGAACAAACTATGAATGATAAAAAAGATAGCAATGAGGGAAGTTTACAGAGTAACAAAACATAAACATCAAAAAATGATACTCTGTTAATAAAATAATAAATACTTTACTACATTGCTCCTTCCCTATTGGAACTGTGACCCTCAGCTTGCAAATATTGTAGTTACTGACATGGATCTGACGTGCTTCTGCCAAGGATTCCATCGAAGTCTTGAAACTTTATCCCTAGTACCTTTTTTGCGTCTTTTTTCTTGCGGCGTGAAGAGCGGCTTTGTCGTCGTATCGTCTATAGTGACATCGTTATCTTGGAGGGAAGTCTTGTCTTTGCCACGGCGGTGGAATCCTGGAGCCAGTCTCCGAAGATGTAGATCACAGCACCCATGGCCTCTTGGTCTTCTCGGCGATCTTCAGTTTGTCTTCCCTAATTTACCCAGCATCTCTACCAAAATTCCACGTGGAAAATTAGGAAAGACAAACTTCGGGGTGACACAGCAATTTATTTGAGAGACAAGAACAAACTATGGATGATAAAAATTTAAAAAAAGATAAGCAATGAGGGAAGTTTACAGAATGACAATATATAAACATCAAAAAATGATACTTTGTTAATAAAATAAGAAATACTATGCTACAATAGCATATGGAGCAACGTCGTATATATTGTATCGTAGTAAAATGAGGGAATGTGCCTCTTGTATTGAAAATATCTGTATATGGCCCACCTTGTATATTTCTATCATTTTTCACACATTTAGCGGAACTAATGGATAAACCTTCGATATCTCAATATTAAAATTAATGAACACACAGAAAATCGTTTTAATTAGAAAAAAAACGATTATTAATTTACGAAGTCCAACTCAAACAACCAAACGGAACTATGCAAATTTTTAAGGAGAACAAAAAATAAAACGGTTGTGTTCGTGTGTAAACATATAGTGAGTACAGGCAGTCGTAAGTATTGGTTTCATTTCTATATAGCGCCATCTGTTGTTTGAAGATGGAATTATTAGGCGCAATTTCTTTTAGTCACATAGAACGAACCAATTTGCATATTTTCGTTCAAAAAAAGCCCTCCAAGAATAAAAATTGCAGGCTATATAAACATAGAATAAACAATACAATAGTTGGAGTGAACTGGGAGTTTAAATTGGCGAACTCGCTGGGAAGGTTCGCCACTGTTGAGACGAGCCTTCATAATTCTTTTTTCATTTTTATTACACAAATTCTAGAAATTTGTCCTATAGGATTAAAAATATAAAACACTTAATAATTCCATGAATTTTTCCTATTTACTGCCGGATAGGTATATCACAAGTACCATTTTTCTTAAGTTCAACATTTCAAGGTATTGGGGCATAGTCTATATTTTCCCTACTTATTTATATATATTTAATTAAAAAGGTATATATTGGATTAAAATATATTATTTTTTTTTCCCAATATATCCTTTTTTTTCTAATTTATAAAATTAAAATTGTAATTTAAACTAGAACACTTTCTATTGTTGCTATTCTATTTGGAAATGTCTCAAAGGAGTCATTTAAAAACCTTGTAAAAAGAAGTTTCTCCAATATTACTGAAAAATTATTGAAATTGCTATTATTCTAGGGCTCAAATATCTGTTTATTACCCTAATTTATTAAATAAGTCTTAGTTCAACACACAGAAATGTTTAAAGCCCCAATTAAATTAGAATGAATGTGTCGTCTGCATTTTTATGGAAATAATCCTAAATATATTGAAAGAAAAATAATTATTTTCTTCTTTTTTATTGTATATCTTAAAAGCAGTCGTTAAACTAAGCCTAATTGTAATACTCTGTCTCTCGGGACTTATTTCCGACCAAACGATAGTTTTAAAAAGCTATCAGACGATAGGTAGCCCGCATCGTTTGGCGCCAACTCACGTCTAGGCCTAACAAGGTCCTAATTGCTTTACAAAGCTGTTGATCCAATTTTAGGCCTAATCGGAAGAATACCATAAAATAGATTCCACGTGCGGTTTTTTTTTTTTAGAGAGAGAGAATTCGAAAAAGTGTCTTGGTTGATTTGACGTGTTTATTTTTATAGGAAACCTTTTTAAGCCACTTTGATAATATTTGTAAAAAAAAATTGTCTTGTGGTTATAATTATTCTCTCGCTCTCTATTCTTTTATCATCATATCTAAAAAAAAAAAAAAAAAGACTTTTAAAATATATCTATATAATAAATAGAAGGATGATATTTCTATTCACAAACACTTTTTCCATAATTTTAATAATTAAAAACGCAGAAATTTTAAAAACTCTCAGGTAAATAGACTATTCAAAATAAGAAATTTTCAATTTGTTCAAATAGATAAATGCCTATATGTAAGTACAAGGCCGTCTGTGCGCTCTATCAGAGGGGGTACCACAAGAAAACTTGCAGAATGGCAAATAATGATGCCAAATAATAAATTAACCCATTATAGTATTCTCAATGTTTTGGCGATACTAGTGAAACATTAGTTGTAAGATATGGGCAGTAGGAGGCATGGGTGAAACGTAGGTGCCGTAACCCTCGCTATGTATGGTGATACTGAACAAAACATTGAGAGAATACTATAATGGATACTTTTAATTTATCATTTGGCATCATTATTTGCCACTCTGCAAGTCTTCTTGTGGTGCCCCCTCTGATAGAGCGCACAGACGGCCTTGTACTTACATATAGGCATTTATCTATTTGATCAGATTGAAAATTTCTTATTTTGAATAGTCTATTTACCTGAAAGTTTTTTAAATTAATCCATGAAAAAAAGGCTTGCCTATCCCGTCACAAAGGACGTTAAAACTAGACGCTATATATTGGCCGTCACCACAAACAGCGGCCTCGCCTCGGTGACAAAAAAAAATGGTCTCCAAAGCTGGTGCTGTGTCGCCGACCTGAGGCCTCTTGTTTACGGCGACGGTCAATTTTAACGGTAGAGGCGACCTTTTCTTTTATAAATTAACTGTATTATTGATGGCGCTAGTATGTTTCTAATTATGATAGTTACAACAACAACAACAACAAAAAGCCTTTATTCAGGGTCACTGACCCTATACAGGATTCACCAGAGGTATGCATAAGAACAAAGCAGTGAGACAAAGGAAATAACGATATATACAGAAGAAAAAGAAGAAAAAAAAACAAGAAAGAGAAATACGGAAGCAAGAAAAACAACACAAAAAGAGTAGCAGTAAGAAAGTGAGGAGTGAGTGTCACTTGGCCTTCTTCTGAGATATGGACTTGTGGAAACCATAAAACGCCGTAGCAATATACTTATTCTGGGTCATATTGTCAATTATTGATGGAAGTGAAGCACAGAGTTGCCCAGTTTTGAGCATAAGGGTTCTTCTTTCTTCTTTCAGAGCAGAGCAATCAAAAATATAGTGAATGATTTCATTTTTTAGTTTTGAATTACAGCAGGTACAAATCGAGTCCTCACCGCAGAGCATCTTGGTGTGGTTTTCTCTAAAAAAAACTTGAAAGTATTCTAACTTGTGCGAGTAGTCTTACAACTGGGAAAGGAAAATCCCCTAAAAGGTATCCCTCCGTCATGAAAGATATGTGAATGTCTTTGTAGTGAGAGTATAGCTTAGATTTATCCATTCTTGTAAGGTCGTTTTGTATAGATTGGTCTGCCGCTGTTTTTAAGAGCCCTGTAATCGCGCTCCTCAGCGTTTCAGGATCATCACAGGAAACAAGTGCAGGGGATCCATTATTGTAAAGCAGATTGGTGAGCTTTTTAATGAAACCGATGGGTGTGCCCGAAGCATTAGACAGTTCCCGTGTTCTATTAAAACATATACGCGGCAATCTGTCACTGCTCATATTCAACACCCGCAGCCAATACTAATGATGATAGTTTTATCATGGTATTTGTTCTTGATGTGACAAAACCACTATGCAATTATGCCATGAAAATGTATCGCAAAAAGGCATTACGATACCTATACGACTATTGTTTTTAAAAATGAATCTATTAGGAAACTGGAATCTTCTAATAAGACGTGCCAATTGTTATAATACGGCAACTGAATTGTCTTTTATTTAAAGGGTCTTAGAATATAAAAGTTCTTGATGATGATCATAAGTGCCGGATTTAAACTTCAACAAGATTTAAGAGCCAGATAATCTGGTCAACTGTCTTTGACTTGAACATATTATACCTCCTAAAGCATATTGGAACAAACATTTATTTCTTAATGTAGAAAATTTAACATAGAAATAGTCGCCAAATGGCACCTTGGTATCTCTTTTGATGTGTTATATCTTTTATTACACAATGAGTTTCTTTTTATTTTGAAACGCTATCTTTCAAGTGATAATCTCTCTTCAACGGGCTTAATTAAAACATCGACTATTTCTCACAAGAAGTGCGCGCTTACACAAATATACTTCACACTTCAGTTGTAACTATCCACGCTGTACGCGTAAACCCTTCTTGTAAGATACAGTCGATGTTTTAATTAAGCCAGTTGAAGAGCGATTATCACTTGGAAACTAGCATTTTAAAATAAAAATAAACTTATTGTGATAAATATTCATATTTTAAAACGCTTTTCACAATTTTATCTTGATGTCTTTATTTCAATCAAGAGATTTCACATCACTCTAGCGACACATTACTTTTATTATAATCTGGACTAGAGTTTTCAAGCTACAGAATCTTCCTCAGACCTCTATCTAAACCTACTTATAAGATATGCCTGGAAATCTCTCTCTATGTATAACATAATATATATTTACAAGTATGTTTGTCCCTCCAGGTGTTAAAGCAATGGTGTGCTGTGATTTCAGACATGAGGCGGACGGCCTTCATTCTTGCCTCCCTGCTTCTCCACTGGCAGGCCACGGCAGGTGAGGATCCTACTTCTGATAACACCTAATTTTTGCATTGTCATCGTGAGTGAGAAAATTACCTATACACAATAATGCTATATAAATATACGTTTATTATTATTTGCGTTATTTTTGCTGTATATAAAAGACAAATATCTTTAACCACTAAACTAAAGGATGAACCAATATTTATATTGAGAGGGTTTGGCTCATCAGTGGTGAACCCTCCCAGAAATTTTGCCGATCTGATCGACCAGATAGCTATAATTATTATATAGTCTGTTTTGCTTATATAGTATGCATTTTGATTTTTAATTGAGAAATTGGAGTTTAGAGTAGCCCTTGATAATATATTTCTAGTGGTTGTAGAAAGGACAAGCCCCCCTGCTTTATCAACAAACTTGCTTAAAGGACAAACCCAAAGCACATAAGCCTGTTAGGCAATATTTTTTGAAAATGGCATTTAGCGCTATCATCTGTAAAATTATAATCATTATTTGCTCTCTCTTTTTTTCCCCTTTTTTTCTATTTAAGAGACATATTTATGCAACCACTAAAGTAAAGGATGAAAAGAGACTATATAATAATTGTAGCGGTCTGGTAGATCGAATTGGAAAACTGCTGGGAGGGTTCACAATTGATGAGCGAAACCCTCCCAAAATATATTTTTCATTCTTTAATTTAGTGGTTTTATAAATTTGTGTCTTTCAAATACAGCTAAAAATACCGCTAATAAATATTATAACTTCATATTTCACAGATAATAGTAAAGCCTCCATGAGAGGACACTGCCGTTAGAGAACACCTCTCTATAAAGGACAGTTTTCATCGCCTAAAAAAATTTCGCCAATTTCGATACTTAGCAACTCTTCGGTAAGAGGACGCCTAAAGGAAAATTTATTTTTCATTCTTTAATTTAGTGGTTTTATAAATTTGTGTTTTTCAAATACAGCTAAAAATACCGCTAATAAATATTATAACTTAATATTCCACAGATAATAGTAAAGCCTCCATGAGAGGACACTGCCGTTAGAGAACACCTCTCTATAAAGGACAGTTTTCATCGCCTAAATTTTGCCAATTTTGATACTTAGTAACTCTCCGGTAAGAGGACACCTAAAGGAAAATTTGGCTCTACAACTAGGTGTTGTCTTTTACAGAGAGTTAGTTTACTGTATATCTCGCTAAATGTCATTTTCAAATACTTTTTTTCATTACCACAAGTGCACATAGCACAGGCCTGATTGTGGATGGGGTTTCACGATTTTTTATTCTGTAAGTGCTTGCTAAATGTTTGTCTTTATTTACATACATTAATCCGTTCAACCAACGACAACACACCACTCTTAAATCATATTGAAGTTTTATCTTCATAAAGAAAAATGAAAAAGCGTGCGTAAAAAAAATAATTCTTCTTAATGTTAATGTAAATAAAGAAGAATTAATTTTTTTTTATTCGCTTTCACCCTTTTTTTTTTACATACGCGAGGAAACTTCTTTACCAAATCTCTCCATATTAACATCGTCACTCCCTTACAACCTCATTTTTATTATTAGTCATATATATAAAAGCCTTTCTCCTTTAAAAAAAAGGATATTTCTTACATTTATATATAAAGTTTCGCTATAGGTAAATTATTCTGGAGATGTGTGCGTCAACAAAAGAGTGAGATTTAAACTAAGATAGCGTGAAGGCGGGAAATCAACGAAGACATTTCGAGGCTAGGAAACCAAGTGCGTGTTTTACGCAATAAGCGGGATGGCGTTTTAACGAATTTTAAAGTATTTCATTGTTTCCCCCACATGTGCCATTCCCTGTATGCGAATTCTACACATCAAAGTTATAAATGTGAATAGATTTCTATTTAGATTACATATTTATACAGTTTGCCTAAATGTAAAACTAATTAAATTTGTGCGTGTGCTGCAGACGTGAACCTCCCCCACGACGATCTGCTCTCCAGTGCTCCATCGGCTAAAGTCCTAGGGGACGCCACTGCGCTCCAAGAGAGCCCGAGCAACCCAGAAGACACTGCTCTGAAAGGAATGGACTCCGGAGCGTACTATGTGCGCGTCGCCAAGAGATTTTCTTCTCCGGAAATCATGAGATTCGGCAAAAAGAACTCAGCCCTTTTTTCGAAGCCCGAAATTATGCGATTCGGCCGAAGGGATTCTTCCTACGGACCTGAGATAATGAGGTTCGGGAAGAGAAGCGCCGAGAACGACCATCTGATCCGGAAACGCTCTGTCATCTCGTCCCCGTTCCCCAGCAAGCAGATGATGCATTTCGGCAAAAGGACCGCCATTAGGTTTTCCAATCCCGAAATGATGCGCTTCGGAAAGAGGGACTCTGGCGAAACGGAGACAGCGGATTTTGACGAAGGGTTGGTTCAATCTCGGAATCCCGAAGTTCAGGAGATCGAAAAGAGACCGTTTTCCTCTGAAATGATGCATTTTGGTAAAAGAGACCCCTTCGAAGTTTATTCGACGGGTTCTGGCGAAGAGTTCGATCAATCCCAAAATAATCAAGATAACAACCCGAAAGACAAACGGCCATTCTCATCCGAGATGATGCACTTTGGCAAAAGAGATTCTGAGGAAGTGGAAACGTCCTCAATCTCTACCCAGATGCTCGATGAAAAACAGGATCCCCAAGAAATAGAAAATTTCGACAAAAGAGGCTTGAGCAGCTTCGGCAAGCCCGAGATTTTGAGATTTGGGAAGAGAAATGCAGAAGAAAGCGAAATGTATTACCCCTTAAAGAGCTACCCATTTCTAAAATTCGGCAAAAAATATACAGATTCTCTTTCGAATCCTCAAATCATGCGATTTGGAAAACGTCAAAACACCTTCCTCAAGATGCAAGATATGATGCGATTTGGAAGGAATCCCTTTTCTAACCCTCAAATCATGCGTTTCGGAAAAAGAGCTCTTGATGCCTTCAACTCGCCTGAGTTCATGAGATTCGGTAGAAAAGCCTACGAACCACAGATCATGCGTTTTGGTAAAAACGACAAGTCTCTCTTTGATAATCGTCAGATGCTGCATTTCGGCAAGCGAGATGAAGATCAAGAAGACACCACTTACGAAAAGAAAGGATTTGCCTCCCCTCAGATTATGCGTTTTGGGAAAAGAATGGACTCTCTGCCACAGATCATGCGCTTCGGGAAACGAATGGATTCTTTGCCACAGATAATGCGTTTTGGAAAGCGATGGGACTCAAATCCTCAAATCATGCGTTTCGGAAAACGAATGGATTCCATGCCACAAATCATGCGTTTTGGAAAACGCTTGGACTCCTTGTCACAGATCATGCGCTTCGGGAAGAGATTGGAGGACATCTCAGAGGATTCAAGTGAGCGACTAGGGGACATCAGTCAAGAAGACTCCTACACAGAGCAGATGGCCGCACGGACAAAGCGGCGAGCCACGGAGGAAAAGACCACAGAAGCCAACCACCCTAACACCACCGCAGCAACCGCCATGGAGAAGAAAACACGGAAGAGGAGAGAAGTTGAAGATATTGAGGAAGATAGAGAAGAAGTCGAGGATGGACACAGCCTCGCCAAGAAGTGGGGGCTGATAAAGCCCAAGCATCTATTCCCCATGTACGAGCCCCAAGAATTCCTCGTGCCCCAGGCCTTGCTGGTGGCCAACCTGGAGCGACCCAGCCGAAGAGGTGGGGCCGAGTTCCAAGGAGGCTGGCGTAGACATCGCTGGCCCAGGTCCCGCCCCATGTTTCTCCACTTCGGCTGAGTCCATGCTACTGTCCAATAAACTCCCACTGACCACCCACTCGGTGTCCACCCCAATAAACACACCACACCTCCCTCCCTCTCCTTCACTACACCACCACTCCACGGTTTAAACTATGCAACTGTCAATTCTTCATTTTAGACCCTTCCATACGACTCAAAATTACCATGTTTTAAAAAAAACATGATTATCAGAATATATAACAATTAAGATATGGTGTATTATTTTTCTCTTCCATTGAAAAAAATATATATTTTTTTACTTTTTTGAAAATTTTAAATGCCTATAACCAAAATATGGACAAATCTTAACTTCTGTCATTTCAAATAATGCTTTTAATTTCATATATCATGGTCTGTGGCTTTATAGAATTTCACGAAATTGAAAACTTTTTTTAGTGGTCCCTAACTACGCTATATGAACAAGTTTCCCAGATTTTGACGAACAAAGAGATATGTATAACCCAGAACGCTACCCGGGAAACAAATATACAGAAGTGTAAAGGTTAAAGAAACAAGCAATAAGATGATATCTTGAAAATTACAGAGAGAGTAATAAAAGATATTTGCATATATATTACATATTGAGTTAGTAATAGGTAAAACAAAAATAAAATACTGGTCGTATATATAATTTAATGTTTAATGATTAGGTTTATATAATCTCATCATGTATGAATAATCTACTGAAATGAGATAGAAAAACTTAGATTTATCAATCCCTTTCCATAAAAATCATTTTGTTTTTTAATTTTTTTGTGTGAGATGGCATATCGTCTGATACCTAATTCCAACTGTATTTAACAAGCCCCCGGGCTCTTTTTATAGCTAGGGTGTTCACAACCGGGGTCAAAGGTCGTACATTTGAAGTCTTGCTATGTAAAGTGTATGGGACCAGGTTGTCAGACCTATTTCAGGGGTCGTCATTCTTCCTTTAACTTTATTGGTTCCATACAAGTTACAATAATAGGGGATATTTTGAGATTTTTATTTTATATATATGTGGATGGAAATTTTGCCGGGAGGATATTGATCTAAAGAGACAAAGGTCGCCTCTCCCGTCAAAACGAGACGCCATCTATTGACCGTCGCAGCAAACTAGCGGCCTCGGGTCGGTGACGAGGGCCATTAGCCCGAAACCATGGTGTCTAGGTGGACGCTTTTCAGTTTTCCAAAGCTGGTGTTGTGACTTTTTCACCGACCCGAGGCCGCTAGTTTGCGGCGACAGTCAATAGATGGCGTCTATTTTGACGGGAGAGGCGACCTTTGTCTCTTTAGATATATATATATTATTACTATAGTATATGCACGTGGAACAGGCCATGATAATCATTGTGGGTAGTAATTATCGACTACTTTTACTAAAGGGGTACATCCCATATATCTACACTTACAAGTAATGGTTGGACCTTTGCGCGAAGGCCATTGAACCAGGGTTTTTTTTTTTAGAAAAAAAGTGTCCAATGCGGAATTCGAAGCGAGTCTTGGCTGTCGTAAATTGACGGTTTATACCACCGGCCACTACTAACCTCCTTATATTTTATATGATGTATAAGCGCGCCATCTGTTACAAGGAATTCAAACTATTTTTGAATTATATTTAAAACTCTCTTTTATACCAATTTCAAAATACTAATAAAACCTGGGTTCAGTTGGCCCGGCTGATAGTACCGTGTAAGGACTCCTGATCCAGGTATACAGGATGATCTGTACTCCATGTTAGGAGTGGCTGTACATGGCATCTGTTCCTTATGTCAGAGGCGGCCATTTCATATTAGAGCTAAGTCAGCCTGCCACTGAGTAGTGTTCTCAGTCTTAATGACAAAGGCAGACGCATTCTACTTCACCCACACCATCAAAATTCTCAAACTCTACAAGCTTGATACCCTAATATGATTGAGTGGAGATAAGAAAGAGAGAAGAAGAAGAAGAAAACACTAATAATAAAAGAGATAAAAAATGTTTGGTAAATGGAGATATTTTAAATGTCAACGTGTTTGAATAACTGTAAAAAAGTGAGCATAGAATCAGAAATGAATGTACTTCGAACTTTAAAATTAAATTTAGGAATAAAAATGAATATAATAATTTTATCCTTAAAAGCCCTATTATATAGAATACAGTTACAAATGCTTTTTGTTTTTAGCATATTCAATTTACCTCTTTTTATTTTGGATTTAAAAGGTAATATGATCTTGTCATCTCCTATTTACTGGAAAAGTGGGGGAAAAAACATGTTGTGATATATATTCGGAGAAATGGCGCTGGTTCTCTTTCAAATGTCTAACTGCAGTATCAGCGTGTGTGGTTGTTAGAATTGATTTTAGTATCCCTAGAATCTTAGACAATACATAAATTTATATATTTTTGTCATTACAAAAAGTAGTACCTCTCCCTTTAAAAGGGAATTAAAATAAGGCATTTGCTCTATCACGACAGGTTTGCTTTTGTCTGAATGTTCGAAAACTGGTGATATGGTTCATTCTTTATTACCGCCTTTACGCTTTAAACGGGGGGAGGGTAGATGAGCAAAATGCATTGTTTTTATGTATTTTGTAAAAGGAAAGGTGCTACTTTTGTATATGTGTGTACGTGTGTGTGAATATGTGTGTATGTGTACGTAAGCGTAGGTGCTTGCGTGTGTGTCAATATGTGTGTATGTGTACGTGAACGTAGGTGCTTGCGTGTGTGTGAATATGTGTACGTGAGCGTAGGTGCTTGCGTGTGTGTGTACGCACGTACGTGTGTGTGAATATGTGTGTATGTGTACGTGTGTGTGAATATGTGTGTATGTGTACGTGAGCGTAGGTGCTTGCGTGTGTGTGAATGGGGTAGTGCGAGCCGACCAAGAACGATGACCTTCCCCCGACCAGGACCTTAGACCAACTGATCGATTGTTGGAGCCACGTCACCCTGGAAACCAATTTTTAAAATTTTGAATTCTGATTAATTTTCTAAAAGAAATAACTCTTGTAACATTATAAAATATTGAGATTTAAAAAAAGAAACGCGCTTATATCAAACAATTCTATCCAGTTCAAAATTGGATTCGGTGTTTTTGACAAGCGATTAAATGGAGAAATGAAACTTTTGTTTTTATCAATCCGACTCCATAGCTGTTCAACGTTGTTCCAAGTTGGGAGATGACCAAATGACACTCCACGTGGACCATTTACTTGAGGAAAAAATATTGAGTACATAGTCGTGGTGTCTGAATTACGATTATTCAACTATATCGTTATCATCATGGTGGGGGAGTTAACGACTCCTTTTACTCTAAGTGCCCCACATGCCTACACATGTAGAAAGCAGTTTGACTTTTGCCCTTACAAGTGTTCCACAGCCCCGTTTGATTACTTTCACTCACTGGTGGGGTTGGACTTTTTCAAGAATCATAGGGCCACTGAAGTAAATTTACAACAAACAACAACAAAAAGCCTTTATTCAGGGTCACTGACCCTATACAGGATTCACCAGAGGTATACATAAGAACAAAGCAGTGAGACAAAGGAAATAACGATATATACAGAAGAAAAAGAAAAAAAAACAAGAAAGAGAAAGAGGGAAGCAAGAAAAACAACACAAAAAGAGTAGCAGTAAGAAAGTGAGGAGTGAGTGTCACTTGGCCTTCTTCTGAGATACGGACTTGTGGAAACCATAAAACGCCGTAGCAATATACTTATTCTGGGTCATATTGTCAATTATTGATGGAAGTGAAGCACAGAGTTGCCCAGTTTTGAGCATAAAGGTTCTTCTTTCAGAGCATAGCAATCAAAAATATAGTGAGTGATTTCATTTTTTCACTGAAGTAAATGTATTTTCATAAAAAAAAAAAAGTGTCCAATGCCGGGATTCAATCCTGGGTCGTGACTGTAGAAAATCGACGGACCACTCGTCTACCAATACGTACCGTGTGGTGGAGTATGACCAGTCTGTGTATGTAGATAACTCTAAAAGTTATAGATAACATTTTTTACCGCGAGAATATTGATCTACAAAATAGTGGCTTTATGTGAAGTTGGGTCCACACAGACAATCTTCAGTCTGAGTGTTTGAAAAGGAAGAGCTACCAACAAAAAAAATTGTTACGAAAAGAATGGTGGCCACATTTTTCTCTAGAACTTATCAGGCGAAATATAAAGAAATTCAAATGAGATTTTCATTAAGTATGTAACGTTTATTTTTGATCAACTATTTTTTCTATTGGTATATTCCCCTCTCGAATATTTCGATCAGGTCAATTGTCTATCTTCCTTTAAAAGTCCCAGGTCTCATACATACCGGATGGATTCTTGAGGCATACTCTCCTTAAGGAAGATAGATGATTGGCCTGTAATAGAAATATTAGAAGATACTAATAAAGAAATAGTTGATCCAAATGCGCGCTTCATCCTTAAAGAACTCTCTCTCTCACGCACACACATCTTTTTACTACAGCAGTTTTGGAAGTAGGGAAAGCAGTTTCAGGTAATTGGTACATCCAGGTTTGTATCCAGGTCTGTAGCTAGAAGCCATCGGAAACCTGGTGATCAAAGACGGGAACCCGAGACATCCTACTTCACCATGACAATTCATTTGAGCGGACATCCACCATATAGCCCTGACCTTGCTCCCTGAGTATTGATTTCCCAAACGTCAACGATAGTTTTCGTGAGATAAAATTCAAGAATCCTGATGCTGCCATCGAGCTCAATCCGAGGAAGTAGTTGAATACAATAGTCAGGATGTCTAGGGAAAACATGCTTTTTGAATCGTGGTTTTAAAAAATTGGAAAATTGAGTAATACTGTTATTTTTTTAAATAAAAACATAATAGTATATTTTTAAAAAGAGCGTACTTTTATCAGTAAAATATATTTTTTTTTTATATTTCGAGGGATATCACAGATCCAGGTACGCCCTTTTTATATAATTAAATTCAAGGGATCATACACAACACCTTTTTTTAAACTCAAACAAACCGTTTTTGTGTTATTTACTGGGTAGTTGGCGGCTTATATACACTCCAGGACCCTGGTTTAACTAAATACTTATCTTGACTGCAAAACTTTCATCGTGACCCACGTATTTAAGATCCTAAACAAATTTACGCGCTTTTTTATCTCTCTGCAATGAAAAAGTGGAGAACCCTCCAAGAATCTCGATCATCTCATTTTCATTGATCAGCTTACCAGTAGCAATTGTTTTAAATTTGTATTATGATTTGTTTCAGCAACCTCTATTCAGAGACCTCTTTATAAAAAACATTGAATCTATACAGGTCCTGAAAGGTATAGACCCTCTTTGAAGGTTGTGTAAGGTCTGGTCATTTTAATTTTTTTTTCTTCAAGGGTGGTCTTTCAAGAAGGTGGCTACTCATTAGAAGGATAGAAAGGTTTACTGTTCTTTAAATCTTTTGTTTCATTGGTTCATAAAAAGTACATTTATAA
The DNA here is from genome assembly GCA_030710605.1 of Cordylochernes scorpioides. NCBI lineage: Eukaryota > Metazoa > Arthropoda > Arachnida > Pseudoscorpiones > Chernetidae > Cordylochernes > Cordylochernes scorpioides. The sequence continues at coordinate 18,799,337 of CP092867.1, read as the reverse complement.
TTCCTAATATTAAAGTATTTAAAAACTAATTTATTTTCCTCTCTCTCTCTCTCTCTAATTAAATTACCTCTCAATGAATATGTAGTTTAATTCCAAACGATTTTTTAAATTTTACCAAAAGATTAAAAATAATATGTATAATACTATTTTATTTTAAAAATTTTATTTAATTAACATTTAAGCTTATTTATGCAATCTGCTTCTCATAAGAGAATAGTTTTCAATTAAAAAAATTAATTTAGGGTGAGAGGGGGGGGTGTTCTTATGAAAGGTTCTTTGGACTTTTAAATATTGCAGACATGTTTAAGGAAAATATTTTGTAAGATGTATATCAATATATGATTCTAGTTAAAATACAAATGAATATGCAATTTTGAAAATAAATTTTTGCTCATAGACCCAATCTATTAATAGATCGAATCACATTTCGTATACTTTTAAAACATGTGTCTTTAATCCAAATTGGCCTTAAATGCGATAAATTAAGAAAAAGGCATCTCCTTATCGTGCAACTGAAAGTTGCTGATGGCTTGCGCCATCTATCGGAATAAATATCAACTATTCTAGTTGATTTTTAATTATTCCATAATTGGCCAAATAGCCATTATTGATTAATCAAGAAAAGCTAACCACGGACGCGTTTCGGGCTGTTGGCCCTCATCAGCGTGGTGCAAGCTGTACCTCAACAACCAAAATAGTTTCTTATATTTCCTATTAGGTTTTTATACCAAAACTGCTATGTGAGAATCGGTTATATTTAGAACTCTATGAAATTATATTGTTTTGAAGATCGTTCGATACATCAATCAAATACTATTTCTTATGATTCTAATTGAAGTTATATTGCACCTTATCCAAATTTACAACGAATACAAGCGGTCGAAAATGATTATGATAATGGTGCATAGGGTTATAATATATTGACGAATTCATATCAACAACAACAAAGCCTTTATTTAGGGCCTTTCGCACTATACAGGATTCGCCAGTTCACAAGGGATGGGGAGAAAACTGTGTGGCCTTTTTCCGGGATATAATCCTGTGGAATCCAAATATCGCCACCGCTATATACCTATTCTTTGATATTTCATTAATTAGTGCCGGAAATGAAGGACAAAGTTGCCCCGTTTTATCATTTAGTTTTCTTCTTTCCTCAGACAGAGCAGCACAATGACGAATTCATATCATCACACAACTATTATGCTATTAATAATAATATTGCACATGATTAAATTATTATTCGTTACTTATATATATATAATAATTTTAGTACCTTTGGGTTTAATTTGTTAAAAACAATCCTAGAAACCTTATGCATCCATCTTAATTTGATACACACAAGGTATTAATTTAATAAACACAATTATATATTAGATAATAAAAGGCATATATTGGATTTAATAAAATATTTATTTTGCCAATATTTCGGCTGGCTGAACGCCAACCTTTATCGAGGCATTACATTTTTGTATACACAAACTCAGCGCCGCATAGTGTTATAATATCACAGTTGAAATCAATTAAAATACAGAGTAGGTGGGAGAATTTTGTGCATGAAAAAAATTTTATTAAATCCAATATATGCCTTTTATTATCTAATGAATTAAGTATGGATTGCTCTATTTTCAAAACAATTATATATAATGATCTCTATTCCATGTTTATATTAATGAGTAATAAATATTTATATAAATAAGTATGAAATAGAGAGCATTATATAAAACTAGACGAATGGCCCGGGCAACGCCCGGGTTTTACCCGAGTGCGTATATATTTTAGTAATGTTTTAATTAAAATACTATTCGTTACAATTATAAATTGGCGCCGTGGATGTCATTCTTATATATAAATGAGTTTTAAAAATTGTAAAAAAAAAAAATGCATCGGCCGGGAATCGAACCCGGGCCGCCCGCGTGGCAGGCGAGCATTCTACCACTGAACCACCGATGGTTATGAAAATTCCCATCCGTGAGCTTCAGACAAACAAACAGACAGAATAAGGCAAATATATAAGTAGACTAAACGAATGGCCCGGGCAACGCCCGGGTTTTACCCGAGTGCGCATATATTTTAAAAACGTTTTAATTCAAATACTATTCGTTACAATTATAAATTGGCGCCATGGATGTCACTCTTGTGAAACGTCCCGTTCCAAACTGTGTGTTTTTAAAATGTTTTAATTAAAATACTATTCGTTACAATTATAAATTGGCGCCGTGGATGTCTCTCTTGTGAAACGTCCCGCCCCAAACTGTGTGTGTCTTGAAAATATAAAAATAAAAATGTGAATTTTCATAAAGATTTCATCATGTCGATTTTTTTTTTTTGCATTTCACCTACTAAATCGATAGAGATAATTACATTTGCAACATGAAATTAGGTATATTGACTAAATAGAAAACTGCATAGTAATAAAGATCATTTTTTAAAGGCACCATATCGTTTTTTTTTCAATAAAATCGAAACAAAAATTAACGATAAATAACGATAATTGCCTTAAAAAGAAATTGCCTTAAAAAAAAGAAACATTCGCGGTGATTTTGTCTTGCATTCGTTTATACAATTATTATATACGAATGACCCGGGCAACGCCCGGGTTTTACCCGATTAAATGCTTTTATTCAAATACTATTCGTTACAATTATAAATTGGCGCCGTGGATGTCATTCTTGTATAATATATAAATGAGTTTTAAAAATTGTAAAAAAAAAAAATGCATCGGCCGGGAATCGAACCCGGGCCGCCCGCGTGGCAGGCGAGCATTCTACCACTGAACCACCGATGGTTATGAAAAATCCCATCCGTGAGCTTCAGACAGACAAACAAACAGACAGAATAAGGCAAATATATAAGTAGATTGTGTTTGCCTTATAATTAATACCTTGTGTGTATCAAATTAAGATGAAAGCATAAGATTTCTAGGATTGTTTTAACAAATTAAACCCCAACGTGCTAAAATTATTAAATATATAATTAATTAATAATAATTCAACCACGTGTGATATTATCATTAATAGCATAGTAGTTGTGTGATGATATGAATTCATCAATATATTACAACTAAACCCTTCACGAGCGGCCATCTCAACGATTACCAAGTTTGAGCCAACCTCCAGGAGATACCAAGAATATTTATGTATTTAGAAGGTCTCTCAAGAAAATCTACTGTGGGGCTCATAATGAACTTCCACAGAGTTCAAATATAACGTATTTCAATATTATGTGAACAAATAAAAAAATATATGTTTTTAAAAACAAATAGTTTATTTTAAAATATGAAAATTGATCCACAAATATTTCATATTCAATTGATAATTAATCTAACCCTATGTATTTAAAAACAAATTAGAAATATTTAGATTATTTCAAATATTAATAAAAATATTTTATGAAGCGCATATTCCCAAGCTGCCTCTAACATCTGTACAAATCTCACACACCGAGCTTCCACGCTGATTAACAGAACTTGTTCTTGAGGCCATAAATCTCATTCCTCCAAAAGAGCATATTTTAGTTTGAAGGGGTTCTGAGAGAATGTTGACAAGAGCTCCAATGCCTCTCTTTGAAACATTCCAGACATATTCTGCTGAATTCAAATACAGAGATATGACTGACCAATCCATCCACTGAATATTTCCACCTTCAAGGAAATCGTTGACTAGGAATTATAAATTTGTAAAATGAACTAGGAGCTAATGATGCCCTTGAAATATTTCACTTAGGACTAAATAATCTTCTTTTTTTTTTCCTTTACCTTTGACAGCCAATATACCGCCTTCAAACATATGGAGAGGGTACACCTGCTCAAAATAAAGCCATCCCAGATCATGATGATCTTTTTGTGCCTTATTAAATATAATCTTAAAAGAAACTCATCCCTAGATAGTTTATCTTCACTTTAATCTCTTTAATGTTAGTAAGATTGAAGCGAGTATAATGCTTTTCTCCAGATAATGACTGATCGTAAAATCAGCCTCTTTTGATTCTTGACTCCCCCTAGAATAAATCACTGGCTCATTAATCCTAAGTCCAAGGCTAAAATTCAAAGCGCTAATTTAAGCGAGCCCTCGTGTGAGACACACACACACAAAAGCCTTTATTAAGACACACTGGTCTTATAGAGGATTCTTCCCGAGATTACAAGAGAGATATGCCTGTGCAAGTGGGGAATATACAGAAGAAGAAAAAAAAAAGATTATGTAAGTATGATATATACATACACATACATATATACTTTAGCCACGTTTTAAAAGTTAAAAGAGAAAACGAAAATATAACGTGGTGAGTTTCTTTTTATTGAAAATACAAGCTTTCAAGCAAAACGCTTTTCTTCAGGTAATCCAAGAAAATGTGCGGAGAGGTATATACACCCAACTAAGTAAGATTTGAATATTGAAGCGGAATTGAGTATTGAAACAAGGGCTTGTTCGTGGCAATTCCGCTTCAATATTCAAATCTTGCTTAGTTGGGTGTATATACCTCTCCGCACATTTTCTTGGATTACCTGAAGAAAAGCGTTTTGCTTGAAAGCTTGTATTTTCAATAAAAAGAAACTCACCACGTTATATTTTCGTTTTCTCTTTTAACACATACATATATACAACATAACAACAAAAGCCCCCATTAAGACACAAAGTCTTACATAAGACTCTACTGCAGGATCCAAGAAGCAAAGTAAGAAAAAGATAAAGAAGTGAACAACAAAAAAACATTTTTTTAAAAAATAATATATATATATACACATATATACATATTCACTCAATTCAAAGTAACAGTAACGATGCCTTTTTATTCACTGCCTTGTAAAACCCACATAGATCCAGTGCAAACTTTCTATCTGTTATGTAGTTTGTTAAGATATCCTCAACTGTGTCCTGGGAATCTATTATCCTGTTGCGAAATAAATGTTTTTGTTTCATCTGAAATACTTGTACAGTGGAAAAAATAGTGAGATATTTCGGAGTTCATTTTCTGCTTACAGAGCTTACATAACAGTTCCGCTTCTCCGAAAATGTTCTTGTGATTTCCCCCCCCCCCCCCCCCCCCCCCCGAAAGAATGTGTAAAGTACTCGCAGTTGGGCAATGTGTCGTTTAACAATGAATGGAAGATTGTCCGACAGATATCCTTCAGAAAGGGATGTTTTCTTCAGGTTTCTATAGTGAGGATATAATTTTGTATTATTGATTCTCGCCCAGTCACCTTGTATGGATTGGTCTATTGCTGTTCTAATAATCAGTGGCAGTTCATGTTGAAGAAAGTCCTTATCGGTGCAATTAATCAGATAAGAAAATCCAGTGGAATTCAGAATGTCATTAATGGTTTTAACAAGACCTATGTGGATATTTGAATTTCGGGACAAATTCATTAGTTCAGTTAAGCACATAAATGGTAATCGGTTAGCTTCCATATTGAGGATTCTGATCCAGTATTTCATTGTAAGTTTTATGGAGGTGACTGCAAGAGAAGCCCTCAAGTGAGAAGGGATGAGAGAAAGGCCATTTTGCATAAAGACTACTTTCCTGAAGCCTTTAATAAACAGTTTGCCTTGAAAGTGTCTTTCCAGAGGCACCTGAGAGATAATTGGAGAACTGTATAGCTGTCATCTCCTCTATGACGCTTAGTGTTCAAAGTCAAATATTGGTCTTTTTGGGTCGTGGTGGATATTTTTGGCCCTGCTCACCCTGGTCTTCTGATGATGATATCGGTTTCGGCAAATTTTTGTCCACAGTTGGTAGTCCACATTTCTGTTAGAAATTGATATATTTGATATATATTCAGTCCGGGATTGGCCTGCTTCCAGCTTCCAAATGCTCCTCTATCTATAAAGCATCAGATAAATGAATCAATGAAGCTATTAAGCGTCAGAGGTCATTTTTAAATGGGAAGTTTAAAATAATAACAATTATTATGTGTTAGCCAACGCCTATCAAGAATGATTGAAATATTAGGGCGCGTTTAGGGGTGCCATCTAGAATCAGGTTACCATCGTTTTTGATTCTCCCTAAATCTCCCTTTAAATCAAATCTCCCTTTTAAAAATTATTTTAAATGTTTTTACTAACTTATACTAAAACACTACATGCACTCTTCCTCCATCATATACAATTATTTAATTTTACGCGCGTGCGTAACATATATCGAAAATTGAAACAAAATTACTGGGGAGCTAAATTATTAAGAGACAAAAATTGGTGATTAAAATGAATATCGTTAATTTTTAAAAGGTATAGAAATATTTGTAAATTAAAAATAGAAAGAGTGAGGTAAAATAAATTGAAAAATAAAATAAAATGATATGTTAAAAATTTCATTATTCGTATATATTTTTAAAATTGTTATGTGTACTAAATTCACAGAGTATTTGAGCCTTGTAACGTAAATAAATAAAAATAAACTAAATGGATCCGACAACGCTTTTCAAAGTTTTCTATTTTATATTTGTATCGCTTTGTGCACTTTACCTCAAATTAAAGTAAACGAAGTTTGATCAACATGTAAGACTTTTTTTTTTTTTAATAACTAGCTCTCTAGAGAGCTTAAAAGGCTTTCTTGATTTGGAGAAAAATCAAATGATTTTCTCTTTGTGCAAATGTTAGGGACTTCAAAGTATATTATCGTTTGGCAAAAAAATAATATATATACTATTTAAAGAAATATCTAAAATATATGTAATAAATTTCTAAATATGATTAAGAATCATCTAACAGATACGTTCATTTTATATATTTCTAAACCTCACTATATATATATATATATATTGATACTAAACACGTCTATACGTTTGTCATTCATTGAATTGTACTGAATAAAACATCTTGCTTAGATATTTTAAAGAATTATATCTCTCATGATCTAATAGACAAATTTAGAAAATAATTAAAAGCTAATAAATTTTTTAAAACATCATAAAAGAGGTTTCAAAATTTTGTTTAAATATAGAAATATTTGTGTAATATAAGGGAATAAGTTTGTTCAAACTGAAACTTTTGAGAGATATCTGGTAAATTTTTATTGGTTTATTAATTTAAATAGTTTATAGAATATATCAAAGAGAGGGTGAAATAATGGCTGGATAACCCTACTAATGATATTACAATATATTAATGATAATTAATTACATTTGTTAGCATTTGTTTTCAAACATGTGCCATTAGTCCTACCAAAAATTAAAATATTTACTTGAACACTATAATTAAATTGTTGTTTACACATTGTGTGTGTGTTATCTCAAATGCTTATGGTGTCTGACAAAATGTTCAAATTGATTTTTTCAAATGGAAATGTTTGCAAAAAAAAAATTCTGAATACTGATTATATAAACATATAATTTATTGAGAGTATATTTAAGTTTTTTTTTAAGCTTTAGAATTTTTGTTTACATAGTTTCACTTTATACATGAAAAGGTTAGTACAAGCTTGATATCCTAATATGATTGAGTGTAGATAAGAAAAAAGAAGAAAGAAGGGTTAAAAGTATAATAAAACTGCACAATGAGACACTGCTCTGTAAAAACATGCAGAAAAATAGTTTCCGAAAGCGTTCCCGCTTTAACCCGGCATTACGCGCGCCGGGTGAAAATTACCCATGGCAACATTTAAGTGAAGAATTAACCAATAAAAAATCGGTTGGCGGAGATGTGGTTTTGTTTAGCTTCCTGACTCATCATTTAGTCTAAAGTTTAGGTTTCACATTTTGATAGCTGCCACTGAAATTCCATCTATGGGCACTGTCGGGTAAAAATCACCCGGTGCGTGCACTCATGTAATTTTTTTGTTGCATTTTTCTTTGATAACTTTTTTTTTGAGAGAGAGAAATAATTCAAATTAATAATTTAAAAACTAACTATAATAGGTTGATATATTAATCAGCCTATAATTCTATATAAAATGGAGGGAAGAAGGTCATATTTATTAGATCAAGAAGAGACTATTGTAGAAAGTGATATTGAAGAAGATCATCTAAGTAAACATTTTTCAGGAAGTGACACTGGAATATATTCAGATATGGGAATTTTGTGGGATAAGGGAATTATCCTACAAACACATTTTTATATAGGGAGAGCCTCAAAAACTGAATGGTCCAAAAATTGCCCTTCACAAACAGTAAAGCTGAGAACACCTAATGTCATTACACATTTACTAGGCTTGAAAGGTGAAGAAGCAAAAAATTAAAATACCCATCTAGAAGCTCTTTAGAAGAAAATATTGGAATGTTTGGCCCTTGAACTCATCAAAGAGCAACTAAATCAAAGAAAAATCATTTATTCACTGCCTAGAGGACTAAGTAAAAAAATGTCCTTTTTTTACAGATAAGTTAATTGAAATCATAAATGTATACTCTAAATATTTATTTCAATTCATTTTTAGAAGGCACTTCAAGCCAACAAGAAGGTCAGGAAGATAAAGCTTCATACCAGATGTAGTAGAGTGTGTCCCTCCAGTGAGGACAGGAAGACCTCGACTTTGTGCCATAAATCTGTAAAGCCAATTTATAAAGAACATACAATTGTGGTTTGTAATGATTGTATATAGTTTGTTTTAATTTTCCTCATGGAATTTTATATTTTTAATATTGGAAAGGAGCAATAGATTCCTATTTTATATACCATTACCAATTTTGAGCATTATTCAAGAATAGTTTTTAAAATGTTTAATATCTCTAAAAAATATAAATATTTTATTACTAATTGCCTTTTTTGAAAACTAAAATATTGTTACTTTGAAATAGAAAAGGTTTTGTTTTTCCTCAGATAATATTTATGTTCAAAATATATAATTATAATATCGGTATATTTCACCCAGCGCGCGCAAGTACGTTACATTTTTAGCACGCGCGCTCGAGGGTTAAAAAGACCTATAAAAAGACCCGTATAAAAAGACCTTTATTCTGCAGTATCAACGAAGAAGTATACTCTAAAATTAAAAATATGCAAATTTATATAGCGGTGACAATTCCAAACAAATCTATACAAATGAATAACAAAATCTTGAAAGTTAAAATTATGTATTAGTATAAACTACACTACAATTCCTCTTTCCCAAAAGGACAAGAGTCCTCATAATCAGATGGAATGTTTATCCCAGGTCAGTCCTGTATTTTGTTCTAGTCATGGTAGACAATTTCCTTGAGCTTACAACAGCGGTTAGTGGTGTCTAGGCTCTCAACTTCCTTCTTTACATCCGAAATGTGTGTTACCATATAAGGGCCGAAATATTGCTTTATTTTTTTTCAGTAGATCATTGATATTACACCCAAGATAGTGGACACTGCTGTGATAGATATGCATTGAGATATCTGAGGCTCTTCATTTGACACGACAACAGCATTGATATTACACTCTTAGATGGAGATTCATTCCTCTTGCTAATCAAAATACTCTTTTTCAGATAACAGCAAGTCTCCCCTAGTATACAGAGATCTCATCTCTGTACACAGCAATTTCTATGATGATGATTTTTTTTGTTCTTATCCCTAGTACACGTGGTACAGGCCATGATAATCATGATGGGTAGAAGTAGGCGACTGCTTTTACTGTAAGTGCGCCACATGTCTACACATGTGAAAAGCAGTTCGACTTTGCACTTACAAATGTGCCAGAGCCCCGTTTAGTTATTTGCACGCGCTGGTGGGGTTGGACTTTTGCAAGAATCGGGGGCCATTGGAGCATTTTTTTTTTAACAGAAAAAAGTGTCCAATGCGGGGATCGAACCCGGGTCGTAGTGGTCGAAAACCAAACGGTTTAACCAGCCTTCCACCGACCCCCATGATGATGATAGTCTCACCTCCGCAGACGATGGTCTTGCATCTGCAGATAATGGTTTCATCTCTGCTTGGTCAATCCACTGGAAATTATGAAGCTATTGTTGGCGGCCACAGCTCTGATTATACTCAAAGAGCCCCCTGTTAATTCTGCATATCCATTTACTACAAGTGGATCTCATTCCCGACAAACCTAGTTGGGTTCCTTGTCAAATGCCTGCAAGAGTTAACAATTGTGTTAATTCTAGTTTAAATTGCCATTTCTCTGATTAATTTATTCTTTTTGTAGAGACCAAAAAGTGGTTGCAGGCCTTATAGGAAAAGGCTTCTTATCGAGGTATTCGTGAGGGTATTGGTACCCGGCTTCTTCACCACTTGTCGCATTGAAAAATAGTTGCCAAAAGTGGGAAGTAGAAAAAGAGTTTTATTCTTCGGTGCCAATAAACATTACTCTAAAATTAAAGATACACAAATTCATATAGAGATCACAATCCAAACAAATCTATGCAAATAAATAACTGAATCTTGAAACTTAAAGTTATGTAAATTGGCATAAACACTACGCTACAATATTATTATCGCTAGTCTGCATGCTAACATAACCTCTCTGAACTTACTGGATTCTTAACCATCACAGAGCTGAAAGAAAACTCAACCTATTTATCAATATCTCTCAGATAACTCATAGCGAACATCCCAAATACCTAGGCATTCATCTTGACCGCACTCTCACCTTCAAAACTCATCTCACCAAGTTAAAGGGGAAACTATCATCACGTAACAATATCCTCCATAAGCTGGCCGGCTCTTCCTGGGGCAGTGATGCCAACACCCTGCGTACTTCTGCCTTGGCATTGATCTTCTCCACGGCTGAGTATTGTGCTCCAGTCTGGGAGGGGAGCTGCCACACGAAGCTAATAGACACACAACTAAATTCTACCTTACGAATTATAACAGGGGTTTGCCAACCTACAAGAATCGACTGGCTTCCAGTTCTTGCTCACATCTCTCCACCTGAGCTACGCAGAAAGGAAGCCACCAAGAAAATGTACCAAAAACTCTTGGATTCACCCGACCTCGAAATTAACCCTATCCTACAGTCTCCCCCAAATCATAGACTAAAATCAAGGAAGCCGATATGGTCCAGAGGAAACCAACTTCTCTCCCAAAATTTTAATATCTCAGAAGCATGGACAAATTCCTGGATCAGCTCCGATATCCCAAACAAGAACCTCATCACAAGCCCAAGTGTCAAGATCCCAGGTTTTTCCCTCCCTCGACGAGAATGGGTGCTTCTAAACCGCTTTAGGACAGGTCAGGGAAGGTGTGCAGAGCTGATGAAGTTATGGGGCTACACCAAAGATCCAAATTGTGCCTGCAACGTCCCACAATCAATGTCCCATATACTAGATGACTGCCCGCTGTACAAATTCAATGGAGGAATCTCCAATCTCCATTCTGTCACCCCGGAAGCCCTGAACTGGTTGAAGGCCTTGCCTCTCAGACTTTAATGACCGATATGTCCTCACTTCTTTTTTCTAGATTTAATTCATTTTGTCTCCTCTCTAATTGTAAATACGCTGCTGTATCACCTCATAAGCATAAATAAATAAACTTACTGGATTGATACAGTCAGAATTTGTAAATCAAATGTACCTACTGTACTCTCCCATTAAAGGCCCTAGCCTAAACCAGGTATCTCCTGAAGGTGGTCAAATTGGAAGGAAACTCCTTACCTTCATCAATTTGTTTTCACTGTCTTGCTATGTCACACTTTTGTTATTGGGTTTCTGTGTAGGTGTCACAAACTATCTGCTCTGTAGCCTAAACATTTAACAGGTACTATCAGATAAGAAGTAATTCTAATTTACCAATTTGAGAACATACCTATTAGAAACTCAGCTCTGTGAAGGTAGAAGCTTGGCCCCAAAATTTGAGCAAGCTTTTGTATTAGGAAAAAAAAATGCAACTGAAAATTAATGATGGCGTGTGGCATCTATAGAAATTACTTTCAACTGGATAATAGCAATAAATTTTATTCCAAAATATTAGGACAAGAATCCTTTCCTAATAAATCAAGCCAACCACATGTGGCCCTCCTCGACAGGATGTACCTCAATGACCAAACCAGAGCTATGGTCATTATTCTGGAATAAATCAATGTTTCATTGATATTTATTCAAATAAACCTCACAAGTCTTCATTAATGCACAATTTGCATCATCATGAGATTTTTTTTTCTTAAATTTTACCATCCTAACCCAATTTAGGGAGGGGAAAAAAAAGGAAGAGATAGACCAAGGAAGGGTTAATTTGATATCTTCTTTCTTATCTCCACACAAACACATCATATCAGGGTATCAAGCCTGCAGAGCTTGTTGATGGTGTCTACTGGGGATGAGTAGAGCTCATCAAAGGAAATTTGACATCCATCATGACTGGGTGAAGTAGAATGCGTCTGCTTTTGTCATTAAGACTGGGAGCACTACTCAGTAGCAGGCCGACTTAGCTCTAATATTAAATGGCCGCCTCTGACATGAGGAACAGATGCCATGTGCAGCTGCTCCTAACATGGAGTACAGACACTGCTCATCCTGGATCAGGAGACCTTACAGGGTACTATCAGCCTGGCCAGCAGAGCCCAGGATTTTTTAATCAAGTTTGTTGCTGCTTCCCCTCCTCCTTTTTTCATCCGGGCTTGGGACCGGCAAAGGCGGAGTTTTAATTGGATATTCCATAATAGAATGGTCTGGAATTTTAGAAAATACACAAAGAGGTGAAGATCTATGTATAGGAAACACACTGCTATATTTTACTTTACTCTATTTGAAAAAAATCTATTTTAGGCTGCCACTTGGGTAAAATAGCTGAACAGCACAAGATGACACAAGTTATAATGCAACCACTTGGTGATTACTGGATGACTTGAATGTAACCATATATCAGAGATTACTGTACAGGCCTTCATAGAGATTTATTTGATAGATTCTACAAGCACCTGGTCTTACAGTGATCTAGATAAATGAACATAGAACAGTAAAAAGACATTCCAGACTCCATGTCTCTCAAAGGTGGAACTACACCATTCAGCACAGTCTTTCTTTCGCAAAGTTTTAAATATTAATTTCTAGGCAGCGTAAAATTGCTTTAAATATCTCTTTGTGAAATGGCCCCATTCTTTCACTCACCTAGCTTCTCCAGTCAAGTTTCTTTGGTTGTTTCAGTATAACAATTGTATATATATATATATATATATATCTCGTTTGATAAAGCACAATTTGAATTATAGAATAGAAACAAGGAAAATAAGACCAAATAAATAGTGTGTGGCGTTTCAGTAACAAGTGTTGTTGCTGAAATGTCACACACTTGGATTTTGTCTTATTACCTTGTGTTTCTCTCTTATTTATATTGGACCAGCCGAGTTCTTCTCAAGTTGATGTTTGATCAACCAATATTGATAAGGTACAATTTGGATTATTCTATATACAGTTACGAGCGTCATTCCTCATCGGCCTCTGTCACCGTTTGCTTTTTTTTGGAATGGCGCCCTCCTATTGGTTGGCTACGGTCACGCCACCTTTGCCCCCCCCCCCCCCCCCCATATCATGCCTCCCCCACTCACTCTTTCGTTTTTGTAACTATTGGTTTGGAGCGGGTAGTTTTTTAAATAAATGCATTATTAGTTAATAACTAAATGGAATCCTCTCTTTCCTTTTCCCAGTATGAGACGCCTACGGAAGCCAACAGTACATAGATAAAGCACATAGGTTATAGTTATTAACTAATATATGCATTTATTAAAGGTGCCAAATTTATAATTGTAACAAATAGTATTTGAATAAAAACATTCAATCGGGTAAAACACGGGCGTTGCCCGGGTCATTCAGCTAATAGATTATAAACACATGGTAATAAGGTATCAAAATAAATACAGTAAAACCCCTCTATAGTGAACCCCAATGGGACAGAGCTTTTGGTTCACTATAGCCACGGTTTGGCCATTTTTTTTTTACTTTTCAAAATTTTTAGACCGTATAATTAAAGGACAGCCATACACACTGGAAGAGGCTGCCTCTTAATAGTGGTCACTTTGTTTTAATCCCCTTAATTGACCAATTTCCTTATATTAATACTAAATAATAATAGAAATCATTAGATGATAGGTTCTTCTTGTCATTAGCATACATGTACCTCTATGTCTAATTTAAAAATCAAGACAAATCCTAGGCAAAGTTTTATTAAATATATATTCAAAGATATAAAATGATTTTAAAACATCATTATCACATTATATAATACAATGTTTATTTGGAAAAATGGCTCTAACACCATGTTGCTTCAAAGCATTCTTCAAGCATTGCACCATTCAAATAAAGTTAGTGTTTTACTTCCATTTCATTTTTCCACATATTCTTCTAGGTCTAGATTTAGTTTTTTTTTTAACCTGTCATGCAAAACATTGCTGACTTTAAAATCACCATAGTTAATGGCATAAAAATAATTTTTGTTTCATCACGGGACCGTTTATTTGGACTTTTTTTTTTTTAAGTTCTAAAACGTACGATCGCGATCGCGGCAAAAGTTGAGGTTGATTCCTCTTTGTAACAATTTTTAATGGCTTTATATTTTATCTTTTATAATATAAAATTTATATTCTTTTATTTTAATATGTTCTTAACATTTTGCCTGTGTTGTTTCACTTTGAAAAGTTCTGAAAATGGCCTTTTTTTAAAAAGAAATAACGCTTTTGTTTTTAAAATGCCTTTGTTTTCTTCATTTTGGAAGCCATTTGCATTTTTTATATTTCAAATTTAATGGATGCAAATATATTCTATTTAATAAAAAGTAATTTGTGTTAAAATTTATACAACATAAAGCAAAAATAAAGTGCAAAAATCAAAACAAACAATGCCGCTAAATTTTTTGTTTTGAAATCGCGATCCGCGAGCTGAAATATGCTCAAAATTTTGTTTTTTTAATTTTTTTTTAAATTACAATTCTAAGTTCGTTATAAGCATAGTATTTTAAATATATTTTATTATTTTGGGACCGAAAATAGGTTCGTTATAGGGGTAGTTCGTTATTCTAAAAATCGCAAAGTTCGTTATAACGATGGTATTTTTAATGGAATGGAATTGGGAATCGGCGTGGGTTCGTTATAAGGGAAGGTTCGTTATATCCAGGGTTCGTATTAGCGGGGTTTTACTGTAGTGTGTGTGACGTTACCCAAACGTCACACACTATTTATTTATTTAGATATGGTCTTATTACCTTGTGTTTACCAACAAATATTGTTTTATGATAAAGCACAATTTGTATTATAGATTATAATAAAAGAGAGAAAATAAGACCTAATCCAAATAACTTATAACAATAAATATTTGGATTATGACACACTAATAAATTATTTGGATTAGGTTTTATTTTCTTTTAAATATTGTTTTAAAAAAAATGTCAATTATCAATATATTAGTTTTAGATTATTTTTTCATTAAAATAAGAGTAATTGATTGTGGGGCGTATCTTCTATTTTTGAAGTGATGAAAAAAAAATTGGTGTGTGCACATGCAATTTCACTACCAGGTGTAGTAGCATTGATAGAAAATCAATAATATGTCATTAGTATCATCATTTTTTATAACCCCAAATTATAAAAATTATTTTGTAATACTCAAAATATTGATTTTAATGTACAAAAAACCTTGTCAGAAAAATGAGGTATGATATAATGCAAACTGCATCTGATTTTGCCATGTAAAAATCTTTTTGGTTTTGGTTAACAAAAGATAATGACATCAAATTATCTTATTTAATTTTGATAAGGCACACAAAAGGGATTATAGATAAAAAAAATGTAATAAGGCCAAATAAATAGTGTGTAACATTTCAGTAATAGTGTTGTAATACCTCTCAGTGTTTTGTCTGATGATGGTAACAGCACTGTTAGTGAAACGTGACACATTATTTATTTATCTGGATTTGGCCTCATTACCTTTTATTATTAACCAATGACTGATAAAAAAAAATCACTTTTAATATTAATTTCTCTTTTTTTTTGTCCTTAAGTGGATTGTTACAAGTTTACTTGATAGTTATACATTTTTGTACTTTCTTGTGTTAACAGGGACTCTTGCTGGGTAAACAAAGATAGAACCTCCTTTTAGTGGACACCTCTCCACAAAGGACAGTTTTCATTTGCAAAATTACCATTTTTACATATAGCAACTCTCCGATAAGAGAACACCTCTCCCTAAAGGACACTTTGGCTCTGTAATTAGGTGTTGTCCTTTACAGGGAGTTAGTTCTACTGTATGTTGTCACTCTGTTCCTGGACTAGTGATCATCATCATATAGTATCATATCTGAAGTCGGCTATAACAGAATATCATTTCATCCTCAAGTGAGGCAACTTTACATGATGTGACTTTGGAATTGATATGGCTGTATAAGGGCTTCTTAAGCTAAATTGACGTTGGTGATCATGAGTGTCTCTTTTAAATGAGTTGCTGATTAATGCTAGGAAGAATCCCGACAGTTTGAAATCTGTAAGTTCTGGAGTTCCATCTACCACATCAGTGGCAGCCACACTGGCATCATGTGGCACACATATAGCATTATTTATTGGCCCAGCTGATGGCTTCCACTTTTGACCATCAACTGTCCAAATCTAGGCCTGCTTATAACTGCAGCTCCTCCACCACTACCAGCTCAGGATGACTTACTAACCACACACACACACAAAGTTTTATTAAGACCACTGGTCTTATACAGATTCACCACAGGAAGAAATAATATATGGAGCTCCTATACTCCTAATCACTGAGTGTCAAGTCAATCAAATCTAAAATAGTGATGTTCTGTAACGGTGGCTGATTGTCTGACAGGTGGTCCTAGAGTCAAGATTCTTTGATTGTATCAACTAAATATACTTATATAGGATACCCTTTAACTACAACAAACTCAATCAGCCATACTGCACTTCACAAATTGCTGGTCGTAATAAACACAGTGTCAAAAATCCTGATTAGATCAAAGATAAATTCAATCAACTTGGCTTTCATACTTCTTGATTCTATAGTACTATCTACACTCTCCTATATATGTGGCACCAATTTGTGAAACCAGCCAGATAAATACAGTCAACCAAGTTCAAGATACCTTTCTCTGCCATTTCTTAGACTTGCCCAAATTTACTTCTGGTTTTTTACTGTCAGCAGAATGTGGTCGGTTGTCCCTGGAAGTTACCTACATTAAATTGACCCTGAAATTTTGGCTCCGTATACTGAGGATGGACAAGTCCAGATTACCTGTTTGTCCAACCTGCAGAAAACCACTATTAGGGATAAAGAATAAACCAATTTATATAATCTTTCAAGTATTCTTCAAAACTGTGAAGATAATTTCACTTTGTGGAAATTAAAAATCTTTAGTATCTTACACATTTCAATCAAACACAATCTATTAAAAAAGATCATAAATAATATTAAAATACTCTATTGCCATTAACACCAACATCTAAACCATTCATTTTTGAGGGAGACTGAGGAATATTTGCGCTCTCTCCTGACTTACATTTCCAATTAAGAGACTCGGGCTTCTGGAAGGATGTTGGCGCCTCAGTATGTGAAATATGCAAAGTTGAATCCCAAGATAAGATCAAATGGCTCACTTCCTTTATCTCTGCTCTCTACTCCAAGAATTAAGAAAAGAATCTTGCAGTCTCCAAACATGCCAAGCCAGTAACTTAGTACCTTATAAAATCTTCACTACTGCCCTGTCTAACAGAACATTTGGCTTTAAATACTTCCAATTTTACAGGGCTGTGTCAAAAATAAGGTTATGTCTGCAAGTTGGAAATGAAAAGAATCAAGAAGCTCCTACTGCCCATAATCTAGGTTAATAATAATTCTGTATATATATATATCTCATGTGTACATAAACATTTACTTTTCTTGTTCCATATATATTTCCTGTTCACATTTTCTCTGTCTTGTAGGGAGAATCTTCTATAAGACCAACGTGTCTTAATAAAGATTTGTGTATCAAGTCAATCTTGTGAGGCTACCCCCCCCCTCCCTCAGGAAACATAGTCGGACCTGTGTGTATGTGTTGTAGGAATGGGTCCGTGGAGTTTAGGGACCCAGAGGACCTGGAGCCAGAGATCCAGGAGAAGTTCATGGCCCTTCAGCAGGAAGCCAAAGACCTTGCTAAACAGGATATGATCGATTCCTCTCTTAAGAAACTAGAGAAGGCTTTCAAAATCTGCCCCACCCTCAAACTTAAGAACAGGATCCAAAAGATCATGGTGAGTTATTTTGGTTCCTACAATTGTCATATTTACATATCTCAATTGATTTAAATATCTCCTGGATATAAATTAAATAATACAACACAGATTTCTGGAGATGAGTTTCTTTTCATTTTTATTAAAGCTTTCTCTGCCCTTCTACAGCAGTACATAAAACCAATAATAACAAACACCGTAGTCTCTAATCCTGTTTATTATTCACTAGCCAAATGAGATAGTGTAGGCTGACACCAATGAAGAGGTTTTAGATGAGAGTTAGAAAACTGTGAATTACTCTCCCTCTCTCTGTTAAAAAACAGTACAGATTAAAAAAAGGAAATAGTTTTGGCCTATGGGGAGGGGATACAAAGAAAAGAGGAAGAAGACCCAGGAGAGTATAACCTTAAGAACTGGAGTGAATTACCTGCTGTTAAAGAGGATTGAGGATGATGGAACCTTGAAGCCATGTCACATGATAATCTGCAGAGACTATAAATTAATGCTGTCTTTGATAAAGCACAATTTGGATTATAGCTACAAGAAAATAAGACCTAATCCAAATAAATTAATAGTATGATGTTTCGGTAACAACGCTGTTACTGAAACGTCACACACTATTAATTTATTTGGATTAGGTCTTATTTTCTTGTAGCAATACTTTCCTTGGTTCAACAGGAAGACCCCCTCAGTGTTAAATAACACAAGTCTGTAGATTTCCTATAAAGATAGGTTAGATAGGGAAGATATTTCCCATATTTTGATTTTTTTTTAAATATAAAATTCTAATGGTTTTAAATTTAAATGTTTTTATAGTTGTGCTGTATATTTTAAAAGGATGTGATATACCCTATATAATGTTGTATTGACAAAACACTCTCTTTGTTGAACCTTTGTACAGATGTGTAAGTTTCAAGGTAAATTTTTTTTTTGTAAAATTGTGATTTAAAAAAAAAATATATATATATATGTTATATAAAAATATATATTATTTTATTTTAAAATTATATTATTAGATACAAATTCTCTGTTTAAATCGACCGCCAGAGGTCACTCTTCCACTATAAAAACACGTTGTTGTTTTATCCCCGTGGGCCGACTCAAAACCTTTGTACATTATGTAAATAATTTTTTGTTTTCTCATTCTTACGCCTTAAGCCAGGCAGTACTTTTACTGCATTATGTTTTTTATATAGTCCATAAGTTCAATAAGTTCAATTAAAAAATATCTGATCAAAACCATTTTTAATATTATTCTTTCAAGATTTTGCCACGACTGCATCACCAATACCATTTAGTCCTGAAAAAGAACCAGCAAATAACTAACATAGTATAATCCTCAACATAATCTAAATTCAAGCAGAAAATATCTTTTTTTTTTATTTATAAGATATCTATATATATAAAAATGAATGTTTGTATGTTTGTTGGTCTGTTGGTATGTCCGGTATACAAATTCGCAGTAGTTCACTAATTCAAACCAAAATTTCCATACATAGGTAAAAAATAACGGGGGTGACGATAGGCTATTTTAAAAAATATATAAATCAATTATTAAAACTATATATTCAAATTATTCAACTTAGCTCACGAGCAGCGCCCTCTATCAATACTAAAAGGTTATAAATACGTTTAAACCAATCGTGATGAAACTTTGGGAAGATGTTTAGTATACTACCGGGATGGTTTCTGGCTAATTACTCTTTAGAAATAACCTTTCGTTGCATTTTTATTTACAATAAAACGTAAATTCACTCGCAATCAGCGCCCCCTCGCGGCAGACGTATGGCCTTAAATAGCCTCGCATGAGCTTATTTGTAACGTCAAGCTTAGCCTATAGGTTAGGTACACAGCTTCGTACCCCCGCAACCTAGGTTCGAGGCTCAGGGTGGGTGTTTTTTTTTTTCATTTCTTTTATATTATTGTAGCAAATTATTAAAAATATTATTTTATTTAAAATGTACGTTTTAAAAATATAAAAATATATATAAAAAATATATATAAAAAATATATATAAAATATATATTTAAAAAAAATATAAAAACATATATATAAAAATGAATGTTTGTATGTTTGTTTGTTGGTCTGTTGGTATGTCCTGTATACAAATTCGCAGTAGTTCACTAATTCAAACCAAAATTTCCATACATAGGTAAAATATAACGGGGGTGACGATAGGCTATTTTAAAAAAATATATAAATCAATTATTAAAACTATATATTCAAATTATTTAACTTAGCTCACGAGCAGCGCCCTCTATCAATACTAAAAGGTTATAAATACGTTTAAAATCTAAATCTTCTCAATATTTTATTAATAATAGATCGCTTAATAACACATATAATATAAATATTTATATAATAACTGCTCTAATTTGAAATATTTGGTAGGTTTTATTTATTTATATATTTTCATTTTTAGATATAACTGATCTAATCGCCGTTTAAAATATCTAATAATAGTTCGCTTAATAACTAACTGATCTAATTCGCCGTTTAAAATAGTTCGCTTAATAACACATATAATATAAATATTTATATAATAACTGCTCTAATTTGAAATATTTGGTAGGTTTTATTTATTTATATATTTTCATTTTTAGATATAACTGATCTAATTCGACGTTTAAAATAACTGCTCTTGAAATATTTGGTATGTTTTATTTATTTATATATTTTCATTTTTAGATATAACTGATCTAATTCGCCGTTTAAAATAACTGCTCTAATTCGAAATATTCGGTATATTTTATTTGTGTTCACTATATTTCTATTTATTTGAGGTATTATAATTTCCATGTTTCAAAAACCTATTTCAAAAAGGTCGTTAGAAATATGTAAGGCCTGAAATAGATTTACATGCGAATATTTATGATGCCAAGCGTGGCTTAATGGTTAGGTGTATGGCTTCGTATTTCCACAACCTTGGTTCCAAACTTAGCCTGGGTGCTTTTTTTTTTAAATATTATTGAAGCAAAGTTTTTTTTTTACAGTACCAAAATTTCCATATATAGGTAAACAAATACGAGGAAAACGATAGGCTATTTTAAATTATATATAAATTAAATATTAAAACTATATATTCAAATTATTCTACTTAGCTCACGAACAGCGCCCTCTATCAAGGTTATAAATACGTTTAAAATCGATATCTTCTCAAAATTTTATTAATAATAGTTCGCTTAATAATTAGAATACTTGATCTAAATCGAGATATTTATAGACGCTCGCTCGATTTGAAGATTTACACATGTGTATATCGTAACTAATCTAACTGTAAAGTTTGGAGCGGGACGTTTCACAAAAGTGACGTCCACGGTGCCAATTTATAATTGTAACGAATAGTATTTGAATAAAAACATTTAATCGGGTAAAACCCGGGCGTTGCCCGGGTCATTCGTCTAGTATATATATATTTTAAAAACATCATGTATTTTACTTTTATCATTGTCTATTCTTTTATTTTTAACCATATATTTAGAAGATATCACTTTGAATATTTGTTGTAAATATGTATGGTTGACCTACCTACAGTAAAACCCCGCTAATACGAACCCTGTATATAACGAACCTTCCCTTATAACGAACCCACGCCGATTCCCAATTCCATTCCATTGAAAATACCATCGTTATAACGAACTTTGCGATTTTTAGAATAACGAACTTCCCCTATAACGAACCTATTTTCGGTCCCAAAATGATAAAATCTATTAAAAATACTATGCTTATAACGAACTTAGAATTGTAATTTAAAAAACAAAATTAAAACAACAAAATTTTTAGCATGTTTCAGCGCGCGGATCGCGATTTCAAAACAGTAAATTTAGCGGCATTGTTTGTTTTGATTTTTGCACTTTATTTTTGCTGTGTGTTGTATAAATTTTTACACATTATACTTTTTATTAAATATAATATCTTTGCATCCATTAAATTCGAAATATAAAAAATGCAAATGGCTTCCAAAATGAAGAAAACAAAGGCATTTTAAAAACAAAAGTGTTATTTCTTAAAAAAAAAAAAAAAAAAGGCCATTTTCAGAACTTTTCAAAGTGAAACAACACGGGCAAAATGTTAAGAACACATTAAAATAATATAATATAACTTTTCTATTATAAAAGATAAAATATAAGGCTATTAAAAATTGTTACAAAGAGGAATCAACCCCAACTTTTGCCGCGATCGAGATCGTACGTTTTAGGGCTAAAAAAAAAAAAAAGTTCAAATAAACGGTCCCGTGATGAAACAAACATTATTTTTATACCATTAACTATGGTGATTTTTAAAGTCAGCAATGTTTTGCATGACAGATTAAAAAACGAAATCTAGACCTTGAAGAATATGTGGAAACATGAAATGGAAGAAAACACTAACTTTATTTGAATGGTGCAATGCTTGAAGAATGCTTTGAAGCAACAAGGTGTTAGAGCCATTTTTTCAAGTAAACATTGTATTATATAATGTGATAATGATGTTTTAAAATCATTTTATATCTTTGAATATATATTTAATAAAACTTTGCCTAGGATTTGTCATTATTTTTAACTTAGACATAGAGGTACATGTATGTTAATGATAAGAAGAATCTATCATCTAATGATTTCTATTATTATTCAGTATTAATGTAAGGAAATAGGTCAATTATGGGAATTAATACAAAGTGACCACTATTAAGAGGCAGTCTCTTCTTGCATGTATGGCCGTCCTTTAATTATACGGTCTAAAAATTTTGAAAAGTAAAAAAAAAAAATAGCCAAACCGTGGCTATAGTGAACCGTGGCTATAGTGAACCAAAAGCTCTGTCCCATTGGGGTTCACTATAGAGGGGTTTTACTGTACTTTTTTTAATTCACGAATATAGGGGATTCATTTTATAAATTCTATATTACTGTGAAAAATAATTAATGTGTAATTCTTTTCAAGTAATTGAAAATAAAAATAACTTGAAAGGTAAATAATTATCTTTCCTTTTTCACGACTGCACCCCCAATTCTTTATCATTCCAAGATCAAAACAGAATATTCATAACATATATATAAAGTAGAACCTCCATTTAGTGGACACACCTCTCTACAAAGGATAGTTTTCATTTGCACAATAACCATTTTTATAATTTAGAAACTCTCCAGTAAGAGGACACCTCTCCCTAAAGGACACTTTAGCTCTGCAATTAGGTGTCCTTTACAGGGAGGTTCTACTGTATATATAAAAAAAAAACATTTTGTGCTCCAATAAATCCCCTGACCAGTTTCTATTGTACAGCCAGCCAGCCTGTGGGTGTTCTCTTATCACCAAGATAAAATAGTTATCTCTCCTCAATGTGGGTTAATCATAACGATGACTTAATTATTATTTTTCTAAACATATCAAATGCTGGTTGGAAGTTTGGAAAAGATACAACAACCAATCTTTATTTTCTTCCTAATGTTTCAGTGACTGAAATTGTGACTCAGTTATTTCTGAAATAAACATTTCCCTGAGGAGAGTAACTGAAATGTCTGATTAATTTTCAAAGCGGAATTTTATTGTTAAGTAAATGAGTGGCCATCTGGTGTGGTTGCTAAAATAACCCTCAAGATCACAGATAGGAAATGGAGTGACAAGCAAAGAGGTTTGATTTTAAAAGATTTAATGGAGAAAATATAGCTTTCAATATATGGCAAGTAATCAAAAGGACATGGAAGTTTGCAGGAGACCTCTGAGGATCATCAGGGGATGGTTCTATTGACCATACTGGAGGTAGGATACATCTTAAGGAATAAAGAAAATGATAAAAGCACAATTTGGATTAGAGCTACAAGAAAATAAGACCTAATCTAAATAAATTAATATTGTGTGACGTTTCAGTAAGAACATTGTTACCGAAACATCACACTATTAATTTATTTGGATTAGGTCTTATTTTCTTGTATTGAATAAAGGAAATGTTAAACCAAGAAAGGTTTATAATAGCATGGTCTGGAATGAGGAGTGAATTGCTCAGAACAGGGTGAAATGGGTGTTCACTGATGTATTGGCAGAGATAGCTCTGTACTACACAATGATAGGAATTCTGTCACATGACCATTCAGTCTACAATATTTTCTTAGCTCAGTGGTGGCTTAGTATCATGGTACATTCCATTATATTTTTTAATGTGAATTCTCAAATAATATTTTTTTTAAATTGTAATATTATAAAATTATTCATTATATTTTTGTATAATTTTATTTGTACTTTTTTTAAAAAACAAATTTCATATAAGGGGATAGCATATATACATCTTTTTAGTTTTTACATTGTATGGATCTGAAGCACTTTTGAGCTTCTTATTTTGTAAATTTTAGTTGGTGTTATACCTTAGGATTTATAAAATTATAATTCTAAGAGATATTCCACAGATACTTTTGTCTCTATATGTTAATAAATATTGAAAAGGTACAATTAAGATTATAGATAGAAACATAAGTGACAAGATAACACACGTACAAATGAATAAATTATGCTTCATATTGTGGTAACCACATTGTTACAGAAACATCACCCATTATTTATTCATTTGAATGGGGTCTTATAGGTATATTTATGGTTATATACAGAGTTTTTTAATTACAAAAAATAAAAAAGTTTTCAGGACTTATGGGCCACCCTATATTCTACATACACTTTTGTCAAAAATTAAGTAGAAAGGGATATGGAGGAGCTGCGTCTGTACTCATGTTAGAGTCGGCAGCAAAGGCGTCTGCTTCCATGTTAGGAACGGCCTCAAACTACAGGCAAAGTCAGACTTTCACCAAAGTGTGCTTGGATCATGGTGCCATGATCAACGAAAGCTGCACCCCTACACCCCATTCCACTGGAATTCGTGTAATCTTTGCACAAGGGGATAAGAAACAACAAACAACATTAAGTAGAAAGAAAACAACCCACACTCAAGTTTCACCAAAAAAAAAAAGGAATATACAAAACTTAAGAAAGTGGAAAGTCTTTAATGTTGCCGGTCATATATTATTATTATTTATTTAAGGAGACAGAGGCAATTTTGTTCACTCTTGGTTATCTCGTGTGTCTTCAATAAAAGTGTATTAAATATTTTAAAGAGTTATTGTCTGAATCCCGATATACATGCTTAAATATACAGTTTTGTCCATGAGTGTAGATGTCTATATAAGGACCAATAACAAATTTTAAATGTAAAAAAAAAGTTTTAATTTGTTCATCTGTGTATTGTTTAGAAGGGAGGTAAAAAGGGAGGTGTGTGTGTGTTCAGGAATACCTGGAAGAGGAGGCCCAAGGAGCCCAGGAGTATGAGGACATGTCCCTAGTGGGAGAGGGACTCTATATGTACCGGCCTCTCAAAGAGAAACTGCTGCCTCACCAGGTGGAAGGGGTAGCTTGGATGTGGGGGCTTCACCGTAGGAAGAAAGGAGGTATTCTAGGTGACGATATGGGGTAAGTCATGTTTTACACACTTCCTTCCCCAAACTTAGAGCTTTTTATAAACACAACACAAGGCAATAAGACCAATGTGTGACATTTTGATAGCAGCATTGTTACCATCATCTGACAAAAGTACTAAATTAAAAACACAAGGTAATAAGACCAAATAAATAGTGTGTGACGTTTTGGTAGCAGTGTTGTTACCATCATTTCAGTACTTTTGTCTGATGATGGTAACAACCTTGTTACCAAAACATTACATACTATTTATTTAGTTGGATTTGGTCTTATTACCTTGTGTTTTTAACCTATAATCCATGTATCTAATCTAAATTGTGAGACTATAATGGGGCAACTTTTTATAAATTAAAACTATTTCTCAAAGTGTGAGGACAAAAAAAAAAATGCTTAATTGAATCTCTCTGGAGTTTTGCCAAATCTCAATCTCCAGACTTCTCCAGTATTGTTTGGCTTATCTAGTGTGCACATTCTAAGGAATGCCTTCTAAGACAGCAGAACAACTGTAAAGGCCAACACCTAGTTGCAGAGCCAAAGTGTCCTTTAGAGAGAGTTGTCCTCTTACCAGAGAGCAGCTAGATAGTATGATAAAATGGTTTTTGGCAATGAAAATTGTCTTTTAGAAACAGAAAATACCAAGACCAAATTCAAATAAATAATGTGTTGTTTGTTATATACCTTATGTTTTTAATCCAAATTGTACCGTATCAAAACTGTCCTTTGTTGAGAGGTATCATCTCAAGGAGGTTCTACTGTATATATAAAAAGTCAAATCTCAGAAGGTGTTTGAAAATATAGTCAGTTAAAGTAGATAATTCGGCTGGGGTTGTAAAATTGTTGAATTATAGTTGGTGTGTTGAATTTGAGGGTTATACTTGTAATATACCTTATAATAATATTATAATCTACTCTGTTTAATTAATTTATTTTGGATTGTTTGGATTTGGCAGCACTGGAATGGTTGTTGTTGTTATGAATCTATTAAAAAAAGCGTATGTTTGACATTAGAAAGATATATAATTAAAATTTGTTTATTAATTTAATAAAGTATATTTATTTATTTAATCGCGAAAGAACATCACAATACTGTATGAAGCAAAAAGTGAATATGTAACCTAACCATATTGTGTGTAAAATGTAGAGTGTTGTGTGTTCCAGTCTCGGCAAGACAGTTCAGATTATTTCCTTCCTCTCTGCCCTCTTTGATGGCAACCACATCAGCAATGCCCTGCTCATCATGCCAGTATCCTTGTTGCAAAACTGGGAGAAAGAGTTTGAGAAATGGTATGTACCTATCTGCACACCCATAAAAATTTAGCAGTATAAACCAGGCATATACAGCCTGCAGGCCAGATCCAAAAAAGTCAGTAGATGAGTGGTTAAAGCTGTTGATTCCCGACAGCCTTGAACTGGGATCGAATCCCGCATTGGACACCTTGTTATAATATGTGAATAACCTTTACATATATCATTCATTGTTTTTTTTTTTTTTGCCTATACCTAGTACACATGGTACAGGCCATGATAATCATGGTGGGTAGAAGTAGGCGACTGCTTTTACTGTAAGTTCACCACATGTCTACACATTTAATTAAAAAGGCATATATTGGATCAAAATATCATTTATTTTATCAATATTTCAGTTGGCTGATCGCCAACCTTTATCAAGGTGTGATAACATTTTAAAGTGTGTCAACAAGTGCGTTCAGCCAACTGAAATATAGGTAAAATAAATGATATTTTGATCCAATATATGCCTTTTTAATTAAACATTTATCTATGGATTGCTCTATTTTCAAAAATATCTACACATGTGAAAAGCATTTCGACTTTACACTTACAAATGTGCCAGAGCCCTGCTTGGTTACTTGTACTCACTGGTGAGGTTGGACTTTTGCAAGTTTTGTTTTCATTGTTGTAAATATCATAAGCTAGGTTGCTCGTTTTGAGCAGCACCTAGTAAAGTTATTTTGGAACCGAGGCCAGATCCATGCCTTTGACATCATTTTATGTTGCCCATGGTTTACTTGAATACCATTTCTGAGATTCCACCCTTCAGTGTTGCATATATAGGCGGAGTTGTCCACTGTAGTGTTGAAGCTCTAGAAGAGGTCTGGTGGATTGGATTGGGGAGACGGCTGGGGAGGGTTCACCACTGATGAACCAAGCCCTTCCAATATGCACAAGATTGTGTCTGAGACCCTCGGCTACAGAAAGGTGTCTGCCAGGTGGGTCGACAAGTGGCTCAAAGAGGCGGCGGGAGAGTGGTACAACACCGGAATTACAAAGTTGGTTGACAGGATGAAAAAAGTGATTGAGCATCAAGGCGACTATGTAGAAAAATAGCAAAGTGTCCAACCTTTCCAATGATGTATAAATAGTTGTGATTAAATGTGTTTTTCTATGAAAAAAAAAAACAGGAGACCTTACTTTTCTACTCACCCTCGTATAATAAACTATATTTAAAGAATAAAATTAGAAAATAAACCATTTTTCATATTTTGGAGTTAAAAAAACCTTATTGTTGTTATTATATGGTGAATGACCTGGGTTTTCCCCTAATGAATTTTTGCCAGGTGGAATTTTGCTTTAACAAATGTTATCATGAGGATTGGTTTCAAGATTAATTTCAAGGGAATTGGTTCTAAGAACAATAAATTCTCACCACAATGTATGAACAAGAAGTAGAGTAGATATCAAATTGTCCTAGTTAATGACTAGTTGTTTGGCTTCAAGGTTGTACAGTATGGTGTGTGTTTCAGGGCTCCTGGTATCAGCTACCATCTCTTTCACGGACCTTGCAAGCGGACCAGGGAGCGGGGACTGTTGAAGATCCAGAAGAGAGGAGGAGTGGTGTTAACCAGCTACACTCTGGCTTCCAACTCCTGGGAGATCCTGGGGTCCCTCAGTGGGGCCAATTTTGTCTGGGTGGGTAGTACAGCTCTCCTCTACTGGACTCTGTGTCCTTATGGAAATCCCAAAATTGTATTTATATAAACTCACTCTTTCGACTATTAAAAAACGCATAAAAAAATATATCTTTAGCTCCCCTGATAGAGAAAATAAAAAGTAATGTTAAAATTGATATGGGTCTTAATAAAGACTTTGTGTGGGTGGTAAAAATTGCTATATAAAAAAATACAATTTAGATTATAGAATATAAACAAAAGGTAACAGCATATAATTTTGATTGGGTCTAGTTACCTTTTGATTCTAAAGTAAAAATTGTTGCAAAAAAAAAAAAAGGCCTACAGGAAGTATCAATGACTCCTTGGATCATAACGATATGCAGATAAAATATTATTATTTAAGGTATAAATTAGAAATTATTGGTTTTTTTTTTTTACTTATCCTAGAAATTATTGTAAAAAGTTATAAATAATAAAATATATAATATTTTTAATGATTAAATATACTAAATTTATTGGAAAAATATGTCTGTTTACATGAACCAATTTTTTTCTAATTCAGTTCCTGAAGTTTCAGTGACTCTCCAGTGAAGATGTAGCCATATATATTATTCTAAACCAAACTTCCAACCAACAAATGCTCTTAACTATTGTAATATACTTGTGAGGCTATGGTCACTGCTGTGCCACAGGACTATGTGATCCTGGATGAGGGCCACAAGATCAAGAACCCCACCAAGACCACCAAGGCTGTCAATGCCATCCCTGCCCAGCACAGACTTCTCCTCACAGGAACACCCATCCAGAATAACCTCAAGGTACCGTACTCTCTCTCTCTTGACTGCTCCAAAGGTGTTAAAAGGAGAGATGTGGTGACATTCACTCCATCTCTACTTTTAGTTAGCTTTAAGCATGGATTCCATATATTTGTTGCCTCAACTCTATCCCTTCTCTTATTCTTTAGTTATGAATAAATAGTAAGGATTTTCTCTAGGTGGGTCTTCAGCCCGAACCACACTGACATAACCTAGTTGGCTTAATATAAATGTGAGACCAGAGTTCATACATATTTGATATTGATTCAAGAGTCCACAATCCAATGGAATACCAATAAGGAAATAAATAGTGCTCCCATTGTCACATATATTACATACTACTTTTGCTCTCCCTGGAGGCAGATAGATGCATATCCCTCATATACATTAAAAATATATATTTTTAGTACACATTTTACAGGCTGTGATAATCATGGGTAGTAGTTGGCAACTACTTTTACTGTAAGTGCATCACAGGTCTACAAACATACTTCCCTTTATACATATACACTCATGGATAAAACTTAAGAGTTTACCTTTTAGCACGTATATCGAGTTTCAGACAATAACTCGGAAATATATTTGATACGCAGTGACTTTTATTGAAGACACACGAGATAGCCAAGTGTGAACAAAATTGCCTCTGTCTCCTTAAAAAAAAAAAAAGATGTTAGACGCCATCAAAGACTTTGCACTTCCTTAAGTTTTGTCTACAAGTGAAGATTAATTGAACCTAAGCTACTGTAGAATGTTACATGACTGAGTGACTATCCCATGTGCCAACTACCAGCTGCGTGCAGGAACTGTGGTCTCTATTTGACTTCTGCCACCAAGGAGAGCTCCTGGGGACCAGGAAGACCTTTGCCACCAACTATGAGAACCCAATCCAGAGAGTGAGTAGCTGCTTCCTTTTCTCACAAAACCATAATATGTACAGTAGTGGCCATTAGATTGAGCAAGAATTCCATAATAAAAATTTCCATACATCTCCATTTTTTTCATATGCATGCAAATCAAGTATTCTATATACAGTTACGAGCGTCATTCCTCATCTCCTAATCAACAATCAGTCATCAGTTTTCATCTCTGTCACTGTTTGCTTTTTTTTTTTTGGAATGGCGCCCTCCTATTGGTTGGCTATGGTCACGCCACCTTTGCTCCCCCCCCCCCCCAACTTGCCTTTTCGTTTATGTAATTATTGTGTTGGAGCGGGTCGCTCCTTAAATAAATGCATATATTAGTTAATAACCAAATGGAATCCTCTCTTTCTTTTTCCCAGTAAGAGACGCCTATGGAAGCCAACAGTACATAGACAGATAAAGCACATAGGCTATAGTTATTAACTAACATATGCATTTATTTAAGGCGCCAATTTATAATTGTAACAAATAGTATTTGAATCAAAACATTCAATCGGGTAAAACACGGGCGTTGCCCGGGTCATTCGGCTAGTACGTGTATATATGTACCAAAAGAGACACCTTTTATTGTGCATCATAACAATGGCACTATTGCATCACCCCAGTAAAACAACTTTACTAGTGATGATATAGAATAAACCACAGTACCAGTGTTGAAAAATTCAGACAAAAAGCCAACTTAATATGCCATGGGTTTGGACTTTGGCCTTTATCAATACCGGGGTAGCTTCAATTTCACAACATCCTACGAGATAGGTTATCAAATCAGTCGAATCTACCAAATATATTTAGAGAAAGGTAAAAAGAGTTCAGAGAGTAAAATTGAGTTTCAGATACCTCGACATTCACTTATTATAAGGTAGACAGGCTAACATTCTCTTTGTAACCACGTTTATTCCCAAAGCTGTCTGGTACTTGGCAATTGTGCTCACCCATGTGGACAGTGCAGAGAGAAATGTGCCACCCCTCAGGAACGCCAGTTGGGAGCGGCTATGGCAGAAAGTCTGCGCAAGATCATAGATCCCTACTTCCTGCGCAGAACCAAGGCTGAGGTGATGGAGTCTGACGGCTGCAAAGATCATCACCTTTTCAAGTGAGTAGCTAGTTCTCTCCTAGAAGGAGCTTGTGGGGGGAAGGATGGATTTAAATACACACCTTTATAATATAATGCATCTGTTATAAGAAATTTAAGCTATTTTTAAAGATTCTTTTTTTGAAATAAAATAATTATCTACTGCCTTACTGCAATGATATATTATTTTTACATATTTGAGACGGAATTTTGCATTTCTTGTTGTTTCTTATCCCCTTGTGTAAAGATTACACCAATTCCATGAGTTCATGCTTCTCAAGCTGTTTTATGATAAAACAGTGGCCTCTCCCAAAAGTCCTGTTTGGTGCATCTAATGCAAGCCAAAATGTGTTCTTGCATTTCTTGGTGAGTAGTCCTGAATAGGAGAACTATAGGATTAGAAAAGATGTTTATATAAATTGAAGGAAGATGAGCTGGCTGGAGGGGTCGAGAAAGCTACCAGAAGGTCATTAGATGAGCACTAGAGAGAGAGAGAGAGAGAGAGAGAGAGAGTGATGGGTATACCCATATAGTCACCTAAACTCTACTTTGATGGACACTAACAAGTCCTAAATATGTCTATTCTTTATATACAGTCCAACTTCTTAAACTCTATGTCCCAAGGGATAAGAATTTTGTTTGAATTTAAGGTCACTCTTGAATTCTTTGATGTTTAAGATTATTAGCCATGGAACCATAAAAAAAAAAAAAGATCTTGATTTTCATCATATCAATTCATTACAACATTCACTGCCAGTGGATATTTTGTTTCCAGCATTTAAGGAGGTTTTGAATTGCAGCCGATTAAAGCAAATGGGTTGATTGAGATTTGAAAAATGGTTTATAGGTGGTAATTTGAAAAATAAATGGTTGGAATATGAAAAATATTGGTTGAATTATATCAAGTATTGAATTATTTAGTTGTGTGGTTGAATTGAAGAGGTATATATATAATGTATGTACATAGGCGTATGTGTTGGTTGACAACCGTCTCGTGTTCTCCCCATTGATGTTATAGAGTGTATGTGTTGTTTCTTATCCCTATGTGTGCAATGATTACATGAATTCCATAAGTCCATGCTCCTTGAGCTGTTTGATGATAAGCAGCTCCCAAAGGTCCTGTATAGATTGTGTAGAGCTATGATAAAGCAGAGAGAATGCCATCACATATGTGTGCAGTCGGAAAATCCCCAAGAACGACCTCATCATCTGGGTGTACATGTCCCCTGTCCAGGAGAAGTTCTACAAAGATTTCCTGGAACATGATCGGGTCAAACAGGTGAGTTGATGGTTCATTCTTCATTTTGAAATTCTCTTGTATGAATTTCTCAGACACACCTGTGAGGTGGGTAGGATTAAATATTCACTATTGATTATATCATAGATGAGGCTTTGTGTCCATTTCTGACAACCAGGACCCTAGATTAAATCTGGCATGTTTTAATTTAAATAAAATATGGAATCAAATTACTGTTCTGATCATATTAGAAATATGCCTAAATGCATTCCTTTTTATTTTTTGGGAACGTCAAATCAATTTTTATCATTTGAAAACTACTTTTAAAATATTTTATTATTATCCCTAGTACACATGGTACAGGCCATGAAAATCATGGTGGGTAGAAGTTGGCGACTGCTTTTACTGTAAGTACACCACATGTCTACACATCTGAAAAGCAGTTTGACTTCGGCACTTATAAATGTACCAGAGCCTCGTTTGGTTACTTGCACTCGCTGGTTGGATTTTTGAAAGAATCGGGGGCCAAAAAAAGTGTCCCAAGACGGGATTCAATCCCTCAAAATATTCTTTGTGGGGTGTGCGAGTTTGAGTACAAATTAGAAATTAAAAATATATATTCTAGGGAAAATGTGTGTCAACCTTGATAGATTGATGATAAGAAAGAATTATTTAACAATTTTTTCATCATATTGATGCACCTATAGTGGAGTCAGCCTCTTTTATATCTTATACCTATAATAAGGACATGGTTATAAATCTAAGGTCCCTTGTTGTTTATAACAACATAAATTTTGATGTCAAGTGATATTTTAGCGAGATTGGCAAACTGCAGCTGGAGTCTTATTTCAACTGCCATGCTCTTGATTGGTTGAAATTCCTTCCTTTATGTGTGACACATCGGAAGGAGGAAACTTTTAGTGTCTCAACATTTTACTCCATAACAAATGAAATTGTGTAAATATACAGTCAACTCAATAATGAGACTAGCTGGGAATATGCAATATATATATACATATAACCTGTCTATAGCGCCCCCTTTTGGGACTCGCCAAAATAGGGTGCTATAGACAGGTTACTTTTAATTTAAATCGTATCGTACTACGTATTTAAAATCGGGTGCTATAGACAGGAAGGTGATATTTAGAGGGGGCGCTATAGACAGGTTTAACTGTATATAGTTCCAATTACTAGCAGCCTCATTTAATAAAGTAACTTTTGAGTGTCTTTGTGTCAGATTCATTTCTCCACCTGTGTTGTGTGAAAATGCCATTAGCTTTAGCAAACTCTGTTTGCTTCTCATTTCTGTAATTAAATCTTTTTATATCAATTTTTTTTTTCCATCTATAGTACAACCCCCCTTTTTTTAACTTGATGTCCCTCGATACTCTTCCAAACACTTTTGTTTTCCCCCTTTGTATGCAGGAGGCATAGACATGATCTGTGTCTATGTATAAATAACCCACTTAGCTACTTCTCCTGATGTTCCAGTGACTTCCTGTCACCAAAACATTGGAAAAACAATGGTTGATGTTATCTCTTTTTGAACAATCTTCCATTTTTATAACCAACGACTTAGATGACATTGCTGCTGCTGCCAGGTGCTGATGGCCTCCCGCTCACCTCTAGTGGAGTTGACCATCCTCAAAAAGATTTGTGACCATCCTCGCCTGCTATCAGCTCGAGCCTTTGGAGAACTCAGGTATATCTTGATTGTAGGACTGTCCTCTCTCTGTAGAGGACACCACCTTCTTGCAAAGCCAATTTAGGGAGAAGTTCCCGGAGAGTTGTTAATTATTAAATAAAGGCTAGTTTTGAATAGGAAAACTGTCCTCTAGCGGGAGTGTCCTCTCATGGAGGTTCTAATGGTATTTGTTTATTATTCCTACCCACTCAGTAAGTGGTATGTCCTTTCTTAGCATTTCCCATGTAGGATTACATTGGGGATCGGTGGAAGGGTGGTTAAACCGTTTGGTTTTCGACGACTAGGACCCGGGTTCAATTCTCGCATTGGACACTTTTTTTCTGTTAAAAAAAAATGCTCCAATGGCCCCCTCTTCATGATTTTATCAGTCATCATTTTTACTCTCCCAATTCCACCAAAACAGTCCCTCCCCCCTACAAAGACCTTTGTGTTCG
Source organism: Cordylochernes scorpioides (assembly GCA_030710605.1). Taxonomy (NCBI): domain Eukaryota; kingdom Metazoa; phylum Arthropoda; class Arachnida; order Pseudoscorpiones; family Chernetidae; genus Cordylochernes; species Cordylochernes scorpioides. The sequence continues at coordinate 18,764,764 of CP092867.1, read as the reverse complement.
CCCGTTTTCTGCCAGGAACTCCGACATTTCTTTCTTTTTACGCAAATTCGGAATACGTACCTATTTTAATAATACCCCTTCCCTCTATACTTCCTTACGCCATCCGATTACCAAAAGTTCGATCAAAACTAATCCCCTAACCGCCACCAATGCAGTTTACAAAATCCCCTGTCTCGATTGCGGGCAGTGTTACATCGGTGAAACCGGCCGATCTATCCGCACCAGATTATCAGAACACAGCTGCAACATACGCACTAACGACTGCAAGTCTCTCTTATGCCAACACATCACAGAATTCCGCCACTCGTTTAATTTGGACAGCGCGGTATGCGTTTACAAGGGCGTCGGAAACAAGTATCAGCGCTTGGTCCTTGAATCTTTGGTTTCTCATTGCACGCCCAGTTTTAACCGTAAAATCGACCTCCCACCCCAGTACTCCGTGTTTTACCCCGCCATTCCCCCCAGCTGAACTTTTCCCTACTGCATCTTTTAGTCTTTTATCCCGCTCTACCGTGTTCTCATTCTTTGCGTTCCTTTCGCCCCCCTTTTTTCTCTTTTTTCTTTATTCTTGTTGTCCATTCATCTGTAAATATGTAAATCCTTTGCTTTTTACTTTTTACCTTTTAATAGTATGTAAATTTCCCATACCTCTCCATAGCATGTAAATTTATTTCTTGTCCATAGCTTTTTAAAATATCCTCCATTCATCTGTAAATATGTAAATCCTTTGCTTTTTACTTTTTAGTATGTAAATTTCCCATACTTCTTCATATCATGTAAATTTCTTTCGCTTATATAATTGGCACTTTTGTCTCCTGCTCAGTAGCAACCTGAGGAAGGGCATTTTTGCCTGAAAGCTCGTGTTTTGTCAATAAAAGAGAATTACCACGTTTTTATCGACTTCGTTTCTAAAAGTCCAACCCCACCAGCGAGTGCAAGTAACCAAACGGGGCTCTGGCACATTTGTAAGTGCAAAGTCAAACTGCTTTTCACATGTGTAGACATGTGGTGCGCTTACAGTAAAAGCAGTCGCTAACTACCCACCATAATTATCATGGCCTGTACCACGTGTACTAGGGATAAGCAAAAAAAAAGGATTACATTGAGATCACTTTGAAACTCCCATCAGTTTCTATTACACCCTCTTGTGAGGGGGTCCATGGAAGGATGGTCTAAACTGTTGGTTTTCAACCACTACTACCTGGGTTTGATTCCTGCATTGGGCACTTTAAAAAAAAAAATGCTCCAATGGCCCCCGATTCTTGCAAAAGTCCAACCCCACCAGCGAGTGCAAGTAACCAAATAGGGCTCTGGTATATTTGTAAATGCAAAGTCGAACTGCTTTTCACATGTGTAGACATGTGGTGCACTTACAGTAAAAGCAGTTGCCTACTTCTACCCACCACAATTATCATGGCCTGTACCACATGTACTAGGGATAAGCAAAAAAAAAAAAAACACTCTCTTGTAAAGCCTATTCATTACCTTTGTAGTGATGGGAGTCATAACAGACTGGGGGCTCTAGTAGCCGATATCTCTCACTGATCTGATTGGAGCTGAGAGATTTTTGCGATTGAAACTGATTTATTACAATGTACATATAAGGTTAAATACAGAATACATATAAATGTGAATAAATAAGATTATATAATGATAAATGTGGAGCAGAGATAGAGATATGTCTTGAGCTCCTTTCAATAGAAGAGGTGCTACCTCTTTGGACACATGGGATCCTAAAGGTGGTGGTTGTATGTGTTGCCAGTGAAAATGCACCAGACCTAGAAAACCAAGTGGAGACGTTTGCTCCATCCCTGGACCATGTTTCCAACCAAGTGCTGCTCCAGGAGTCTGGCAAGATGCTCTTTGCCATGAGGCTCATCACCAATCTGCTATCAGAGGGACACCGGACTCTCATCTTCTCTCTCTCTCGCCGGATCTTGGACATCCTGGAACGTCTCCTTTCTGAGAGGTACGTTGTTGCTTCTGTGATTATCCCTAACTGCCCTCTTTCCTATCCTGATGTGTAGTGTGTAGAGGTAGTTTTCACACAAACCAAGTCTTAAATGGTAATTTAGACACGTTTTGGTAACAGCATTTTTATAAGTCTTCCTTGTACATGCTGTTTCCACACTTTAATCACTAACCTTGTGCACACCTATGAATAAGCTATAGACCCTGCTTTGGAAAATTCTGGGGAAAAACATTTTTTTTTTAGAAGAAATTAGAGCAGCCCAGATTTCCTGGTGCTCTATGCTGTAATATATCCACCACTGACATGATGGGTGTGCTATACAGGGACATCACGTACATCCGAGTTGACGGCAGCATCAACAAGCTGTCAGAGAGGGAGCGACGGATCGAACTCTTCCAGAAGAATGACAAGTACAAGGTCTTCCTGCTTACCACACAGGTACTAGCTGCTTCACTACCAGCCTATCTTATGAGCTTTTGTCAATTCTCGCCATTTTGAGAGATTACCTCCAATAGAATTTGAGAGTATGTTTAGGTGGTTATTTAATTTTGAGTGTATTAAATGTTTCCTCACTTGTGGTGTTGTCCAGGTAGGAGGGGTTGGCCTCACCCTTACTGGAGCCGACAGGGTCATCATCTGTAAGTTGAGACATTTTGAGGCTTCATACACTACTATGTAAAATCCACAGAAACTTAACCTCCCTCCAGGAGATAGCTGATGCTTATCTCTTTGGAGACTGGTTCCACTATATCTATTTGTTGGGGTTAGTGTCCTTCAACTTTTGATGCGACTGTATATGGACAAATATTTTCCAATTTGATCTGTTAAGTGACCATCACTCACTGCTTATTTAATGTCCTTCCAGTAGTTTCCTTGATCCCTTCCTGCCAGCTCATTGGAGGTCTTCCTTCAATGTATCCATTACAGAAGGTTGTGAGATATTGGGAGCCCCCCCAGCAGTTACACTGGCTTGTTCTGCCTATCTAATTAGTAGGTTGTAATATATGTTGGTAGATTCTACACTCATGGACAAAACTTAAGGAAGTTTCATATTTTAAGCATAAACTACTACTTATTTGCTTATATAATGGCAAAGATCCCTTACATGTAAATTCCAACGTTCTTGAAAAAATATATACAGGGTGATTCAAAAAAATGTATACACACTTTGAACTTCCATAGAAAATTTATTTACCGTTCTACAAAGTTAAATTTCAGGAAAATAGAAAACTGAAAGTCCAATATAAATGAAACATAAATAACAAATGTTAATACTGTTCAAATTGGTGACCTGCAGCATCAGTTTTCAATCAACCACCGCGCGGTGACGGCGGCGACGTCACGGTCGGCGCGCATGCGCGGCGGTGGTTGATTGAAAACTGATGCTGCAGGTCACCAATTTGAACAGTATTAACATTTGTTATTTATGTTTCATTTATATTGGACTTTCAGTTTTCTATTTTCCTGAAATTTAACTTTTTAGAACGGTAAATAAATTTTCTATGGAAGTTCAAAGTGTGTATACATTTTTTTGAATCACCCTGTATATAAAAAAAAATAATAAAAAAAAGTATATATACAAGCTAAAAGGTACAACTACCTTAAGTTTTTTGTCCATGAGTTTATATATATATCTGCACACTGTTGTTGTATTCTACATGTGTAGATGTGGTGTGTAGATGACCCCAGCTGGAACCCAGCCACAGATGCCCAGGCTGTAGACCGGGTCTACCGGATCGGACAGCAGAAGCCTGTGGTGGTGTACCGCCTCATCATGTGCGGCACAGTGGAGGAGAAGATCTACCGTAGACAGATCTTCAAGGACTCAGTCACACAGATGGCCACCGGAGAGAACAAAGATCCCCACAGGTTAGCTTCTCTCTCTACCTGTTTCAATTTTATGGTAAAAATAACTTTTCAACACATTTATATTGAGTGGGGTCTCTCAACAGATTCCAGGGTAAGTTTGGTATCAGTGTTTTTAGAGAAAAGGTTAGGATCTTCTGTGGAGGGATAGATGAGACCTCTCCTGACATAACATTGGTTTGTAACCCTGGAGCTACTTTTAAAGACTTACTATGGCCTTTTTTTTTTTATATAGTCGTAGTATACCTGGGATCACAAAAAAAAAATCTATAGAGTGCAAATGTGTGAATTAAAAATGCATAAAATTATGTCTGTTAAAAAAAAAAATGCTCCAATGGCCCCCCGATTCTTGCAAAAGTCCAACCCCACCAGCGAGTGCAAGTAACCAAACGGGGCTCTGGCACATTTGTAAGTGCAAAGTCGAACTGCTTTCACATGTGTAGACATGTGGTGCGCTTACAGTAAAAAAAGCAGTCGTTAACTACCCACCATGATTATCATGGCCTGTACCACGTGTACTAGGGATAAGCAAAAAAAAATATTTTTGTCTGAAAAGACCCCCCATTCTATGGAAGTCTACACTTTGCCTATTACAGTGGCACCTTGTTATTGCAGCAACTTGGTTATTATCCTTCTAATTCTAAAATCCCAAATGTTTTAACCATGATCATAGCAACATAAAATCTCGTGGTCCCATATCATACATAGTGAGGTTATATTATATCTCTACAGTGGAATAGCTTTATAACAGCCTCCTTTTTATCAACAACATAGTTATCATCATTCTTAAGCCCCAAGTTCCACTTGTTTTAACTGTTTTTATGACAATATAAAATCTTTTCTCCCTAGTGATGTTATAGCAAGGTTCAACTGTATGTGTATGCACTATATATATATATATATATATACACCCACTAACACATAACAACATCACTTGGGAGAAAGATTTTAAATTGTTAAAGAAATATTTAAAGCATCTATATATGTACCAAAAGATATATATAGATATTTTGCCTGTGGAAGAAATTGATCTATAAAAATAAGTCACTTCTCCTGTCAAAATAGAGGCTAAAATTAAGCGCTATCTATTGACATCTCCGCAAACTAGTGGACTCAGGATAGGAGACCTTTATTATACATACAAACATTTAAAATATGATCATTAGACACATCAATTCAATCACACCGGGGTTGGGAAATTCTAGCAGCTGAGTGTGGTGTCAGATACTTCACCAAGCAAGAGCTGCGAGACCTCTTCACCCTGGATGATCCCAGGTTCTCTGCCACCCAGTCCCAGCTGGAAGAGATCCATGGTGGGAAACGCAATTCCTACCCAGACCTGGACCGCCACTTAGAGTTCATGAAAACTCACATGAGGGACTTCATTTTTGGCTTCTCTGACCACGACCTCATGTTCCCACATAACCCTGGCAGCAAGAATGCTTCCACACCCAAGAGCGAAGTTGTGCAGCAAATGGTGAGTGGCGTAGTTCTATCCACCTTGGATACTACCTGGTGTACCACCACATACTTAGAGAATTTTGTTCAATTTTTTATTAGAGAAAAATGCCATGTGTGTATGAGGACAATGTCCATACCTAGATTGAATGCATCAACTCTCATTAGTAATATAGTCTAGTTGCCAGTAAAACCTTGCTGAAATGAACTGGTATGTAGAGATAATATATAAGAAACACACAGAGTAGAACCTCCCTGCAAAGAACACCTAATTGTAGAGCCAATGTGTCCTTTAGGGGTTTCCTCTTACCAGATAGTTTCTAAATAGTAAAAATGATAATTTTGCAAATGAAAACTGTCCTTTAGGAGAGGTGTCGTCTAGCGAGAGTGTCCATTCATGGAGGTTGTTCTACTGTATTGCCAAAAAAATTACATATTTAAACGATAGATGGCAATCGAGAGAATTAATAATTGCAAAATGAACTGGAGATATAACGTATCTTCCCTCTTTTAACGGAGCTAAATTAATCTCCATTATTAGAGAGCAAGGCCATATATACTGAACAAGGGATAAAGAGGAATCACAAGTTTGCTATATTGAGGTTTTGCTGCAAGTTGTTAATAAAAATATACCACCTAGGGTCAAACACTAGACTTTTATCCAGGGTTTGTGATCCCCACATTGATTGTAAATATTGATTCTACTTGTTGAAAAAAATGAAAGCAACAATGGAGTATATAGGGAAATAGCAAGAAACCAAGTTAATAGATAACAAAATCCTTAATCCACTCTTATTAAAAATATGAAAACTAAAAGGGTTAGGTAATTCCATCCATGACTGCGCTAGCTATTAAGATGGGCATTATTTAAGACTGTCCGCTTTCTAATTTTGATCTACCACATTGCTTGCAGGTGAGCAAAGCCCAAGAACTGATGAAGTTGGAGAGTATTGCAAGAAACCCCCAGGATACGGCTCAACGTTAGTATATTTATTTCATTATCCTTTTACACACATTCAACCACAATTTTTATTTGAACATTGTTTTCTCTTTCCTATATACACTACAATAAATTGTTTTTCTATCCTTTCTCTGGATTCTCTTCTCTCTAGATAGTTAGTCACTTCACACCCAGCCAGGCCTTTCAGGGAATTTCTTGGATTAAGTTCCATCTATATGCCAGAGATGCTGTCAGTCCCCAAAAAAGTCAAGGAGCAGAATGAAGAGGATGACCTTACCAGAGCCTTAAAAGATCTTGCTCTGAAGGCAATAGAGGTGAGTGGCTCTTTGGATGTTGTTTTGAGTTGGCATCATCTGTAATTGTGGGTGTTTAGGTGCCAGCGTCCCCGGTGTCTGATCCCCAACCTTCCATAGAAGTGTAAGTAGCAGCACTTGGTTCCCTCCCCACCTTGCTAAGTTTCCATTGCAGGCCTGAGTCTCCTGTTTCCAAGTATCAGCAGCAGGACACCAGTCCCATCATCCTTAGTGATAACTCCCTGCTAGTGCCAGAGAGTCCCAATGCTACAGAGAAGAGTCCGGAGACAGCAGCAACAGCACCAGGGTTGGAGGTCCAGTCCAGTATAGTGGAGGGGCTGTCCTTCTTGGACTCCCAGAATGCTCCGGAAATTTGTTGGAGACAGAGCAGAGTGCCCACCCAAGACTTCAATCCTGACTTGAGTCCAGTAGCTAGGAAGAGCAACAGGAGGAAGTCTGTGGCTGCGCCCTGCCTCAAGTCCTCCAACATCATGGAAGACAGCGAGGATGAGGACAAGGAGAACAAGAGTCAGCTGCTCCAGAACCCATCCCCCCCACCCAACATCCAGGCAGACTTCAACCTGCAGTTCTCCTTCCCCAAGAGTGACCACAAGAGTTCCCACTCTGCAGACTCTGTCATGATCATAGGAGACAGTCCAGTTGCTGCCAGTTGCAGGCGAAGTAAGAGCCTTGATGTAAACAAGAACCCAAAAAGAAAGCACAGTGGTACCCCAATCAAATATTCCACCAACCCCACATGGGACATCACCCCGCTCCACACCTCCACTCCCATTCTGGGAAACCTCACCAACAGCAGACAAGCTGACAGCATTGAAGACCGCTGCAAGCCTACATGCTCCACTCCAATTCTTAGCAGACAGCAGCTTTCTTTAAGAAAGCAGACTTCCGGAATACCTGACTACACCCCCATCCCTGGCATCCATCCGGACGCTAAAAGGATCCTGGAGAAGCTAAGTCAAATAAGAAGTCCCTCAAGTGGGAGGCTGGAATCCATTGCATCCCTACAGCAGAGCTCTGACCAGAGTTCCTATATTGTGCACAGGAAGAAGAAGATCTTGTGCCTGGCCGTCTCCGATGAGAGCGATTAAGGCCATCTTGCATGTAACATAAATCAATTGATGTGTATGTATATATAAGCAGAAAAGAGATTTTAACCACACAATAAACGAGATAATTTTAATGATGCAGTCTGTGTGTGTGGGGGGAATGTTAAGTTTGGTCCGCGCACATGAGTATAAAACTAGACTCTGTAGACTCAACAAGTCAGGAGGTAGGCAGTCAGGAGGAGCTGGGAGGGGCCGGGGTAGAGGACCCTGTGGCAGGTGGGGAGGTGGAAGGGGTGGCCGCGTCATCCAGCTTGCGGATGGCGTTGAGCACATCTGCACGCTGCTGTTGGCTCAGCTGCTGCAGGATGTGGACTGCTGAGTCCATGGCTGCCTCCGGATACTCCTGGAGTAACCTGCGCAGAGTAAACTGTCTTGCACTAACCTAACATGGGGATCTATTACATTGGACTTGTGGCAGCACTCTTATATAAAGTGGAACACCTATATTGGTGTAAGACTTACTGCCTGATCTGTGAGATAGCAGCGTCCCGGCGCAGGCAGTGGATGTTGTCAATGATAACAGATCTATCTCTGGAGGAATCCAGCTGTGCTGTGAGCCAATCCACCACAGCTTTGTTGTCCTCCCACAGGTATTGCTGCACAGACAGTCCCCAAACTATCACTCCCAACACAACAATGGAGTTCAGCTCACCTACAATGCCAGGTCATGGCAAAATCCATATATAAATTAATTATCAATATAAAATTAAAAAAAAAAGTAAGGCAGCATAGATATAGAAAATATAATAAGGATTAATAAAATAAATGCATGCATGCATGTTCTAGCATCTATTTAACTTATTTGATTATATTGGGAGAAAGAAATTATAGATGTGAAAATTTCATGTTCTTTTTGAGAAAACATCCACATAGAAATGACATGAGCCACTCACATTGAGGGTGCCCTTGTCCTCCACAAACCAGCGCCGCAGCATGGACTCCACTTCCCCATCTGAGTACTCTGGTTTGACCGCGCTGATCTCTGACTTGACCCGGTTTTGCAGCAGCAGCCTGCGCAGTCTCCAGTACAGGATGGTGCGGGACTTGGCCCAGGGCACAATGTCCTGGATCAACCCCTTCTCTTGCATGCAGATGGGGGTGTCGTGGAGGTCCGCAAACTTCAGAGCCACCTGAATACACACACTCTTAGGTGAAGGGCTGTGTTTATTATATAAATTTTTAACACTGGTCTTAGGAAAATACATAAACCTGGATTGATCCTGCTATCACCTGAATAACCCCTGTAGGTTCTTCATTGGGGAGTGCCAAGGAAAGAAACTTTTTTAAAAAGTGGATAGTTTCTGACAGAAGTAAGGGCCAAGCTACCTGTTTGTAAGCCAGCAGGAGCTGGTCCTCCCGGGAGTGGAGCTGTTCCTCCAGCTGGGTCCTCTGACTCTGGGACAGCTCCGGGGTGTGGAGCTGGGCTGTGATCTCCCTGCACTGTGGGTCGATGCGGTGCATGGTCAGCACCAGGTCCTTCTTCCTGTACCTGATCTCCACTGTGCCCTCAGGCTCCAGGATACCTCCCCTGACACACACCCCCAGGTAAACCTAGTGCCACACAGTGGGGAGCTGCTCAACATACGGACTCCACACATTTAACTTAACAGAGACAGAGTGGAGTTTATACAATAAATCCTCAGAGGTTCTTGAAAAGTGGCCAATGTCTACTAAGAGTAATTCAAAGTATTAGATACCTGCTGTCAGGGTCGGCGTACATCTCCATGTGACGTTCATTGATGGTGGCGTCCACCACGGCCCAGGCTCCACCACGCAGCTCAGCAAAGGGAGGGATGTACACAATGATGGGCTGCTTGTACTCCCGCAGGGCATCTACAATGTAGGCCCCGAACTTCACTATCTGGTCATACATGTCTACACACCCCAGTTACACTTCAGTTAACTGACACATTGGCATAATTTCAGCATACAGAAGGCTGTTTAAGGCAGCAGTAGCATTTGAAAATATATATATTGAAAAATAATGATAAATAATATTAAAAAAAAAAAAATGAAAGAGATTGGATAGTCTTGAAAAATATCTATAAAACAGTGAAATGGATACCAGTACAATAAATCTCCCTTGAGAGAAGCTATAGCTTGTAAAAGAGAGAAACTTGTAAAAGTGGCCAGTTGCGAGAAGTTTTACTATTTATACATATATTAAAAATAAAGAAGGCATCTCCTGACCACGAGCACATGTGCTTTTTAGATGGCAGAGCGCCATCTAGTGGAGCAAGAATAAACTAAACGTTTATTTAGCTTGCTCCGTGATATTTGGCCAACCCAATTTCTTGATAAATCAAGAAAAGTCATCCACGAACGCGTTTCGCGCTGTTGGCGCTCGTCAGCGTGGAGTAGACTGTAACCACTGCAACCAAAAATATTTTTTGGTCCCAATGGCTTCTTGAGAAATCAAGAAATGGGTATTTAAGGCCAAATTTGCGTAAAGACGCTTAACACATGAAAAAACAATAGAAAAAAATAAAAGATAAGTGGGTCAGGTGTTGATATTAAAAATAAAGAAGGCATCTCCTGACCACGAGCACATGTGCTTTTTAGATGGCAGAGCGCCATCTAGTGGAGCAAGAATAAACTAAACGTTATATAATAAACCACATCTAAAAAGCACATGTGCTCGTGGTCAGGAGATGCCTTCTTTATTTTTAATATCAACACCTGACCCACTTATCTTTTATTTTTTTCTATTGTTTTTTCATATATATATATATATATAAAAAGTGCAGACAAGAGAGAGAGAGAGAGAGACCTTTCATGCCCCCAGAGAAGCCCCTCCAGTTGGCGAAGATGATGAGAGGAAGATCCTCCATGTTGAAGTCCTTGATGGCTTGGGAGGTCTTGTAGGCTGAGTCAGGGAACCACACCTGCCCGGCCTGGCTGATCACCTACATACAAACTGATCAGTTGGACAACCTACTGTGGCACAGTAGCATGGGCTACCAAAGTGTGAATTACATAGGACTTTGAATTCCGTTACCAGGAATTATACTTGGAAAACATTCCACCCCACCTAGTTAACTTGTCACCTTTCAGATAATTTTTAGTTAAAATGTGTAGAACCAGACTTTTGGACTTGCAAGCTGCATTGTTTGGATATTCGCACTCACTGGAGGAGGGAGGTGGATTTTGGCAATTTATTAGTCAATGTGTTCATTTACTTGGGTGGCCGTAATTAACTGAGGTTTGTGAGTTTACAAGAATTTGTTAATCACTGGGGTGTAATTTCTGTTTTCCCCTTGAGAGCTCCTAGATAATATGAGATTGGACTATATAAAATAAAGAAAGAGCTTCAACCCCTAGAGCGGTGCAGTCACCTTGGCCTCTGAGTCAAGGTTGGCAGGGTCAGCTGGGATGTCCACCTCCACAGTGCGGGTCTCCACAGCTATCACCCCCACAGGGATACCTCCCAGCCTGGCCCGCCCACACACCACCGTCTGGGCCCATGGCTGCAAGGTCTCCAGGAAGGACCCGTGGTCAAAGAACCCATCCTCCCAGAACCCTGCCAAATCTGCACCACATGTGCTTGTAAAAATCAACCTATAGGGAGGTAGAGTGTACTGAGTACTCACTGGGACTCTCGCGACCAATCAGAAGCCAGCGAGGATCATAAGCCTGGCGACTGGGAGTATAGACAACATCTCTGTCCACAGGATCTAGGGATTCCAATATGGGCAGTTCGTATTCCCGGACCTGCAGAACGTAAATGTGTGAGTACAGCAATATCCCAATGTAAAAAGATAGATGGGGCACACAAAAACTGTCAAAGTTCATGTCAGTCATGCATGGTACAACTTTCCCAAAATATATTTTTTAAAAGTTCAGCAAATAATAAAACACTCCTTTCTTCTATTTTAGAATGATGAAAATGCATGTTGAGTTCATAAGAAACAATGAGGGGCACCTTGAAGATAGTGGGGGGAGGACAAGAAGTGTGAAACTGCTGTTCTGACAATAAGTCAGATAACCCCAGATCTGTGGTACCTTAGGGATAAAGGAGAGCCAGCGGAGCATGAGGTAGATGCCCTCCAGGTCATCAGGGGCTGTGAGATGGGACACCCCGTTGGGGTACATGATCTGGACTCCCCCCAGCTGGTTGTTGGAGGTGTACACCTCCCTGCCCAGCAGCTGGGAACATCAGTTAGACCAGTATCAGTTAGGGCACCCACACCACTCACCTTGTTCAGGGCACTGGCCCCAGTCAGGATGATGTGGGAATTCTCTATCTGGATCACCCTCTGGCCCAGTCGGATCAGGTACGCTCCAATACCAATGGCACGGCAGGTTACCTAGGACAACAGAGTTACCTGGGTGTCTAGGTAATCTACCAAATTTTCCTATAGTCAAATGATATATTTTTAGAAATTATGATAAAAAGAGAATATAAATAAAATCAAATAAAAATAATTTTATTGGATTTTCAAAATAAGGTTGGTTCTTGTGTTAAATATTTGTAAAAGAGAAGATTTTCCCAACTTGTGTGAAACATTCTGACAAACAAGAACTAAATAATGTTCTACAATAACTTCCCCTTGTTAAACATATAGGGTGAGGGAGACATTTCACATTTTCAAAATAAATCAGACTGAAATGTAAGTACAATGGAGGTTGTGATCTGTTCTTTTTTTTTTTTTTTTGAGAGCAATCTTGTTAACTTATGTTTTGATAATCTTTCATCAAAATTATAAAAATATTTGCTGATGGCTTGCATCTATAAGAATAATAGTACAGTGGTACCTCGACATACGAGCGCCCCAACATACGAGCTTTTCGAGATACGAGCCGACGAGCAAGTGATTTTTTGCTTTGAGTTACGAGCGAAATTCGAGATACAAGTTCGGTTCGGTAGTGTTGAAGATATTAATCTGTGATTTTAAATAGGAATTTTGTATGGGAAATTTGCTTCGAGATACGAGTAATTCAAGATACGAGCAAGGTTGCGGAACGAATTAAACTCGTATGTCGAGGTACCACTGTATATCATTTATTTTTTCAAGTTTAGTTTCTATCTATTTCAGATGGTGCAAGCTATCAGCAATCTGACATTTCTGTGATATTTTTACCATGCTGATAGGATATACAAGGTGCGTTCATTAATTTCCAGGACTGGTTAAAAAATAAAATAAATAAAAAAGCTAAAGAAAAAAATTTCATACAGAGTTAAATATTGGACATTCGACCACACCTGACTGAAAGCACGAGTCTCGTGGCGCACGCGCCGATCTAAAAATAGAACAAAACAACTTCCTTGTAAGGTTCGCATTTCTAATTTTAAAATGGCCATTTTCGAAGAGCAGAGAATCTGCATTAAGTTTTGTTTTAAATTGAAAAAAAAAAGTGCTACTGAGACGTATGAATTGATTAAAGAAGCTTTTGGCGATGCAGCTTTATCCCGTTCAAGAACTTTTGAATGGTTTACACGCTTCCTAAAAGGTCGGGAAAAGGTAAACGATGATCAGCATACTGGGCGTCCAAGATCATTACGTTGCGAGGAAAACAAGCTCAAAATAAAGGAATTAATAAAACTAACAGACGAATTTCTATTAAAGACTTATCTTCAGAGACTGAACTATCTGTAGGACTGTGTCATCAAATTGTAATAAAAGATTTGGACATGATCTGGACGTCTTCAAAATTTGTTCCCCGAATTCTAACAGAGGAACAAAAGGAGGTTAGAATGGATGTCTGCAAAAACATGGTTGAAATGACTCGGACCGATCCAGAATGGATGCAAAAAATAATTACCGGGGATGAGACATGAGTGTATCAGTATGACACGAAAACCAAACGTCAATCCAGCCAATGGATTGAAAGAGGGGAACCGAAACCCAAAAAGGCAAGATTTACTAAATCCAAAGTCAAGACATTGCTTGTTACATTTTTTGATATTAATGGTTTGGGTCACCAAGAATTTATTCATTTCGGACGTACAATTAATCAAAAGGTTTATTTGGGGATAATGAGGTGCTTAAGGGAGGCAGTGCGCCTTAAAAGACCTGAAAGATGGCAAAACAATGACGGGATACTTCACGTCGATAATGCGCGGCCGCACACAGCCCATGTTGTTTTGCAGTTCTTGGCCAAGCATTCAACCATACAGATCCCTCATCCACCCTATTCCCCCGACTTAGCCCCCAATGACTTTTTCCTCTATCCTAAATTGAAAATGAAGTTAAAAGGAAGGAAATTTGACAACGTTGATATGATACAAGCTGAATCGAAGGCAACCTTGAGGAACCTCTCAAAAAGTGATTTTATCTCCTGCTTCGACAATTGAAAAAAAAAGATGGAACAGGTGTATTGAGGCAGGAGGGGCATATTTTGAAAAATATTAAATTAGTTTTTTTATTTGTTTTATTTTTTCAAAGATACAGAGCAGTCCTGGAAATTAATGAACGCACCTTGTATATATATAGGCTTGCCTTTAATAAATTTTGTCATAATCACATAACTGGCAAGATATTTGCTGACACCAAGATATTTGAAGATTGACAATATATATAGTTGAGAGACGCCACAACCTGTAGCTATTGGAACCAAGTGCCACCAGCTCACCATACTGAGGGTGACTATCTCCTTGTAGGCCTGGGAGGTTTCTCCAGCGATGGTCCCGGCGTAGCGAAGGCACTTCATGCCTACATCCTGGTCTTTGCCTGTGCATCCACACAAGTTGGAGATTCTACAAACATACAGTAGGGGTACTCACCGATGATGTTGGTGATCTTGTACCTGGTCTCCCCATCATCCTCAATGAGCTCAGCATGGATGGAGTTGATGGCACTGACTTTCTTGTAGTTCTCCGGGGAGAGGTAGAGGTACTTGTAGCCCTTGTCTGGCACATGGGGGTCAATCCAGGCCACCTCAAACAGATGTTTGATCTCCTCCGCCACCCCCATCCTGGCCCCGCTGTTGGATGAGATGTACAGCCGGGGGATCCGCAGCTGCCTGGCTTTCTCTGATGCTCTCTGTACACAATCAATTCCTCTAAAATGAAACAATTTTAAAACAACTTATTCCAATGTGTAACACATCATATCTGTTGTTGTGTCTATCAAGTCAACCTTTGGTGACCTTTGGGTAGCTTTCTTGACCCCTTCTAGCCAGCTCATTGCAGGTCTTCTCTTTCTTCAATTTTATCATCAACATTTTTTCCAAACCATTTGCTTTCTTTATGTGTCCAAAGTAGGTCAGTCTTTGTTTACATATTTGGAATTCTAGGGATCTATCATGATTCATTTCATTTAAGATTGAAACATTTGACCTTTTATCTGTTCATGGCACTCTGAGTAACTTTAGCCATGTCCACAATTCAAAATTTCAATTCTCTTTTCCTTTCTTCTTTTCTTAGAGTCCAGCTCTCACATCCATAAATGAATACCAATTCCTCTACAATTCTCCTCTTCATCTTTAAGAATCTTGTCCAATTTCATCATTGTGTCCCTTCCTAGTGCTATTTTCTTTTTACTTCCTCTAAGCAACCTCCCATCAACCCTGGATCCCTAAGAATATGAAGAGTGAAATTATAGTAATTTTTTTTTTTTCATGTTAAATTTCATGCCAAAATTTTCACTTTTTTCTTCAACTTTCTCATATCTATACACATTAAAAGAAATGTCACAAGGTGCCAGAGACCGATTTGGTTACTTACATTCTTTGGTAGATTGGACTCACGAAAGAATTGGGGAACATTAATTTTTTTTTTAAATAGAAAAAGTAGTGAATGAGTATTTCAATCCTGGCTGTATAAAACGGACAGTTTATACCCCACCAATTCCTCATATCAAGGGCTAACAAAGTCAAATAAATTAACTATATGGGGAATACAGTATTTGGCTACGGTATTGTTAATATCATCATGTTCTTGTTTTAAATTTATATCTATAAAGCCTATATAATTGGTGTGTGCTTATATTAGGTTCGGAGAAACCTTCAACTCACCAAGAAGAGCATGTCCTCTTGGATAGCGAAGCTGCCAATCTTGTAGGTGATGTCATTACTGATGACAATGATGTCCCGGCCATTTGGATACTCCGGTGTCATCAAAGTCATCTTCCAGGCCACCATTCCAACCTAAACACCCCAGCTCTCAACACCTAGAACATCTTAAAGACACAATCAATGAAACAACAGGTTTGTATATCTAAGGCAACACAACATGAAGGTACTTACAGTGTTTTCCCCAGGAAGTCGCTTCTGCTCGGTCAGCTGTCCCTGAGCATCCAGCACCAGTTCAATATGGCGGAGCAGTTGGCTGGGGATCTCCACCTCTGGTCTTCCAGCGGTGTGTTCCTCCCACAGACGGAGCAGAGCCTGGCCCACACATCCTACTGCCAGACTGATGACAAACTCTCCCTACCATCATTCCTCACAGACAGTTTGGTGCAATGCAAAGATCAAATCTCTGGATAATATATATAGACTTTTTTTTTTTGAGTTGAAAAGTAATCTGCCATCTATAGATGTGTGTAGATGTATAGTGTTAAACATTTCCCTTGCCCTATATATTTTCAGTATTAGTTCAATACAAATTTTGTATGAGGTCTCCCACATATATGGAAAGTTGAATTATTGCAGTAAAGATTCTCATGAGCAACCCACCTGATAGACCATTGTAAAGTTAAAAAGGCAATCTTGACATAACCCAACAAAATGTTTTACAGACAGTCTCTAATGGGAGGTTGTCTTGCTCATTTTAAAAAGCATATATCCTAGCTTTCAAATATTATACTTTATGACAGACTCTAATAATTGAAGCGTAGGTTTATTTTTACCCAAGAATGTCACATAGGTGTGTATATATATCTTTTAAACAAATAAAGTATCTGAAAATCCAGGAGTATTGTTGTTCTTTGAAGTTTTATAGTGTTTGATTTACTAATATGTAAACACAGTTGTTGAGATATCTATTGAACTATTTGAAAGAAGTGTTACCTGGTGGAACATGTCAGGGAAGTCATAGACATAAGTGGTGCCATTGGACTGGGCCTGGAACCGCTTTAGCTGGAGGTAGTCTTTGGTCATGTAGGGGGTGGAGATGGGCAGGTCATGGAGGGGGCCCTGCTTGGCCCCCCAGGCCTCAAACTTCACAAAGCCAGCCTGGGGGTCAGCCACCTCCTTGTACAGGCACATGTCCAGGTAGTAGCCACTCTCGTTGGCCAGGAACAGCCGGATGGGGATGCACTTCCCACTGGGCTGCTGCCTGCACCAAGGATGGATCAGTCAGCTGACTGCTCTGTGTGGGCCGACACACCTACCTAATGATCATCTTTAGCTCAGCCTGCAAGACCCTCAACTTCCAGAGGCGAGGTCCATATCTCATCACCATGGCACGCACATTCTCCGCTATCTGAAACACCACATTGTAAATAGGAAAACAGACAATATTTGATAAAATGGATGCCACATCATGAGTGTCTTAAAAAGTGGAAGGAGATACTCTTAAATAATTTCAATGGCAGGTTAATTGGCCTATTCCGAATAATTTCCACAGTATTTGAAAACTTTGACACCATATAGAGTAGGCCTGAAAGAAATAACTATCATAGTTTTATAAGCCCTTTTGTATTGAGTTAGTGTTACATAACAGGTTCTATAGGGGTGGCACAATGACAATATGGACAATTTATTATAACAGCCTTCCTTATTAACAGCAATTTGGTTATATAACATCATATTTATAAAGCTTAAATTTTATATTTAACTTGTGTTGTAACCTTGGTTACAACAACAATGTGGTTATAAAAAATCTCAAGTGTTTGTGTGTGTGTGTGTGATGTGTTATAACAAGGTTCAATTTATGAATTTTTATCTTCACTACTCTAAGACACTATAATAATGTTTAAATCTTGAAGAAAAAAAATATATATTTATGGTTTATTTTGGCAGAACCCAGGTGAAGCAGGGTCATTTATCTAGTCAAGCCAGATTTTTCAGCCCATTTTTACACACCAAGTTAAAGAGTGCAGCTCTCACCTTGGAGGGGTCCATAGTAACTTTGGGGACAAAGTTGAGGAAGATGTGGTTGCAATCTGTCCTTTTAGCCTAGAAATGACAGTGAGCCAAATGCGAGGGCAGGGATGGTGGCAAATCTACCTGGGGATGGGTGAAAGCCACTTCCAGCTCATCCATAGCTTCCAGTAGCAGTCTTTCTCCTTCATTCTGAAGGTATTCATATGAGGCCTCCTGCAGAACACATAATTTAGCACAATTATCATAGTAAATAGCACAAAGTGGTGTTAACAGGGTGTTTTTCCTCAATATTGAAAAAAAAAAATATATATATATAAATAATAATGATACAAAACTGTTATGAATGTTTTGATTCCATATTTTAAAAAAGGGTCTGTATATTTTTCTAAAATGTTCAATCCATTTCTTTCAAACCATGTTTGCCAGGAGGGAGATAATAATATCAAATAGAACAATTCTGTCTAACTAGACATGGATAGCTAGGTTGGTACAGTTTGGTGTGGAGAAGGAGGCCTGTTTACACTGGAGTATGACTGAGAGCCTCTTATGGAACATAGTAGGAGGCTACTACTTTTATTTATGTGAAATAACAGGTGTGTGATTAGTCTTCACATAACTAGTATAACTACTATAAAACATAGTTTTTTTTTTTTTTGCTTATCCCTAGTACACGTGGTACAGGCCATGATAATCATGGTGGGTAGTTAGCGACTGCTTTTTTTTACTGTAAGCGCACCACATGTCTACACAAGTGAAAGCAGTTTGACTTTGCACTTACAAATGTGCCAGAGCCCCGTTTGGTTACTTGCACTCGCTGGTGGGGTTGGACTTTTGCAAGAATCGGGGGGCCATTGGATCTTTTTTTTTTTTTTTTTTTTTAAACAGAAAAAAGTGTCCAATGCGGGGATCGAACCCGGGTCGTAGTGGTCGTAAACCAAACGGTTTAACCAGCCTTCCACCGACCCCCAAAACATAGTATAAAGTAGTAGAGTATAATATTTTAAATTTAAATATATATATACAGTAGAACCTCCATGAGAGGAAACTCGAGCTAGAGGACATCTCTTATAAAAGACAGTTTTCATTTTCAAAATCACCATTTATACTACTTGGGAACTCTCCGGTAAGAGGACACCTCTCTCTAAAAGACACTTTGGTTCTGCAATTAGGTGTCCTTTACAGGGAGGTTCTACTGTATTAAATTTATTGCCTATGTATCATCATTTATATAATCCTACGTGGATTGAATAGGGGGATCTTACTTTAGTAATGAGGTCAGAATGACGGATGATGGAACGGATGAAGAACCTGTAGTCTGTCACTTCTTGTCCTTTAGCCACCTGCCCACAGTCTTTGGTTAGATTCTACATGGACACACATACCCATCTTGGAACAGAACAAACAGCTAGAGAGCATACAACAGTAGTAAGGAACAATTGTGCTATTCCAGATATTGGACACTAGAATATGTCCACAAATGGCCATCACACTAGAAGGAGATGAGTTTCCAGAGAGCCTTTGCTGTGGAGATTAACAAGACAGAACCATTTACAACTTGTTGTTGTTTCTTATCCCCTTGTGTAAAGATTACACAAATTCCATGAGTCCATGCTCCTTGAGCTGTATTTAAAACTTGTGGCATTTATTCTACTCTTATTACCCACAGTATTTATCTCACTTCCCTGGAAGGTTGAGAGAGAAGCCTTTCCTGTAAAATGGAGGCATTTTCACTAGTTTTAATCTATGTTGTGATGGAGTTCAGGAATTCTGGAGTTTTCCACTTCCATCTAGTAATGTGCAATTTGAGGTAACAAGAATTATTAGGCAACAAGAACAAATAAAAATTAAACATGATATTTCAGTAACAGAGTTGTTGCCATTTTCAGGCACATAAAGGTACTGAAATGATACTTCATTTAGCATGTTTGTCTGGTAACAATGCTGTTACTGAAACATACTTATTTAGATTTGGTCTTGTTACCTTATGGTACATGCATCTAATGATGTAGGAAAAAATGAGCGATAGCTTTCCAATTGATTCTGGGTGATTTCAAAAAATGTATTACCATTATATTATATAAAATTTTTTAAAAGGTATATTTTCTAAAGAAACACATGGATATCCTAATTAAAAGAGGCAAAAAAAAAAGGCAAAAGTTTAAATAAAAAAGGCAGAGAGAAAAAATATATTTCTTGTTGAGTTCAATCCTTTGTCTAGATCTCACATCTTTGATGGCCTCCATAGTTGTGTCTATATGGTGCTATTAGCACTTAGGAGTGATTAAGGTGGTTCCTTTCACATGGCAAGCAGTATTGGAACTAGTGCAATAATGTATAAGAATATATAAGAAATTAAAACATTTAAGACAGGAATCAAGCTAAAACATTTGACTAAGGACCTTATATAGAGTTTGTGGTACCTTGGCCTTGCCCAGGTAAAGGTGCATCTTCTGGTTGGCAGTAGGGATGGCCTCCAGAGAGTAGTTGCGGAGACGGTTGATCTCCAGCTGGAAGGCCAGGGCAGGTTCCAGGTGGCGGTAGATCCTGTCTTCTTCAAACTGTCACACACAATGATGTTGTGCTGGCTTCCTGTAGGTCTACCTAATTCTACACTCTCACCTCATCTCTGTGCCGGAAGGTGAAATACTTGGGGAATTGTTGCTACACACACTCTTTCATTACAAACACCTTTAATATGATAAAGCACAATTTGGATTATAGATTATAATAAAAGAAATAAGACCTAATCCCAAATAATTTATTAGTGTGTGACGTTTCGGCAACAACATTGTCACCATCAGACAAAAGAATTAAAAAAAAAAAATGATTTTTTTTTTCTAATTCTTTTGGCTGATGATGGTGACAATGTTGCCGAAACGTCACACACTAATAAATTATTTGGATTAGGTCTTATTTATTTTATTAAACACCTTTAATACTTTCAAATATAATATGTATATATTTTTCTTCTCAAAAAATGCTGTATAGATCCAAATACAAACACTATTTAAAGTTGATCTTCTTTGTGCAAATTCAAATCACTGAATAAGCAATATTACAGATTTATCAAACAAAAGCTAACTAGTGTTTGGGACTATGGATTCCTGATATGTATGTTCTGGGAGGAATCAAAGAAATCTGCCTATATACATTTTAGTAGGGTGGAAGGATGGTATTCATGTCCCACAAAAAGGCACCCCTCTCTTTTAATACATATAGTAGTACATTCATTTATCAGGGTATTATATTTTCAAATCTATTTACAAGCTTAAGGTATTTTAATTTTTCACTGTCTATTGATGAAATTATATATTTGTGACAACTTTCAATATATTTTCCACAAACCACATACTTTCAATAAATGAACTATTGGAAGGTCTAGAGTGGACTTCCTCAAAATTGGCATTTTTAAAACTGTCTAAATATTTTGATCCATTGAATATAGCTTCAAAATGAAGCTCTCTGAGAAGTCAGGTTTACATATGAGGAAGTTTTCAATCAAAAACTAAATATGGAAAGTCTGAAAGAGCATAGAACCTAATTTAGATAATGTTGTTCTTAATGTCCATCAAGCCAACTTATGGTGACACTATGGGCAAATATTTTCCAATTCGATCTGTTACTGGCCATCACTTGCAGATCATTTATGACCTTCCGGTAGCTTTCTTAATCCCTTCTAGCCAGGTCATTGGAGAGGTCTTCTCCTCTTCCTTCAATATTCTCAACAACAGCATCTTTTCTAAAACCATTTGTTCTCATTATGTATCCAAAGTAGGTCAGTCTTTGATTGAGGTACACACAATTTGGATTATAGATTAGAGAAACACAAGTTAATAAGGTCCAAATAAATAAATAGTGTGCGACATTTTGGTAATATAATTGTTACCATCATCAGACAAGAGTACTGAATGAGAAAAATATCACAGCATGTTCTTACAGTAGTAACCTCTAACAGTACTAGCTATTTAAGAATATGCTGTAATATTTTTTCTCATTCAGAACTTTTGCCTAATGATAGTAACAATGGTTACCGAAACATCACCACTATTTATTTATTTGGTCTATTAACTTGTGTTTTAGGTCAGTCTATGTTTATTTATTTAGAGGATTCTAGGGATCAACGAGATCAAATGGTAAGAGAATTGTTATAGCATCCGAGGTAGTCTAGGAAAGCAAGGTCTAACAGAACTGTACCATCAGGGTCAGTCTCCACATAAAAGTGATTTTGGAAAGTTTGGCCGAGACCATTTAAATCAGCCTGACTCCTACTGATACCTGGTGTAAAATTAATATGAAAAGACTAAAAAAAGAATGACATATCTCTAAGCAAAACAAGATCTATTTCCCCTGAAAGAGACTCACCTTATGAAGGACCAAAAAGGTAATTCTTCTGATCATTTTGGATTTGAGGTAGTCTTTCTGCAGTCAACAAAAAGAGTAAGTTGCAGGTAAAAGCTTACAGAGAGTTCAGATCATCCTCACCCTCTCACAGCAGAAGTTGCGGAACATCTGACTGAGGACTTGGTCCTCTTCCTTGATGGGGAGTGCAATGGCCACGTTGATGATGTGGGATGGCTCCTCTTCCTGGGTCACACCCACATGGAAGCTACCCCATAGGCAACTTTGGCAGTGAATATAATGGGATTTCAACAAATGACACTATTCCCTTGATATATAAATAAATAGGTGCATGAGTAATAACTATCTTACAGCATTATGACCTGTGTTGATGCAGATAATTTGCTTTGCAAATATTCACCAATCTACTAAATGATAAATGAAACACCAGGCCTATAGTATCAATATACTCGAAGGCATACAACATAGGGGAAAACTTTCATGCAAAAACCTTCTTTAAAACACTAAGTATTTTGTCATATATAGTAAAACCCTCATGAATGATCACTTCCTTGATCAACCATCTTTGTAACAATGAAAATTGAAATATGCCAACCTTCAATAAGGGTCTAGGAATTTCCAATGTTTTTTAGAGGAATAGCTAGGGTGAGGTTTTAGAGAAATAACTTATTGTGTAGATATTTTATTTCTTCCTTATGCCTAGATTAAGATTTATAAGAATGTTTGCCTGTATATCTAATAGAATATAGGAGAAACATGGTGAATTACCTTGTGGCCATCTCCGTAGGCGCTGTCCATGGCTGCATACTCAAATTCTGACTTGGGGAAGAAGATGGGCATGTAGTCCAGGAGCTTGACTAGGTCTTCAAAATTTCTGGGCCCCAGTGTATAAGTCGTGGTTGTCATAAAGGAGTGGGCATTACTTACACGACAAAATCTTCAAAGGAACGGAAGGCAGCCAAAATTCCCTGTCTCTGACAGTTCTCAAATGAGGAGTAGCTTTCTGTCTCCCACAGGGTGTTGCCGTCATCTTCTTTGGTCACAGCAGCAGGACAGGGACTGCACAACACCCAGTGGTCACACACCACCTCTATACTTGGAGCAGTTTTTTACTAAATTTTCCATTTTAGCAAGTAGTTCCACTTCATTAATGAGTCTAAATAAAAGAGATGGGTTTGTTCCAACTAACCGGTTTGGATGAGATGAAGGTAGTAGGAACTGGAACTGGGCCACACAGAGGCTGATGCCCAGGCTGAGGTGTTTAAGACATGTGAGGTCGTAGGAAATGTAGGCCCGCCTCACATACACCTGGGACACATACGTCGTCCAGGTACAGGGGAGAGGTGTTGCTGAGGGACACACCTACCTCCAGAGCAGCCTTCCTCACCACCATGTTGTTGTGGTAGAAGAAGTCATGAAGCACATCAAATATGGAGGTCTCGGACATGATGAGCTTCTGCAGGTTCTCTGGGCAGAAGTCATGGCCATACATGTCAATGGCAGAGAGGAAGATGGACTCCATCTGGTTGTGGCGCAGCTCGTATGCCGGCTGGTGGGCAGCTATTAGCACCTGCACATGACCCTCACAGATTCAGGAACTGTCAAGAGGGAAAGTGAACAAAAGAGATACACACTGCAGATTGGTTAAATTATAATAAGAGCTGAATTAAGGATGTTGTATACTATATATACTTGGTAGGTTACAAGTTGGTCAAACATCTAGTAAGATATATGGCATTTCTTCTTAATAGCCATTTAAACTTTTAGCTTTTTTGGAAGCTCTCAAGAGCGGATAAACTGAAGAAGATATAAAACGAAAATTGCAATTATACCGCGAATGTTTCTTTTAAACAAAAATCTAAATTTATTTTAAAGAGAAATAGCGATTATTTCTAACTTTAAGGATGAAGTATGATAGGAGATGAATTGTGAAGAGTAATGACAAACGGAAAAAGATATAGTAGAGTGAAAAGTGAGCTAAATATGAGTAGTACCTGTCTGGCCCGCAGCGAGACCTTGGCATTCTCCGACTTGTTGAGGGTGGTAAGGTCATTGAGGATGAGGGCCAGCTCATCTGTCAGCCCCGGCTCGTGGCCACACAGGTGGTCCTGTCAGACATCACTCTGTGGTACATGACAGACAACTCTCCGGTCTCAGCTTACAATCAACTGGATCACCAGCTGGTTCTTCTTGTTCACCTGGAGGTGGGAGAATATCATCTGAACCACAGCTCCCATGTCATCCTTGTGTTTCTCTCGCAGCAGGTAGACACACTTGTCGTAGTGTCCTGCCCACCCACACAGGTATATGTCATAATTTGTATATAATTAAATGCAACCCCGACCCACTATGTATGTACCATGTATGATTTTCGAAGACTTAATAAAGAACAAGGTAACTGGAGGGAAGCAAGTAGCATTAAGATATAGGAAGTAGACCTAAAGCTGGCACGACTATTCTGGGCACCCCTGTGTCAATATTGCAGGGGCAGAAACCGGACGTCTCTAGTGACCAGAAGTTATAAATGTTAAAGCTAACACCCAATATTTCCGGCAAAGACAGGACGTATCCAATATCCACAGAAGTTATATTAGTATAGAGACACCCCATACTTCCGACCCAAGATAGGACGTATTTGATAACACGGAAGTAAATAAAGTCAAAATAGCACTCGACACTTCCTATCAAGCAGACCACAGCTTCCATCAAGGAAAGCCGCGGGCCAATCAAAAGATAGCATCTAAATAGGTCAACCAATAGGGAAAAAGCATGTGATCATCTCTCAACCAATCAGAGAGAAACGGAGTCTTGGTGTTAAATCGAAACGCCAAGGATGGACAGTAGTGTTTTAGCTCTCATAGGAACAACACCTGCAGTAGCGACTTGGCTCTCACCGAGTTCGGATCAGTTGCTCCTTCGCTTCCAACGAGGTGACATCGGCCCTGGACCTCTCCCCACTCAACTCATAGCTAAGTACAATCACCACCATGTGATCAGATAAGGAACAATCAAACCCGCTCCTTCTCAAGCTTTCTTCCCTCCAATCCAGTTGCCTTTTATTTTCAAACCTCATCATGTGTCCTGATTATTCCTAACTGTGTGCTTCACTTACCACTCAACGACTGCGCTTCAACCAAATCTCACCATTCGCATCCAACAATAAGAAACCCCGCAACGATATTGCCACATATATATACAACACCAAGCTAGGTGGTAGAAAACTGAGTAAAAATTAAACTAAGTAATCTTTCATGAGAAACAAATTTTATAAAAACCAAAAATGATTCCCAGTATCTAAAGAGAGATCAGGCATACCATATTTTTATAGGTGGTCTCTCATCAAGAAAAATCTATAGTAAAATCCAAAATGATTCTCTCTCTTATTTTTTTCTAATGAGACATCAATTTTAATCAATACAGTAAAACACCTTGCTGTAGCAAACTTCAATGTGTCAGAACTATTGGTTTACTATAGCCATGGTTCACTCTACAATATTGGTGATTATTTTAGGTTAGTTATAAGGGAAAATTCACTATATCCTACATTTGTTTTGTTAGCTCTTTCACTTTTAATTTTATTAAATTTCTCAAATCAGAAAAAAAAATTCCATAAAGGAAATTACATTGGAATCAAACAATTTTAGAACATAATAAAAAAGTATAAGTATTTAATAAAACCACCAGTGAAGGAAAGCCTGTGGAAATGCCACCTACCATGTTGGAATTCCGACTCCACAGCTAGGTACTTGCGGAGAAGATCCTGGATGACTGCCTTCATCCGTCCCCGGATGCCATTCCGGTACCTCTGGACCAGCTGGACTATCCCCTGGGTGGTCATGAAGAAGACATCTCTGTCTGCCCGTTTCTGCAGGGTGGCTGCGTAGCTGTCGATGACACTGGCTATCTGGACAGCCCCGGCTGCTCAGACAGTGTGTATGTGTGCAACAAGAATTACATATATACAGTAACATTTACCACAAACACATGCTCTCTTCATATTGGCCTATCAGGAGAGTTCAAATTATCAAAAGTTGATGTGTTAATACTGAATCCTGTCAGAAAAAGATTTCATAAAAAAAAAAAAAACACTCAGTAAAATTAAGAATACTTATAATTAGAACTGCTTTACACTAGAATATGATATTAGAATCTATATACTGCATAATGATTCTTCTTACATAACACATTTAAAAAAATTATTTCTGTTTATACTTGTCTCTCTAAAAGTGCCACATTGTGTCCCAGGTGTGGACAGGTATAGATGTTGTCTAATATGTTCAGTGATATAAAGATAGGAGTGTGTATACCAGTGGGCTAGACTTTGGCACTTCTGGTTCAGTCTCAATGCATTGGGACAGAGAGATTGCTTCCAGTTCTAACCCTCCTAACCAGGCTAAGTCTATAACTGAACAAGTTATTTTGTATAAAGGGTGCTGGTACCTGCTGGCTAGGGAACTGTGCAAGTACAGAGGTGATGTTGCTGGAGTACATGTTCATCAGTCTCTTGATGTTCTTCTCCACAAAGGGAGGGATTCTGCCGGAGATGGAGGAGATGATCTCCTGAAGTTCCAGCAGAGGCAGGCTAGGGTCCCGCAGGGTCTTCATGAAGAGGTCCACACTCTTGGTCATCCTGGCAGTATAGTAGGGGTCCGGGAGGACATAGCCATCTAAGATGTTCTCCAGGTCTAGCCGGGCAGATTGGAACACCTGATTCAACTTGTCCGCATGCACATTGTTCTGCTCCACTGTGGGGAACACTCCGGAGAACACCTGGGCCTGGGCAGCACATCACCATAACCTCTTTTATTACATCACTTATGTGAAACACACTTCACGTAAATTTTCACTCATTTTTTTTTTTTTTTCAATAGAGATCAGTCCCTATAGAGAATATATTTTTATAAATAGGTAGAGTGAGAGAGTGTTTGCATTCAATACTCATTAAATGGGGACTTGCTGGGAAAGCAAAAAAAAAAGTTTAATATGATCAGCAATTAACATGTACAATTACCCTAGCATATTTGACTATAAAAACAAAACAAAAAAATTCAATAAATGGGAATAAATATTTAACTTGATCAGTAAATACCAGTTAATGAGCATTGATTGCAGATTTTTTTATATTTCTGATAATTTTAATGGAGTTATAAGCAAGCCTACTATATTCTTATAGAGTAGAACTACCTATCTCTAAAGTACAGCACTTAATTGCAGAGCCAAAGCATCCTTCAGAGAGATATGTCCTCTTACTGAAGAGCTTCTAATTGGTAAAGATACTACACTAAAGATTAGTGATGAAAGCTGTCCTTTAATAATGGATGTGCTCACTTATGGAGGGGTTCTACTATATCTGGGAACAATCTTTGAAAACTTCTCTTCATCCACATCCAAATGGAATTCTTGTGTTCAAGAGGATGCTTTTATGTAAAAGAATGTTAAAGAGTTCTCAAAACAAGAATATATTATGTTTTTGATAACATTAGATTCCATCTCTATTAATAAATATATGATTAAATCAGCCATCTTTTCAAGATTGGACAGTAGAGATAAAGGTGACACTTCTACTCTAGGTACATAACAACTCAGAACAGATGGGTGGCTCTGTGTGTCAATAAAACAATATCTGAGGCTTGCACAGTATATTAGAGAAAGCTATCCTGCACACAGCCATAGTCAACAGTACATAGGTGTAGGGAGGAATAAAAAAAAAAAGAGGTATATGTACCCTATTCATTCTGGTAGGATCGTCTAATTCTAACCTGGCTAGTACACTTCCAGCCTCTAGCACTGCCCCCGGTCTCTTTATAAAGTGGATGCTGCAACCACACATTCCACAGTTACCTGCAAGTCCTCTGGAATCACACATTTAGTCAACTTCTAATTCAATAAAATTGTTGGGCATCTCTAATAAAACACTTCCTAATGTCCTTACTGCAAGAGGGAAACATAAGTTGGCTCATCGGTGGTTGAAATCACTGGAAGGGTTCACACCACTGATGAGCTAGGCATACCTAATATTTTTCCATGGCAGTAAGGACAGTAGGATTTGTTTATAAAAAAAAAACTAAGTAGTAATAATTCTTGCTTATAAATGGCATACATTTGGTTCAAACCTTAATTCAATGGGTGTGATTTGAGGAATAGATGTGCTTGTCTAAAAGAAGCTGTTTAAAGAAATTAGAGTAAACATTTCCTGTGGAATGTGATATATCCTGCTTGCTGAACCCTCCTCAGTAATCTGAGAGTCCACAGTGGCTCTATTACATCAAGGTAGATTTAAAATACTCCTCACCCCCAATATATTAGTAGAAATAATTTTGACTACTTGTTACTACTACTAATGGTACTGCTGATAATTTGAGCTAATTTTTGCTTTCATGGAAAGAGTCACAATTAAGTAGACTGAAAATAGCTGTGAAGAGAAAAGCATTCTAAAGTAGAGAATGAGGAATTCAAAACAATTACAATAGGTGAGGGGGTTGGTGGAAGGGTGGTCTAAACAGTTGATTTTCAACCGCTACAACCCGGGATTGAATCCCACATTGGACACTTTTTTCTAATTGAAAAAAAAAAAAAGTTCCAATTGCCCCTGATTCTTGCAAAAGTCCAATTCCACCAGCGAGTGCAAGTAACCAAACGGAGCTCTGGCACATTTGTAAGTGCAAAAGTTGAGCTGCTTTTCACATGTGTAGACATGTGGTGCCCTTACAGTAAAAGCAGTCGCCAACTTCTACCCAACATGATTATCATGGCCTGTACCATTTGTACTAGGGATAACAATAATTTTTTAAAAATAGGTGAAAGAGAGTGCACTCTAATGAGTTTAGATTCAGACAGTATTGCTGCAGCTCTCTTCAGTATACATATCTATAATTAACTTGTATATTTACTATTATCAGCATCTCCCTCTAAACACAGGGGTCCTAAGTCCAGTTGTAAAAAAAGGGTCATATTATTATCAGCTACACCATTGAAATAAGTGAGGACTCACCATCCACTGTCACTGACAGTCAGGGACATCACCATTTTCATCACCTCTATCTCGGCATAGGCCTGCCCAGGGAACACATGGGCTCCATCATTCACTAGGAACTGTATCAGCTTGCCTGTGGAAGGAGACCTGGGGGGAACAACCATCACTTCAGTAACACACATTCTTGGTAAACATAAAATACTTTTCAATGGCACCTTCTTTCTTGTATACAAGTCAAAACCACATCATCAGTTGAGGTGCAAAGTTTGAATTACATGAGAGAGAGAGAGTAGGGTAAACTTACAGTAGAAGTGGTTGTAAAACCCTACATTGGGGCTTGTAGTAGGTTTACAAATAAATATAAAAACAATGTCTTACAAATTTTTTTAAACCAATGGTCAGGATGTGTCAGCATCAACACTCGCTAAAAATGACACCTTCTATCAGCAACCATGCATCAGCAGCAGCTCAAGTTGTACAAATTGCTAAACTTCCAGCCAAGTAGATCAGCCAACTCTGTATCAAAGGTTTGTCCAGTAGGCTTAGTTAACCCAGCAAAGAGCCAATACGGCTAATCTAGGTTTGAAACCTGGCTGGAAGTTTAGCCAATATATCCCGTCTAATTCCACTCATAACTGATGGATGAGTGACAATTAATGTTGACACCTCACATGTCAATTTTCTGTTTGATCCATGGAGACCAGATACCTTAAATCACAGTAGGTTATTGTTGAGCTACCTGAGAATGGTGGGGTCATTCTCCTTCTCCAGTACACAGGTCTGGTTGCCGATGACCACCCTGTAGCGGTCTACCTCCTCCTTGATGTAGGTGGTGTAACTGGCTCCGTCCACCGAAAGCAGCAGTCCCCCGTCACTCATCAGGTGGACGTCCACCTCCTTGTGGCTCTGGTTCAGGCTCAGGAGGTACGAGCTAGCTCCTGACTTGGTCACCTGCAACACAAACATTATATAACTCAGGCTAGGAACCCAGTTAGGAAATAATGCCAAAATCAAAAGGGGAATTAACTGATAAAATCCCTGAAATCATGAGGTACAATTTGGCTTATGAATAAGAATCACAAGGTAACAAGACCATATTCAAACAAGTAAATTATTCATAATTTATCAAATAATAGGGTTGTTACTGAAATGGATTTGGTCTTGTTACCTTGTGATCCCTAAAATCAATTGTAAAAATAGTCATGATAAGGCACAATTTGGATTTTAGATTATAAACACAAGGTAATAAGACCAAAAACACAATATTTATTTATTTGGATTTGGTCTTATTACCCTGTGTTTAAAAATAGTCACCTTACAGTTAGAGAAAACCTTTTTTTTTTACCATAAAATGGTTAGGTACAATTTGGATTATAGATTATTTATAAATGAACATTTGGATTTGTTCTTATTACCTTGTGTTTTACCATAAAAGAAAACACTCACATTAAAAGAGCAATGAATGTGATCTTACCATCACTTTGTACTTGACTCCATCATAGATAAGTTCCACATCTACGGTGTTGTTGAGGGTGTGGGCTGGCAGAATCTGGCCCCTACCACACATGTAGGGGTAAAGTACTGTCTCACTGAGATGGTGGTACTCACTTCTCCAGGCAGTTCCTGAAGTTGTGGAAGTTCTCCAGGATGGCCTTGTCTGCCACGTGGAGAGAGCCACAGATCACTGCCAGGAAGGTGTCTGGCTTCCCAGCAGGCACCTTCTTGGCAATGCGGGAGTCCAGCCAGCCTGTGTTGATGGTGTTGTTCTGGAACTCCTCCGTCTCCAGCAGGGATGTGAGGTACTCCACTGTGGTCCTGAAGTCCCCTCTGATGGAGAGCTCCTTCAGTGCCACCACCAGGTTCCTGTTACGTCATCTTCCGCTCATCAAACTATTCAAATACTTGATGCAAACATTCCTCAACATGGGTGAGAATTAAAGGCATTAAATCAAGGGTACAGAGCAGAGGGAATAAGTATCAAACCTGCCTTCCCAAGAGAACAGCATTCCTTGATTTCCAGACTTAAGACTGGTCATCTGTGGATGCAAGGTTTTCCCAATATGTGTGATCATCAACCTGCAGTCTTAACCACATCATTGATTGCACTGGATCCCTCATTGATAATCTATATTCATCATCCCCAGCAGACACTATCCAAAAACTTTTTTACGCATTCACTGTTGATCTCTGCAATGATTAAAAAAAAAAGTAACACAACATCAGCTTTAGAGAACTAAAAATGTCTACCTGATTATCATTTTTTTGAGATATCAGCAACAGAGCATCACCATTTTCACAGGTTTCTAACAAAAAATTCATAATTTTCCAAAGTGATGATCTGTTGATAAGAAAGTACTAACACATTTGCTAAAACAACTTTTGACCATACTACAGGTAAGATTTCCAAAGAGTGTCAGCAACAAAATATGGAAATATACTGTTTCCATATTTTGTTGCTGACACTACAGACTTTGGATGAGATAAGAAGCTGTCTATCTCCCTGCACAACCTGGATTTCAACTAATTTACTTGTAAGAAGCCATGAAGCATACTGATGAGGGCCATATGGCTTCGTTTAGAAGTTGGTAGATAAAATTTAGTGTCAGTAAAACCTGTAAATGTAGTGTCAACTACTTTGAATACTGCCATTATTTATCCTCAACACAATACTTACTCTCTAGCCTCCTCCCGGTCCTCTCCCCAGGAGAAGCAGTGCCCAAACTGGGAGTCAGCAAATTCGTGGAGGCCTCCAGATGCACTGACACTGAAGTAGCCCCAGACATTCTTGTTGCTCCTGAAGTTGAGCTCTTGAACTGTACCAGCACTGGGCTTGAAGCCCTCATCAGGGTTCTCGCTAGTGATCCTAGCAGAGATGACATGGCCCCAAGGCCTAGGCTTCTGGGCAGGATTGTCAAAGTCAATGACATTGTCACCCCAGGGGGACTCTCCGTACAAGATCCTGATGTCCTTGATCCTGTAGAGGGGCAGGCCCATTGCTATCTGTCATGGCAGCACACATAGCCTCTAGTCAAATGGCACAAGATGAGTGGAAGTTTTGAAAATCCAAATAAGTAAGCTAGCTGTGTTAATTAAATAGTCAAACCTCACTATAACATTTGGAACCAAGATTTTATGTTGTCATAACCTCGGGTGAAACAAATGGAACTTAAAACTTGGGACCCTGGAATTATGAAATTATAACCAAGCTGCTGCTATAACATGTTAATTCTTTCTTTTTTTTTCAATTATAAACATCCTTTCCTTACAAAAAAAAAAAAAAGCAGGACAAAGCAAAATATAATGCTAGGGACTCTATCAAAATAGGAAAGCTTTAATATCAGAAGTGCCCAAGAAACAAGGTGAAATAATGCAGCCATTTTGTTTATTGTGAGCAAAGGTACTCACTTGAACTTGGGCAGCCGGCAGGTTAACATCTGCAATCATCTCTGTACACGGATGCTCCACCTGGAAACATCAATTCCAGTAAGGTACACTGCCCGGAGACTAAGATGTGAGGATTTAGTAAAAATATATTGAAATCTGAGAAGAAACACCTACTACCACACAACAGTGGGGGAAAAAAACAACTACTGTACTCTTATTATCTGACTGTTGATAAAATGATATTCTCTCAAAACAAGTTCATTTCAATTAATTTTAGCCTTTTGGATTTAAAAAATAAAAGGCACCAGCCACAGGCAAATGGGCTACCAATCAAACTAAGTATTTAAACTAGGGCAGTCGGACAGACCTGTAGTCTAGGATTGAGCTCCAGGAAGTAGAAGTTATCATCCTCATCATACAGGTACTCCACTGTCCCGGTGCTGACGTAGCCCACCATCTTGGCCAGCCTCACAGCAGCCTACACCACAGCCAGTGTTAGCTGGCTACACTGCCCAGCTGACCTACCTTGCCTTCTCCATATGATCCAGGGTGTCACTCTTGGCGATGATGCAGGGGGCCTCCTCAATGATCTTCTGGTGTCTCCTCTGGATGGAGCAGTCCCTGCCGAAGAGGGAAATAGCATTGCCGTAGTTGTCAGCGATAAGCTGCACCTCCAGGTGGCGAGCGCAGGAGGCCAGCTTCATGATGAAGATGGGGGAGCCAGGGACTTCTGTCTGGACCTACAGGCACTTGTTAACACTAATTGTGATAGGTAGCTTGATGACATTATTTCTCAACTAGAGGGTCAATACTCCCACTGTAGATAACTATCAAGTAGGTAACAGGAATTAATCCAAATATTTATATATATATAGTAGAACTTCCCTGTAAAGAACATCTAGTTGCAGAGCCAAAGTGTCCTTAAGGAGACGGGTGTCCTCTTATCGGAGAGTTTCTAATTAGTAAAAATGAGAATTTTGGTGATGAAAACTGTAGAGGGGTGTCCTCTTAAAGGTTCTACTGTATATACATATATTTATATTAAAACTAAAAAAGGCATATCCTGACCACTCACATGACCATTTTATGCAATAGATACAAGTTTACTTATTCTAATTACACACGATAATAATAGTGGGTAGAGGTTTGTGAGTGCTGTAGGTGTACCACATGTCTCCATTTGTATAAAACCATTTTAGCTATTGCATTTACAAGGTGTCAGAGAGCTCTGTTTGATTAACTCCACTCAGTAATGGGTTTGGACTAGTTAGAAAATCTAGGGTGGCCATTGGGTTGAAAAGCTACTTGTGATAGTGGACTTTGAAAACCTTGGGTTGGTGAAAATAAAGAGTTAAAAGACTACCGTCCCCTACAATCCAAATACACTATGGGTGAGGCTTCTTAGTGGGATTTTGTTACCCCTCTTTAGGGACACTTCCAATCCCTAACCTAAATGAGCCATTTACAAAATAAAGTGATATAAAGAGGATTCTTACTTGACGGAACATGTTGGAGAATTCTTCAAGGGATTCAGCCTTGCGAATTCCTTTACCACCTCCTCCTTCTGAAGCCTTGATCATGACAGGGAAGCCAATCTCTTGAGCAGCCTTCACAACAACAATTATTAAGAGCACAGATTGATATATTACACATCAGAAAAAACTTGGCACTATGCACACAACATTTCTAACGTTTTACAGTGAGACTCACAATTAAAGGTATCCAACAAATGAATTATGCAAAAAATAGTGTTAAAAGAAACAACATTTTTAATACCTATATTTAGAGAAGATGGCAAATAACACAGTGGAACCTGTCTTGAGCAGCCCTTGTCTTGAGTTTAAACCTGATGTGATATAGAGGTAAAACCATGTGGTCCTCTGGCTACTCTACAGTGTTAAGAGGCAGGTTGTGCGGCACTATTGAGTGACTGCTTAGGAGACTGGTTCTACTGAAGCTGGTGATGGAGAGAAGTTAGATTACTGGGTGTGTGTCACTATTGTGAGGAGCGATATCTAATGGGATTAGGCTCATTACTCTAATTTCTTCAAGTTATATAAGTACAAAAATAATTCTTTAACACTTCTTCACAATTTTTAGCATTGTTTCAGATCCTGATATACAGATGAAGCTAGAGGCCATCTTTTCTGCAAGGTTAAAGATGTTACTTAAATAGGATATGCTCATTTTCTTGTTCTCTGTAAATTGTTTTCATAAGGTGATAAAAGACCAAAATATTATATTATTAATAAATAAATAAAATGTTGGTCTTATTACCTTGTAATCTAAATCTAAATTGTATCTAATCATGTATACTGTTTTCTAAGTGCTTGTATCTACAACTGGCGTACCAGACTGTTCTTATTTTCCATTACTCTGATAGCATCTGTTCTCTCTCCTCAAGGTATGTTTCCTCTTTCTCTATTGAACAAAGAAAGTTATTCCTGGCTTTCCATGGAAATCCCTCCTTCATCCCATCTCTCCCCATACCAGCACCTCTCTTTACAAGCTCTAAAATTACCTTGTTGTCAACACAAAAAGGAGGGAATTCATGAAGTTTTACTGTTATACAGAGACGATAAGGCACAATTTGGATTATAGATTATAGCTATAAGAAAATAAGACCTAATTCAATCTTATTTACACACTTGATAACAGTACTATTTAAAAACATGCTGTAGTATTTTTTCCCATTTATTATTTTGTGTCTGATGATGGTAACAATGATGTTACCGAAACGTCACACACTATTAATTTATTTGGATTAGGTCTTATTTTCTTGTTATTATACAGAGAATTTATTTTGATAAGAGTTCAGAATTTTGTAAGTACCTTTTAAAAATATTTGTAAAAAATAAAGATACATACATCGGGGTCATATAGAAGCACACAAACTGACCTTTATGCCTTCATCCACATCAGCAACACAGCCCTTCCTGTACAACTCTGGCTTGATCTTCAACATCTTGTTGTTCTTGATGTCATCCTCCTTCCATTCAGCTTTCAGTCCTGGTGGTAGTTTGTATATACACACACCAGCATTTATAATTAATACCACACACACATTTTCTCTCTTTAATTGATAACTCAAGAAAAAAATGGCCCAATGCACATTAAAATGTGATAATCTCTATCAATAATGTAATAAATGGATATGTCCCCCCAAAAGAGAAAAAAAAATCTATTTAAATTAAAGAAATTTATATTTTTTATCTAGCAAAGAAAACTGATATTTAAAAGTCAATACCAATGATGCTATACAAAGGCAATCAGCCTTTCTAAAGTATCCATTCTTCTCTGGACAACAATGATAGAGTTTCATTGAAAATGATCCCACTAAACAGCCAACCTCTCTAGAAGGACCACTTTGTACTGGAGCAGAGGGTAATATTCTTGGGTAGATTTAGCTGCAAATATGTTTGGCACCACCATGTGAAGCTTACCTGAGCCACTCCATGGGAGGGTGGGAATGCCAGCTGTCTGGGCCACAATAGCCGAGGCTATCTTGTCTCCCAGGGCCCACATGGCCTTGTCCGGGGGCCCTACACAAAACATGTCTCTCCCTACACCAGTAACTAACTACAACAGCCGTACTCACCCATGAAGGCTATTCCATTCTTCTCCAGAAGTTCTGGCAGCTTGGGGTTCTCTGAAGCATGGCCCCAGCCCGCCCATACTGCCTGCAACCAAAGTTTGCACAGATCTGGTACAAAGTCAAGGAAGTATATCTGATTGGTTAAAAAGCTCTTGCTATAGTTCAATTCTCTCTACCTCTGGTTACCCTGTTTTGAATCAATCCTCCAATTAAGTTTAAAAGCTTAATATAGAAGAGCATCTCTGTATAAAAAAGAGAGAGAAATGTCTGTTACCTGAACTCCATGTCTCTTAGCAATGTGCAGGATGAGTTCAACATTGGCATAGTTGTTGTTGTTGGTTCCTCCAGGCACAATGACATGCATGTCAGCCAGCTTGATGTACTCTGTACCACACAGTGTCAGACCAAGTCCTCATCACACACTACTCTGTGTTGTACCTGCATTGGCTTTAAGGTCCTCCGGGGTGACCATAACCAGGAACTTGATGGACCGCTCATTCCTGAACATCTCGTAGGCCCACCGGCGTACTGACCTCATACATTTCACAGCAGCTATCCCGTTGTTGGCTATCAGGATCTAGGGGGAGAACAGACTGACCATCAGAGTATTGAGGGGATATAGATTAGGTCTTACATGGTTGATGACCCGATTTCCATTGAACCTGATGACAAACTCCTCAGGGGTGGCGACTGTAAAGTCCTTGGACTCCGGCTTGAAGGAATCATGCTGGAGAAGGTGCACCCCAGACATGGATTGTCTGTCACAAACATTCTCATCTTATAATTTTTACCAGCTCTGATAAAATTCCATTACGCTGTGTGAATACTGTACATCACACATTTAATGCTATAAAGCTATTTTTGTTTCTTTTTGTAAGAGGATAAGGGGAGGAACAAATTGGATTAGAGATTAGATACACACCAAATCTATTAAAAGTATTCTTTATGTGACATTTTGCTAACAGCATTGATATCATTCTTGATTTAATAACTCCTCTTGCAGGATGTTATGAAATCGAAGTCACTCCTGTACTGAGGAGAGCAAGAGCCTAGGTTGGCTTTTTTGTCTAAATTTGCCTAAAGTGGAGTTGTGACTTATTCTTTATCACCACTAGTAAAGAATTTTCTAGTGTTATAAATATATTGCATACTTTAACGCATAATTAAAGGGCGAGGTTCCTCCCATATTATACGTACTACGTATATTATACGTATACAGTATAACCTCGTTAATTCGACACACGCAAATTCGACACTCTACCTTAATTCAACCATATTCTGATGTCCCGACCTCCGGCCTATCAAATAACAAACCGTAATTCGACAGTATCGATAATACGACAGTTCCGATAGTTCGACAATTTTAAAATTCCAATTTCGACAGTTGAATGTGTTTTTGCGTACAACTTTACCGCTAAAATAT
This sequence comes from Cordylochernes scorpioides, assembly GCA_030710605.1. Taxonomy (NCBI): domain Eukaryota; kingdom Metazoa; phylum Arthropoda; class Arachnida; order Pseudoscorpiones; family Chernetidae; genus Cordylochernes; species Cordylochernes scorpioides. The sequence continues at coordinate 18,727,366 of CP092867.1, read as the reverse complement.
TACGGCGGCGACGATCGGCATCAGCGGGCGCCGATAGAATCGCGCCACGCACTTTTGGTTTCAGTTTACGTTTCACTTTGCAGTGCCATTGCGCAATGTCGCGAGTGTTATTGTTTTGTTTGTTTTTTACGCGGGAATTTAGGCTTCATGCGCTAATTAGCATTATTTTCTTTTTAATTTTCAGCGTTGAAATATTTTATCTATTTTAAAATTTACGAATAATTTCCTTTTAAATATATAAATCTTCATAAAATATGTAGCCACAATAATTATGATAACATTTTATTTAAATATTCCATTTCTGTGTTATTATAAAAGATTTAAACACAAAATCAATAACACCTGCAGCAACAGTTGATGCCTTTAATACAATAAAAACACTTTGTTATTTAAAACACATTCCAGAGAAAGAAAGACATGCATGTTTTTTTTAAAATAGACCATCTGGAATACATTCTGAATAGGATTTCAATGCAAAAACAGACATCTATAAAGGAATTTTTAAAAAGATCTTCATGATTATTTTTAAATTTTATTTCTATTTTCCCTATTTATTTCCTTTCAACTGCTATATTCTTCAATTAGAATAAAATATTATTTGTAATTATTTATGTTTCAAAAATATGTATTATTGCCATTTTGTCCCTGATACTAAAAGTTAATCATGAAAATAAAAAATAAATACAAAAAAGTACATACAATTGTTTAAATTAATATCATTAATTTATATTACAAAGCAATTTTAAAAAAATATTATTTTAGTGAGTTAGATGATTAGCTAATCATCTAACCTTAATTCAACACTTCCTTTAATTCAACCGAAAGCTCTGATCCCTTGGGGTGTTGAATTAAAGAGGTTCAACTGTATATATTTGACTAGAGAACTTATTTTGAGAATGATAGCATATAAGAGTAAATGCAATCAAACCTCTTTAATTCAATACTTAAAGGAAGATAGGCTATTTCCTTTTGAATTAAAGTAGGTTATTTTGTTAGGATTTGTAAAATGGTTCATAATTGTAATAAGTGCTTGATTATAGTTAGTTGAATTTTAAAAATTGAGGTGAATGTTTATATAAAAGTTCTATTTAGTTCCTACCTTGTTCTTTTCATGTTAGAAACAGCTAGTGTGTAGTCCACACACTTCACCAAGAACCCTCTCAATGCCAGCAGTTTCTCAGGATGGAGACATGAAAGTGTACACCAGGATCATCTGTCACTCTGATGTCACCCCACTCTTGGTTGACATTTGTGGTGGATGATATCTCCAAATTATTCTTCCCCAACTCTCTCTAGTGAAGATCTGGGAATTGGTTTATCTGAACCATGAAAAATACCATGTATCTCTCTCTTACTTTTATTATTTATTTATGCTTATGAGGTGATACAGCAGTGTATTTACAATTAGAGAGGAGACAAAATGAATTAAATCTAGAAAAAAAGAAGTGAGGACATATCGGTCATTAAAGTCTGAGAGGCAAGGCCTTCAGCCAGTTCAGGGCTTCCAGGGTGACAGAATGGAGATTGGAGATTCCTCCATTGAATTTGTACAGCGGGCAGTCATCTAGTATATGGGACATTGATTGTGGGACGTTGCAGGCACAATTTGGATCTTTTATTGATATTCTATAATTATTGAAAATAATAGAAAAGAAAGGGAAAATATGAAGAATATTGTATAGCATGGTTAATATTCCAAAGGAATCCTTCTTTAATCACCAAGCTAATTAACTCTAATTTAGACAATCTACCACTCTCTTGGAAACTTCCTCCATACCATCAAGGCCCAATGCACACAAACAAGAATGGAAATCTACTGCAGCACATGACTGGTACAAAGTAGATGGGACAAGCATCCATTTTATTCTCCCAAGGGAACAGCAGTCCTTGATTTCCAGACTTACTAGACATATGGACAATGACCTTCCAGAATGGTTACATAGTTTTCTCCCTATGTACCAAGTGTAACTCTCAAACTGCAATTCCAAACCACACCATTGACTGCATTAGCTCATCCATTGATGAACTCTACAACTCCCCAGCAAGATCCACAACAGACTTAACACCCTAATATGATTGAGTGGAAATATGAAATAATAATTTATTTAATGATTGGCATGTCTATCTAAACTGCTACAAGATATACAAGGTAATAAGACCAAAATCAAATAAGTAAATAGTGTTTTACATTTCATTACAAGTGTTTTTATCATCATCAGACAAAAATACTGAATTCAGTTACCATTACCACTGTTACCGAAATGTCACACACTATTAATTCATTTGGTCTGTTTCTAATCTATAATCCAAATTGTACCTAACCATGCCACAAGGTATATTTCCTCTCAACACATTTGCTGTTAAGCACATGATGTGAGGTCCAATCACATGGTAGTGGATGACATGGGGTGGTAAGCAAATTACATTCTTGCGCTCAGGAAGAGTTAAACCTTGTATCTTAGGTGTGTATTATGGTATTCGCATGAAGGTTAAAAGTGAGTTGTAAAGTTGAGCTTTTAATTACCATAATTGATTTAAATATCTGTCATTCAAATTGTCTTTTTTTTTTCTTGCATAAGGAAACAAAGTTGAAATACAAAGAAGCCAACCCAAACAGGTGATGTGTGTAGCAATCTCTCCCATTCACTAACACATGGTGTTTTCTAACTTGTGATAATCCTTATCACACACACTGGTTGTGTGGTTTATCTATTTTCTTAATAAAAAACTACAAATATTCTGGAAGGTTTCAATCAACCTACTACATCTACAATTTCTTAGAAGAAATCTTCTAAGGGGGAAGACAATGAAGGTATACAATTAAGGTTAATGTTTCTTGTATTTCCCAACAAAATCCCTTCTATTCCTTCTACATGGCTATTCTCTCCCCCAAGTGTTGGGAAATTGAAGTAGGTTGAGAGATGTTTATCATCATGTAGTAGAGCCATCTCTGAGGTTGGCCATCACCATTGCACCCTGTTCTGATGAGCCTCCACCTCTTCATATATCAAACTATTCTAATATAAGAAGATCATCTGAACAATTTTCCTTAAGGGCCACCTCTCCCTTCAGTTTTCAAGGTATATCTTTCCAGAGTAGGGTCAAAAGACAATCTCAGAAATGATCCTCAGAGAACATGTTCTGCAAACTTCCACTTTCTTTAGATTACTTGAATGTTCCACATAACAGTAAATCAATGATACAGAATAATCAGATGTTTACAAAAAGGATTGGTAGCCTGTGGATATGAACTGTCAATTTTGGATGGCCAGGAGATAGAATTGAAACCCACTTTGAGCACTTTTGTCTTTAAAAAAATATCATCAATGGCTGAGGGCAAGTAACCATTTGGCACCTTGTAAGTGCAAAGTCACTGTTTCAACAAGTGTAAGACATGTGGTTCACTTACTTACAGTAAGTGACAGTGCTAACTGCACACCATGATTATTGTGGCCTCTACTTGGGCTATCTAAATATTATTGGGAAATCAAAGTCCCAATTATTAGCAGTCCAGATTAACAAAGATGTGTACTTGTTTAATCTCACAAATTTACATTGAAATAATTAGCAAAACCTTTTACATTTATTGATTCTACTCTGATAAATGGGATTATAATTATTGTTTTTGTGTAGAGTATTCTGTATACCATATATATAATTTTTTGCTGTTTGTAAAAGTTAAACTATATCAGAGATTGAAAGAGATCTGTCACATAATTGCTTTTAAAGTGGTAATGGAAATGTGCATAACTTTTATAATAATAAACCTGTGGTAAAATTTCTCATTCAGTACTTTTATAATAATAGTGTTGTTTTGAAAAAAAAAAAGTACTGCCAAATATCTGTAGTGTAGCTGTTAATTATTGAGGTCACTTATACATGTTCCAAAGTTTGTCATCACTTATTAAAATCCTGGGAAGAGAAAAGCCTTATATGAAATATATATTTTTAATTATCATGAGAAAATACACAGCAAGATATGTCTCAATAGCACTCAAGGGACTGAGGAAAATAATGGCTTGAGATTTCCTCTTAAACAGCCTTATGGTTTCCTCTTAGGACAGACTTCACAGTACTAGGAGCCCTGGAGGTTACTCTAGGTTCCACAAACTACGGTATCTCACACTTGATAACACAATAGAATCTCCTGTAGCAGACACCTATAAAACAACGGGCAGTTTTTATCCCCAAAATTGCCCTCCCATTTAAAATAATTCCACACTTAGCAGATACCTCCAAATAACACACATTTTCCCAATGCATTATTTATCAATTTTACACATAGTAGACATTCCTAGTAGCAGAAAACAATTACCAAAAATAAAAATCATTTTTAAAAATGTTTAAATACCTATATTAAAAAGAATGTTTTTAAAAATTGTGTGTGAGCAATCCATATTTCATTTATTTAGAAAACTTAGATCAATACATTTATTTATTCTTCTAATATTTCGTGTGGCTTTACATGCCAAACTTCCTCTGGGAACAAAACTGTTTTTGAGAGGCTCTAGTATTATTTCAGAGTATAGAAATTAGATGTGGAAGTATTGGAAGAATAAATGTATTGATCCAAGTTAGATAATAAGCTAATTATCTAACCAACTATAATTCAACACTTGAGAGCTCTGATCCCTTGGGGGGTGTTGAGAATTGAAGAAGACTTCTTATTCTCTTCCCTTTGAATAAGATTAGAATATATATTAGTGAATATTTATTATTTTATCAACAGATTATTAAATTTGATATTTATACTCTGTATACTTCCCTCATTGTTTCTCTTGTATTTTATAAATTTCTGTGTCATCCTGAAGTTTGTCTTTCCTAATTTTATATGTGATTTTTTTTTTTTGCTTATCCTTAGTACACGTGGTACAAGCCATGATAATCATTGTGGGTAGTTAGCGACTGCTTTTTACTGTAAGTGCACCACATGTCTACACATGTGAAAAGCAGTTCGACTTTGCACTTACAAATATGCCAGAACCCCATTTGGTTACTTGCACTCGCTGGTGGGGTTGGACTTTTGCAAGAATCGGGGGCCATTGGAGCATTTTTTCTTTTTTAAACAGAAAAAAGTGTCCAATGCGGGAATCGAACCCGGGTCGTAGTGGTCGAAAACCAAACGGTTTTATATGTGACAATATAATAAAGTTTGTCAATAGAATTAATAAGATATTTTGAGTGTTTCACAGATTCTTGGTGCAGCACTGCTATTGTAGTTTCATAGCATACCAAAGTGCTGTGGCATATTAGGTAGCTTAAATCTGGAAAGATTTTTTTTTTTTAATGTTTTTCTTAAGTTTTCCCCATATTGATTTTCATCTTTAAAATAGGTAATAATATTAAAGCAGAGACATATTAGTCTTAATTTTTTTGTGTGCATTTGTCAATGGTGCCAATGTCACTACTTTGAGGAGGTTTGTTAATGTTATTAATTAAATCTATTAGTTTTTCACCTAATAACAAACGAATTTACATATAGTTTGGATATTGGAAAAGTTTGGCATAAAATTTAATGATGACGTGTGGTTTTAAAACAAGTCTAAATAGTAGCGGAAGAAATGTTGGAACATTTAGAATTTTATCTAATATTATTTAAGGTAGGACATGAATAAATATGGTTTAATCTTAAATAAAAATAATAATGAAATCTTATAAAGTAAATGAAAGATCAAAAAGATTATATATAAAGCTTATAAATATGACCTCTCTTTTAAGCTTCTGTAATATAAAAAAAATGTAATTTGTATTATTCGAAATTTAATATAATAAACAGTGAATCATTACATTTTAATGCAATATTATTTTTATATGTGGAAAGGGCTATATCTAAGGCGAGAGTCAAAAATATACCTTTTAAAGGTTCTTCTTTTTTCAGGCGTTTTTCTCATTTACCATCTCTTTAAAGTCAAGGTCGTTCTTCTAGAAAACGCAATTGATTTGAACCAAATAGTTCCTTTTTTAACCCGAACATATAAATGGCAGAAGAATATACGATGATTGAAGATGGGAAAGAAGAAGCAAAAAAAAAATTGTAAACAACGGATATAAACAGAACACAGAGTTGTTCCATCCAGAGTGTGTCATTGGGGAGGTGAAAAAAACAAACAAACATTTTTTTTACAAAATGTTTTATTGTAATTCTATATTTGGTTGTGCTTGTTGACACGTTCTTCAATTTTTCTTTAAGGCAAAAATGAATGGTTCAAGTGCTAAACTCTTTTTTTTTTTTTTACATTATTTTCAAAAATCTCCATTTTTAGTAACAAATTTGTGTATCGTAATAGAGTTTGTATTAATTTTTTTTCTGTTTAAGAAATAAATATCAGAGTTTAAAATCCAACTATTTTAAAGCTTTCGATAATGTTAAAAAGAATTGTATCAATAGATAGTTTCTGTGATAATACAACCGAGCAATTTTAGAAAACAAAACTGAATTGTTTGGGTTCCAGTTTGGAACGAAAGAATGGACTCGCAGCGTTGTGTTAAACTATTAATCTGAAATTATTGTAATATTGATTATAGTATGCATTATTTAGAAGAGTACTAGCTTTATCTGAGCCTGTTCATAGAGAACAAATTCGTTATATTTAAGAAATAATAATAAATACATTGTGGGAATAAAGATGTAGTTTTTTTTTTTAGGCAACAATGGTGTTTTTTTTTTAAATTCCTTAATAATTTCATTTGAAAAAATGGCTTTACTCCAGGTATGATCGTTATATGTTACCTAATGAAATGACCAAAAAACATTTCTCTTTCATGTGATAATTAACTATATCTTGTGAAAATAATTTCTCATATGAAAAATCAAAGAAAAAGGTTAAGCCAAATATCAAATCATAATGGAATTGTTCAGTAATTTTGTTTGAAGATCATGTATTCATAATCAAGGCCTTTTATAATGGAAGAGTGTTTGGATTTGAGACTGGCTTATTTTTCTGCAATCACCCAAAGTCTGTGTCTTCAAGTCCATTTTATTAACAATGAAGGTTAGCTGGTAATAGAATCTGCTCTTTCACTTTAAATACTCTCACTTTTGATTTATGTTATCTTTATTTTTCTCTTATGATATTTAAATGTACTGATAGGCATATTGGGTACTTATGATAAAAGTTGAATAACTTTTCTTACAAAATTTTTATTTAATTAAAAAAATAAAAGGAACTCTTGAAAAAAAAAAAAAATCTAGAACTTTTCATATAATAACTCTCACCCCCCCAATAAGTTGATGAAACATTTTTGTTGTTTAAATTGTCAGAGCAAAGAAACTTCTGACCTCTCTTATTCTGTATTGAACATTTCTAAGAATGTTTAAATATTTCTAAACCATAGAATGACTTGGCAAATTTCTTGCTACTTCCTCTTATGGCTGTCGAAAAACTTTTTGCAGCCATTTATGCCATTTGACAGAAAATAGGAATGCTACACTTTTTTTTTTATTACTGCTGCAGCTGCACAATGTATATTATTGCAAGATCCTTATAGAGTAAGACCTTCCATGAAGACCCACATTCTAGCAAGACCACTTATTAGATCAATTATAACTGACCAACTCTAGGAGACTTTGTCACTGACCTGAGTCTGGGCAATTGCATAAATGGTTCTATCTTCATTTTGATGAAGGGAGAAGGGTATTTTTTAAGATTGATTTCTTTCTAAGAAAAATTCCCCATCTATTGTATTGAAAGTGTTCTAGAATAGTGAATTAAGAGTTTTCTTATTGAAAGATGATGACTATGGACATAGTGTGAGAAAGTAAGTTAAAATATAGTCTGCTCTCATTTTATTTGGACTCCCTGGAAATATTTAAAATTAGCATCAATTCATCAAAGACTGAGTGATTTTTAATGCAAATTTGAAAGATAGGAGTAAATACCCATATTGGCTAATTAAGACTCATTGTTCTCTCTCCATCTTCCAATGAATAATCCCAGTTATTGAAATAGTTGAAAGCAGTATTTCTCTCAATTTATTAGGATTGCATTAAGTAAGTGAGAGAGTATATATTATACAGTAAAATGCACACCTACTCTTAGCTATTAGGCGGGATAATTGGGGAAAATGAGTATTATACAGAAAGATTAACATTACAGATGAGTCTCTAAACACAAGGTAATAAGACCAAATCCAAATAAATAAATAGTGTGTTATTTAGTTAAATAGTGGTCTTATTACCTTGTGTTTATAATCTACAATCCAAATTGTCCCTCATCAAAGATGACTCTCTATTTAAGGCCAACTGGATTTAAGAAATAAACTGTGTGCATTTAAGATTTTAGGTTCTAAATACAATTTGTGTTCCCCATCTAAGTCCTAATAGTGTTACAATTGGGGCAGGAAGGTGACTGGGCAAGAAGTACAGGTGAAGTATACGAGGAGGGATCATGTACTACTGGCATGAAAGCTGTCCCACAATGCCCAGCTAATTGGTAACAGGCAAACTTGTACCTACGGGTCCCATATCTCCATTGTGTATTCTACTTTCCTTTATAATAAGCGTGAACTTGAGGGAACTTGTGTCGAACACAATTTTAACTACGTAGCAAGGAGATTAACATCACAATTCTAGTATGATACATAATTGGAAATAAGGACCAAATATCAGACTGGAAATTTCTGGTTTCCTGGCTTGGTGGTATTAATTTGAGAGTGGACTGAGTATAGAAAGTTACTACGAATCCCAGCCAAGATTTCCCAACACTAAGATGAAAAGGAAGGGGGAAATGAATTCAGCAGTATGATGATGGAACAAGGAAAAATGGGGCCGGACATGTGGTTTGATGGTCTCTTTCCTCAACACAGTTTTAAATCACATCTCTTACATTTTACACACACACACACCTAGGTGATTCTCTTTTTAAAGTCTACAATTTATATGAGCCTAGTTTTCTCCAAAAAAATATTGAGTCTTATCATGCAAAACATAAATTTTTTACATTTGTATTATTTTAAAAATATGAGGGAAAATATGCATCCTGTTGCCTTACAGAGGTTATTTATGCTGCTATAATTGAATCCTTGAATCCCAAGGTTTCAATGCAACATCCAAATAAGTATTCCTTCTAAATGTGAAGTTAGCACTATCTAAGTACTACTTCTATTGTAAACACAAGGTAATAAGACCAAATCCAAATAAATAAATAGTGTGTGACGTTTCGGTAACAGCGTTGTTACCATCTTCAGACAAAAGTACTTCTATTGTACTTTATACTAGCTGTTAATTTTCTTATAAAATATCTCAACTATTTAAGACCAACAGTGATGTGCCAAGTACTTAACCTGGTGTGAAATTAGTAACAATGCCATTATAAAAATGTCAAGTATAGGAGACTAATTTGGTCCTGTTACTTTATGAATCTTTTCTAACATCCAAATTGTACTATACAATTTCTCTTAAAATAATAAGGTACATATTGGATTAGAGATTTAAAAAAAAAAAAACAAGACCAAATCTAAATGAATGAAGTGTTTCTGACATTTCAGTAACACCATTGCTACCACATTAGACAAAAGTACTATATTTTTTTCAGAAAAAAATCAGTACTTTTGTCTGATGATGGTAGCAACGCTGTTATTGAAACGTGACAAACATTTAATTAATTTGGAGTTAGTGTCTCTTTTACCTTATTTTTATATTACTCCTAAAAAATATTTTCTTTATTTTGAATGTATTTGTGAACGTGACTAAAATCAAAAGTAATCTACTTTTAACTTAAACTCTTGCTTTACCATAGGCAATCTTTTATATAAAAATCAATTTGGAAAATTGGAATTGAAACAAACTTGAAGAACATCTCTGTGATCTTCATTATTTTTTAATTGTACTACATCTAATTGTCAGAGAGTTTGGTCAAAGGGGGGCGATCAGCAGGAAGAAGTAGAAGGAAGAAAAAAATTCTGAAAATGTTAAGAGATAAGGTACAATTTTGATTATAGATTATATAAACACAAGATAACAAGGCCAAAAAATAAATTATATGTGATGTTTGGTTAACAGCAGTTATGAGAAACCGTTCATAGCTGATGCTCAGTTTTAAACATTAGCCTTTTCTTATAGATTTTTTAAGTGTATTTTTTTACTTATCCCAAGAACACATGTACAAGCCATGGAAATCATGGTATGCAGCTAGTGACTTGTGTTTACTGTAAGAATACCACATGTCTATACACACATATAGAAAGCAATTTTACTTTCACATTGACAGGTGTCAGAGCCCTGTTTGGAAAAAAAGGTGTTCCATGTAAAAGTATCCCAAGTCATGGTTGTCCAAAATCATCAGTTTGTACCATTTCTCTATTAAAGAGTTATAGAAAAGTTAAATGGAGAGTTAAAACAAGTTTAGCATTATGGTTTAGATATATCTAAGTACCCTCTACTTCACATTGTTGGCTTGTAAATATAGAGGAGAGCAGAGAACACCTTTCACATGTGATCATACAACTGAGGTGTGGAGCCATCTCACAAAATCAATAGCTGCCTTCACACAGTTGCATGGATCAGGAAATGCCCTGCCATAATTTTAAGCACCTTCCTATTCCCTTGTATACTGGCCTAAAATAGTCCTACATTGATTTATCAAGATGCTTCATCAGTATGATGGCTTGTTCAGTTACATCCTGCTCTGCACTGATGAAGGCCAACATCTCAAAATGTCTTGACCACACATGCAGGCACACAATTGTTCATGAGAAGGTATTTGACTCTAACTTATTTTTTACTTTTTAAATCAAGTATTTGTGATGATGATATGCTGAAAACCAATTAAAAGTCCTGTGCATTTCAAGTAGGTATGGGTAGAGATCACAAGAGAGGATTGTTTTTATTTCCCTTAATATAATTAGCATCAACAATACACCTTATATTTAAATTTTGTTATGCACAAAATTTAAATGACAATGTTGTGGCTTTCCTCTCTCTTTACTACCCTATATATTGAATGCATATAATGAAAAAAAAAAAAATAGTGACGCTGCACGTCTTTTTATTATTTTTTTTTTTATTAAAGAAGACGAAGAAATTAAAGCAGCTTTCAGGTAAGCCCTCTTCAGGTGAAAAGTTGCTGATGAAGGGTTGGCCCAAAAAGCTACTTTAATTTCTTCTTTATGATGCATTAGTGCGCTATCTGTTATGAAAATTTGAAACTATTATAGATGCGTATGATTCTTTTTTAAAAATAAACACTGCCCTTAATTTTTCCCATTAATTAAACTCCCATTAAATTTTCCATTGTAGTAAGGGCAGTAGAAATTGTTTAATTTTTAAAAGAATCATACGCGTCTATAATAGTTTCAAATTTCTTCTTTAATATATTTTTTTTTTTTTAAGTTGCAGTGTATCTCTTTCAACCCCTCAATCCTCAAAATCATTAATGTATATATGTACTATGTTTGTATTCTACCACAAATTGAATAAACATTGATTTGTGAAAAGTGTTGATACATGCTATTGTTAACATCATGTTTTTATTGGTTTCTCAGCTTACAAGATTTAGATGACAGAGAATATCTGTCCCAATAGTATTGTGCTTACTGTACATGAATTGTGAGGCAATTTTATGCAACCGTTTAAATGGAAAATTGAAATATCAACAAGAGATTGTCATATATGTATTTCTACTGTCCTCAAAGCTTATGTCCATAGTTTATTCAAAATACCTTTTCCAAGAGTTTATCTTCAGCATTGGTATAAAAGGGAAACAGCCAAATGCAATATTACATCAGTATGGTAGATTAAACTCCCGAAACTGCTGGGAGGGTTCACCACTGATGAGCCAGGCCCTCCTATTATTTTATCATTGCAGTAAGGGAAGTAGGAAATTATTTTATTTCAAAAAGAATCATTGGAATTGAAATAATTCAGATTTCTTATAAAATATTGTCTATTGACCTTGTAGAATGAAGGGTAAGGTGGTCTGATAGAATGATCTGGAAGCTAGGACCAGGGTGGATTGTGGTTTTCCATGATGGGCCTTATCAGAGCTGTCATTACCCAATGATGATTCTAAAAATGTCGAAATATTAAGATGGCCTGGCTCATATGTGTAGAACCCCAGAGAGGTTGTTGCCATGGTCTGATCTCCCAACACTGTATTGTATTCACCTGTCCTGTGGTCTTATTTCCTGGCATCTGTAGGCTTTGTTGAATGTATTTAGAAAAAAATTGAGAGAGATACAATATATTGCCTCTCTAATTCAATCAACCATTTTTCTTAACAAAAATTTGCACAATTGAACCTCTTTGGTTAGGGGAGCTTAAAAAAAGTAAAACTAAGGGAGTGTTGAGTCTTTTAAGTTCCACATAAGATTGTGGTGTATGTTCTTAATTTTCTCAATTTCTATATGAAAATATATGTGTTTAAATGAATACAATAAAATATATGGATAGTTTCTATTATCATTTACAAAGCACGCGGTATCCGTCTTGGATATTTGCATGCATACACAAGTTTGGGAGCTTTTACAGTAATTATTAAAATGATTTTAGTTATTATAATAGAAATTATTAACGTGGATATGATTGTTGGATATGGATAGTTGGTGGTCTGCACTCCTTGGAGGTTATACCATCATTACAATACAATAGTTGCACAGGCTGGTTGGTGTATATTCTATGGAGGGGGGAAGTAAGTTACTGATATAACCTTCTGATATTTTTTGTTTAAAAAAAAGATATTGAGAAAATACTTTCCTGAAATAGCCTAAATTATTTATGTAATTGCTACCACAATATCCACACATCTCATTGCAACATCTCACTCGCTCACCTGAATTGTCGAGGAATTTTCTGAGAGATGGAGATGGGGAAATTGGTTTCAAAGGTGTCTTCTGAATACAAGTGGCTCTCTTCTTCTATGGAGTCTTCAGCCAGGTCAAACTTGACCTTGTTTCTGGGCACAAATAGAATTGTTTCACTCTGATACCCTTATATTAATGGTTCTTTCATTTGGAGATTATAGGAGAGGATTGATAAAAGATGAGATTGATCCATAAAAAAATTTCACACCTACTAAACTTTTCACCCAGTGAGCTGGCTTAACTTTTGTCTGATGATGGTAGCAACGCTGTTATCGAAATGTTACAAACATTTCATTAATTTGGATTTGGTCTTGTTATGCGGAAATAAAAAGTTAAAAGGCTGGGGAAATTTGTTCAAGTCCATTAAAACTATGTTAGTACCATCATCAGTTCCTGTTCCACTCTGGAACATCTTTCTGCTTTGAAAATTCAACCAAGCTGTTAACTAAATATCATTTGAAATTTGGTGTTTTTTACCTTTTTAAATTTCACACATATATACCCCATTGATGAAAATGAGGTCTATAAAGAGCCTATTTGTTTTATGATATGTTCTCTTGTAGCCCCGTTGTCATATAAAATTTGTTTTCCTAAAGGAAACACGTATTTAAAAATCCTTAGAGGACCATTAATTAGCAGCAAGATGCTTAAAAAAAAATTACAGAGCAAATATAAAATAGTTCTTCCTCCCCCCAAATTCTTCTTCATATCTCCACTTAATCATATTAAGGTATCAAGCTTTTAGAGCTTGTTGATGGTGTCTACTGGGAATGATTAGAGCTCATTAATGGATGAGCCAATACACTCTATAATGTGGTTTGGGTTGCAGGTTGAGAATTGCACTTAGTACATAGTGGGAAAACCTTGCAACCATTCTGGAAAGTCATTGTCCATAGATGACCAGACTTAAGTCTAGAAATCAAAGACTTGTTCCCTTGCGAGGACAGAATTGGTGCTTGTCCCTCCTGCTCTGTACCAGTCATGTGCAGCAGTAGATTTCCATTCTTGCTGGCATTTGGCCTTGATGGTACGGAGGAGGTCTCTTTCATTTAGTTGGGTGGTAGACTCCCTGGCCTCGGGGTGGCCAAGAGCTCCAGACTTTGCCAGAGAATCTGCTAGCTCATTTCCAGGATTTCCAACATGAGCTGGAAGCCATTGTACTGTGACAGAGCTGTTGGCTGGGAGTCGGTTTACAGATTTAGCGATGCTCTTGATAAGAGGTTCTTGATTGGAGAAGCAGGTTTGAAGGGTATAAATGGCTGCTCTTGAGTCGGAGTAGATTATTTTGCTTGGTGAGTTAATGTTTATAGAGCAGCATCTATTGCAGAGGCTTCTGATTTAGAAACTAAAAGGTGTCTAGGGTGGGAATGGGATATTTTTTCAAGGATCTTATCCTATTCCCCCAAATTGGATATAGACCATATGTACAACACTCTCCCCCAAATAACCTTTCTATAGTTATTGAGGTAATATAGTTTTGCCATTATGTATGGGTAATAAGACCAACAAATGCAAATAAGTAATTTATATATTGTGGTTCAGTTTGCTAGCCTTATTTCCTGGTAATTTTTAGCTACAATTGTACCTCATTGCCCTGTAAGAACAAATAGCATTAATGGCAAGGCGACAAGATGAGACAATATGGTAGAAGGAGACAAAATCCACCCCAGTTATAAAAATGCTACTAGCTGGCCATGTAGAAAAAAGTCCAATTGGAAAGATAAAATCAATTTGATAAGAAGGATTCCCTCAGCCCTTGACCCGAGATAACCCTTTAATAGCTGACGGCATCGTCAGACTATTTTAGAAAGGTGGTGCCAGCCTGCCTCACACATTGCGATATCCACAGTAGACTGGGCACTTAGAAACATTTAATTTTGTGGAAATTATTTTATTTTTTTTTAAGGATTATTAATATGATATATGAAGAAACATGATACAAATGGATATATCTGATGGTATCTCTTCCTTTTGTTTAATATTTTGCAATTTTAGTCTTTACTACCTAAATATATATTTTTTACTTATCCCAAGTAACATGGTACAGATAATGATAATAATCATAGGTAGTTAACCAAAATGTCACTTATAAATCGCTTATTTGAATATTTGGCCTTATCTTAAATTTTCACTACTACTTTCATCTCCATCCCAAATTACATCATTTTAAAAAATAATTCCAAGAAGAGATTATAACATTGCCATAAAGATGGGAAACTAAATGTGTGCTGTTGTTTTATTTGTGGGAGGAGAACCTGAAGCCTTTCTTGAAAGCTTATTTAGGTAGGCAGCCATTAGGAAACAAAGAGAGGGGCTTATTTGGAATAAGAAATAAAAAATAAAACATCATTAGGTATATTTTATCCTTTACATTCTAAATAAGATTCTGCAATATGGATACAAATGTAGTTGAACACATTGTAATTACATCACTTGAGTCCAAGATGTTAAATTGTTGTTATAACCATGTTTTTTTGCTAGATAACCACAGTTAAAACAATTAAGACCTCACACATAGGACTTTAAGATGTTATGACCAAGTTGCTGTTACAATAAAGATCCACCATGTTGTGACCTAGTAAAGAAACAGTTTAAGTAGTTAGGCCTCACCAGATATGGAGAAACCATCTTTAAAGGTACTTATGTCGAGTACCATTGTCTGACCATGGCACCAATACTCTGTGTAAAATATGTGTCACATGTTTGAGAGGAAGGCTACTTATAAAAATGTCCATTTTGAGTTGAAATTGGCAGTTTTTTTATACCCTCAAGAAATCCCCTTCCAGCGAGGAAAAACTACTCCAGTAAAACTTCCCCTAATTAACTACACTCATGGACAAAACTTAAGGAAGTTGTACCTTTTAGCATGTATATTTCTGGATTCAGACAATAACTCTGAAAGATATTTGATACACAGTGACCTTTATTGAAGACAAATGAGATAACCAAGTCCAAACAAAATTACCTGTGTCTCCTTCAAAAAAAAAAAAATAGACAACTGGGACATCAAAGATTTTCCACTTCCTTAAGTTTTGTCCATGGGTGTATAGTGGCCACTATGTTAAAATCATAGTCCAAGTTACCATGAGCTCCAGAAGAAGAACCATTTTGTTTGGTCATCCCTCAAGGGAGGTTTTACTGAGGTAAAGAAATGTTGAAAATAAATATTAATGCTATTTTATTAAGTATAACATATATTTGGCTTAATGTGTGTGTGTGTGAAATTCCTTCAAAATAATTTCCATTTGATACTCTATATGTATTCCATCATTTTGTGAGAAGAATTTTTAAAAATGAGCCTCTGCTTTTAATGACTTTATTCATCTTGGGATGAAGATTAAATTTTTTTACTGTAGTTGAAAACCCACACACGGCACTAGTACCTCTCTGCAAAGTACAACACCTAGTTGCAGAGATAGCATGTCCTTTAGGGAGAGGTGTCCTCTTAATAGAGTTGCCAATTAGAAAAAAGTTAATTTTAGAGATGAAAACTGTCCTTTGTAAGAGAGCTGTCCTCTAGCGAGAGTGTCCTCCCATGGAAGTTCTACTGTACCTCAAAACTTCAAAAAGTCACCCCTATAATGAGTCTTATCTAACAAATTTCTTTTTAAATGACAATACAGAATTGCTCACAAAATCAGCCTTCCTTCCTGTATCAAAATAAGCTTCTTGCACAACTAGCTTCCAGTATGTATGTTCATCCAATTACCCAGTGTGAGCTATGGTGACCCACTTTGTGTCCAAGGTTAGAATAAAACTTTGCTGATAACACTGGGGCCATTGAGCAATCTGAAGATAGGGGGGGTCTGAAACTACATTTATATATACAAGGTCATTTATATTTTTTCCTAATGGAATTTGAAATGTATGCCTTTATTCAAACTAACATTGTTAAATCCTTAGCATAGACTCTGCACAGTTAAACATATGTGTGCTTAGAGCTACTCTCATTTTATTATAGAAAAGCCAACAACAATTGCTACAATCATAGATCATCTGTGGTGAACAGTCCTAGCAGTTCCATCCACCAGACCTACTATATTGTTGCTTCCCAAGTGTTTATATTAAGGTTCAATTATCAAATGGTAGGATTATACTTAAGAATGACAGGTGACCAAATCTGATATTTAAGTAACTGAAGGTCTTTATTCAGACTAAGTGCTCTTCCATATCTTGAAAAAAATATATATTTATTTTAAAAAAGTTCGTTTTTGACACTCTCTCTTCATCTTAAAATTACCATTTTACTAACTAGAAACTCTCTAGTGAGAGAACATGCTCTCCCTAAAAGACACTTTTTCTATGCAACTAGGTGTTCTTTACAGAGAGGTACTACTGTACTACAATGTTTTTTAAAGTGAGGAGGTACAATTTTGGATTATAGATAATAATTACAAGATAAAAAGACCAAATGATTATCTATGGCATTTTTTGTAAAAGCGTTGCTACCATCTTATTTTAGTTTTTTTTTTGTATGAAGGTCATGCTAACACACACACAGGGTTCAGTGTACCATCACCATCAGAGTTTGTTGGTTTCCACCAATTCCCATTTATTTAAGTGGAGGAGGAGAATTACCTTTCAGTTGCAGGCTGATCACCATCTTGGGACTCATCATCCTGAGACTCTGAGGCAGCAGTCGGCTTCTGAGGTTCTACTTTGTCATCCATTTCTGATCTAAACGTTCCTAAAACTTGACAGAACACACAACACATGTAGCAATATGCAAAATTGGGGGTGGAGGGTTTATAGAAAATGAAGAGACTAGCTAGGGAACACAGGCTAAAGGTATGTGTCATTTAACAAGGAGGATAGGAATTGAGATGAGACCATTATGTGATTGTTAAGTTGTTGTTTATTAAAGTATGTGGAATTTCATGTGTGTTGTATACTTATTGACTGTACTTGCACAGTAAAGAAACCTTTAGCAACAAAATAGTTTCAAAAATTGCGCTGTCTGTTGACCATCTCTGGCAGATACAGTCATCGGTAATAAAGCTACAACATCAGCAGCCCCATGACAGAATGCCCATGGTTTCAAGCTGGATTTCACAAGAGATATATGAATTCTGAGTTGCCAAAGAGGTGTTTACTAGGCAAAATGGCTGGACTAATTCTATGGCTAAAACATAGATAGAAATGTGAAAAAATAGTACAAAAGTGAAATTGTACTGGGATCAGGTGAATAAATTAAGAAAAAAGACATCTCCTGAACATACAAAATTGGCTTGCACCATCTGTTGAAATAAATATATACTAATCTTTGATTTTTAATTATTACAAAAGTGGCCAAATACCATTTCTTGATTAATCAAGAAAAGCTAATCATGTACGTGTTTCAGGCTATTGGCCCTCATCAACGAGGTGCAATCTATATGGTATTATTTGGTCATTGAGGTACAGCTTGCACTACACTGATGAGGACCAACAGCACGAAACACGTATGTGGTTAGCTTTTCTTGATTAATAAAGAAATAGTATTTAAACAATTATGGAATAATAAAAAATCAACAATTAGTTGATAGATAGTTATTCCGACAGATGGAACACAGCATCAGCAACTTTTAGTTGTATGAACAAGTGATTCCTTTTTTTTTTCTTAATAGATAAGAATGTTGTCAGAAGGGATAGCAATCTTAAAAAATAATAATAAAAGACATCTTTCTTGTAAGAATACAGTATATACTCATAGGTTTATACACCTATTTTAAGGAGAGAGGAGTCTTTCCTTTTTTTTTTGTAAGATTGATTTCCTCCTGATAAAATTTCTATCTCTTTCTATACTATATATCCTTTTTTTAAATTATTTTTTAAAAGAAAAACATCAGATATATAACCTACCAGAGTTTTGTTACAGCCTAAACACTACTAAAGAATAAGGTCAAAAGAATAGCTTTGAGATATAAATTTGACCTGTTTTCTACTTATGTACCACTGGATGTTGCAATAACACAATTCCGTCACTTTTCCTCATATAACAATTTGTTTTTACTAATAATAATATATATACACCATTAAAAATATTGTTTTAAAGTTATTATTATAATGGTAAAAAAATGTAATTTTCAATATGTTTATACCTCTTTTTTTTTTAGTTAACAATTTAAAAATATTTTTAATATTAAAACAAAATAACGTATTTTATTTTCTGAAAGTTTTCTTTTGATAGAAATTTAAAATACCTTTAAGATCAATTGTAAAAGGTAATTGGTGGGAGGCGTGTTTAAATTTGAAAATATTTAAGTTATGAGGCTGTAGAGAGAGAGAGGTATTTGTACAACGGCTGTAAAAAAGGTCTTTCTGTAAAAAAGTTATTAAATTTCTAATTTCTCTCTCTTTCTATAGAAGCTACAGTCTAATTTGGGAAGTATATTAAAAAAATTTTACTAATAAATTTTGCAGATGCTAAATATTTAAAAATTACATCTCTCTCTCTCTCTCTCTCTGCTCCTATAAAGAGCTGCCTATATAAAGATGATCTTATTAATGGAAAAAAATAAAACATTTTGAAAATAGTTTATATGGACCTAGCTTTTAAAATAATATATATATTTTTTTTAATAAAGCAAAACTTGGAAGTTTTCCATGCTTGATAAAATATAGAAAAGCTTATTAATTCTTCTAAATAAGCTAAAATCTTACAAAATGGGTCATAATCTTTTTATATAGATGCATAGGAATACTTTAATACCTTTTTAAAAGTCTAAATATATTTTTGAAATTATATCTTTTTAAACCCTTAACATTCAAGTTAAAATTTGAACTACAGGAAATTCCTTTAAAATCCATGTTTAAAAAAAATTGCATCAAAATTTTAAATTATTAAAATAAAATACTTACGAAATCCTAAAAAATTACCTATCTTGCTCTATTTTATAAGGAAAGATAAACCCAAAAATAGGAATTATACCGATAATCTTAAAAATTAATTAGAAACATTGAGAATTTAATATATTTCTATTTTATAAATTAGGTCAAAGTAATATAAAAGAAATTATAAAAAGAGAAAAACAGAAAAGAAAGTAAGAAAATAGACGAACCTTTCCCTTAAACTTTGTCAGAAGCTTTTAAATTTTGTCGTAATTACCCTTTACGTCACGGGTAACCATGGATATTAGGACATACTTTCCTTGAAGTTTTTCCTCTTTATGAAAATACTATTTTTGGTGTATATTTTCAAAAAATATCAATTGATATATATTTTATACACAAAAAAAGAAACTTTTTGTCATTTCTACCGCTAAAACCCCCTTTAAAATGTGGTTTATTTACAAATACGTGGAAGTGACACCATAAACTTATTTTCGTCTGCTAAAAATTACCACAACAACTTTAGAGGTCGATAATTTCATTGATAATATAAAATAATTTAAAAATAGACATATTTACTATTATAATTCCTTTTGTGAAAATATTTGAAATAATGTAGTGAAATTAATTTATAATTTTACAATAATAATTGTAGAAATATATTGACACGCACTTTTCAATTTTATGGAAAATACAAAAATCATTTATTTACCCAAAACTCTCAATAACTGCTTCACTTAATTTACACAGCGAAATGGCCAAGTAATCGTAAAAAAAAAAAAACAGTTTCAAGTGATTATATATTTATTGTTTAAAGAGGTGTTCTGATCAACTACCATCAAATTTCAATTTCTGATTTAAAATTCTTACACAAACACACAACACACCTAAATAAAATATAAAGCAATATGGGGCATCTTAATATCTAAACAATTTGATAAATAAACGTTTATAAATTTATTTGAACACTTCTAGCTTGCAAAACGGAATATTTTATTTAAAGTATTAATAAATTTAAACTACCAATTAAATAAAAATAATATATATTCAACACATTTGTGAATAGTATTCAATGTCTTCAAAATCTACATAAGATATGAGAGTATATAAGATGTTGACTGCAAAACTATTTCATTGCTTATAGCTTTAGCATCGGCGTTCAAACATCATCATATCTATCTATATATATATATATAAATGAATGTATGTGTGTGTGTGTGTCCTTTATGCCTGACCAAACCACTCATTGGAACGCCATGAAACTTTGGGAAGTTATTTAGTATAGTACTGGGAAGGTTTCTGAAAAATAATTTCTTGAATATCTTGAATATCCTTAGAGTTATTTGCTGATTTGTAGATTTAACTCGAAAGCAGCGCCCCCATTGCGACGATGATACCAAGTTTTTTATCTATAAGTTTTATTATCACTAAGTTTATTATCTTAAAGATTATTTATCAAAAGTAAGATTTTCGACCTATTAATTGCGCACAAGTCAAAGTTATCGAGTATTTTTCAAGGGACCGGGAAAAATGTTCACTAGATAAAACGATAATTTTATAATGTAGAAAATTAGGAAAGACAAAATTCAAGATGACACGGCAATTTATTTGAGACAAGAATAATGATACAATTCCAAGGCAAGATACTATTCCTTTAACTTCCAATTACCGAGGGAACCAATTAATATTGATTTTATTTAACTTATCGAGTATTTTTCAAGGGACCAGGAAAAAATGTTCACTTTATCGAGAGATTCAAATTTACGAGTTTCAAATTATCAAAATATATCTATTATTTTTTTTATAAGTTTATAGAGAATTGTTTTAACAAATGTTCGTTAGACAAACCTTTACTCGGGTAAAACCCGGGCGAAAAGCCGGGTACATCCGCTAGTATGCTATAATTAAAGAGAATACAAGTGGAGGAAATATTAAAGAGAAAAATCAAAGATGAAATAATGGTAATTATTTTTAATGATAAGTTTTTTAAAAGAGAAAGATGAGAAAGTTTTTATGCAGAGAAAATATTTTGAGACATTTTATATTCCTTGTAATATTGTCACTTATGAAGATGAGGAGATAAAACAGCTTATTTTGATCCTCTAAACAATAACCTTATTTAAATAAAAGAAGCGAGGCAAGGAGAGAGATTTGATGAGTAAAAAATATCTAAATTAATATTCTGTGTGGAGATAAAATAAAAATATGCAAAGACCAGTCAGTGATGCGGTAAAAAATAAGTCTACATCTGAAAAACCGCGATCAGATTCAAATGTGATCATAACATGGTTTATGAGGATAAAAAGAAAATGTCGCCTCTCTCCTGTAAACTAAGCGCCATATATCACTGCCCTGAGTGCACTAGTTTGCGGAGACGGTCAATAGATGGCACTTAGTTTTAGCCTTTATTTTAACGCGAGAGGCGACCTTTATTTTATAGATAAATTTCCTCCTTGAAAAAAAAAACTTCCATATATAGTTTATGTAGTTATATTACAAGCAAATGCCCTGTGATGAACTATCAAATCGAAGTAAATAATATTGTGACAAAGAAATATTTTATTATTTAATTTAATATTATTCAATGAAAATATATTCAACAGATTATAAAAATATATATTACTCTGTATTTGTGAAATCATCTTTTAAATATTTCTTTGCTTGCTTGCTTAAGATTCTCTAGCTGTAAATAGTTTTGGGCTGACCTGTTAATAATTGTCGACTCGTCGCTGTGACGTCATCAATAAATACTTTCACATCCCCAGATATACAAAGACTTAATTTTCTACGCTACAACTGGTGGAGAGACTGGACCGATACCCATTAAGAAATAAAAGAAAAATTGATTCTGCTGAACCAGAAGAAACTTCTATGAATGTAAAGAAGGAAGGTACTCAGGTAAGCAACTACGTTGTTCAACATTTGCCAAGGAACCCTTCCATTTTCTCCGGGGAGGATGGAGAAGATCTCCAAAAATGGTTAAAAGGGTATGCACGTGTGGCAAAGTACAACCATTGGGATGAAACCCTTTGTCTTACTAAAGTTTATTTTTATCTGTCTGGAACTGCTCTCAAATGGTTTGAGAACAACGAAGAAAGCATCCAGACTTGGAAGGAATTCACATCTCAATTAGAGAATGTGTTCGGAAAAAAAGAAAATTCAAAATTGCAAGCGGAGAAGAAACTTAAAACGCGGGCACAATTAAAAGGCGAAAGTACCGAATTTTACATCCAGGATGTCCTGTGCCTGTGCAAAGAGGCTGATCTTCAAATGAGCGAGGAAGATAAAATCTCCCACCTCATGAAGGGGATAGCTGAGGAGCTTTATCAAGCACTCCTACCGAGGGATGTACAGAGCACCGAGCAATTCATTACAGAATGTCGCCGTGTCGAAGCGCTCCGTTGTAGGCGAGTTACCCCAACCAAGTACGAGCGCCTACCAAATGTAGCCTCTCTCTGTGACCAGGATGACAGAGAAGATCTGTCATCGCTGATCCGAAAAATTGTTCGTGAAGAGATACAGCAAGCATTGGACTCTCCTCATGAGGAGCCTAAAATCGCTGTCATTGAAGATTTAGTGAGGGAAGAGATTGTAAAGACCTTGGCACCTAGATCAAAACCTACAATAAGTCCCCCTCAAGCATCCAGGCCGGAATCAAATACTAGATACGAGGCCCAAACGATACGACCGCATCCTGAGCCTCATTACCGAAAGCAAGGAAGAAGATGTGACACCAATGAATGGCGGACAACTGAGGGAAAGCCAATCTGTTTCTACTGCGGACGCCCAGGTCACGTCGTCCGCTATTGCCGCGACAGGAAGAGACACAATGAGGAAAGGAGAAAAGAATATTTCCAAAGAAAGCAAGACGCAATGGTATTCTACAACTTTCGAGCCGAATCTCAGGACCCCAATGACGAATCATCGAGGAAAAATTTCACTCGCTACCGAAGCCCTACCTCATATCCCGGTCGAAACAGACAACATTTCTCACCTGCTAGAAGATCTAGCTGGACGCCCCGCCATTAAAACTAGATGATAGACCATATGGGAGGTAAGGCCGCAAATTTATAAAATCCTCCCTTGCCGACCACAGTGGAAATAAAAACTACAATAACGTAAACATAGACCTACTAAGCCCTCATGAAGAAGATATCTCAACTGAAAGAAGACATCCACCGCAGTCACCTGAAAATATCCCTGGCCATAGTACTAGTTCTTAAGACTGACGACGTAAGTCTCCTGCTGAGCATCGGGTCGATGCTCTCTATAGGAGGAGGCTATGTGACAAAGAAATATTTTATTATTTAATTTAATATTATTCAATGAAAATATATTCAACAGATTATAAAAATATATATTACTCTGTATTTGTGAAATCATCTTTTAAATATTTCTTTGCTTGCTTGCTTAAGATTCTCTAGCTGTAAATAGTTTTGGGCTGACCTGTTAATAATTGTCGACTCGTCGCTGTGACGTCATCAATAAATACTTTCACATCCCCAGATATACAAAGACTTAATTTTCTACGCTACAATATATAATAAAAAAATTAATAACCAGTCGAACTTCTTTAGAAGAAAACCTGGACGAGTTTCGGCTCTGAGTTCTTCATTGCAAAAAACAACCTCTTAGGATTAAAAGTAATGTGAATTGAAAAAAAGTCAGCTAACTTCTTGTTGAGATGTGTGTGCTTTCACTTCATTTTTTACAGATACAATATTTTAATGCTTTCTAAATAGGCAGCACAGGTGTATCACTTCAAGTGACTAAAACAAATTTGACAGGTTGGAAATGTGTCTAAGCCAAAAAATAAATCAATCTATACTTATGGTTTCTATTATAATTATATTTTGTATATGCAATAATATATATTCTTTCCATATCAACACAGTCACATGACAGGGCACATTTTCAACCGAAATAGAGCAACAGTTTAAATAGAAACATATATATAATTGCTGTTGTTTATCATTTTCATTTATATAGAACAAGCACCAAAACCGATTTTAGAAGCTTTTATTTCTCAGAAATTCAAAAGCATAAACAGGACAATAGAACTTCCTGACCATTACTGAAATATCCCAGTTTGAGCCCTTGTAAATACTAAGCCAAAATGATGTTTTTTCTTTCATTAGCACTACCTCATTTATGATCATTGGTATTTTTCTTGTAAACATGCTTCATTTTGGTAGTAACGTTTTTTGTTATCTACACCAATTGAAGGACTTTCAGTCCGCAAAACTTTCTAACAATAAATTTTTCGCATTCCCCCCCCCCCCTTTTTTTGTGGTAATATACTTGCCTTTGTTAACTCACTACAGGGAAACCTGCTTCTCACATTTTATAGTTTAGTCAATTGCTCCTCTTCATCAGGTCAACATTTAGTGTTACTTAGGAGATGGCCGCTCTGGTAGCATTCTGCTATTCATTGGTGTTTGATAATGCTTTTAGTGATTTTGGAAGGAGAAGTGGGAAATATATATGGCTGAATAGCCACGTCGTTCCTGCGTGTATCATATACCGCCCAATTTATATTGTAGCATCCCCATCTAATCATCGTGTCCACCTCATGGTATTTGTGGCGCTGGATCAGATATCGTAGAGTTGTTCATTAGCGTACCATTCAAATATCTGCAACGTTGCCATGCCACTGCCATTTCCTTCTAGTTGACCCTGCAACCCATGCGTCATTCAGATTTGAGTGTCGACCCATCCTTTTTGCATAGACAAATGCCGATACATTATTTCTTATATTAAACTAAATACAAATATTTCATTTGCATAATACCTAATTCGTATGATTGGGCAGACGTGGATTACAGCTTGTACCTCTGAAGAGATGTCATTGGCTTAAATATGTCTTTAGTCGACTTTTCTTAAATAAGTTGGCCTTTATGATTGCCATATTTTTCACACGGCGCGGAGGGTGGACAAACATACTAGAACAACTAAGCCAGGAAGGGGCCAAGCAAAGATCGAGATAAGTCTTCAACTCCATCCTTATATAGAGGAGGGCCCACACTTGTCCTTGAAGTTGGAAACGGCTTATAAAGCCGGATAAACCTACTATTAGGTCAACAGTATATGGATGCGGAAGGCAAAGAGGAAACCATTGCATTATTTTTCCTGCGAAAATCTTAAATGAATGAACTAACTGGACTAAGACAACATCTTACCACCAGACTATGGATCGATCGCCCTGAAGGAGCTTGGCTGAGGAGGCACATTAGTCTTATCACTGTGTGGGAAATACGCCTGACATAAATCTATACTATCTTTAAATAAGCAAAATACAATTACATTGTTAAAAAGATAGTACTCTGCTGATAGCGTTCAATTTATAAAATAAAAAGAAGGACGCGTAATTAAATTATTCTTGACTTATAATATCTATATTAAACTTTTCAATTTTCCCATTATCTCCTTTATCAATAAAGTCATTGTCGAGGGCTTTTTGATCGATTATTGTCGTTCTAATACAGAGGCCGTTTTCAATTATAAATTACCAAAAGGGGTAGATTGGTTGGAGAAACATCCAATTAAATTTTCAGGGAAAAGTTTTGAATATCTTCTCTTTATCGTCTGCTTGTATTTAGATGAATGAATTGAGTTCGTCTGGTAGATTTTCCTCCATTTTGTACGAAAATTTCTCTGAATCTTATCTATATATCTTAGAGCTAATTGAGTTAGGTCGCTAAATATATCAATTTTCGGCCTGTAAATTTTAAATAATATATTATTTAAATGAATTTTAACTCTTTTCAATTTTAAAAAATAATTTTATAATTAACAATACTTACGATGCGCTAAAATGATAAGATTAATATTTAAATAATATATTATAAAGCTATACAACCAGTTTAACCGCATAAGTTTATTTTTATTTATGAAAAATAATTTTTAATTTCACAAAGAGAAATAATTTAATATTTCTAACTTTTGGATGACGTATGAAAAGGTTGAATAACTTTTATTAACTGGTTGTATAGCTTTATAATTATACGCCGCAGTCATTCATAAAAAATATATTATATATATAACTCTACGTGACACTGAATTTGAAACATCAAGAATTAAGAGAGTATCAGCAACGAACAATAAATGATATTAGAACAGAATACATCTATACACTGAGCGACATCGCCGTCCACTCTGCACAGTTTAGGTATATATGCAGCCAGTAACACGTCTTGGTGCTGAATCAATACGTGTTCTATAGGTGAGAGATCAGGAGAAACTGGTGGCCATGGAAACACCGAAGTTTCATGAAGGACATGTTGGTTGATGCGTGCTGTGTGAGGTCGGGCGTTATCCTGCTGGAAAATGGCATTTGGTACCCCTTGAAGGAAGGATAGTGTTATCCACGTATCGTTGAGCTGTCATAGTGCTCTCAGTACGAATCAGAGGTAATCTGTTATCAAAGGCGATGGCTCTCTAAATTATAATTCCGCGTTGTTGTGAGCTGTGGCCTTCCACAGATGCGGATTTGGCCTGTCACCAAGACGGCGCCAAACTCTTGTTCGGTGACTGTCATTACTAAAACAGAAGCGGGATTCATCAGAGAACACTACCCTGTGCCATTCAGCTGTCCATGTGGCTCTATCCCGACAAAATTGCAAACGGAGATGTCTGTGCCATTGGGTCAATGGCAGTCTTCTTATCGGACGCCATGAGTATATGTCAGGGGTCGGCAATCTTTTGAGTAGGAAGTGTCAAAAATTACAATTTCCAAGATTTCAATTTTTTTACAGAGCCACAAAATGTTTTTATTGCCAGCAATAAATAGTATATACTCGTATAAATACTATTTGTGTACGGAACTAAAGAGCCGCAGCTTCACATCCAAAGAGCCGCATGTGGTCGCGAGCCGCAGTTTTCCGACCCCTGGTATAGGCCGGCGGCGGCCAACGAGTGTATATAAAATAAAAACAATATAAATATTAATTATAAAAATAAAAATACAACCTTTCGCATTGAGTTTCTTTTATTAATATTTTATTAAATATTAATATCAGAATGGAGTATGTTGAACACAACGTTTATTGTCAACTCTAGAAACATATACTGAAGGACGAGAATTTTGCTCAATGATCAGTTTTTAAAGAAGATATCCGTTAGATGGGCCCCACCTTGTAAAAACATTTTGTGGCTCTAACAGCCATGTTCAATATAGTTTGCCGTAGGGTTTCGGCAAGGATGGCTGTTATATCCCATAGTATTCTGTTATTAGTTGATAGGTGGTAGTTGACTTTATGGTGTACACCTTCTCCCATAGTTAACACCCCACAGGAAATAGCGTTAGAAATTGTCTCTATTTCAGACTGTCTTGGAAGAAGTGAGTTTCATTCAGTTGCCAGTGGAATGTCACCAAGAATGTCATGGTGACGCAAGCACACTTCATTAAACGAAATTTTAAAAGTTTTGCTTTTTGTCCACATTTTTCGCTCCAAGATCTTAATGGTAAGGCACTTACATGTATATTTCCATTGTTGTTTTCACTCTCTTTGTTTTCCTTCACCCCCACCAAAAATACAAATATAGTACCTAGTATAATTGGCAAATAAAAATATATTTATGTCTATGTGTAAAAATAAGAAAAATAAAATAGAAAATATATGTTTGTACGCCTATTTTTCTAAATACTTTCTCTATCTGTGAACATATAAAATAAACGAGGAAAGAGCGCAGCTAGGCAAAGGGGGCAAGCCTTCTTCAATATTTTGATTCTCAAATATTTTTTATTTTCGTGATGTATATTTAACATTAGAAATATTGTCACTGTAGTGTGAGAAGACGCTACACTGAAGGGTAAAATCTAAGAAATCTACTCTTCTAAAAGCTTATGTCCATGTTTGCTTGAATACCATTTCTAATAATTTACCCTTCAGTGTAGCATATATAAGCAGTGTATCGGCCAATACAATATTAGAACTCTAAGAAGTGCAGTCTGGTAGATTAAATTGGCGAAAATGCTAGGAGGATTCACCACTGATGAACCAAAAGCCCTCCCAATATTTTTTCATTACAGTAAGGATAGTAGAAGTTTGTTTTATTTGTAAAATAAACATTCGTGCTTTATTGCTTTCATTTCTTATGCACAGATGGCGCGTTATTGTCTTATAATTAACACATAGACTAATATTACAATTTACACTAGCACAATGCCCCTCCGTATATTTATTTATATCCTACCTAAAAATACTCCTTTCTAGTTCAAGTATTTTAAGATTAGTTAAATATTGCCTATAAAAAAATATATTCTTATTAAAACAGGTATATAAAAATCGAATAAGGTACGTTGACATGTACCACTCCGTAAATTTATCCAGTTCCCAGCTTATTCTATATTTAAAAAAAAACCTTAGGCAATAAAAAAGGAGAAAAGAATTTTTCTCTAAATATTTCTCCTCAAAAGATCAGAGCCTTATTCATCTAACAATGGGAATCTCCTTCCATTCTTATCCACCATTTTGAAGCCTTTTATCCCATTATCTGCCCCCAATTTTACCTCGCTCCTTATACATTCATCAGAGAATTGTAAGAATTAGTAGATTGGGAGAGTTAATTCACTGGCTGTGTAACAGAATGGTAATCACCGGTATATATAACACAATGGAGTACTATATATATATATATATATATATACTGTAGTGTGCTACAGCAGTTATTGCTCTCTCTTTTACAGAATGGGATTATCTCAATTATGTAAAAATTAATTCTAAATTTTAGAGTCTCTCTCTATAAAACAATGAAAACGTTAGAGATTTTAAAATCTAACAATTTAACTATTTTTATTAAAAATAGAGTGAAAATTGTCGTAAAAAGAAGGGATACGATATTGTCATGTTGTTTATTCATTATTCAGTAGAAAAAGTTAAAAGAATTACTATGAATATATCTCTTGAAGAAAATTAGGATTTGTTATTTAAACGCTTCAAGTATACATTAGCGTGTGCCATCTATATATAAATAAGAATTTAAACTATTAAAAACGATTTCATTTTATCAAATAAAACACTTCCCTCCTACTGTCCATATTGCAATGTAAATTAAAAGATATAAAAGATTCTAAAAAAATCATGCATTCAATATCAATGTGGTGTAGTCGATTAAGGTGCCGATACCGCTGTGAGTGCTTATACCACAGATGAGCCAAGACACATTTTTTTCCCTTGCAGTATAAAAAGAGATTTGTATTTTATAAATCGTGTGGAATATTGTCACTTCTTGTTTAAAATAGGAGTTTATTAAAATATTGATCGAGCAATGCTTACTATATTCTGATAATAAATCACCAATAATAGGCCTCTTTGGCTAAGCCAAAAAAAAGATGGAGCTCTTATAACCTGTAATAAATTTTACTTTTTCATTTGATTTTATTAAGGCCCTTTTTTTCAGCTAAATCATGAACTTCTTTCTAAAATTTCTATTTGGATAATTGTGTATTTTCGGTTAATAGGATTTTTAATTAATTGGAGAGTTTTATTATAGTTACACTCATGGACAAAACTTAAGGAAGTTGTATCTTTTAGAATGTATATCGAAATTCAGACACAATAACTCTGAAATATATTTGATACACAGTGACCTTTATTGAAGATGCACGAGATAAAAAAAAAAAAGTGAACAAATTGCCTGTCTCCTTCAAAAAAAAAAAAAAAAAAAAACAGACGATCGACGATATTAAAGACTTTTCACTTCCTTAAGTTTTGTCAATGAGTGTATATATCTTAATTATTGTTATTATTATCAGAGACAGCACCATCTCTGAGAGAACAAGGGAGGATTGGGTGCTGGAGAGATGAAGGGACACAGCCATGTCAATTGTTGGAGGAATGCATGGTGGAACTGGGAGAACAGCAGGAGAACGACCCTGAGACCGGGAAATTGCCGAATGATAAGGTAGATTAAAGATCTTTTTACATTATAAATAGATAAAGCATATGTAAATATGACGAAAATTCACTCTTAGAAAGAAAAACAAAAGATATATCAAATGGAAATATTATTTTACCTTCCCTATGTGTAGTCATTCTCTAAATCACCCTGCACCATAACGACATGAACCAATAACACCGAAACTGGTTCGCTGTGGTTTTTTTTAATACTTGCAGAAAGTGTATTGTAATTAGATGTTCGTAGTAGCCGACATTTTATATACACTTTATGCTATTTTAAATAAAATTTATTCTTTTAGCCCATCTCTCTGATAATGGTAGGGAACAAAACAACAACAAAAAAAAACAAGCCTATGATCAAATTTTATTAAAGATAAGTGAAAAACATCATTTTTAAATGAAGATAAAACTTTCGATATTTTTTAAATTAAAAAAAAAAAAGGAAATTTGAATTAAGAGCAAGAACATAAATTTTCAATTAAGGTGTTCGTCCATTTTAAAAAAGAAATTGCTGAAGAAAATATAAAATATAATAGAAAGGAGTCTGGGTAGAAAAATATTGTTGAATTTATTATAGAGTATATTGATTCTGTGTGAGAAGAAATGTTGTCTTTCCTTTATGCATCTTTTTCTGCTTAGTAGGGTCTCTGTAGATGACATTATAAATTGTAAACCTTTTTTTTTATGTTGAGAAAGATTAATCTTTTGTTTGAACAGCTTTATATATGAGATAAAAAAATGTAATTATCCCATTGTTGCTTGAATTTTTACCAAGGTAACATATTTAAATAAAATATCGAAGATATATATAAAAAGCATCCGAATTTCAGATACTGTCGATTTGAAGACCTTATTAAATTTTAAGGCCAATTTGAATTAAATGTAAACATTTTTCTGTTCTAAATAAAACTAAATTCTAAATGCAAACTAACGACTGCAATATTATCATTAAATACAAATAGGTTTTATTCTCTATTCTTTTCCTTTTCAGATTCCTTGTGTGTGGCGAATACACGTATAAGACTAAATGTATTAATAAAGGGCTATATATTAAAATGGCATATCCTGACCAGGAGCACATGTGCTTTACAGAAGGCAGAGCGCCATCTGGTGGAACAGAAATCAACTAAACATTGATTTAGCCTGTTCCCTGATATTTGGCCATATTGATTTCAACACCTGATCTTTTTATCTTTTATTTTTTCTTTCGTTTTTTCAAAGGGCTATATATAAGACTATATGTCATAATACATTGTGTGTATGCAAATTCTAATCGGAACTAAAATCTACCACATAAAGAACTAATCAGATTAAAGAAAAACTTTTTAGGCTCCAAAAAATTTTAATTTATACTATAAATTGATCGTATTTAAGACAAAAATGATAATAAATAATGTCAATACGCATTTTATTGTCATTGAAATGAAGTTCATTTTCATTTGTAGGAAACAATAGTTTAAACTTGAATTTAAAAGCTCTTTGGTAATTTTATAATCATATAAAAAAAGAGAATGGATCGAGTAGCTCTTTTACCCTGATTTGATTTCCAATAATTAAAGTTTTGTTAATATATATGTAAGTAAATATATAAAATTTATAATAAATACTTTTTTGCTGTTTTGATTATAACAAAATATTCTATGAAGTCGCTCAACTGTGATGGGCAACCATCTCCTCGAGCGAGCCCTTTTTGTGTAAAATCAAAACGAACATCTTTTAATCTTTTCCAAGCTCCAAGGAAAGACCTCTTTCAGAAGAGAACAAGTGTATCCATGTTTTTGGGAAGTCGCTCATGAAGGGTTCTAATATAGTAAGAAAAGAGTAGTTGCAATAGATAAAGATAAAAGGTTAATTAAATAACTATACTAATTGGTTGGAATTTTAAATTTTAATATATATAGACTGGTATGTAAAAAAATATTTTACAAAAATTAAAATCAATACCTTTAATTATATTTTTAATAATAGCAAAAAGCAAAAAAAAAAAAACACTTATATATTAAAAGTGTGAGACAAAATAGAAAATAAGAAATTATTCAAATAATTTTATTTAAATTTAAAATAATCAAAATGGCGACAATGCAAATAGAAACAGACGATGGCTGGCCCAAATTTGGCGCCAATTTGTTGGTACGTCGCGACTGAAATATGGGATGCTGTTTGTCACCGTATTTGTCAATCTTCGCATCATTGAATTTATTTTTATATGTGACCACTCTCTTTTATTACTATCTGGCTTTAAAATAAAATGTAATTCCGCGGTTTAATTTATGTATATATATATTTTTTTCTTCCCTTGTAATTCTCATTTTGCATTCCACATAGAATTTTAATCAATACTATTGTCTTTAAGTATTTTAAAGCTTCTAGTTACTTTTTAAAAAACTTTCTCGCTAGCATTAGTATACTAATATAAGATAGAAATTTTTTTAACGCCTTGCCAAATGTTTTAATTTTTTGTTTGCTCCTGTTGTTGAAACGTCGAGGTAATAAACATATTTACTGGCCGAAGTATCTTTATTTTCAAGTAATATAAGATGGTCTAAAGACCACACACATCTAAGAATTCCTCTGAAGCATCCAAAGAGGCGGTATATATATGGAGTTCATGACTTATAATCGAAATAATCGTTATTTCTCTTTAAAATAGATTTCGATTTTTGTTTAGAAGAAACATTCGCGGTATAATTGCAATTTTCGTTTTACAATAATCAGCCGCGTTATATTGTATTTTAAATGTATTATAAGTTACTTTAAATATTATTTACGAACGGAGAAATACGTCCAGGGTAGCCTAGTGGACATGGCACCTGCCCGGTAAGCAGAAGGTTGTGGGTTCGATTCCCGCCCCTGGACACTTTTATTTTTCCGTTTGTCATTACTCTTCACAATTCATCCTATCATACTTCATCCTTAAAAAAGTTAGAAATAATCGTTATTTCTCTTCAAAATAGATTTCGATTTTTGTTTAGAAGAAACATTCGCGGTATAATTGCAATTTTCGTTTTACAAAATTATTTGTCTGTTCATACAACTATTATATGACAGTGAGTTAACATACGGAAGTGGAGCTGATATTAAAAATATATCCGGCTGGTGAGATATTGCTTGTTTAGTATAAATTCTTTTAGTAATTGAATCAGTTTTCAATGTTTTTTTATTTTTCAACATTGCTAAAAAATGTAAGTGATGGGTATAAAAAAATATATAATATTTAACAATGAATTCGCCCGTTTTCTAATAATGATAAGATGCATTTCAACAAATACAATTTCAACAATGGAAACATTTCGACAATGGAAACGACTATTTCAACAATATGTTTTTAGGGAAACGTTAGTTTCAACAGATTTAAATATCAATTTAAAAAATGAAGTAATAATTTCAACAATTAAAGTATCAATTGCAACAATTGAAGTAACAAATTCAACAATTAAAGTATCAATCTCAACCATTGACGTAAAAATTTCAACAATTGAAGTAAAAATTTCGAAAATTGAAGTAAAAATTTCAACAATTGAAGCGACATTTTGAAAAAGTTAATTTCGTTTCAACCGTGAAAATTTGATTTCTATACCGTTTGCGTCTCTTATAGAAAGGATGCATCTGTTTCAACATTGAAAATACCGATTTCAACAACGGGAGCGTTTGTTGCAACAATGAAAAAAATTTCAATAATGGAAGCGTCTGATTTCAACACAATGAAAGTATTGATATAAATAACGAAAGCATCTATTATAACAATAGTAGTATGTGTTTAAACAATGACATTACTGATTCCAACAAGAGAAGCGTCTGTTATATCAAAAGAAGCAAACGTTTCAATAATGAAAATACCGATTTCAACAAAGTAAACTCCCAAATTAAGCAATATAAGTTTAAATTTTAACAAAGAAGACTATACACTGATTACTTTTGGTTTTATAAAAATACATGTTTTTAAATTAATTATTAATACTATTTCTACACAGAAATTATATACGCAGATAAAAGAAACTTAAAACAAATAAACGAGCAATTTAAAATAATAATGGCATTCATGAATACAAAATTCAAAAACAGGGGTTCGACTCATTTCTATTCTTTTTTGGAATTAAGGTAAATGAAGGCATCAGTTCTCAGTAGATGGTGAGGAAATTGCTTCTGTGATGCCTCCAGCTGTGAGCATCTCTGTGGGATGTCTGCCGGAAACCGTTATCCCTGACTTCCACACTGTGAGAGAGGTTGTTCACTTAGTTTTAAAGAATATTTAAGGATTTACTATAGAGGTCCTCTGTTTGGAAGCCTAAGCAGAAATTAGATTTTGTAGATTTTATCTTTGGGATCCACTTTTTTTTTCAATTTTGGTAGATCTTGTGGCTGCTTGTAAAGAAGAATGTCTTGTGATGTTTCGTTCTTAATGTTAAGGGAATCACGTCATTTCTTAGAGGAGCTTCGAAGATTTATTGTAGAGCGCGCCTCTATGTTTGGAATCTTGAACAGCGATTGGAGGCATATTTTTGCATCTTTGGTAGGTCTTGTGGCCATCCTTAAAGAACAGGGCTTTGTATCGTTCATTCTCAATGGTAAGGTCTTCGTACAATTTCTTCTATTCATTTTCTATTAATAATTCATTTTGGATAATACAATATAATGCGGCTTATGAATGTAAAACGACGTTTGAATAGTTTTACCGCACATGTTTTCTTTGAACGAAAAATCGTAATTTAAGGAGAAATAATGACTATTTCTATCCTTAGGGATGAAGTATGAAAGGATGAATTGTTAAGAGTGATGATGAACGGAATATTTTTATTTATGCCAGTTGAAATTAATCAATTTCCTCTATTTTCTGCAATATTGGTTGTTCTTATTTTGTTAAAACAGAGCCTCTTTTCATTACATTATTTGAAAAGAACTGATCTTCTGCACCCTGTTTGGCTTTTCATTTTCTGGAATACTCACGAGAGGGAAGTCATTGGAATGTGAAGATGCTTTCATCTGTTTATTTTCTTTATAATCGCCGATATTTTATTCCAAAATATTTGCTAATTATTATTATTTTTTTAAAAATAAATTAAGAAAAGTTACACACGCGTTTCAGGCTGTCTGTCCTCTTCAGCTTTATGCGGACTGTATCTCAACGTTACTAAAAGACATAGTTCTAGAAGAGCTACCTGAAAAAATCAAAGATATTTTATCAATATTTTAGATTTGTTTGGGAATTTCGAAATTAGGTGAGTAGTACTCTAAATATTCAAAAGTTTATGTTACGATGGAGCGCTAAATCTCTTTTTTGGTTGACGATGCAGTTTATGAGATCCTGGGACGCAACATGGTCTTATCCCATGTACATGTATGAGTATAGCCGCGCATTAAAGCAATGTTTCCGCTGCTGCAGTTTCGGACACAGCGCCACTCCCTGTCCAGCAGCTACGCTCACCTGATTACGCTAGGTTAATGAAGACGCTATAATCGGACAAAACTAGACAGATTCGTTTCAGAAGCTGCAGTTAAAAGCAGGATCTCCCACCAATCTTCTGACTACCTCCTCTACCTTCCCCTTTGTGAAAGACAGACTACTCGGATTCCAAAACAAAGTATAGGCTCTTACATATTCTACAGAAAAACGTCCAGAAATCACCATCTGCCATTATAGATATTTTCAATCGAACCAATTAGACATTGGCCGACATTCTTATTTTGCAAGAACTTCCGATAAAGGAACCCCTGAGGAGTTAGCCTTGAAGATTTCCCCGCTACAATGACCTCCATTTCCTGAGCCGCCCTGTGAACTTCACGTGGTCAAATGGACATTTGTCACATTGTCATCTAGATCTCTGGATATTTATACTTCTATGAGTTGGATTGAAGAAATGAACTTCACTGACCATATCCCAATCTTGACATTACTCTCAGACATGGCCAACACTGCGGCAAATACCACCTGAATTTCTACAAACAAGTATTTATTCAATTCATCTCTCCACTGAGTTGCCGCCCTCCTATATGTGGCTACTATACCATAAGACACCGACAAAGTGGTTCTACTCAACCTGCAGATAACCTGAGAATCATTCACATGCGGAAACGTTCCAAAACTTCAAAACAATCGAAACAGTGGTGAACCGCCTTGACTGAGAAGGCTCAGAAAGTTGGTATTCACCCTCCACCATTGCAGCCAGCGTATCCGGAGTCCTATAAGATTTTTTATGAATATTATACCGAGCGTGTAACAAAAGGTTCAAGGCGGCAAACCGGAAAGCAAAGCGTCATTCCTGGCTTAATTTATGGAAAGAAAGTCAACCTCGTCGTGAGTGAAATTCGCCCTTTTATTGCCCGTGGACGCAGTTCCCAAAGAAGTCCGCTTCTTTTTAAACATGAAAACGGCTCTTCTTTTTTTCTAACGAGACTTTCTACACTGTTCTGAATCATATTTTCAACGGAAAACCAAATTCTCTCCAAATTGTGCACCGCCAATGTATCCAGTTGAGTCTGACTTCAAACACTGGGACGAAGTTATATAGCGCCGTGGTAGAAGAAAAGCTACAAGATTAGACGGCCTCGGTTCCCTCTGCCTTATTCTCGACGGCCTACTCTACATTCTCTTTTGGCCGGGGTATTCACCAAGTGCCCGCTGGATGATGTCGAAGACCTCTTGGATTAGAGCCCCAACACAGCGGCATGATCAGTACCAATGGCCACAGGCTATGTAGGAATCTCGGAAAGAAGCTGTATATGCAGGGTGAGGTAGGGCATGCATGGCCAGACAGATCGCCACGAGAAGCCCATCTGACGCGGGTACACTTGCGGTAGTCTTTCATAACCCCAGAAGTTTGGCGATGGGCAGGTCCAGCAGGATATGGGCTGCGTGGATGGTAAGGCGTAGAATAGACGTGTATGTTCCCGGCACAACTATGGCCTAGGCCAGGTTTGAAACCCGATGACGAGAATGAAGATTTTATAATGCCAGGCGCCGGCAGAAGGTTCCTGGAGAGGCCTGATGAGGATGGGGGGGTAGCAAGGAAGCGGAATTCACCCGTTGACTGTGCATAAAACATGTTTCAGACTAAAAAGATAAAGAATTCAGTGAATCATATTTAAAATAACGATATAAAATATGATATAGACTGACCTAGATATAAAAAATATATAGCTATCGGGTTAACTACCGCTGTAACCCAAACAGAACAGATATCGCCATATAAAATGAGCCGATAAAAAGAAAATAAATCAATATTTGTGACGGAGTCCAGCGGTGTAAAATTGTTTACGACCTTTTAGCAATCAAGGGATGGGTAAATAACATTACGGGGAATATTTACTGAGATATAGGAAATAATTCCATAACACACACACATAAAACGTATTTTTTATAATCACAGAGCATCTATGTTAACCATATCATATTCTGAGTGATACTTTTCTACAAACAGCGCAAGTTCGAACTACAAAATTAAACACACAAGACGACTTCGAATTACAAATTCTCGATTAATCGATTCCCCCGAAATACCGTTTGAATATCAATTTTCAAACTGATTTTTGAAATTAAATAGGATCGTACAGAACCAAACAGTATAGATTATTATTATTATAACTTACTAGCCGAATGGACTCGTTTTCGCCTAGGAATTATCCAAACGCATTTTGCTATGTTTTCTAAGGGTGATGATTCAATAAAATTTTGCCCTAACCCACAAGCTAGGGAAGTTTTCATTGACACACAATACTCCTTATCTACACAGTCACCATGCAAATTTACACACTTCTCTCATCAATGACTGATGGAACGGCACTGTAGGAGTGGAGAGATTGTTCATGTTACCAAGACTAAGTGATAGAATTGATTGTTTCATTATTAGGATAATATATGCCTTGAAGTAATGCTTTTATAGTGACAGAAACAAAAAATAAAGAAGAAGTGCCAAATTGGGTGAATATGCGAAAGATGGGGCAGGGCTTCCTAACCATAGATCTTATTACAATTTCAGCATTGTGCGAGGAAGCGATTACTTGAAAGGACTAGCACATATTGACAGCTTTCTCCTATCTCTAAGAGGATTTGGTATTATCCTTTAATTTTTATAAAGAATTCCATTCCATGGATTCTTTTTCAGAGCGGTAAATAGTGTATCCGGTTTTCTCTTGAGTAACTGGCGCAGCAAAAGGTTTCTTAGG
Organism: Cordylochernes scorpioides; assembly: GCA_030710605.1. NCBI lineage: Eukaryota > Metazoa > Arthropoda > Arachnida > Pseudoscorpiones > Chernetidae > Cordylochernes > Cordylochernes scorpioides. Next base: position 18,688,697 of record CP092867.1, on the reverse strand, counting down.
GTCAACATCTCTTGTGACTTCTTTTAGGAAAATCAGTCTTTTGGAAATCCATCTGACACTTCATTTCTGTAACTGGAGATATTCATTAATGATTGTTTCTATAGACTTAATGTCATCTCTTGGCTTCGTTTTCAAGTTATTTTGCCAACTTCGTTAATTAATGCCTCCGCTTTCATGATTGACTAATTATCAATGACAGAATATATATGGACCTATTGAGTCCGACTAAACCTGAATTTTCTATACCAGCCTTTTACAGAGCTATAGGGTGGGGCTTCACTTTATATACATTCGTGTATTATTATTTTTCGGATTTAATATGACCTATACCGCCTCCATACTGCGAATTTGGAGTGTTTTCACCTGTAGCACAATAGGTTAAATTAACTACAGAATATCATTTTGTACACACATAGACTCATATAATATTACATACATGACAATTACTGAGAGATGAATATATACCTCAGATGAGTTAAGACAATTTCTATAATGAATCACCCTTATAATATCGGAAGCTATATCCTAAAAGCAGCCTTTTCCATTTTTTGTTAGAGATATCGTGAGATTAAATGTATTAATTCCTCATAAGGTATATTTAAAAAACTTTGTGTTTTAACAATACTATTGTTGAATTTCGGGAGATTTCTATATTCTGTGCAAAAATATCTTTCTTCTTAATAAAAACCGTAAGAACAACGCATCTCATTGCTCAGAACGCGTAATTTCGGATTTTGGTATACAGGTTGACTTTTTGTTTGAATTCACCCAAGCTGGTGTTATGGCTTATTCGTTGACCCAAACCTCAGCGTTCTGTGTCGAGAAAAACAATCGCAGCATTTAACCGAAAATTTTATAATAAAATAAAAACCTTATATGTCGATTAGGAGACTTCTCATTCTCGATTTAGATTGAATCCTGTAAAAACTGATGGTTGACCTTTACATCGACAATGACATCTGATGATGATTGTTGTAAAATTACTGGATTTAAGACCAAATCCCATAGATAGACCTTAAAATTGCTTAAATAATTGCTTAAAAACATAGATAAACACGGTCTCTCCTGGAGATGGCATCAGAGACTGTCATATAAGTTCAAGTTATAAGGAGTCTTACTACTAAAAGAGTCTCTCTGATGAGAGACCTCTTCTGAAAATGATGGATATTTTAGGCTATGATCTCTCATGAGAGTCTCTACCGGATATTAATAGTGTGTGTGTGATACTGTGTGACTTTTCAAAAGTTAAATACTTTTACATATCTTTAAGCAGGATTGCCACATCACCACTCTTTCGGGATTCTGAAAATGGCTTTTTGTGATGACCACATGATATTGAGCAACAACAATATCTTCTAGCGTCTAAAAATGGAAATAGTAAATTACAAATGAGAGAAATTGAATGAAATTTGATATAAAATAATATTTTTATAAGCAAAATATTTTTCTTTTCAATTAAAAATGGATTCTCTTTTGACATAATATAAATCAATTTACCAAAGGGGAGCTAGGAAAATATTATGTTTAATATCAAAGAGAGAGAGAGAGAGAGAGAGAGAGAGAAAAAAAATAGGAAGGGCAATTTCAAATCTATAAAGTGAAAGATTTTAACGAGCCATCCGCAATGTGGTGCCAGATATATTTCTTGTTACTCATAGAATATTTAGATTTTTCATTTAGACCATAGAATACATCTTCGTTTCTGAATAATTTAGAATTCAAGACGTTTTTTTAAAAATAAAATTTGGTTCTAAATTTGATATTATAAATCAAAATATTATTTAATATATAGTTGTTATGTTGTATAATTAGGTTATATATTTTTTCTATTGTTTTTCCACATATATATATTATACTTGTTATAGTCCTTTATTGTTAATAAGAAATTAAAAATCATTCTGAAATTTATTTATACTTTATTTCTCACTTCCCTATTTTCTTTCTATTTCACAACTTTTTAACGTGTTTTGATTTAGATAAATTCATATTTTAATTTAAAATAATATAATAACAAAAAATGATAATTTTTCAGTTTTTTAGCTTGCTCTCTCTCTCTCTCTCTAAGCTGACATTATATTAACAATAAAAAAATTAAATAATTTTCAAAGCAGTAATTAAAATATTTCTATTTTATAACTATACCTATATATGATATTAGAGTGTTTTTAATTCTAGCAATGAATAATTTTATATAGGTTATATAATACACACTTCAATGTTTACTGGTATATAACCACGTTTTAATAATATGAAGAAATATTTATTTTGATGAAAACAGTCTCAAACTTCTTCATATAAAAGACAAGAGTGAGACAACGAAGGTGAAATATACAAAATTTATGAAATCTATAAATAAAATAATAAATATTAGGTTACCCATTCTTCCCCATGGGAGCTGTGACTCACAGCCTGCAAATTTTGTTTCTTCTGAATTGGATCCAACGTATTTCTATCAAGGGTTCTCTCGGCATCTTGATAGATAGTTCCCAGTAAATTTTCTTGTGCCCTTGGCTTTGACACGGCGGCGGAGTCCTAGAGTTAGTCGCAGCAAAAGGAGTCTATATAGCATCCATGTACAGTGAGACAAGAGGGAATTATTCTTAATAACAAATATGTAAAATTAGAAAAAATAAATTATAATTCCATACTCTATAATATTTAGCAAAGTGTTAGTTCAGGGATAAGTCTTTTCTTAAAAATTGATTATAATAGCGGTTTATTTTGCCAAATATGTAAAATAAATAATTTGTAGTTGAAATAATATTATTATAATAAATCATGTGCTATTTTATAGGTTTTCACAATTCTATGCATTTTTGAAACAAAAATATCAGTTGTAAATTCGATCAATTGAGGTCCTAGATTAGGGTTCTACACCAGTCGCTCAATAGCCTACTTTGATGGTCAAATAAGAACATTAATCCATCTGCGACGAAGAACTCCTAAGCTATCTAAACTGAAATGTTCTTTTAACTCTATTAAAGTCTCCCTACATAGCTATATATTTTTAAATAAAAAGGCATATATTGGATCAAAATATCATTCATTTTACCAATATATCAGTTGGCTGAACGTCAACCTTTATCAAGTTATAATGCCTTTTAATCCAATATATGCCTTTTTATTTAAAGATTTATTTATGGATTTCTCTATTTTCAAAAATAGCTATATATTTATTGTTTATCATTGTTACCTAAACACAGGAATTTGTAGTTATTATCTTGTCTTTTAAGGGGAAGAGCTGTGCTCTCTCAAAAAGCAGAAATATTTATGCAATTTCTACACAATTAGAGAAACCTATTTTTTAAAAAAAGCTCCGTTAAAACACCTACAAGAAATCTTCCAATGCAGTCTATATAGGCAGAATAAATAATACAATATTTGAGGCGATATGGTAGATTAATTTGGCCAAATAGCTTGGAAGTTTCATTGCTGGTGAGTCCAGTCTTCCCAAACCTCTTTTCATAATCAGTTTCACTAACTGTAGAAATTCATCCTATGGAATTAAAAATAATTCGCGCTGAATAATTGCATAAAATTTATACATATATAACTTTCCTAAATAGAAAAATAACGAATCAAAAAAGCTATTAAGAAAACGGCTGAAGTTTGTGGAACCTTGTATGTACGTCATTGAAAACAAAAAACGAAATGGCTTCGCACATGCGTCATGATGATTGGTTGCTACCAAAAGCGCGAAATAACGCAGAAAGATTATACGTTAACATTGTCCCCATATATAGATACATGTAATATATATAATAATAGGAATAATATTATTTTTTAAAATATATTTTAGTAATTCTATTAATAAATCTTCAAAACTTATATGGAAGAAAAATCGGGAAAACTCTCAATAACTCAAAATTGAAATAACTCGGGAATTTTTCGTGATATTCAGTTTCCATAGAGTTTTTACTGGAGTAATTAAAATATATCTTCGTTATAAAGTTTTAATTGAGAGGACCGTAAAAATGTTCCGTTATATAGTTTTTATCGCGTTGCGTTTTGAAGAGCTTTTCGTTAAATCTAGTTAGTTTTCAGATAGTTGAATTGTGTATTTCGGTATGACAAATATCATACTGAAGAAAATATCAGTTTTCCATCAGTGATGAACCAGACGCTCTTAGCTCTAAAGGCGAGACCTGGATGATGACGACGCCCTGGCCATCAGGGTGTCTGCCAAGACGTGCCTCTACAATAACTTCCTCACTTTAGAACGGAGAGGGGTTCAAGTATATTGTTGCACCAAGTTGTAGCTTTTCAGGGTAATCGACCTTGCTTTCCTCCTTCTTGGTTTTTCCCTGGCGGGTCTCCATAATTAAAGCTAACAAAAAGCAGATAAAAGTAAATTACCTTTCAAAGTTATTGTGTTTATTAATTTGTTGTCTTCCTCGTAGTTGGTGATCCTGAGTATTCCCCGTACCTCTCCTCTCTCCAAATTAAACCACCAAAATATATACAATAACAATGTTACAAAAGGAATGAAACAATAAAAAAGAATGATACCATAGTATATAATCTGTTTAATATAAATTTTTAATATCATAGAATATTTGAAATAAATGTAGGGCGCGCCAAAATTGATGCAACAATATCCTCTCACTGTTTGGAGGAAGACTCTCCACCTGTGGAGGGAGTTCCCTCTTAGCTGATGAAAACTGTTAATACATATTGTACCCCCTTATTGTAAGTATCATCATTTATCATATATTGTCTGTTTTATTTATGAAATCATTGACTTATTGTCTATATATATTTTTTTTAATTGTAAAAAAAAAAAAAATCTGTCAATATAGTTAATGCTATAAATTCTGATTCCCAGGATAAATTCTCCAAGAAAATAAAACTTAGCCAGAAACATAGATTGACTCTCCGGTGTCTGGCGATAAATTTAAATAATCCCAAATAGAATTAGCCACATTCGTAGGGTATAACTTACAGAGCCTTCTTCCTTCCAATGTTAGTGTCAAAGCAGTGGGGTTAAACGTCAGCCAGTTGGTTTATTGGCCAATATGGCCGATTATCAATGATCATATCTATTACTTTGATCCTCCTTTTGAAAAAAAAAAAAAAGATTGTCGAGCTAATATGCACATATTTATAGGGAGACTTATTTAGAATTTAAAAAATATTAAAGGATCATTATCTCTATACCTTTAGAAAAATTCATTGAAATATTTTCAAAATTAAACATAAAATCGGATAGATTTAAACCTGTTCCAAGTTATGCTTATATACACTCTTAGACAAAAAGAAGTGGAAAGTATTTGAAGAAAAGAGACAATTTTGTTCACACTTGGTTATCTCGTGTGTCTTTAATAAGGGTCACTGTAATATCAGAGTTATTGTCTCTATATTTATGCTAAAAGGCACAACTTCCTTAAGTTTTGTCCATGAAAGCACATATATTATTATATATGCATATTATATATTACAATAGTATATTAGCATAATCTGGGATAGGTTGAAATCTATCAGATTTTATGTTCAACCTATATATATATGCTCTTATAGAGGGATATATATATAAAGAGATTTTTCTTGAAAATTATTTACATAGAAAATTGCCAAAGAGATCAACATATATATTAAGTATATAGCTAATAAGTAAATACATAGTTTAAATGTAATCGTTAAATTAGTAAGTAGATTCGGGCCTAAACATATCTATAAAGGATATACGAAGCAATATTTTTAATCAATCATATTCATCTTTTATACACCAATATATGATCAATTATATGTCACTATATGAAGTTAATACTTTGGTTATATCAACATAATAGTAAAATGTTTATAAATAATTTATTTATTTATATAATTGTTCAAATCTATGTGAAATAAATTGTAATACAAAAATTTATATAAGCTAATATGTAAATATATTTTTGTGCATGGACAAATGTAATTACGTTTTTAATTAATATATTTATATATATCTTAAAGAGCGATAGAGTTAAATAAGCTAATCTTTAGAAAAATAACATGGATTTTAAGAAGGAAAGATTCTGTTAAAATATTCTAAAATCCATCTCTCTATATATAGCAAACATTTTAAAATACAGTTTATACAAAATTGAAATGTGTATTATAGATATATCTATTTTTTAAAAGATCGTATATGGTAATGAAAATGCGTATAAAAATTGTATAACACACACAAAAATATTTTTAAAATACTGCTCTTACAATAGGGAGAACATCTTATAAAATGTGTGTGGAGAGAGAACCTCCAAAAATCGATATAGAAAACGAGTATTTTAAAACTATTTAAGACTATTAAAAACGGATTAAAAATCAAGTTAATAATTAAAACTGAATAGCGCACTAAATATAGAATTTTAAAACTTCAATAATTCGACAGACCGTTTGGAAAAGAAAGACGAAAAAGTTTTCCAAACGAACTCTCATTTTTGGCGGGAGTTGGCAGCAGATGTCGCTCAGGGTTCAGATCGAAGAGTCAGCGCAGAGATGTACGGCCTGATCCTCGAGAATCTGTCGCAGTACGTTAGCTCCGTATACGGGGAACACAAGTGGGAAGAGGTTCGGCGTTTGGCACGCGTGGAGCAGACGACTTTTTCAACCCACCAAGTCTACCCCGACAACACCATCCAGAAACTGGTCAACAAGGCATGCAAGGTAGGTAGTAGGCCCCTCTGAAGCTTGCGACACATTCTCCGACAACCTGTAACAAATCCTTTTTATCCCCATTCTACCCCCTAAAAAGATAAAGAGCATATGACCTTTAAAAGTATTTTTATCTTTTTTTTTTATCCCTTCAGTGATTTTTGTCAATGGCGACAAAGAATTTGTATATAGCAAACGATTTAAGAAAACAGCAGAATATTTTGTTCTTGTGAAATGTAAATCAAAATACTTTTAAAATATCATTGACATACATATTTTATTATTTATCAATCTATTCTTATTATTAGAGAATACATAGAGAATATCTAATTATTAGAAATTTATATAAAGGGTTTTTATTTCAGAGAGATATTATATATTTGTAAAAACATCATTCTAAACTTTCTAAAAAATGTATTTATTTTCAATTTTAAAAATATTTCTTAATTAAAAAATATTTTTCTTTATCTCTTTAAGTTTAATATATATTATATTAAATTTACCTCAAAAATTATTTATATTATTCAATTTTCATGAGCTCTCTATATATCATTTTTTTGGTTAAACCCCAAAGGTGTTCTTTGAGCTTACGTAAGCTACATATAAACTTTTAAAGCCATTTTCAGCATATATTATATATATATTTAAATCTGTTAAAAAAATAATTATCCATTCATACTCTAGGTAAAAGATTGAATATTTGATATTTTCTTCCTATTTTTGTCATAGACCCTTCTAGATCTTATCTGGTACTTTTTTAAAATGAATAAAATTATTTAGAAAAATTCAGAGAAAGTAATCTATGTGTGTAGTATTAACAACTATTTGCTGAAATATATATAATATAATTATTGAAAAAATTACAAAAATATCAATTAAAAATATGATTTATTAATTACATTTTAGTATATTTCAAAATAACACATTGAAAAATATATATTTTTACTCTCTCTAAAATTCTAATAAATAAGTTTTTATATATAGAAACTATTTATAATTTTTTAATGCTATTTTCACAATATCTTTAGATAAGAAAATATTATTAAATTACAATAGAAATATTGGAATAAAATATATATTGACATTATTAAAAAATAGCATTCTGATATATATAAAATAAGAAAAGAAATAAATAAAATAAAAAACAACTATTTGAAATGGTGTCAGATACAACCTGTTGAATGTTTTCAATTGAAATCTTTTTCTTAGATAAAATCTTTCCACTTTTTTATTTTGGAGAAATGTCAATTTCAGTGTATTGAATTCTCTGAAATAAGTATTTTTGTGAGATTATTGCAATTTGAAAACAAACACAGATTATAAATAGATAAAGCCGTTTTATAAAATTTTATATAATTTAACACGGTCCAAATAGAACACAATATTTTTTATACAAAACAAATAAAAAACTAAATTTTCAAATATATATTTCGTGTGCAGTTCACTTTCTTGATTTAGGACCAATCTAAATCTCTCTGAGTCTTGATTCCAATATATTTTTAACCATTGTCAGATGCCTTCGTAAATTTACAGGTGGTCCCTGTCGCCAAGATCCACCAACCAAGGTGATGGAATATGGTTTATAGTGTTTCTCCATAGATATATTTGTAATCACATTTATATTTATGCTAAATACAGATTGATAGGTGTAATTCGAATATATATGTTTGTCTTAAAGTTCGTGTTTTTCTTGAATTTTTAAAAAAATATTTGGCGAATAATATTATTGCCGAGAATACATAATAATACAATTACTTTATACATAATACAGAGACATTATACATAACGGCGAATAATAATATGGCAAATAATATTGGTATTTCAATTTTTTGCAAGTGTTTGCGAACTTTTGGGACAACCTTGTATAACAAACATTTTAAATAAATATAATTTACAAAATAAAATTGAATGCGAAACACTTAAAAATGCAATTCGGTATTAAATATACGACTTCCTATTAGTTATCATACCCGAATTCTCTTTAGGACTAGAAAACCTTGGTCTTAAATAGAAATAAAGTTAACGACTCCACGCAATTCAATACCGTTATATATAATACGAAATGTCTTAGATCGAAGTAGAGATAAAGTCTCAGAAGTCAATTAAGAAAAGGCTCCGAAAAAAGAAATAATTGGGAATGACGGACCTAACCTGAGTCTTTTTCCACAGATTTAAGAACTAAAAGCTTCTAACAAAATTATTTTGGCATTTGGCAAAAATATTCTCCAGGTGATGTTTTTTTTTAAATGCCATTTTTATTATAACTAGGTTTTTAAGACTTTAACGCCTTTTACACGAGTATTCTTAACCTTGACAGTTATTAATATAAAACAATAACGCGCCATATAAACATAAGAAATAAAAGCATTTAAGCACAAATGTTTCTCACGAATTGTTCATCTCATTAAGGATAGTAGAAGTTTGTTTTGTGTATAAAAAAAAACATCCGTGCTTTGATGCTTTTATTTCATACATAACAGTTATGTTATAGTCAGATAACTCCTATGTAGAAGGGGGTTAAAAAGTCCGTAAGCTAGAGATTTTAAAATTAGTATATTTAAGAAACATATCTTTGAATTATATATTTTACCAAATAATATAGCGCAAAAGATTATAATTAAAAAAAAAATAATTTTATTCGAAAAAGAAGAGTTAATTATTTTTTTATTATCTACCTCTATAAACCTTTTTTAATTCTTTATAAACCCGTCTTCTTAATTTCATTACATCCAAGTTTTTTTTTTTTTATTTCCGAAGTTTCTTACAACTTTAGAATAATTTATTTATTTAGAATCTTATTGAGAGACGTGCGAATGCCCCAACGTATACGTTCAACGAAATGGTCTAGAAGTCAAATTAAAGTCTTACCTTATAATATGGTTAAATGATAAAGGGATTAAAACATAATTAGATATAGGATTTTACTTCCTGGGAGGATATATTGATCTACATTAAAATTCATAGATTGCATTTTGTTGTAGGACCTGTTTTGAAAGGAGAGGCGACCTTTTTAAGCAGGTTTAAAATGGTTTCATTTGCCAATATTTATCAAGGTACACGAACATATATTTTTACGTACAAACATGACATTCTCGAATTAGATTTTCACAATTTCTGGAAAACAGCAAAGACAATAGGCGCAACACACGATGATGGAGCCACCTTAATGAAAAGTCGATCTTAATATCCAAATATGAATATACTATCACCCATCTGGGAGAATCCTGTAGGGGACAAGTGTCCTTAATAAAGGTTCTTTGCTGTTGTTGCTATTATTGAAGAAAAAGGTTGCCTGGCCGGCATTCATTATTGTTAAAAATAAGAGATACTCCGTCCAGAAAATAAAATCTTTTCTGGCCAAAGTATCTCTTATTTTAAAGAAATATGATGTTTTCGTACGACAATGATTTGTATGGAAACCAATAGGTTCGTATACTGTATTTGTACTTTGAAAAAGATTGGTGTGCGGCCACAATAGAAATATTGGGAAATAAAATGATATTCAGTCCACACAATATACATCTCCTCATATATATAGTTGATTATGGATTCCTCTACTCTCACACAAACGATGACAATGTAGGCGTGGATGTATAAAAAATATGAGAAATATATAATAGGTATTTCTAACTACAAGGGGGCTTTATGTTCTTCCAATTATAAATTCGATATGCCAGGTTGTTTGATGTAATAACAGGAGGTTTATTTACATATTTACCTTCGGAATAATGGTATCACGCTTACATCTTAATCACAAAGTAGCCCCCTAATTGATAAAAAAAAAAGAAAATAACATTTTATAGAACGATTTATCGTTTACAAAGCGATTTTGTAGTTAGAACCCATCGCATATCCTGGTTAGAATACAGTTTTGCTATATAATATTGAAGTTTCGAACAAACACACATTATAAATCAATTAATTTGAAAGGCACCTTTACTATTTTCACGTCGCAATAAACATGGATAAAACACACACATTCAAACATGTATAAGCAACCATTGAAGTGCCCTCTCTCTCTCTCTTATTAATCTTATTTATTCATTTTATGTATTTAACCTTATATAATCTTATATGAACGTTATAATAAATCAGTTTCAATCTCAATCTCTCTCTCTATCTATGTAACTTTGATATATGAGGATTGTAAGGTATGGGGAAAGACACATTTATGTTGAAATAGTTTAAAAATTTATTTGATATAGATGACAATTTTTCAATATTTATTATTATATTTAGCTTATAAGAGTTTTGGATAAAATATTATTTGCGGAAGAGTGTTGTTCGATGCATCTACTTATAAGTATACACTTTAGAAGTCCTAGAAGCCCATAAATATCCCCAATATGCACATACATTCCTTGCACACAGAATATATAAGAAAACAATCCAATGCATTAGTAGAGCAGCGGTCTGAAGATTATTTTGGCGAAACCACTGAGAGGGTTCATCGCTGATGAGTAAAGTCTTAACTAATTTTCTATCATCGCAGTACGGTCTGTTCAAAGAGTGGCTTTTCATTATTTATATGAATAGAGAAAGTGAAATGTCAAAATTTTACAAAATATGTTCAAAACTTTGTACTTCGAAAGGGAGCGTTGTAAACCAAGGGTATAGAAAGGTGAAGAGGTCATTGTTGCCATGATCCCCTACCGTGGGTACTTCACCAGGCTATGACAGATACTGTAAAACTCCTGAAGAAATATGTTAATTCCATAGACCACAATTCAGCAAAGATTTCTCGAATCTGTTATACAGAAATTCGGTTTAGGAAGGAAAATTTAAATAAAAGACTAAAGACTATGGTAGCATATTTCTTGCTATTGTTGCACAATTAAATAATTTTGGAAAAATAAAACAAAATATAAGTTTATTAAGATCTTATTGAATCTATAATAATATTTAGGTTAAAACGTTCACATCAATAGAAGAATTTTTACAAGTGTTTTTTACTGATTCATTCGCCAATGAGTTTTGTTAGGAAATTCTACTGTTGGCGGCAGAAAAGTTAGGAATATCGACAACAAATGGAAGGGAAGATGACTAGAAGACACTCAGTTAGGTCTCAACATTGACACTGTGTATAGATGGTTATTTATTTATTTATTGATAACATCATACCATTGGTTGGCCTTTTTTTTTAAATCTTTGGACTCCGGGACCTATAAGACCAGGTGTCTTAATAAAAAGGTTTTTTGTTAGTGTGAGTATTTAGGTTAAAATAGAGTTCGCTTTTTAAAAATCAAAGTATCTCTACATTGAGCGATATAAACACACCTGTGTGATTCTTTAAAAATAAATATTTCGAGGGATTGCTCCTACTTTGTCAGTTCACGTAACTCTATAAACATCTAATTTAGGTAAAAGAACAGAAAGACATTGAGAGAAAGATGCTGTGAATATCAAAGATAGGCAATTTTAATAAACTCTCTATAGATATAAAATCACATAAATACGTATTTAATTAAAAGGTTTATAATTTATATATTATTGGAAGATTTCGGGTCTTGCCATTTCTCAACTACAGGTGGAGAAACGGCAAGACCCGAAAGAGAGTGATAGCTTTAAAAAAATACAGTTTTAAAAACCTTGAAGTAAATCTTATTCAGATATAATTTTAAATCAACATAGTAAATATATTATCCAATATTTCAAAGATATTAAATAATTTGTTACAATTTATAATCAATTTTCAAAACCGAATCAGGGGACTGGAAATGTAGTCTTAAATCCGACATAGGGTCTTCTTGAACCCTATATTTTGTCTTAAATTCGACATTTTGCCTTAAATTCTATATCATCGTTATCAAGTTACATTGCTGATTTGGAGGTCGGCGATCATTCAATTTTACAATATTTACAATCTCGTACCAGGCTTTGGTATTGTCAGATCTCTCCATATGTATCCATCAATCTATGAACGATTGAGATAAAAATAAAATTGTGCATTTTCTACAAAGCTAATCATATTAAAAACGAACATTTTAGTCTTGAATAATAAAAATAAAAAATAATTTTGGACGTTATAAAATATTGTTTTGAAATTCGTTTTGATTTTTAAATGCGAAGCCTCTTATTTCAGGTTAGTTGCTATAGAAAAATTGTATTTCGAACTCGGGACCTGAAAAATCTTGTGATCATAAATACGGTTTAAATATAGAATAACTTAAATAAAGAAACGGCTGCATACCTTTTTTAAAAAACGTTTTTTATTGATTTTCAAGCGTTTAGTAGAAAATAGATTTTTTTTTTCAAAAATAGGTTAGAAATAATCGGAAAAAAAACTCGTATACTTATTTTCTGAAAATATCTGGTCATTTGTTTTAACAAAACAAATAACTCAGAGACAAATAATTTAACAAAATCTCCCATTTCATTTTTTTTTCTACGAAAGATCCAGATTTTTCCTCGTTTCTGAGAAATAAGACAAAACAAATAAACAACAACAACAAAAACTAATTGAATGTGCACATTTATTTTCCCTCAGAGATTTTTTTTTTTCAAATAGAGCTCTATATATACCAAAGTTTGAATAAATATTTCTAATGACCATTGTTTATATATTGCTGTGTAGACATAGTTATAACGGTAAAATATTCATTTCACCCCATTATTTAAACTTACATAAGTTAACATGGAGGGCTTTTTGTATTTTCTTAATAGAATGAAATAACATTTCTTGATTATGCAAATAAGCGCTGTTAAAGCGCCATCTATCGGAATAAATATCAAATGAACATCAATTATTTTATTTTAAGAAATGTCCCAAATAACCTTATCACGATTTAACGAGAAAAGCCAAACACCTACGAGTTTCGGACTATTGGCTCCTGTCAGCATCTAATTAATATTTATTCCGATAGTTGGTGCTCTTCCATCAGCAACCTTTAGTGTTACGATCAGGAGTTGCTTTATCATTATTTTACCTGATATTTTCTAATTTAAACCTATTTTTGCGAACATGTTTCAGTGTATTCACAAACACTTTAAAACTATTCCTTAATTAAAAAAGAATCTTCTGAGATCACTTGGTCGTTGCCTGCAACACTCTGGTGAGAACCAGCACGTTATTTATATACATATATAAGATGGCTGATTAAATTTTTACATTGTTTGCTATTGGTCTATTTTCTCATTTACTTATTTTTGTAAAATCGTATAAATAATTTTGTGCTAAAATATATTTTTCACAGCGTTATTTATCTTACATTTTAGGTTTCATACTAAACTTTTAGAGGAGAATGTAGTTCTATATATAAATCCAACCTACAATAATATCTACGGCTTATGTTGTAAAAGAAAATAAAACCTCTCGGAGAGTGGTTTATTGGCCGTTATAACTCAACCAAGTATACTGATATATTTGATAGCACATCTCGTAGAGAAGAAAATACTTATTTTAACGACCTCTTCGGTAAATATCATTCTCATATTCATTAGAGGTGAAACAAAATTTTTCCTTTTTCGATTTTCATTCACTGAAGTGAAATAACTTATAAAAGAAATATTACAAGCATAGATGTTTCTTTTACCAATCAAACACCAACTTTCTACTGTCCCGATTGCGATGAGGCACAAGCATAGATGTAAGAACATTGTTTTATTTGTAAAAAAACATCCGTGCTTAAGATAGTTTCATTTATTTTATATAGATGTGGCGCGTTATTGACTTTTATAATTATATATATCTTATATAAAGAAAAGATATTTCTTTATATTTGAGCTCAGGAATATATATGAATACATAATTTGGTAAAAGTACTGCCTGGCTTAAGGCGAGTAGAATAAGGAAAACAAAATATTATTTACATAATGTACAAAGGTTTTGAGCCGGCCATTGGGATAAAACAACAACGAGTTTTTATAGGGGAAGAGTGACCTCTGGCGGTCGATTTAGCAGAGTATTTGAATCTGAAATTATAATTTAAAATAAAATAATATTTTTATATAACATATACATATTTAAAAATAAAGGCAGCTAGTTATAAAATATTATTTATAATTTTCAGCTATAGATGGCACTAAGATATTGATGACACCAAAATTGATTAGTGCGTTTAAAAAAATATTAAAGCTCAATGAAAATGCGACTTTTAAATATGTTTGCCTTATTCATTCTCATGATATTCCTTACTAATGATATTCACCGAGACATCTTGTGAAACGAAGATATTGGTCTGGTCGTCGAGGTGTTTTTCAAATATAAATTTGAATGCCGGCCAGCTAGACTATCTTCAACAAAAGAAGTATAGTTAAGTGATTTAGTTAGGATATCTTCCCATTTACTGTAAGGTTGGTCGCATAATTTCCTAGTAAACTATTTAGTGTTGCGCTTGAGTGGCTTGCATCGTAAGTTAGCGGGTAATGGGACATTGCGGTTCTTTCGTTAATGTTCCAGGCCAGATGTTATCTTTTTATAAATCTCTTTAAATTTAAACCTTGTCCTCTCACTCTCTCTCCTTGTAAACTACAATTTTAAGAATACGTTTTTTTAAACTGTATCTCTCTTTTTTATTTCGGGCTATTTAATTTTCAATCAAGATTTATATCAACATCGTCTGTTAGTGAAAATATTAATTCCACATACTTTACCGATTTTAATATATTTTTAGAATCCTTATTATGAACTCGCTTTTTTATCCTAGATTTAATATTTGGAAAATATTAAACCTAAGGTAAAAAAATCCTTTAGACTTGGGCCTGAAATTAAATCGCTCGTTAAACGAGGGAAGGTTGGGAGTGTAGGACAAAGTTAACTCAGGATTAAACTGCTACACATAGAGAGACTAGATTGTACTTGATTTAATAATAGGATAGTC
Organism: Cordylochernes scorpioides; assembly: GCA_030710605.1. Classification (NCBI taxonomy): domain Eukaryota; kingdom Metazoa; phylum Arthropoda; class Arachnida; order Pseudoscorpiones; family Chernetidae; genus Cordylochernes; species Cordylochernes scorpioides. The sequence goes on along the minus strand of CP092867.1, from coordinate 18,673,248 downwards.
AAAGAAAAGTATATTTTACTTTGCAAACCTACACAAACCTGAATATAAGCTGGATTTTGTAGGATATAGAAGAATAGTAGAGTAGAGAATCGAAAAATATACTACAGTAGAACTTGGATAATTCGAACTTCTTTAATTCGAAAACCTCTTTAATTCGAATATTTTCTTGGTCCCTAGAAGCCTTAAGCCTTTATTCAAAACATCTTTAATTCGAATTTTTGGATAATTCGAATTTTTTTTACGGTCCCTTGGGGTTCGAATTATCCAAGTTCGACTGTATTAGTGTTGATTTTGTAAAATAAAACGTGATTAAATACTAATAATGTAATTTTGTGATAAATATAAACAAAGAAAATTATAATGAATAAATAGTTAAGGACATAATACGCCTAACAAATAGAATAAAAGACGCCTAGGAGAGGTCAGTTAAAATAAAGTTTTATCTGGAAGTTGTTGTTATAACAATGGAGCTATACTTTTTTTACTATGGGTACTATAGAAGTTTATAACAATGGAACTTACTTCTTATGAGAGTTGCTAGGGGGAACAATTTAACAATGAAAATCTCTATAATAATTTTATAATAGAAGTTATCTAACGATGGATCTACAATTACTATGGGTACTATGGAAGTTTCTAACAATGAAACTTGCTTTTTATGAGGGTTGCCAGTGAATTGTGTTAACGAGTATTAAATAACTACTACATCTGTTTTAATATTTAATCTCCAATAATTATCGTAAACATATATGACATTTTATTAATAATAATTTTAATAATATATTTTTACGCGGACAGGTTGAAAAAAATCTTCGAGAACACCGGTCAAAATTTTCAGAGAACCGGTGCCTGTCAGACCAGCGGTTGACAGAATCAACGCTATATAAAGGGGAGATTACTATATTACTCCATTATAGAACAAAGCTGTATATGGGATGAATTAATGGGCTAAATTCGAAACTTGTTTCTGAACTACTTTGATCTATAGAGAAAGTTGGGGTATATTGTCTATTGAAACCATTTAGATGTAAGGGTCAAAGGAGCGTTAATGTGTTTTAATTAGGTGGTCTTAATTGACTTTATAGATTTCATGGTAATTTATCTTAATTTATTTCTTGACCTTTGTTTATTCTATCCAAATGATCTTTGTGAATCCAAATTGTTGTTAGGATCACATCACATTTTGACGGTCCGACGTTATCGTTGAGCTGACACTGTACTACTGGCAGTAACTATGGAACACCCGTGGGCACATTACGTGCTTACACAAACTGGAGTTAGAGCCATTTTGGATTCAATTTCGTAGGGAATATACGCCATCTGTTGACCATCCCTTCAATCTAGCCGACTCGGATACAACACCAGCTTTGGTAAATCTATAACGCCTACCTGGATACCACGGGATATACACAATGAATTCAGAATATCTTCCAAAATACGCCAGTGAAATTAAGCTAACGTGATACAACAAATTGTGGATAGTTTTTAAGTATTTTTGGATGGGAAATATTTTCTCATAAGTATATAGATTTTGAGATTTATTCAACGAAATTTCCTATTATTTTAAATAAAGAACAAATATTTTTAGAAGTAGGAAAGTGAAAGATTTTGAAAGGCTTGGTTCTTCAGTGGTCATCGAAGAAAGAGCTGAGATGGTTCACCACTGACGAGCCAGCCTTCCTAATTCATTTCATCTTCAGTTCTCTAATTCTAGAATTATAAGAAAGAAAAGTATCCTCGAATAATTCCATCCCCAGCATACTAATTTTGCTGTGTGTATGGTGACACACATATGGCTATGAATTAAAATAACACAACACACAAGTTTATGGAGATGGTTTTCTTATCATTTCATTAGTACGTTCTAAAGATTTCAGGAATTTTCGCCCTTCTACAGCTGTAAAACAAACGAATAATAATAATAATATTAAATGCGTTAGTATCTAACGCGGCGATTATTATTATTGTTTTTGTACTCCTATAGAAGGGCGGAAATGCCCGAAAGCTTGAGAATTCAATAATAAAATGACAAGAAACCCATCTCCATAAACTTGTGTGTTGCATTATTTTAATTCATATCCATCTATTGTATTGATACGGATATATGGATATAACCAATAACGAGCCGTAGTTTGGATAGAAACTGGTCTTATTTCAACCTATAGACTACGTCATATTTATAAACCTATACGAGGAGTAGATGGCAGTCGTGTGCAAAAATATTTAAATTCGATTCTACCACTTTCTAAAAAAACCCTCGTTTTTTTTATTTGGCCGATTTAACAAATTTCTTTCTTCAAAGGCTGTCTCAATATGTACTGATGAAGGATGTAGTCCGAAATCTTGGTATACAGTTCTATCTCTTTGTTTTAATTTGCCAAAACTGATGTTATGGGTTAGACATAAATCTGAAATTTGGCATATTTCGCAGATAATATCGAAAATATATTATTTCAATGTAGATATTGCTGAATGAAATTTTCTTAATTTGGTTATAAGTTTTTCCTGGATATTATTTTAACAACAATTCCCTTTCAAAAATGAAGGAAAAACTTAAAAACTGCAATATAATTTTTTAAAACTTAAATAACTTATTTAGAGTTCAAGTGATAGAACAAGAGTTAGAAACAAAACATGGTAGATATTTCACAAGCGTAATATTTAGGGTGACTGATTTGCATATTAAATTGCTAACTTGCTTGCTGTTGGTCTAGTTTTTTTCATTTAAATATTAAACCTAATTCTGGGATAAAATATCTTTTCAAAATATTTAATATTTAAGGTTTTTGCGCTTTTAAATTTTCGTTGTTGAATGTCTATATTTCCTCCGTTTCGGGGAATAAACTTCCTCAAAGGAATTCAATACTTCAATCCCATAAGGAAGGTGGCAGTGAATCACCGTAATTTCGGCTAATAGATGAACTCAAGAACAATTGATGTATCGTATTTTCTAAGCACACTCCCAACCAACAAATGATCTTTACAACAAATGAGAGAAGTTCTCCATATTATTAAAAGATATTTCCTCACATATGGAGATACAAAATGCTCTATATTTCCCTTCCTGATAACTATATTGGAGATACAGGAAGGACTTGTGAAAATTATAAATCCAAATAAATTATCATTTTCAAACACTAGATCATTTAGCTTCATTTTGTAGAACCTCTCCAATCTATAAAAACAAAGTTTGTGTTGATTTCTTGCTCCGCATACGTTTCCACAATATATGAACTATATCTTGATGAAACTTTGACACCATGTTGAATTAGGTCTAGATGATGCCACAACTTTGACCCCGGAACATGCAAATAGGTTCGAGAACATGCTAATTTGCATATTCAGTTTGTTCATCAGACGTTTCTAAATTAGTTTCCCAATCCGATGAAACGATATATATTTAGGTGTAAAAAAAGGGCTTACTATCATAATTTCAATATCTGACTATGCAAATTAATCAGATAACGTGCACATTTACATATTCCGTTTTTCAGTATATCCGGGCGAAGCCTGGTTCTTTGTCTACTTGGCGCCCAAACAAAAGACTGCAACTCTCTAATATATATCACAATATTTCAATTGAACATGAAAGTTTTTAGAGAGCACGTCTTCGTAGATTGATCCAAACTGCAGACACAGAAAAATTGATATTCCTCAGAGACATCTCCAATTGCAGACATTTTCTTTATCGAAACCTGTTTTTTTCCCTTACTGAACGCACTTCATGTATACTAAATATTCGAATAAAAATATATATCAATATATTAATCAATTATATGAAAAATATGCATTTTTATTAGTATATTGTTGAATATTTAGAAGCCAAAAAGTAAATTTTCGTTTAAGTACTTTAAAAATCTTGTTTTATACAAGGTAAAATATACGAAATCTTTCACTTCACTCTCTCGAAGTGTAGGTGGAATCTGTACAAGAAAATCATTAACCATATAAGGTGATATCCGCCAATAATTATTTATTAGAAACTCTATGAGCTTTAAGGATAAGAATCCCTTTACTCAGGCCAAATAAAATCGATAAAATCGAGATCCAAGAGATATAAGACTATGCCAAAAATGCTGAATAATTCAAATTCACACTACACTAGTCGAATATGTTGGAACTTTCAAAAAGACAAGAGTGAGGAGGTGGCTATTTTTCAAAAACAGATATTTCACAATATTTAAGATTATCTACCACTAAGTGGGTTTGAATGATGTAGTTGTCATGGATTGGTTTCCTCTCCATCATTATCTAAAAATAAATAAAGTATAACACATCTCGTTTATATAAAACAATCCATTTTTATCAACATTTCATACAAATATTTGGGAAGTCAAATGCACCATTTTTTCTTTGAATATTTTAAAAGAAGGAACTTATTCCCGGGAACATCTGATGCTTTCACCTTGAGAGAAATTCATATGAGTGTCTTTAGTACGGTCCTTACAAGTTCAAATAAACGAGGTTCTAATATGTATATAGCTAAATTATGAATCATGTGAAACAATCCATTTGTATCAACATTTCATAAACATCTTTGGGAAGTCAAATGCGCCATTCTTTTCATTGATTATCTTAAAAAAAAGAAACTCTTTTTCCCCGGGAATAATGCCTGATGCTTTACCTTAAGATGAATTCAGGTGAGTGTCTTTAGTACGGTCACTACAAATCAATTGAACGAGGTTATAATGTGAATATAACTTAATTACATACCTTCAATGTGCATGTTGTAGCACTAGGTGTGCGATGGTGGTATAGCCTGGAGAGGTCGAAGAAATTTTCGAAATCCATTTTTTGAGAGCATCTAGGGGAACCACAGGCTATCAAAATATGAACCGATTTGGGAGAGAAAGTTTTAATTTTGAGCGAAGATCAATGAGGATATACTTCGTTTGAACATGCTCGAACAATAAATAATAAGGTGAGAGTTTGATTAAGAAGTGGTGTTAACCTCGATAAATTTCTGGAAAGATCTATGTACTACTCGATTTCTCTGCAGTAAAAATTTCGACTACAAAATAGCGTTCGTTTATAGTCTAATAAGTCTAGTCAATTCCGGTCTGTGAACTCTCCATATAACACAGGCTTTGGCACAAATAGAAAACTCATATTAAATTTATAGTTTTTTTTTTATAGTTTTAGGCCTTATATTTACAAAGTGGTTCCGTCATAATAAGATTCATGAAATACAAATTCCTCATAGAATATATTTTTTAAAATAATAGAATAACTTTTAAAAGCCATGATATATATATACATTATTTGTTCCTTATACATAATTCTTACAAACTAAGTCTAGGGAACATTTATCTCAGACTAGGTAGTGGGCAATAAACATAGTACCAAATGTTTTGATGTAAGGTAGACAGGCAGGCAATCAATAACGCAATCAGTTATCAATTGTCAGAGAGAGGGGGTGGAACCAATCCAATATTGACTTTGCATGTCTTGGGACAATTTCACCAACTTTTGATGGTCTTACACAAGATAGATGACTCCACTCTACCACCCTTAGCAACAGGTCACATATGCTGAAGTGTCGATCATGAAAAATTTCCGTGCGATAATATAAAACCGGATTAGAATCTCGCAATGAGCTCTTTTTAGATCAATAATCTCGAGGCAAAATATTTTCCAACTATAAACTTATATGGGTAAAGAAAGAGAAACAATTTAGCGTTCTTTCATTTTAAATAATGCAACTTCCTACCGTTCTTTCTGAGATGGAAGGATTTTAGGGAGGCCATCTGTTCTAAACCTTCCTAGCGGTTTCACCAGGTTAATCTATAAGAATATTGTATTGGGCTGTTTTGCTTATAAAGTCGAGGCATCCGCAGGAATTCTTGCTTGAGAGTATCAAGAGAAACCATTTATTATGTTTACATCGTTTCCTTAAATATATTCACCGATAATTCCTCCTAATTACCGGCTATACTGTATAAGCAGAACAGCCCAATATAATTATAGAAGGGTGTGGTAAATTAAACTGACAAAACCACTAGAAAGGTTCACCACTAATAAATTAGCCCCTCTTGATCACTTATAGTAGGAAGTTGTTTTATTTGAAAGGAAATTCCGCGCTATATCGTTCATTTTCTTACATACAGATTGCGCGCCAATAGTTTATTTTTAAAGTGATAAACATACAATAAACTCAGCACCTATTCAAGAATCCTTTCCATTAGAATTAAAGGCAAATAAAAAATACTTTTAGAAATCCCAACTCTATAATATTAAAAGCAGAGAAGATTTCAATCATCCCAATATTAATTAAACACAGAATTTCAATAGGATGAACACCAGAGCAAAAAATCGCCATTAAGAATCTACTTGTAATATCTATCGGTGTAATTATGGCCAAGCCCAGAAAAAGAGTTGATTAGCCCAATAAAACAGGAAAGAATAGTAGAATGGTTATGGGGCGATGACAAGAGAAGTTGGGAGAAAAACGGATGGAAAAACAATGATTGATTTCTTCGCATTGATATCGCTCGCTCACAAGCTGCAATTTCCGTTGTGAAATTTCTGGCCAAAAATGTAATCATTCAGCTTCCTTTACCTTATTATTCCTCGGACTTTGCCCCAACAGCATTTTCCTATATACGAAGATTTAAAAATATTGTCTAAAGAGGAGAAATAGTTTAATATTTTGAGTCAATAGAAAGAAATCGCAGATTGCTTGTGGAGTCTAAACAGGTATCATTTAAAAACATGCTTAACAATTAAAGAAAGAGAGATGCAATATATATATGTTATATTTAATAAAGATTTTCTGCTGTTTTGACATTAATTACTTGTAGAGGAATTATTGGTCATTTGCTTGATTTTGGTATGCAGTCGTGGAAGAGATTATAATAAAATTAGTTATCAAAAATAGCTTTAATTGCGCTGAAGGAATATATGAAAAACATGGTTTGATAAAAGCACTGCCTGGCTTAAGGCGTAAGAATAAAAATGAAATACTTATTTACATAATCTACAAAAGTTCTGAGCCGGCCATTGGGATAAAACAACAACGAGTTTTTATAGGGGAAGAGTGACCTCTGGCGGTCGATTTAACAGAATATTTTAATCTATGATATATAATTTTAAATGAAATAATATTTCTATATAACATATATATAGAGAGAGAGATTAAGAAAAATACCAATACAGTACAGTAGAACTCCTCAAATTCGGAAAGCTTGGGGCGCAAGGTATTCCGAATTTGAGGATTTTCCGAATTTGAGAGAGTTAGATTTGTGAATATTTATGTGGCATAAATAGGCATTTAGATGACTGAGACAAAGATTTTGAAGCATATGAACAATTTTAGGTTGAATATTATATGTACATTACATAATTTTAATTACGATTTTTAATCAAATGTTCCTTGACTTTTATGAGTTTTGAGCATGAAACCGATGAAAAATAGTAAAATATTTTATTATGTATGTAATGCAATTGATGGCCAAGTAAGTTATGGCTTGGCAAAGAAGTTGCTGATTGTTGTCTGTTTCTTTGGCTTGTTTAACAAAGCTTCTTCTTCTCTCATAAGCATAGTTCGAAGACTATTGATGGTGTTGTAGCTTGCAAGCATTTCTGGTTCAGTGCGCTTTTCCAAATATTTTAATGCAACATCCAAACTTTTCAACGCTTCGCATCTGGGAACATCCGGCTCCAAACTGTCTTCAGAAGTTGAGGAACTATCATCAGAACTGCTGATTTCCATTTTTTCACTCAAAACAGCTTCAACTATATCATCATTGCTAAGAACATTGTGACCTGGATCATCAAGGTCTATATCGATCCATTCATTAATGCTTTCTTGATTTACTTCAATTCTAGCTCTTTGAAATAATTGCTCCAGCCGTCTAATTTCTTGTTCATCTTCATCAGATTCATCCTCGGATAATTGTAATGCATCACCTGCTGTTTCCAAATCTGAATTATTTTTGTGTTCAAGCAAAATCTTCCATCCATTTCTTATTGTAGAAGATTTTAATTCATCCCAAGAATTTCCAAAATTGAATATCGCTTTCTTGATGTCGTACTTTTTTAAATTAGAAAAAGTTTGTTCACCCACAGAGTTATTTGGCTGATCTGCATCACTTGAAAATACTAAACAACTTTCTAACTGTCTTCCTTTATACAACCTTTTAAAGGCAACAATAACTCCCTGGTCCATAGGCTGCAATACAGATGTTGTATTAGGTGGTAAAAACTTGCATTTAATGTTGCCGTCATTACTGATCAGCTCTGTTGGATGAGCAGGAGAATTGTCAACTAGTAGTAACGCTTTTACATGATCTGGAGCAACTCTTAACTTATTTTCTTGAAAATTGCGAACTTCGTTTATGAACCGTTTAAAAAACCATTCACTAAAAATGCTTTGATTAAACCAAGCCTTGTGTGAAGAATAGTAATGGACAGGCAATCGATCAATGATGTTTTTGATTGCTCTTGGACGTTTTGATTTTCCAACAACAGCCAAAACATTTTTATGTGAAGCGTCTGCATTTGCACAAAGTAAAACAGAGAGTCGATCTTTGGATTGCTTATGACCACTAGCGCTGTTTGCATTTTTGACTTGAGAATTATCGGGTAATGACTTCCAGTAAACTCCTGTTTCGTCAGCATTATAAATTTGGAACTGTTCATACTTTTCGTCAGTCATTAGTTTGTGAAAATCATCTTTAAAGCGATTAGCTGCATCTTCGTCAGCACTCAATGCTTCCCCGACAACTTTTTTATTTTTCAAATTATGTCTGGCTCTGTATCGTGACAACCATCCACCACTAGCTTTAAAAGTGGGATTATTCAATTTTGACGCAAAATGACTGGCAGCTGTTTGGAGTTCAATACCACGAATAGGAACCCCTGATAATCTCTGACTTTCGTACCAGATGTTAACTGCTTTATCAACATTTTCGTATAACGGATTTTTTACTTGAGAAAACTTTTTGACATCTTTTTCGGTAGAATCAACAAACTTTGTAAGTTTAAGCTCAGACTTTTTTTATATCATAAACAGTTGTCTTAGAAATTTTATACTTTTGCATTATCGTTGTATAGCTTAATCCTTTTTTAATGTCACTAAGAACATCTAACTTTTCACCAAGCTTAAGAATTCGGTACTTGCCTCGTTTTTGCCGCTCCTCTTTGGATGCCATTTTGTTGAAGAACAAACTTGTAAATGCAAAAAATTGAGAGTTGAATAAAAGAATTTGAAACTTACAATGTCTGAAAATGTTTGATAATTTGAACTTTAGGTGAATCAACTTTGCAATAAAAAATGCGTGAATGGCTTATGACGTAATAATGCTGCCTTCTTATTGGACAATATCCTAAACTAAGCACAAAGGTCAAATGAAACTGTTGATTTATTTAAGCTTTTAAAAAAGGGGATAAACCTCTAATTAGCGATTATAAATAATCGGTAAAAGTAAATTAATTAAACACTTAAATTAAAAATAAATTACTAATAAAAATTAAATTAAATAAAATAAAAGCAAAGCAAAAGTAAAAGTAAATAAAATAAAATAAAATAAAATAATGTTGAAATATCAACAAAATAAAAGCATGTGAAAATTGATTTTTTGTATGTAAAAAAAAAACATTACAATACTTTCCGAATTTGGGAGTTTCCGAATTTCAGAATTTCAGAATTTGAGGAGTTCTACTGTAATATGTATTTAAAAAATATTTAAATCAGCTTATTCAATGTTTGCTACATGTTTCTGGGAATTTATATAAATTAAATATTTGTATATACAAATTTCAAATACAATTTTTTTTAAATGCATATTTCAAATTAGTACAGTTTTATGTGATAATTCTGAGGTAAAAAAATATATTTCTCCCTTTTAAAAATGTATTAAAACAACGCATTTAAAATATTTTAAAGACATTTTTCAGGGGCTTTGGCTGATTTAATATATTCTCTCTTAGGAAATATTAAATTCCCCCCTGTATTGGCGAGAGACATTGCCATGAGCCATGCTATAGAGGTTAGCTACTGTCAGAATTTGCCAAAATCAAGTGGTATGACAAATATATTGAGCTGCATCTAAGTAAATTAAGTATAAACGATCAAAAAAATATATTGTTTAAACGGCAGAGATGCCCTTTTTGTATACAGGAATATCTTCCTGCATCAAAATTGAATAAAAATGTATTCAACATATATGTGCAAACAGGGCACCTTTCCCGTTTAAAAAATGTATCACAACAATGTATTTAGTTTATCACTCCTTTACAGAACGAACAGTTTGTGATAAAGAATGAGCCACAGAGAGAGAGAGACAAGTTTTATAAGTGTATATACTCAATCTCATGAGAACTTTGTTAAGTTTAGAACTATTTGTACAAAATTTTACAGAACACTACTAATCCATCGTGTAAATAATTAATCATATATATGTAAATAATACTAGCACCGCACAATAGTCCCTTGGACTTCGTGCTTTTTGTAACAATAAATAAACAGAGAGGCCAGTTTTGGCAAATTTAGACTATAAGCCAATAACCTTTATACCATGGCTATGACCCTCATCAGTACATAGGCGGCAACAATTTGGTAACATCCTACGAGAAGGGTTATGAAAACGATCTAATATATATGTAGTCTACATTTTCAACGCCATTTTTATTGCGAGAGAGGCACATTTAGTATTTTAGACGAATTTTTAAAACCTAATTTAGAAAATTTAATAATCTCCCTCAAGTTGAGCCAATTTTCAATTATTGAAGTACAAATGTGTGTTACATCAGAGAAAATGTAATTTTCGCACGTAAATATTCATCAAAGAGAATAAAATATCTATAAATATATTTTAAATTGCACAAAATCTAAAATATAGTAATTATGTCAAAGTATAAATATTTTTTATTTATTATTTTAAATATTTTTGATCCATTTTTTGTTTTGTGTGAGAAAAATCAATATTATACAATATTTCAAATAAAATTTCACTGAAGGCAGGGTGACCCGATTAAATTACTGAAAAGAATAAGGGGGAGAGAGGGCTTGAAAGGTAATTGGAGAATGGTGTTAATTACAATATTTAATTGGCTTCATACATTCTAATACCTCATGAATTAGCAAATTCTATTGAAGCCAATGGGGTACTCAGGTTTCCATGGTGTGTGACATTGGAATTTCCAACATTACCTCTTCTAAATTAAATTGGTAAGTAAGTGCGGGAGACTTGAAATTTCAGATTTAAGGAAAATTATGATAATTGGAATGGTTTTAGTCTGTTGAATTACACGCCAACAAAAATGTTGATATTGTCTCAATTATATTTCGCTCAAAATTAAAAAAAAAATCATTAAAATATACAATGAAAAAGGCTTAGTTTAATGGAACCTCCCACCTGTACGGACGCAACAGTGATAGAAAGGGAAATTAACTGCGCAAGCATTACCAGATGATGCAGAGAGAGCCAATCAGTTGAGAGAATAAACTGACACTATGTAAATAAACCGAATATGGCTGAGTAGGAAGATCGAGTGTCTTGGAGGAAGCTGAGTAGGTAGGCAGACCAATCTTAGGATTGATTCAACTAAAATAACTGAAGTTCTTAATTTTGTTCACAATTCAATAAAATAATCTTCTGTATAAATATTAGAGTGAAAACATTAGACTTCTAGGGATAAGTTTCTCTCAATTAAAACAAACTTATCTCTGGAAGTCCCTGATGTTTTCACTCTAATATTGAAGTACTTAATGCCAAAAATTGGAGCTATAAACACAATTATAACAAAATCAAAAATATAGTAAGTCTTTTATACATTTAGAATATCTAGGGGCTTTTTATATCTCAAAAATATCTTCATCTACAATTCAACGTTTCCTACAGTACTTGAGACCATAAAAAAAGAGTGATTTTGGGCTCTCTTGGAGAAGGTCTCTTTTTGGAGGATTGGTTTTTTTAGTTCAAGTCTTTGAATATTACAAATATAAAACGACATTTAGCAATTATCCCGCATGTGTTTGTTTTGAACGAAAAATCGAAATTTATTTTAAGGAGAAATAACGATTATTTCTATGCGGGATAATTGTTAAATGTCGTTTTACAATCATAAGCCGGATTATATTGTATTACAAATATAGTTGCTCAGGGAGGTCAAGGCTCATTATAGGGATCGTTAATGGGAGGTTCTATTCGCCATGAGTTTAGGTATACCATTATTTGAAGCCTATATACCATGTAGCGCCATTTTTTATTCGAAGATAATATTTAGTTTACCCTGTCAAAATTACAACCTAAACAAAAATAATAAGCAGAGCACAGAGTAGCGACAAAAATAAGATTGTAAAAATTCCTTTTGGTCCTCTCACTTTAAAAAAAAATTCTTTTCAGGCCTGAAAAACAAGATTTTAAAAATTTTCTTCACAGACAAAAGAAGGAGCGTTTCAACAAAAATCTTTAAACTAGTTCTTTAATATATTGGATGTAGTCAACAAACTTTATATATCCGCTGCTCGGTTTTACTTAATTCCTGTGCACGGAAGGGAATTCGATTATATTATTGTTTTTAATCTATTTATTAACTTAAGATTTGTTTCATAATATTAATGATTTTATCCTAAATATATATAAATCTTCATTAAAATCGTTAATCCGTCCAAAGAGGCACAGAAAGCTATGATAAAGTATTTATGAGCAGAAATGTGTTCTTCAAAGGAGATTCAAAGGATAATATCGCCCTTCTTCGGCGAATCAGTTATGTTCTCACATTCCATATGCTACTGGGACAATGTAATTTGATTACTTGGAACTTTCTGGAGCATAAAAGCCTTTGACTGACACCGTAAAGCAGAAATGCGTGTTAGATGTCATAGGAGGAAATGATTTCATTTCGTCCTAATGGCTACAGCAGATGCTGTTCATGTTTCTAAAAGTTCTGTAGAAAGAAAATTGAGAAACGAGACTTTCAATCACTGAAGAAAACGTGAATATGGATGCCTCTTGTTCAAATGATTATCAGAAAAAAATATCGCAGAAGAACTTGTTTTCGAAATCGCATCGATCAAGGGTTTTTTGAAAGGAACCGTTGACGAAACCTGATGTTTTATGCATGAACCATCCAACAAACAATCCATCTTAAAATGGTGGTCGTGTGGAGAGCCTACGCTAAATAAAAGCTACGTCAGAATCCATTTTCTAATAAAATTATATTGAGTATCTTCTTCAAACTCTATATAAGGGTTTACTAACAATATTATTGTAGTGAGGTTATACTGCTAACCGAATTCCTACCAAAGGGTTGAACGATCTCAGATGCCCTCTAAATTCCAGAATAATAACCGTTTGCGTAAGACTATCAATAACAAGTTTGCAGGACTTCTAACTTGTAGTAGTAACTCAGTACAAAGCTAAACCTCACTCAGCCGTAGTTAAGAAGCAACCTATTGCTTATTTGGATGGAAATTCCACCACATTGATCCTACGGTCACTAAGACTTAAGTCCCTATGACTACCCTTTGTTCGGGCTGTTTAGCAGGAGCACGCGAGGGCATTCATCCGCATGAGGAGCTGAAGAAGACTTATGGAGATTATCTGCATTCACGCCAAGACTTTCTTTGATGCCAGAATTAAGGCTCCACTATATTGTGGGCATATGTACTGCTGCCAACGGCGATTATATTTACTAAAATATACTTTCATTTACTTCTGTGATTTCATCAAATTTTAATAGCAGCCCCAAATAAAAATATTCAGGAAATTAATTTATTATTTTACATTTTTAACCTCATAAATAGAGAGGTACTGTATAATTTAAAGTGTTTTGCTCTTATAAGCATTCATTCAGTTTTTATATAATGCAAGGCTTTGCATGACTGAAGTTATCTATCACATTATGTGACTTATAGTTATCAGTATACACGTACTAGCCGAATGACCCGGGCAACGCCCGTGTTTTACCCGATTGAATGTTTTTATTCAAATACTATTTGTTACAATTATAAATTGGCGCCTTAAATAAATGCATATATTAGTTAATAACTATAGCCTATGTGCTTTATCTGTCTATGTACTGTTGGCTTCCGTAGGCGTCTCTTACTGGGAAAAAGAAAGAGAGGATTCCATTTAGTTATTAACTAATATATGCATTTATTTAAGGAGCGACCCGCTCAAACACAATAGTTACAAAAACGAAGAAGCGAGTGGGGGGGGGGGGGGGGGGGGCAAAGGTGGCGTGATCGTAGCCAACCAATAGGAGAGCGCCATTCCAAAAAAAAGCAAACGGTGACAGAGATGAAAAATTATTAAGAACGCATGACGCTCGTAACTGTATATAGAATTATTCAGGCATTTTTAAATGCCTTGAAGATGTCCTGATTTCTCTAACGTTCTACTTCCTATCAAATACTTTTAATTGGAGTTAAAGAGAAAGCGAAGGAGAGAGAGAAATGTTTCTTTTATCATAACGATAAAATACAAACTTTCAAGAACCGTGTGGTTTGAAAGCTTGGGTTTTATCGTTAAATTGAAAGAAACATTTCTCCTTCGCTCTCTTACACTTTTTGTTATACATTTAAGGATATTATATTGATTAGAGGGAAATACTTTTAAATAAGGTAACAGGCTTCTGGAGATGAGTTGAAATGAAAAGAAACCCATCTACAGAAGCCTGTTACCTTATTTAATTCAAATACAGGAGATTCACATATATTGAAAAAAAATACTTTTTATCAGAGTAGAGGTATTCTGACTATTTATCTCACTTACTTAAGTCGCTCAGAATTCTGTAATGGGACTTATGGCTTACGATATAGTGTAGAAATTCACGACAGGTTTACTTAGATTGATTTATCTACTTCTGCAAGAAGAAAGTCGTTAGCGTTGGAGCTATAGGGAGACAAAGAGAACAACACAACCATATTTACATATATAGAAAACTATTAAAATAATATTATTTCTATAGTTACAGCTTTCTACTAACTCTATTGTGTAGAGGTGGGGGGGATTGTAACTATCTATTAGTATTAATTATTTATTTGCTTTCTCTCTTCTAAAAAATAATTAGGAAAAATAAATCATTGAAACGGTTCGATCAAAGCTTGGAATACAATAATAGCTTATAAAATTATGTATTAGATATTATTAATACACCATAGTTATATTTTATTTTTATTATTGAAAATTATATATAATATCAAGTTTTTTTAAATTTCGTTTTTTTTTCTAGGATAGTTTATTTTATAAGAAGGAAGAAGAGAGTCTATATATCATATTGTAGCTCTATATATTTCGAAACACAGTCAGGAAATGTGCTGGATTTGAAGCTAGGAGCAAAGATGCGAATGATCACCGTATTGAACGGTTAGACTGTTCTAGGAGTGTTATCGTGGATGCTTCCATTGTACAGCTCACCAGTCAGGGCAAGTAACCAACGAGGGATTTTTGGCCCCTTGTAAATATCAAAGCTTAGTTTTGGATGTGTAACAAACTTGTTCTTTCAATCATAAAACAAAATGTTTAAAGACATCATCAATGCCACTATGAACATCAACTATTATATTTTTAATTCGTATAATTTGTTGAGTAAACCAGTAGATTTTCGATGGAGTCAAACTATATTCGAAATTATGATATTAGCATTAGAAATCAATGTTTGGATAATAAATTGCGAATTGTTGAATAATAATCTTCAGAAAAATCTCTTGTAAAAAAGTTATAAATATTCAACACTCACAAGAGATCATCTTCGTCCATCGACTTCTTCTAACCCGAATTGCTTGATCCTTGCTTACGTATGATTGAATATATTTGGCTTGAGGAATAATAGAATATCTTCCAATACGTTCATTTAGTTATGTGAAAATAGCTTAGTCCACAAACAAAAAATAACTCCATTGTTTACTGAGGGAGCTATATATGAGTGTATTTCAATGGCCACGATTTGATATCTAAAAAAAAACATAAATATAAAAAACTTTCAGGGAACAATAACATCTCTCACACAAATTGACAGATTTGCAGAAGTCATATTTATAACAACACCCCTAAAAGCTAACAGGTATTTCATAAACAAACTAAAGATATCATGTGATCTAAAATATATACAGATTAGGGAATATGACGGTGGAATCTCTATTCATCATCATATCTGTTACCAAGATCGACTTTCATGAGAAAAAAAGTTATTTTATTCTGACACAAATAAGATAATTTCCATTTTTTAACTTAGGGACTGTATAAGGGCCCCTATAACAACCAACTACAGGTTTCTGATCAAATTTGTCTCTTTATGAGGAGTTGCCGATCAAGGCGTGGAGGGCCCCATTTGTCATTAGTCTGAAACCAGAGATTTTCCTTCTATAGATGGGCTGTCAGTAAGTAGCTCCATCTGTCCTGGTTAATGGCTTTAGACGACCGACGCCAGCTCCGTCATTTATTCACTTACTTATTTAACTCTCAAAAGTGCCATATCCCTGCTATATATATATGGAAATATACTTATTTTAATGCAAAAGTATATACAATTAAATATGTGTGTGTAAAAAATAAGAAGAACAGAAAATGGTCAGGTGTTATTGGCATCTGGCTGCTAACATGAACCTTTTTAGATGGCAGAGCGTCATCTAGTGAAATAAACTAAACTAAATTGTTTCAAAGATATTTGGCCAACTCAATTTTCTTGATAAATCAAGAAATTTCAACCACCTACGCGTTTCGGGCTGTTGGCCCTCGTCAGCGTAGTGCAGACTGTACTGCTACGACTAAAAATTTGGTCCCAGAAGCTTCCTGATAAATCAACGTTTAGTTAATTTTTGTTTCACTAGATGGCGCTCTGCCATTTAAAATGCTTATGTGAGCGGTCAGGAGATGCCGATTTTTGAAATATATATATTTCAAACACACACAATACAAAAACCATCAAGTCAATAGAGTTGAAATTTGATTCCCTCAAACAAAAAATAAAATCATAGTTTTATTTACAAAAATTATTGATTTTTTTTATAGAACGTCACTATCTACAAATTTATGAAATATATTTGATAAGATTAAATCCCTGTTTTCTGTAATTAATGAAAATCTGGGAACTCTAACAAATGGTGTCTTGAAAAAAAAAAGACTTGAGGAAACAAGAAAACTTCCAGATGGACGAGATGTAGCAAGTTCATCAGTGAGATCCTCCAGTACTGGCAGAGCGAGTAAACTGCTCGTAAATCAAAGTAATAACATTTATATTGAATATTATTGAATTTTAAAGCTTTGTTACAACAGGTGTATTACTCTGTTCACTATCTACGCTACAGTACGGGTGAAAATGTCTCTCAGTATTTGTTAAAATATATAATCAGAATAGATTTATCTAGATAGAACAAATTGCGGCGTGTGATTATAAACAATACTTAAAATTATACCGCATAAGTTTCTTTTCTATGAAAAATCAATATTTATTTTAAAGAGAAATATTTACTATTTCTAACTTTTTGAATGAAGTATGAGAGGGTGAAAATATGAAGAGTAATGGCGAACGGGAAAAATAAAAGTGTCCAGGGGCGGGAATTATGCGGTATAATTTTAAGTATTGTTTATAGAACAAATTGTCAACATTCTATAACACACACGCGCGATGATTTTTACTATAAAACTAAAATAAACTATTTCTACACACTTTACTGAATGAAGAGAAACTTTAATGGTAAGGTATGGCTCATCAATGATGAACTCTCCCGGCCGTCTCTATTGTATTTCTATTCCCTTTTATATTCGCGTGCGCTGCGAGCTGTCTGCATTTAATATAATGATAGAAGTATTCAAAATTTAAGTTTCCGTTAGATATACTATTTATGTGGTATTCTATCTGTATAATTTTTAATATTCAATTTAATATATACATATAGGCATGTGTATTTAAAATTTAGGTATATATAGTTTCTGAGTTATTTCACACAAATAAAGACACAAAGAAATAAAATGTTATAGCTGACTCGACGAAACGAAATAGTTATAAAATAGTTTCCAAATGAGAAATTGATTGAAAAATTCCGGAATTTGCGTCCAAGTTGCATAACTAAATCATATTTCAATATGGGGTGTAATTACAAATTCTTCCGATTCTAATTTATCCAAAATGAAAAATAAAAGGTATTTTTGGTAGGTGATATCAGAAATATTTTTAAAATACTTAATTGGAAATTATTAGTTTTCTAATTATTTTTCGCAAAATAAATAAACACAAATGTAATTTTTGAATGAATTAGGAAAAAATACATTTTCAAAAGATGTTTTATTTTAAATGAGAATACTTTAGCTACTGTGTAAATATGTATGGTATCCACTCTTTCCTCGCGATGATTGGTTCACTGCTATATCACGTGACTTTAACCAGCCAATAATCAACTTCTCAGTGCACAGTGTCTTATAAGTAAGTGGTTACAATGATCAAAACTGAGTATTATATTAAATATAAGACCGTGGTTTGTGTGATCGAATTTTCTTATATATTTTTTAACATTAAAAATATTTATGTATTTTTGACATTCTATTTATACCTTTTTATAAAATAAAATTTATTTCAGGATGATATACACAGGATGTGTACATATGAATTAAATTGATATTAGCCTTTTTAATCTTTGTATTAGAGTGACCTGACGCTTGATCTCCGTATTTTGTAGTCGTATTAAGCGGCGTAAGAAGAGTTCGTTTTTCACCCTTTTGTTGTCGTCCAGAATCGTGTCTCAAGAGATAACAAAAAGAGAGATAGCCAGTCAAGATTCCTCCAAAGGGAAAGAGTGTAGAAAAGAACAAATCGGACTAAGAGAGGAATCAGAAGCGGAAATTCCCCGTCGAAAAGTGTTCCGATTGATTTCCTCTAAAGCTGGCTCGGGTTAGAGATCGGATAATTAATTAATTTCTACCGGCAGAGGGAGGCGTAGATCTCACAGAAGGAGAACCACAGGGTTTTCTCTGATTAATTGTTGGCTGCTTTGCATTTCAATGGTTGATGATTCTACCAGCGGTATCTCTGCTGCTTTTAAATAATATTGCGTACATTTGGGCATTATTACTTACTCTTTTTTATACGGCATGCTTTTCCGCTTTAATTCGACCTCAGACTCACTGAATTGGCAAATAACGATTATTTTTGATAATTCGTACTTTCATTTTATTACTCGTATTAGCAAATATATTCAGAATGAGAATACATTGGGTGAAGAGGAAATTGAACAAGACGCGAGTCCGAACGGGGTCCAAACAGTTGTCAACCAGGACCTGACTACAAACTTATGGAAAAAACTTAAGGAAGTGGAAAGTCTTTGATGTCACCGGTCGTCTGATTTTTTTTCTTTAAGAAAGAGAAACTTTTGTTCACACTTGGTTATCTCGTGTTACTTCAATAAAGGTCACTGTAATATCTTTCAGAGTTATTGTCTGAATTCCGATATACATGCTAAAAGGTACACCTTTCTCAAGTTTTGTCCATGAGTGTACATTGAAATTGTTTGTCAAAATAATAAACAGCTTCAATAATCAATAATACATACACAACTCCACCAGTACGTGCTAATAACCAAACTGGAATTATGTGGTACGTTGTATATAACAAGTTCGAACTGCGTCGTATAGACAAATATTATTAATCAATTTCAGCGCTCTAATTATTTTGTTATAATTTATAAATACTCTATAAAATCACTTGCAAGGTTCACCGCTGATATACAAGCCAACCCTCCAAAGTATTTTCTTTATCTTCAGTTTATATTAATTGTAGAAATTCTTCCTATAGGATTGAAAAGCGCCGAATAGGCTCATCCTTAAAATAAACTATACAATAGCAGGTTTGGTGGAACAAATTGGAAAAACCGCTTAGAGGATTCACCACTGATAGGCTAATCCTTCTTCATCGCCAGTATTCTTCATCTTCTGTATATAAGTAGAAGAAGTTTGTCGTAAAAAATAGAACAAAGTCATTATCGCTATTATTTTTTCCACATATAGGGGTGAGGGTAAAATGACCTTTTCCAATTTAGGAATGTACTAAAACAATCTATTTTTGTTGTCATTCTCGTAATCTCGTAAAAGACTCTTGTAAAAAATATGGACAAAAAAAACACCTTATAAAATTCAGGCAAAAACAGTATACCATGATTCCGGGCCGTCATCAGTACAGTAGTGGCCTATATTTCAGATCATTCTCTCATATCCCATCCAATTACATTAGAGAAATATGTGAGGTAGTTACAGTCACAAATTTCTACCCACCACGATAATCATATTATTGAGAGAAAGTGTAGATATAGTGTGCTTTTATTGTACGAAATAGTAATTTGTTATTCGCATCGACAGAAAAGGAAACAAACATAAAGAAACTTACCACGTTCCTCTTAATCTCTCTTTTTAATATTTCCCTTGTTTAAGAACAAGGGTAAGAAGATATATTTTGTCAAAAGAGCAGAGCAGCGGAGAAGCATGTTAAGTTGTGATAAGCAGCAGTTCACTATCGGGAAAAAGATCGAGCGATATTCCAACAACAAGGTAAGGAATAATTTATGATTAAAACAACAAGTTTCAGGTGAATAGTTTCATTGATGTGAACCATCTCTCTGTCTTTCAACATATGACCTTTCACCTATTGAAGGGAAGAGATGTGTGAAAGCTTGTGTAGTTATTAAGATTGCCACATTAAATAAATTATTTTCCTGAAACTTATCGTTTAATCGTAAATATATCAAGATGATTATTGTCGTCTTAAAATAGGAATCACGCTTGTTCTCAGCAGTCTGAGATAGAATCCCTCGAAGAGTTCACTCTTTACCAGTTGTCACACTACTAAATGTGTTTCTCAAACTGCATTCACTAGCAACATACATCAGATCTATGTATTTCTAGTGAAATATAGACATTTTGGGTAATACAAAAATTTTTACCATCTATATATAAGGTAAATTCCAATGAGTTTTATGTAGAGTTTGTAAAACCCCGAGCAAATAATGATTATAACTCAAAATTTACATGACCCATTCAGATGTTGGTTAGCTTAGCAAATATTCATAAGAAGGTTTAAAATATAAGCTAACACTTTATGGGTTGAGAGAAAGCAACTTATAGATAATAGTCCTATTAATAATAATAAAATATAAGGAGAGTAGAATTAATGCTAGTACAATAAAAATATTATTAAAATATGATTTTAATATGATGCTCTCTCTCGCTTGTTGTACACGCTTGTTCGGCGTTACAACTACTACAATAGGAAGGATGCTTAGAAGATTAACATGGC
Source organism: Cordylochernes scorpioides (assembly GCA_030710605.1). Classification (NCBI taxonomy): domain Eukaryota; kingdom Metazoa; phylum Arthropoda; class Arachnida; order Pseudoscorpiones; family Chernetidae; genus Cordylochernes; species Cordylochernes scorpioides. The sequence goes on along the minus strand of CP092867.1, from coordinate 18,652,020 downwards.
CCCTGTGATATCTGTTCGGCGTTACAACTACTACAATAGAAAAGATGCTTAGAAGATTAGCATGGCCCCTGTGATACCAGTCCGGCGTTACAACTACTACAATAGGAAGGATGCTTAGAAGATTAGCATGGCCCCTGTGATATCTGTTCGGCGTTACAACTACTACAATAGAAAAGATGCTTAGAAGATTAGCATGGCCCCTGTGATACCAGTCCGGCGTTACAACTACTACAATAGGAAGGATGCTTAGAAGATTAGCATGGCCCCTGTGATATCTGTTCGGCGTTACAACTACTACAATAGAAAAGATGCTTAGAAGATTAGCATGGCCCCTGTGATACCAGTCCGGCGTTACAACTACCTCAATAGGAAGGATGCTTAGAAGATTAGCATGGCCCCTGTGATACCAGTCCGGCGTTACAACCTTTACAATAGGAAGGATGCTTAGAAGATTAGCATGGCCCCTGTGATACCAGTCCGGAGTTACAACCTTTACAATAGGAAGGATGCTTAGAAGATTAGCATGGCCCCTGTGATACCAGTCCGGCGTTACAACCTTTACAATAGGAAGGATGCTTAGAAGATTAGCATGGCCCCTGTGATACCAGTCCGGCGTTACAACTACTACAATAGGAAGGATGCTTAGAAGATTAGCATGGCCCCTGTGATACCAGTCCGGCGTTACAACTACCTCAATAGGAAGGATGCTTAGAATATTAGCATGGCCCCTGTGATACCAGTCCGGCGTTACAACTACCTCAATAGGAAGGATGCTTAGAATATTAGCATGGCCCCTGTGATACCAGTCCGGCGTTACAACTACCTCAATAGGAAGGATGCTTAGAATATTAGCATGGCCCCTGTGATACCAGTCCGGCGTTACAACTACCTCAATAGGAAGGATGCTTAGAATATTAGCATGGCCCCTGTGATACCAGTCCGGCGTTACAACTACCTCAATAGGAAGGATGCTTAGAAGATTAGCATGGCCCCTGTGATACCAGTCCGGCGTTACAACTACCTCAATAGGAAGGATGCTTAGAAGATTAGCATGGCCCCTGCGCAAGGATGAAAGGCAAAATCGTGAAGCACTCCATCTCTCTATCTCTTGTGGTTGTAGAACCGTTCGTAGAGCGGCGCCCATTAGTTTAGTCTGTTATTATATGGTCACGTAGGAAAAATAAAAGAAATCAAACGTCTGGATTAAGACAAAACAGCATTTATTTCGACTATAATAGGAATACTATATGCTGCTATATGATAAATATGCTGAATAATAGATTTGTAAGATCATTGATATGAGAATCTAATAAAAGGTTGTGGAAAAAAGTTTGAGTAGCATTTGAGAAGATTCCTGCCAATTTAATTGAACCTTGAAGTAAAATTTGCATTTTAAATTTATATTTAAAATATGTGTGCGTTGTTGTGAGATCCTTTATGAAGAGGTTTCCCGATTTTATTGATTTCAGCGTATATAAACATAAAATGTGACTCAATTAATTTTATCCAAGCTTGAAATAGAAAATGTTAATACGATACAGGTCGTATTTCTAAAAGTATTTTCATCCTTTCTATATAAAGTCTCTTGAGAGATCTCCAATACAATATTTCAGCGAGTTGAAACTCTCATGGGAATAGTTTAAATTAATAAATTTTGGAGAAGTTTATTTCTAATATTGGCACAACAAATCAGAGTAAATAAACGTATCAAAATTTGAAATATTATTTTTAGAATTAAAAAAAGAATATATATGATAGTGACTTTATACACCATTCTAGTGATATTTCAGGTAACCTATGTGACGTCGATACTTGGGGAATCTATGGGCTCGTATCAGCAGCAACCATCCAGAAACTAGGCCAAGGTTACTCTGTGATATCCCAATGGAGATTGTGTCACTGAGCTCATTTAATGAGCTCCCTGCTGGATAAGGGATGAGCCTCTAGGGTCGACCAGAACCGTCCCTTTCAGGTCTATCGCAGTAATTTCCAATCATTTATAAACCAATAAATATATTGACATAGTTTTTACCATTACGGAAGCTTCTTTCCATAGTTTCGTTAGTAAGGCTATATAAGCACCTACAATAGTTATAGCGATCTGGTGGATTAATTTGGATAAATTCTAAAGAAGGTTCAGCACTGAGGAGTCAAGCCGCCCCAAATATTTTCCATGTTCAGTTCACTAATTGTAGAAATCTGTTCTATATAGTAAAAAGAAAGTGACGAACACTACAACAATATTTGAAAGTTAATCCTATCTAGGTGACATATATAAAGCAATAATACACCATCTATATATAGGGAGTGAAAACATTAAAACGCAAATGTTTCTTTTAGACATAAAACATATACCATTCTGTCTTGTCACCTTTATATATATATATAACTCAACAGTTTGATGATTTATTAGCACAAATAAGTAGCTCTCACTGCTGTATGCTATAAATAAATGCTTTAATAATTGAGCTTCTTTATTTAAAAAAAGAGCTATCGAGATCACTTGCCTAGAAAACGGATCATTGAATGGCTGTTCTTAGTTCGGGTTCTAAGGAGATTCCATTGGAGATCAGAGTTAAGCTCTTTTTACGAGAATATATTTTGTTGGATCTTTGACAGAGAGTAAAGGTGCTATAAAGTTAAGTTTGATTCCTGGCATTTCAGATTTACTGTCGGTGGCTTCTCCACCTGGCAGGCCTACAAGCATTTCGGGTGAACTATACATTCGGATTATTTTATTTCTTCTTTTTGGTGGGGGGGATCAACCATTTGACACTTTACGGAGGGTGTTTCCTTTCAAATGAAACGATTTCAAACGTCCGTTAGAACTTTATTTTTCGAACGTGAATTTTTTTCATGTGTTCTATGTGCTTCCCCTTCTTCTTGGCTATCTCCCTGCATCGGACTTTCCAAGCTGCGAACACTTCCTTGACTTTGGAGAGCGAAACATTCGACCACTCCTCTTGTGCGGCTTTCCAAAGAAGGAAACAGTTATAGCGTCATAGTGAAAAAGCTAAAAGCAGAAGGACTAGATGTTGGCAAAGCTACAATATGTAGGGTAGTAAATGGCATCGGAAAGAAAAGGGAAGCTGAATCCAATGGGCAAAAATTTCAAGTCGATCGACCACGTCCGGTGCGGACCCCCGCCACGGTTTCCAAGGTAAAGCGGCTAGCAACTACTGAAAATCCACCATCTCAGCGCCAACTTTCCAGAATGTGTGGAACATCGCTAAAAACGATAAATAACATCATTCACAAAGATTTGGAACTGGATACCCGACGAAAAGGCAAGGTTCACAAGCTCACCCCTTTCCACATGAAAAACCGTGCAACGAATGCCCGGAAGCTCTACGAGGAACACCTGGCCGGTTCCAGATCGGAATATACTGCAACATTGGACGAAGCATGGATGTATGTAACGTATTGCAATGGAATCCGGAAGATCTGTTACATCAAAAGAGGCAATCAGGTCCCGGATAATTGGGTTCACCAATGCTCCGAAACTTTTCCTAAAGGTTTCATGGTTGTCGGGGTAATGACTGGCCGTGGAGTCCTTCCGCTCATAAAGGTTCCATCGAAGGTGAAGGTGAACTCAGAATTCTATATAGAATGCGTTCTGAAACCTGTCATCGAACAACTGAAGGACCTTTACCCAGGGGAAATGGACAAAGTGTTCCTTCATCACGACAAAGCCTCTTCCCATACCTCCAACAAAACCCAACAGTTCCTACAAGAAATGAAGGACACCTTAGGCCTAAATTTTATCAGGAACTCGGACATTCCAGTGAAGTCTCCCGACGCCAGCCCACTGGATTTTTACGGGTTCGGTATGTTGAAACAACGGCTCTTCAACCGACGTCCCAAAACTGAGGCCGGACTTTGGAAAGCCGCACAAGAGGAGTGGTCGAATGTTTCGCTCTCCAAAGTCAAGGAAGTGTTCGCAGCTTGGAAAGTCCGATGCAGGGAGATAGCCAAGAAGAAGGGGAAGCACATAGAACACATGAAAAAAATTCACGTTCGAAAAATAAAGTTCTAACGGACGTTTGAAATCGTTTCATTTGAAAGGAAACACCCTCTGTATTTTACAATTTTTACTAGGCTGTGCAATCATCTTAAGTATTATTGACTAACGCCAGGAACGTAAGGTAAAATGTCATTATATTTATCTGTTGAATTAGTATCAGAGGTATGTGTATAGTTGAAAATGTGCTTGTCGCAATGTGGTTGATAGAATTCCAGGACTATATACATTTTGGTGCTAATTTCATTTTAAAAAGGAAATTAAAAATTCCAGGAGAAACGCTTATAAAGTTAAGAGCAAGATATCCATAGACCAGATATTCTGGATAAATGGGGTAGGGATTCAATGATATAATAAAAAAAAAAACTCTAGCATATATAAGCCATCATTGATTTTTTTACTTATCGTAGCACATGTGGTATAGGCTATGGTAATAATGGTGAGTAGTTAGCGGCTGCCTTTCACCCCATGTCTGCACATGTGGAAAGTAGATAGACTTTTACCGTTACAAGATGTCATAACCTTGTTTGGTTACTTGTACTCACTGACTGGTTTGGACTTGGGCAAGAATCGGTGGTCATAGAAGCAGAAAAAAACTGCTCGATGCGGGATTCGATCCCGGTCATGGATATCGAAAATCGACGGTGTGTCCCTCTCCCCCAGCAACCCCCTCACTGTGAATATCATGACCCGGGTTATTCTTTTAGATTACACTTAATAAAGTTAGGTGTTTCGAACTAGAATATATTTTATGAGATGAATTGATCAGAAACATTGACATTTTGTAAATAGATTTCGGGGAAACAATGGTCTAAGCCAAATAAACAACAAAGCTGTGTACAAATGAGAAATCCACCAATAAGAAAACCAATTGGGAGCCGCAGAAATAACCTGAGCCGTGGATCTCCCGGATTGGCCACGATGGCGAGAAAAAGCCTTTAGCTCGGATTACAGGATGATCAGATTATTTTGATGAGAGACACAGAGTATTATTGTGTATCTACGATTAAATTTTTATATTTAAATAATTCCATTATATACAAATTTATTTTATCTATATCATAATATATTTTAAAATGACCCAAAATTTTTAGAAATAAATTTGAAAGATCAATAAACCCCAAAGAGGATAGGAATAGACAAATTAATATATTGCATATCTTTAAATAAATAAATATAATTGTTTTTATATTTTTATTTTTAGGTGAATTCGTATTTTAAAAAGATTATTAAATTCTGAAGAATATTATAAATGTATAATAATTATCTTGTATTTATTTGCTGATATACCCAAAAAATAACATTTTTAATAGGTCTAATATAGTACTATATTTTTATAAGAGCACTAAAAACACCACAATAGAGAAAAAAATCACTTCTAATAACTATTTAAATGATAACATGTTCAATGGATGTATATTGAAGAGTAGCTATAGTAATAACATTAGTGAAATGTGTGAATAAACTTAAATACTTTTAATTTATATAAATACACTTAGTCGATCTGTAAATATACTTCTTACATTCTCTTATTAAAAAGAAAGGTATGAAACATATACATGATAATGTAAAAAAATGAATAAAAATAATAATTACATATTAACTCTTTAGATACTAATTTTTAAAAATATTGTAACAAAGTATTTATTATTTTATTAGCAGAGTATTATTTTATGTTTATATTTTGCTACTCTGTACACTTCCCTCTTTTGCTTATCTTTTGTTTATCATTCATAAAATTTTTGTCTCATCCCGAAGTTGTCTTCCCTATTTTCCACGTGGCAATATATTTAACTATAAGGACTATAATACAGTTGTTATTTGGTTTTCTCTCTTGAATAAAATAAATGTTAAAATCTTGCTAAATTTCGCAAAAATAAAAGGTATTAATCAATTATACTATTAGATCGTTATTATATCAATACCATTAAATCTGATTAATACTATATTAATACCATTGAATTTGAAAGACAAAAAGTTGGTATCTCAATGCAATACACAAGTTTGTGTTCATATACAAATGAAATATCTCAACCAAGTTATAATATGAAGTATAATGAGAGACCGATCCATTAATTATAAGAGAGAAGAAAGAATGTATTAATTAGGAAGAATTAAAATGTTGTCTCAATTTTGTTTTAATCATCGAATGGTAGAATTACATTCCAATTAAAAATATCAAGAAAAAATAATTAAAGAACCAATAGGTATATTTTCTCTAATCTAATTTAAATGAAATCACTAGAATAAATATAGTTTAATTCTATTCTAATTAAATAGAATAATCCCCATTGTTTGTAAAAGGTCTCTTTAATAATAGGCTCTGATGGAATTTTTGTCAAACACAATATTGTATGTATTTGGGAATGTTTACTTTGTATGTATACGGGATTTTAAGAAAATAAAAGGGATTTTCTTTTTAATAGAGCAACAAAATAACTCAATATTCTGAAGGGTTTGCATTGGACCATTGTCAACTTTTGTCTTTGATGTAAAAATAAAATTGAAGGATCATATATTTGAATGCATGTAGGAAAGAGAGTATCCAAGATTGGCCATCTCTCTGTATTCCTCGCTATCGAGTTTGATATAAAATATAATTATTGTCCCCAACCCTTAAATGTTAATAACTTCCATTAAAATATTCTAGGAAAAGGAGGGATTCGAAGGTTAAAAATCCTTTGAAACCTTTCTCTTCTCCTCTTACTATACTTGTGACTCCTGGTTCAGAAGAACTCTATATGGAATTGGCGGCCTTAAAATTTCTTTGTATATATATATTCCTTTTTTAATTTTAAGGAAGGGTGACGTAGAGCTAGCGCCCTTAAACAATTTGGATAAAAACAATCGACCGTTGGGCGAAGCGTATCTTCTAATGTTGGAAAATTTGCAAACTTTCGAGCACCTTCAACAGGCTATAGATAAATAAAATACTATTGTAACATAATAAAATATAAGGCTATTGTAGTAACATTATTTATCCCGTAGAAGAATTTCTGTTCGAAGCCTTGCAATATTTCCAACAATGAAAGATATGCATCGTCCAACGGTCTTTAGTATGAGAACTACTTGATCATTCTTCGCCTAAAACAAAATTGGATAAGACACGTTTTTGGGTTTATTTCAGCCCTACCTTTATATAGAGAGAGTACGTGAGGTAAAACAGAGACCTTAGAGGGAATAATACGGTAAGACGACTATTGAGGAAGTTGACAGTTCTTGCCGGAATTTTGGGAGGTTGATCTCTGAGAAGTAAATCAAGAAACTAATTACTGAATTTTTAAACAAAAATTCTTATTCCTGCAGTGATATGAGCTATTGGAATTTTAATAAGATCACTCAATTTTTTTTAACTTTTTAAAATTTTATTTTACAAGAAGATAAGTATTGCATGCCAGTTCTCAATAAGTCTAAATTGAAGCCAAACCTTAGCGACATTGTATTTTTCAAAGGGAGATTCTCATTGCATTACGTCTCTTTCCAATCTGCCAAATGTATTTTCTAATAAAACGGGAGCGTTATATCGAAGCTTTCCCCGTATATTATATATTCCAACTATAAATTATATTCTGAAAACAATTAATTATACTGATAATAAAAAGTTATGAAAAAAATGTTTCACTGAAAATTTAAAAATATTTAAACATTTTATAAGAAAGATAAATAAAAATGGGTTCGTGTGTATGTGTATTATACCAATCTTCATTTAATAATTTGCATATACCCATCGTGTAAACATTTAAAACACACATTTTTATTAGTTTACATTATTAGTTTTATTAGTTTTACACATATTTTTTACATTATATTTTGTGTTTACATATTACTAACTCAATATGCGAATATTAAATAGAATGGGTTTTATTCCTGTACGGAGAACTCCTCCGAGGTTTCTTAAATGATTTTAGCTAATGAGATATCTATACTTTTGAAAGGTGGCATAATGAATTTCGAAATTCTATTAAGTTTCTAAATTTACGGAAATGAAAAGTGGTTTAAAGTAGATCTAGATTTGGTGAAAAAATACTTCAATTTACACTCAACGCGAGCATTTAAATCCAGTAAAATTTAGAAAAGTCTCGGCTAATGAGAAATGTGTGCGCTAAAGATTGTAATAAAATATTGAAATCAAAGTTACCTTCGTTTTAAAGATTTATTTCGGTTAAGACATTTCCTCGCATTTATCTATCATATCTACAACGGTCTAATGTTCAAGTATGAAATAAATGACATCGAACTCTAGTTTAATAAATAATACATAGTGTGATCAATAATTTCCAGGAATGCTAAATATTTAAAGAAATACAAAAGTATAATAAAGTTTTATTTAATATTTCTCAAAATAATCACCGTCACTATCTATACACTTGTTCCATATTTTTTTCCAGATATCAAAACACCTCTGAAAATCCTCATCTTTCAGGCTTTTCAAAATATTCTTCGTATTCTCCTTTATTTAAGATATTGAGTCGAATCGAGGTCCTTTTAAGAATTTTTTAATTGTAGGGTAAGGGAAAAAGTCGTTGGGAGCAAGGTCAGAAGAATAGGGTGGCTGGGGTAGTAAAGCAATTCCGTGTTTAGCCGAATAGAGTTGTACAGTGACGGCCGTATGTGGCCGTGCGTTGTCATGATGCAAGAGCCAATTTTTCTGATGCCATTTTTCGGGTCGTTTCTGACGCACAGCCTCCTTTAAACATCGCAATACATCAAGATAGTAATGTTGATTAATTGTCTGACCCTCGGGCACGAATCATAGTGTACCAATCCCTTTACATCAAAGAAAGCGAAAAGAAAACACTTAAACTTCGATTTGGTCATCCTTGATTTCCTGAATCTTGGTTCTCCAGCCTCTAGCCACTGGCTTGATTGCCTTTTAGTCTCGGGATCATATCCGTACACTCATGTTTCATCTCCCGTGATAACATTTTTGAGCCAATGGGGATCATAATTTAACATTTCGACCATGTTTCTGCACGTTTCTTTGCGATGCTCTTTCTGCTCATTCGTTAAGAGATGTGGAACAAATTTAGCCGGGGATCGTTTAAGATGCAGATCATTCTTTATGATGGTTTGGTATATTCCAAAAGAGATATACAAGTCTTCTGATAGCCCTCTGATAATTATTCTTGGGTTTTCTTTGACCGATGACTTGATTTTGAGTGCATTTTCGGGGTTTCTTATCGATAAAGGTCTGCCAATGTGTAGATCATCCATGACGCTTGTTCGACCAGCTTTAAATCGTGCAAACCATTCAAATGTCCTCGATTGTGATAGGGCATCTTCTTTAAAAGCCTGCTTCAACATTTGAAATGATTCGGAAGCTGTTTTCCTTAATTTAAAGCAAAACTCTATGCAAACTCGCTGTTTTTCAATCCAGTCCATACTGAAGTTAGAAAATGTTCCGATATACTCGAGCTTATAAATTCGAAAAAACGTGAGCGCGTGCGTCTGTGTGATCAATTTTTTTCTACGCGTTGATAAATGTTTTATCTTTAGGGTCCTTATAAAATTATTTTATCATTTTGAATATTTTACGTGATCCAGTCTCATTCCTGGAAATTATTGATCACACGTTGTATAATATATAGGACAATATATTATAGGCATGTGTGTGGAGCTATATCAAAATAATTTATAAAATGTAAATAAGCAGACTCTTTCAAAAAAAGGTGGTTGAATTGTTTAGCTATTTGTAATGTAATCGTTCTATATAAATTGTTAATAATCAAATATATTCACAAATCCCGACAAATATTTCTGCTACATATTGAATTTAATTTCGTAGTTTAACATATTTATAAAAATATATAATAATGATAGGAATGTAATGTGGATATATTGGGGTGATACATTAATATATGTCACACATACCTTCCTCAATTGATTCTTCAGAGCGGAAGAATGGCAGTCGCCTGGAGCTAAAACGATTTTATTGAATTCAGAATAAAGTATAATAGAAAGAATTGGCTGGAAACGTGTGGACGATGCTGATTGGCTGGCTGATGTTAACAGTGTAATCAATAGAGAAGAAATGTCAATCGAAATAAATGTCAAGACAGAAATTACTCTTTGTTTTAACTGTGGATTTTAATATAAAATACCATGAAGATTTATTATCGTACATACTACATCTAAAACTTATAGAATTTGTAAGATCATTGTTTGCAAACTGTACGGGGAGCCAGCAGAAAAATAACATATGCTATTGCGTAAATATGGGAAAATATTACCTCCACATTTTACAACCTTTGCTATGTAAAATCTAGAATGATTTTGTTCATCTCGGAGGATGTTCTCACGGAAGACTTATGTTTAAGACTCATATATATTATCAAAAATAGACACTTCGGCCAGTTAGAGTTTTTATTTTCTCAACGTTTCGACTAAAATATTTTGTCTTCGTCAGGAGAAGTAAATAAAAATATAATTTAATTATTATATATTTATTTATTTATTTCAAAGATCATAGTCTTTGACGAGTTTAATATTTGCTTTTGACTTGTGCTTTAGATGTACTAAATTCGAAAAATCACGTGAGAACGCCCTTGCAACCTCAGAACAATTTTTAACGTCTTGCCAAATGCTTTATTTTTTATTTACTTCTCCTGACGAAGACAAAAGATTTTTGTCGAAACGTTGAGATAATAAAAAACTCTAACTGGCCGAAGTGTCTATTTTTCATAGAAATATGAATGCCGGCCAGGCAGCCTCTATCTTTACGATCATGTCATCAAGTCCGCGAGGCAAAATATATTTATCGTATTATAACTCATTGGAAATACAGTGCATTACTTTTATAAGACCAATATTTTAAAGTTCTAGATTCAAAATCTAGTATACCTTAAATTCATCATATTTAACATTAAATTGTTTTCACTTTTCAAATTGTATACTTTATAAACAACAACAAAAAAGATAGATAGAAATTTTGTCGATAAGGTAATGATTGGTTCATTAAAGGAAAAGAGAAAAAGCTGCTCTTTCTATCAAAACAGATGTGAAAAGCGCCATCTATTGAAGGAGCCGCGTGACTGATCAAAGATATAAGAACGCTATAAATAAGTCCAACGGGATATATTTTAGGGGTTTAATCATATTTTATGGATGGTAATGCTCATCCACATATGATTTCCTAAGAGTTCAAGGGTATTCAGAGGATGGTTTGGCCAGTCCGGTCTCCGAACCTGAATTCGATAGAGCATATCCGGGATGTTTTGGGAAGATGCACAAGTGTTCGTCAGTCTCCTCCCACAATCTTCCTCGAACTGAAATCTGCACTTTTGGACGAGAGAAGTTCATCAAGTCCTCCTCCAGAGCTGGTTAATCAGTATAAACACGTCGTGAAAGTTGTATAACAGTTATACGTGACGCCATTCTCCCTGTTCGCTCTTATTTCTCGGAGCTATTGCTGCCTCATTTTTGTGTATATTTGAAATAATTTAAGCATCTCATACTTTTTTTATATATGAAGCAAGATTGTGATCTGGTATACCGTCGACAACGCTATTAGGGTTCACCACAGAAAAACCTGGCCTTTCCAATTTATTTTCTTACTGCAGTAAGAACTGTAGACAGCAGTTCAAGAATAAGAAACGTCCAAACGTTTTCCTTTTAATAAAAATACTGTTTATATATAGATATATATACATTTTAATATTAAATTTTAAACTAGAATTTAAAAATATATATACAGGGTGATCCAAAAGTCCCGCACAACTTTAAAAATTAATAACTCCGCGAATATTTGCGCTAGAGCAATGCGGTAAACACCATTGTGTTCAGGATGCAATGGGATTTTTTTATGGCAAATAATGAAAAATTCGAAATTGATTTTAGTTACAACTTTATTCCCTAGATGGCGTTCTACCAGAATCAGAGATTCAGCGGCCAAGTTGTTTGATAAATTGAAAAATATAACTGAACGACACGTATTTTTCCTTTTTGAATACCAGGAAAGAACCCTAATAATATCAAATGATAAATTAATAAAACACCATTTCGCCAAAAGTTAGAAGAAATGGTTAACGATTTTTAAATACAATCTGAGATATGTAAAATAGGTATATGCAAATTTAAACATGTAGCAAAAAAAAAAAAAGATATTTTAGATGCGGTTTGCTGGAATCCTCTCAGCTTTTTTAATTTCGAAAATAATAATTTTCTATTTTTTTAAATTCAACTTTCTCTCAGTATCGATTATATTTATTTTAATTCATTTGAAAAATATTTATCTATCTCTGATGATTTATTTTACTCTGGAATGCCGCTGTTGTTTTTGTCGTGTCCAATAAAGAGCCTCAGCTTGTCCATGCATCTCTCTATCACTGCAGCAGCAGCATTGTCCACTATCTTGAGTGTGTAAAGCAGCTGCTCTGGGTCTATGTCAATTTTGTGCAAGGCTGCGGGCATGATAATATGTGGATAGGTGTTAGTTCCACACCAGGACAGTTGTTGCATGTTCTATAGGTTCTTGTGCCATCTGGATGTATTGTCATCCTTTATAATGTTTTGTTCTAAATCTTGTTATAGTTTTGTCATTTTTCTCTCGGAGTTTATTTCACATTTTGATCTTTTCTTATTTTTTGTTTAATTATCTTGTATTTTGCAAAAGCATTAGCGTCAAATAATGACATTTGTTCTTTCCTTCGGCTCAACTTTCTGGCTTCTTTTGCAAATTCAATTGTCATTTCATTACCCCCGATCCAAACACTGGCAGGAATCCATTGTAGAATGCAGTTATTCTCCAATGATATCAGTTGAGTAAGTAACGAGTGTATTTTCTGTGTGATTATAGTATTGCCCTTCTGAATTGCTTCTAGATCGGATATGAAGTCGTTGTACGGTATATTATAATTCCTTCTGCTTGATGCAGGGATGGTTGGTTCAGGCATACATCAAGAGCTTTCCAGATAGCTGTCAGTTCACAAGTGAAGTTTGACGAAATCTTTCTTGCTCCTTCTTTGATTTTGATGTATGTTCCATCTTGCAGTATTATGTTAATTCCAGCCCCTCCATTACTTATGGTAAGGTCTGATGATCCATCTGTATATGCTGTTAAATAATTTATCTGATCGCATAAACCAATTGTGTCAAGTCCTTTCTTTTTAAGTATGTTTTTGTTCTCTTTTTTTTTATTGCAGGGTTCATTCAGGTTAAGATTGATGATTACATTTGATGGCAATGGGATAGGAAATATTGGTTATTTCAAATTTGAAATTCATTATGTTTATTATTATGCTCTTTCTAATATTGTTGTTGTACTGAAGTGTTGAAGATCTTTTGAGCCTTTCTTTTTGTGTCCAGTTTAAATAGGTTCTATGGGATATGTGTTCAGTTTCTTTAGTTTTTAAGCTATTGGTGAATTTTATTGTTTTTAATTGTCTTCTGCTTTCAAGTAGGTCTAGACCACATTCTCTCTGAATTTTCTAATTGTTGGTATTTGAAATAGAACCAGTGATTAATTTGGCCGCTTTTGCTTGAACACTGTCTAGTCTTCTTTTTAGTGATGAACTTGAGGGAGCCCAAACAGGTGTTGCATATTCCATTATTGGCCTTATTAAGGTGATATATGTTGTTCTGAGAATTTTGGGTTTTGCTCCCTAATTTGTTCCACATAGACTTCTCAGAATGTTTAGGTTTCTGGTAGCTCTATTTGAGGTGCTAATTATGTGTTCTGTAAATCGCAATTCCTCATCAAGTATCACACTTAGGTAATTTGCAGATCAAGTTTTATCAATTATATGATTGTTTATGCTTATTTTGGAGTTGAATTCATGCCTTTTTTCCTGTCAGTAAAGAAGACCTATAGGTTTGTGTTTATTGGGTTTATTGTCATTTTGAGTTTCATTGCCCACTTCTCCAGTCCTCTCATTGATGTGTTCAGTATTTTTCTGATATTTCTGTACTGCTACTTGTGTGCCATATGGCTATATAATCTGCATAACAGGCAACTTTTGTGTCTTCAGTGAGGATGGATGCTGTTAAGGTTGTGTCGTAATTAGATGTACAACAACTCAAACTTGACCATGACTCTTTTTTTATCTCTTATTCTTTTCGTTTGACCAACAACAAATGTCCAATTTATATACACATATATTTTTTACATAATGAGGCTTTAAATAATACAAATAATATTCTTCTATTTACATAAACAACAGTTAATACATAACGAGATGAGTAGAGGACTGAGCACAGATCCCTGAGGTACACCAGCCCATGTTCTTCGGTCCTTGGAAAATGTTCCATTGACCCGAAACTTTATCCTTCTTCCCCTTAAGAAGTCTGTAATCCAGATTATGAGTTTTCCTCTTACTCCGATGTTGTGCAGCCTTTCAAATAATTTCTACACTCGATAAAAAGATGAGGTCTTATCCAGGAATACGGCCGTTGTTTTCTTTGGCGGTTTTTCCTAGAAATCTATTATTGATTGACAGAAGTAGAACAGTTTATCAGTTGTACAGTGTCTGGATCTTTAGGCAGTTTGGTAGAAGTTTATTTTATTATTGTTAGTGAGCCAGACTATGAACCTAGAGTGGATAATTCATTCTGTTATTTTACAAAGTATGCTGGTGAGATCAATTGGCCGATAGTTCATGTATTCCTTGGCATCTTTGTTTGGTTTCAGTATTGGCACTATAATTGATATTTTCCAATTCTTTGGTAGTTTACCAGTTTGCCATGAAATGTTCAGCATTTGTAGGAGTTGATTTTTAGCTTTGTCTCCAAAGTGTTTAATCATTTAACCAAAAATTAGATTATCTCCTGGTGACCTCTTGGATTTAACTTTTCTATTGATGAGTTTAGCTCATTCAGTGTGAAGTCTCTCGAGTAAATATCTTGTTGATGGTAATTTCTTGCTTGTTTAACTAACCTGTTTATATTATTTTTTAGAGTCCTGCCTTCATTTGTATAGCTGAGTCTGGAAGTGCTTGAAAAATATTCAGCAATTATTTCAGCCATCTGTTTGTTCGTTCTCGCTATTCATATCGGTTAGAGTATTGGAGGATAAGTGTTGGTTTTGATTGTTTTATAACACTAATTATATTCCAGTGATGGCTTTCCTTTTTTGGATCCATTTTTTTTCGCAGAATTCTGCCCATTTTTCTCTCTCTCTCTAGTTTGAATATACAAATTTCTTGTTCTATTTTGTGACTAATTTCAATGAGTTCCTTTATGATTTCTTCTGTTTTATTTGTTTTAAAAGGTTCATTGATATTGTCTCTCTGAAATCATTGCCTCGATATTGTGGTCCTTCCAGTAAAGTATTCACAGGTCTTTACGTCTACCTCTAGGTGTCGATACTTTTGCAGCTTTGGATATGTTCGAAGAGAATTTTTCCAAATTTTTGTCAATCGTTCTGTGATTTAATTCTTCGTTGCACAGTTCTTCAAGCTTTTCTGTGAATTTTTTTCTAGTGTTCTTTTATTCTGTTGGAAATTCTCAATTTTGAATTTTAGGGTTGTTAAAATTGGTCTGTGGTCACTGATTGCACTTTTCAGAATTTTCCATTGTGTTGTGGGTGCGATGTTGTAATTTATCGCTGTGATGTCTATTGCGGATTCTGTGCCTGTGGACTTGGATAGATAGGTGTTCTTTTCGTTATTTAACGGTGTAAGGTCGAGGTCGGTTAGCATGTCCTCAATCTGCTGACCTTTGTTATCCTGGACAGGTGATCCCCAAGTTGGTCTTTCGGCGTTAAAATCACCAAGTATGATTGCGATATCCGAAGACGCTTCACTTAATGTCTCTATCAGGCCTGTATTGATGTTAGTATTATCGTGGTGATAAACATTTATGATTGGAATTGTTTTATCTGTAAGATAGATTTCTATTGACTGAGCTTCTGTCGTGATTTCTCTAGGCTTACTCTGATTATAGGCGATTTCCTTAAATTTGATTTCTAAGGTTTTAATCAAAACGGCAAGTCCTCCTCCGAATTTTCCCGGTCTGTCCTTTCGTAGTGTTGTATAATATTTGATATTGAATCTCAGATTCTGATTCAATTTTGTCTCCTGAGGACAAGAAATATGTACATTGTTGTCACAGAGAAGACAAGTCAGCTCTTTATTTTCCTCTGGGTACCATTTATATTGAGTTGTAGTAGATTGAATTGTGTCCTTGTAGTAGATTTCTCATCATGAGCTCGAGCTGCAGCTCCTGACGCGGCGGTTACCCCGGACGCGGTAGCATTACTGGAGATATCAGTTTTGCTCTTCATTTGAAAATGGGTGCCGTTGCAACGTTAGTTATCTTGGAAACGAACCAGAATTTGGTCAAATATTCCAAGGGTCCAGGGGGGACCGCAAGGAGGTGTGGTCGGACTTTTCCCTTCCCCCTGGAATGCCGTCACTACAGGATAAAGCACTCTTGGTGAATTTTTTAAATTGTGATTCAGAATCTGCCACTGAAGCTTTACGAGCGTTTCGTTCCTTTAAAGATATTCGAAGCGGTAAAGGACCCATGAGTTGCTATTCTCTAAAGCGATTGATAAAAAGTTTTAGGAAACTGGATCTCTGGAAGCAAAACCTCGGAGTGGAAGACCATCGACATGCAAGTCAGTGGCTGTTACGGTTTTTCAGAATGCTGAAGCTATTGAAACGTTATCCACGTATGGAGAAGTAAGTGCTAGACAAGTTTCTCGACAAACAGGGATTTCGTATGGAACAGTTTGGAGAGAACACACATTTAGGATTTTTCTATAAAAATACCCTAACAAAATTCAAAGTTTTCACGAGTTGAAAGTGTGCGATTTTGAGAAGCGTCAAGAATTCGCTGCATGGGTTTTCCGGCAATTTGATATTGATGAAAACTGGCTGTCAAATGTTCTAAGAACAGATGATACTCACTTTTATCTAAAGGAGGAATTTAACATTCAAATCTGCCACATTTTGGCAACAGAAAACCCTAGGATTTTACAGAAATACCACTTCATCAGCACAGAGTTACAGTTTTGTGTGGGTTCACTTCTTCTTTTATTATTGGGCCATTTTTCTTTGAAAAAAATCAATGGAAGAATTTTAAAAACCGTTTTTCTAACTTGGTGAACGTTATGTTCAACTTTGAGAGAAAAGGGTATTCCCATATTGCAGGACAGACAAGCACTAAGCGAAATAACATTCATGCAAGTTGGAGGACCTCCTCATATCTCCCGCGGTGCCAAACAATTGCTGAAGGATACGTTCGGTGAAATTCGTTGATAAGTCGCCACTTTATATACCAGTGGCCTCCAATATCACCAGACTTGACGCCTTACAATTTCGGTTATGGGGGTACATTAAGTCGCGTTTTTATCGATGCCGGCCTACCACATTGGCCATGTTAAAGGCTTCTATCAGATGGCACGTTTTTTAAATTTCAACTATTTAATTGTGACCATTCTGTCATCTATCGTCTGCAGGCGGTGTTTGAGAATGAAGGGCGCCACATTGAGCAAGGATTGTGACCTAATACAACAGAGAAGGCAGTTACCTCATGTGTTATATTTTGCAGCTCTTTGTTTTGGGTTATGGAATAATAAATTCTGTCCTCACATCTTGACTCATTTTTTTCTGTGAGCAGTAATTTTTTGTTTGTCATTTGTCCACATCTTGTATTATGTCGTGCAGGCCAAAGTGTTATAACTTATCGAATAACACTGGTATACACAATTTTATCCCTTATGTTTAGTTTATCGCTTTTCGCTCATTAGAAGAAATAGCATAAGGAATATTCTCTGTATCCCCCCCCCTCCCCCCCAACTTTAGAAATTTTGCTCAAAAGATAATACAAAATGATTTTACTACTACGTTTTTCAACGCAAAAGGTCGATTTAAAAATGATTTTTTTTAGGGGATACATTTTCAAAATTATGTACAGTATAATAAACAATGATAACATTTGACAAACCCATAGGATATTTGGAATAAAGTACGACAAATATATTTTGTCACTCCCCTCTATATTTCATTTTTGGATCATGACAAATATCCAGTTAAATAGTCAAGTGTCGCCAATTAGTCAAGAAACTACACATTCCTTATAGCACGAAATCCTATTAGTAGTGCCATCATAATTTTTGGTACTATATTAACATTTCAAAAATCGTGTATTGATATCAGTAGTTATTTTCAAACATTCAATCTACAGGGTGATCCAAAAGTCCCGCACTATTTTAAAAATTAATAACTCCGCGAATATTTGCGCTAGAGCAATGCGGTAAACACCATTGTGTTCAGGATGCAATGGGATTTTTTATGGCAAATAATGAAAAATTCGAAATTGATTTTAGTTACAATTTTATTCGCCAGATGGCGCTCTACCAGAATCAGAGATTCAGCGGCCAAATTGTTTGATAAATTGAAAAATATAACTGATCGGCATGTATTTTTCCTTTTTGAATACCAGGAAAGAACCCTAATAATATCAAATAACAAATTAATAAAACACCACTTCGCCAAAAGTATGAATAATTGGTTAACGATTTTCAAATACAATCAGAGATATGTAAAATAGGTAAATGCAAATTAAAGCATGTAGCAAAAAGAAAATTGATATTTTAGATACGGTTTGTTTCCGAAGATAATAAATTTCTAATATTTTTAATTCAACTCTCACTCAGTATCGATTATATTTATTTTAATTCATTCGAAAAATATGTATCTATCTCTGATAATTTATTTTACTCTGGAATGCCGTTGTTGTTGTCGTGTCCAATAAAGAGCCTCAGATGTATCCATGTATCTCCATCACAGCAGCAGCAATGTCCACTATCTTGGGTGTGTAAAGCTGCTGCTCAGGGTCTATGTCTAATTTTTGCAAGGCTGCGGCCATTGCTGGCTATAAGAATATGTGGGTAGGTGTAAATTCCACACCAGGACAATTGTTGCATGCCCTATAGGTTCTTGTGCCATCTGGATGTATTGTCATTCCTTTATAGTGTTTTTTTCTAAGTCTTGTTATATAGTTTTTGTCATTTTTCTCTCAGAGTTTATTTCGCATTTTGATCTTTTCTTATTTTTTCGTTTAATTATCTTGTATTTTGACAAAGAATCAGGGTCAAATAATGACATTTGTTCTTTCCTTTGGCTCAACTTTCTGGCTTCCTTTGCCAATTCGAATGCCATTTCATTACCCCTGATCCCAGCATGGGCAGGGATTCATTGTAGAATGCAGTTATTCTCCAATGGTTCCAGTTGGGTAAGTAACGAGTGTATTTTCTGTGTGATTTTAGTATTGCCCTTCTGAATTTCTTCTAGAGCGGATATGGAGTCGCTGTATATTAAAATTCCTTCTGCTTGATGCAGTGATGGTTGGTTAAGGCATACATCAAGGGCTTTCCAGATAGCTGTCAGTTCACAAGTTTGACGAAATCTGTCCTGCTCCTTCTTTGATTTTGATGTTTGTTCCATCTTGCAGTATTATGTTAATTCCGGCCCCTCCATTACACAGAGTAAGGTCTGAAGATCCATCTGTATATGCTGTTGAAGGGCGTGGCCTAGCAATTTTAATCAAGAATTTGTACTATGAGGACATAGCCGTTAATATTACAAACACATTAGACCTCGAAGCCCAAGGTATCAAAGTCTACCTCAATCAAAACAAAGCCATCCACATATACAATATGTATCACCCTCCAAACAATACATTTATTGACGATGGAACAATGGCTCAATTTCTTACAGACAACACTATTATTGTAGGCGACCTTAATGCCAAACATCAACTATGGGGATGTTCTACGCCAAACCCAAGAGGCAAAATACTATCAAACATATTTGACGACATTGCCTTCATGTGCTTAGATGATGGGAATCTTACCCATCATTCCTACAAGCTATAATACTGCACAAGCCCTTGATATAAGTGTTTACTATCCTGACATTTTCCACAAATGCAAATAGAAAATATTAAAAAGTTTTGGAAGTGATCATTTGCCTAATTTGATAGAAATTAGCACCAAGACCAAAACTAGCTCAATTAAGAAAAATTCTGGAACTTCAAAAAGGCTAATATGATATCTTTCGAAAACACCATTATTAAAGCAGCCAAAGTTTCAATACCAAGAGGTAATATTAATAAATGGATTCCAAATTATACACACCAGGCAAAAAATATTCAAAGACTTATAACTAAAAGAAATGAACTACAAAAAAAGTGCACCCAAAACCAAAAATATTGTAGAACTGAACTGAACATTGTGATTGCAAAAATAAAAAAAGATTATGCGTAAATGTGAAAAGGGAAAAATGGAAACAAACTTGTGAAAACCTGAACCCAAGAAACCCAAATACAAAACTTTGGAATTGGGCAAAAAAATTGACAGAGTCCAGCCACAAACTGAAAACACAAATATGACTAAGAATACAGATGGTACACCAGCAACTAATGACAAAATTGCTGCCAATCTTTTAGGTAATTCATATCAAATAAGTAGTAAAATCAAGGTTGAAAAAAGGCCCGAAAGATTATTCATGACTGTAAAAAATGTCACCAGCACTCATAATATTTTCCATGAAAAAAAATCAATATGAAAGAGCTAGCTTATGCATTAGAAAACACTGACCTAAACAAGACTCCTGGGCCAGATGGAATCCATGGCCGAATGATATCAAACTTGGGCAAAATTGGCAAAGAAAGACTTCTTAAAATTTTCAATAACTCCTGGAAAACTGGAAAATTGCCTCAAGACTGTAAAAATGCAACAATAATTCCCATTAAAAAAACTTGACAAATCTGCTGATGACCCAAAAAACTACCGACCTATCTCCCTAACAAATATTTGCTGCAAATTGATGGAAAAAATTATACTCAGACGACTCACCTACCACCCCGACACAAGAAATCTCTTACCAGAAGAACAATATGGATTTAGGAAAGGACATGGGACAATAGACCAACTCTTATTTTTCACACAAAAGGTAAAAGATGCACAAAACGAAAAACCAACTAACCACACCATAGCTGCTTTTTAGACCTTACACAAGATTTTGATAAGGTATGGAAAAACAAGTTAATTACAAAATTATACAAACATTTCAAAATTGATGGAAAAGCTATCACTTGGATAAATGATTCTCTTAAAAATATATAAATCAGGATCAAATATAATGGCACTCTATCTAAAACATTCAAATTGTACCAAGGATTACCACAAGGATCAGTCCTTAGCCCAACTCTCTTCACCCTATTTATTGCAGGCATAGAAAAATAAATTTCACATAAAACAAATATTGGACTTTTCGCTGATGACATTATTCTATGGAGCAACAGCACTAACTGGAAAAAAGCTGAAAGAGATTTAACAAGACTCTTCTCCACCTAGAAAAATTTGCTAATAAACATAAATTATAATTTAACCCCCAAAAATCTGAAACCTGTCTTTTTACTACCGATAAGAAACTATACAAAATAAGACCAAATATTACTCTGAAATAACAACAATTGCAATATAATAAACATCCTAAATATATCGGCTACACCCTGGATCCAGAAATCAACTCCAGTAAGCATATTGAAGGAGTTGTTAGAAAAGGAAGAGACCGACTAAAAATCTTGAAATATATTTCAGGAAGAGTGGGGAGCCGAAGCAACAACAATAAAATTAACTTACACATCTCTAATGAGACCTATCCTGGAATATGGATATCAAATCTATGGTACAGCATCTGAAACAAATCTAAAATCACTGGAAAGGATACAACTAAGTGCAGCTAGAATTATTACAGGTCTTCGAAATACCTGCCCTAATGATATTGTACTTTACGAGGCAGACATTATGCCCTTAAAGAATAGAATAAGCTACAATCTGCCAAAATATATAAACAAAATCAAGAGTTATGAAAACAAACACAGAACTTTCAATTACATACTTAATTGGGAATCCAATCTAAGACTCAAAAAAGAAGGCCCTCTCCACCTGGCCAAAAGAAATGGATTTTTAAAATATAAAGTGGAAAAATATTATTTAGCTGAAAAAAATATCTCCATGCGAACCACTAACAAAATGTTATTTTTAATGCCACTTTAAATGAAGCCACCAACAGACAATACCAAAATCCAGAATATTTAAAACAATTATCATTAGAAATAATTAATAAAATTCCTAAAAATGCAATAACTATCTATACCGATGGTAGCAGAGATGAGTTGGGACACACTGGCAGTGGCTCTCTCATTAAAACCACAAATGCATTGAGAAAATAAACAGAAGAAACCCAGAATTTTGCTCAGTCTTCAGATCAGAACTTATAGCCATCTATGAAGTCTTAAAATCCATCAGAAACATTAAACATCACGATATATGGATTCTTACTGATAGTAGAAGTGCCATACAACACTTGAGTCACACAGGGGAACTTAGAGACAAAGTAAGCAGGAACATAATTGGTTATCTCCAAAAACTCTCAATACCTCAAAAATTCACCTTCAATGGATACTCTTACATGTTAGCATTGAAGGCAATGAAGCTGCTGATGCGCTAGCGAAAAAAGGCACAAAAGAACCCTTGCTACAGAAAAATAAACTTACTTTTAAAGAAATAGAAACAGTAGCCAAAATAAACAAGAACTGGAGGATCCCACCTAAGCACAGTTGGTATACCCTAGAAGCAGATGGCCACCCAGACCTTTCGGTCCACAAGCCGGCATGCGAAGCATGCCTTCGCTGCTATTCTGTTCAACTCATAAGCCAAGTAACGGTATCCAAGCTAGTGATTGGACATTGTACCTTGAAACACCACCTCCCAGACAACGTGTCTGGAAGGATTTCTATACCGGTGGCCTTTAATCACAGCAAAATAGGAAACTATCTATTGTGTCCAGCAGGGACCGCGGGGAGGCAGACCCCGGTCGACTCTGTTCACTCACAGCTGAGGAAAAGCTCAGCTGCCACGTCGTGGGCTTTCTCAAGAAGCTTTCTGTGATTTCTCAGCAGCTCACTCTCGATCGCGCCCCTCGCCCTCCTTCTCTCTTCCTGCACACCCACTACCCTTGGACAATCCAAGACGTAGTGGCGTGCATTCACATCCCTTTCTCCACAGACGCAATCAGGATTGCTCTTAATTTCAAATCTGTGGAGACTTGGGGAAGAGCCCATGTCCCGAACTACCCTAATGAGTTTGTGGGACATTACCTTACAGAGGTACTTGGGTGTTGTTACCCCATTGAATAGCTCTCTCCCCTTCACAATGTTCCTCCATCTGTCCAAACATAAGTCCTGGACGTACCCCCTGATCCTCCTATAAACTTATTTCTTGGTCACTGTGGTCCTCAGTGATCTACCTTTTAAGCATCCTGCCTTATAGATCCTGTCTGAGAACTCATTACCTTCGATGAGGCTGTGTCTCCTAAACCAAGGGAGCTCCGGAGCCCGCATCATCTCCAGCTCCTGGATTATTTGATGCGCGAGTTGCCCTTTCTCCAGATTGATGGCGACGAGGGCCGACATACAATCTGAATAGAGGCGGTCCGGGCTGAAGTTCTTCTCGGCACACACTCTGAGGGCTACCCTGATCGCAACCAGCTCGGCTGAAAAGACCAATTCGTCCACTCTGAGTGTTAAACTCTCTTGGAAGATCAGCTCCCCATTGGAGAAGATCACAACCCCAGCTCCAGTATTGGTTCCAGACTTACTCCCATCAGTGAAAACCTCCGTGCCAATCCCTGTCGGCCCTCCAGGACTCCAATTCCACTTTGGCAACCACTGCGGAGGCTTCCTTGGGTCCCTCTTCCATTCCAGGGCACCCTCTTCAAGTCCCAGGGCATCTTCCCTGTTCTCTTAGATCTTCTGTCTGATGGTCTCCTCCTCTAGTTTCAACCCCAGGGGAATAAGACCAGCGAGGACCAATAAGGCCTCACTGCTGGTAGTGCGATATCCCCCTGTGATTCTGAGTTCAGCTGTCCTCTGCACTCTCTCTAGAGTAGTCGCCACCTTCTGATCCCTGTTTCAGCAACACCAAGCCCTGGAAGCATATAGCAGGATTGGCTCGACACAGGAGAGGCAGATGTTCCTAAAAATAGTACCCTCCTTCTCCCCCCCCCTGTTGAGAGCCAACCAGGACAGGCCTGCACAACGCCTCCCTGCCTCTCGCCACCATCTCCTCCGCCTGGTATTGCCAACCCATCTTGTCATCAATGACCACCCCCAGGATGGTCATCCTATTGACCAACGCTACCCTCCGTCCTTCCATCCGGATAGCCGGCTTGTGTTCCCATTTGATCCCTTTCCTTTTAGTTCTTATGTCCCTAGGCTTAAAGCTGAGGGCTTTAGTTTTGGAGACATTGAACTTAAGGCCAGAGTCATGGGCCCAGTTCGAGAGAATTTGGAGAGAAGTTTCAACACACTTCTCAGCCTTCGCTCTCGAAGCAGCCTCAACAATGAGGAACTGGTCGTCAGCATAGAGAACCAGCCTGGCTCCCTCAGGTAGCTCCTCCTGGAAAACGGTGTTTACCAGGATATTCCACAGAATAGGTCCGCAGCAAGAGCCCTGGGGGCAACCCCTAGCACAGTTTCTTTCCAACTTCCGCCCACCAAAACTGAGGCTAATCCGTCTATCCCTCAGGAAGTCACGAACCAAGCTGCACAAATTATCAGGACAACCCATGTTCATCAAATTTCTCATCAGCTTGTTCCAGTTCATGGAGTTGAACGCGCCATCAATGTCCAGGGCCACGAAAAGAACCCAAGCACCCTTATTTAAGCCCATCTCAACCCCCTCTAACACCTCGTTCAGAGCTGTGGTTGTGGACTTCCCTTCCCTAAAACCAGGTTGGAAAGAGGAAAGGAGCTCATTACTTTCTAGCCAGTGCTTCAGTCGCTGAGCTAGTAGGCTATCCAGGACCTTACCTAGACACGCTAGTAAAGAAAGCATACGATAATCATTAGGAGAAATACCCTTTCTACCAGACTTTTCGAGAAGCACTACTCGGGCAACCTTCCATGCCTCAGGAAAAGTACCAGTGTCCAGGCACCTATTGAATAACCTGGAAAGAAGCGATGGGTGCATCCTTACCAGGGCTTTCACGACCGTGTTATCGATCCCTTCGGGACCAGGAGATTTTCTTTTCCCGAACTTGAAAGCCCTCAGTTTCACCTCATTCTCAGAAAAGGGCGGATCTACCAAACCACAAGTGGTCAGAGAGATCTCGTCCTTTGGTTCCTCGTTTCCGAAGTGCCGATCCAAGTTGTTTTTATTTTGTCTTCTGCTTTCGAGCGAGTAGGTCTAGAACACATTCTCTCTGAATTTTCTCATTGTTGGTGGATGAAACAGCACCAGTGATTATTTTGGCCGCTTTTGCTTGAACACTGTCTAGTCTTACTTTTAGTGATGAGCTTGAGGGAGCCCAGACCGGTGTTGCATATTCCATTATCGGCCTTATTAAGGTGGTATATGTTGTTCTGAGAATTCTGGGTTTTGCTCCCCAATTTGTTCCACATAGCCTTCTCAGAATGTTTAGTTTTCTGATAGTTCTATTTGAGATGCTAATTATGTGTTCTGAAAATTCCAATTCCTCATCAATAATAATTAAAATAATTTTGTTGACATCTTGTCAATACATGCACAGTCTGAACTATTAAAAAAATATAATATGCATTATATACACTATGTACAATGAATATGGCGCCTCTTCCAGCGCTGCAGAGTTTGTGGAGAATCACCAGTGGGTCTCCAGCGACACCACGCATTTTGCGATCTACGATGAATACGTAGATCGCGTACTTTGCCGCTTAGGAGATGGTGATGGCGTGGTCCTCGAGACCAACTTGAAAGATACAGGACTGCAGTATCACACCTACGTATTATGGATTTCTAATTTTATCAATCATTTGTTTGTTTATGCTTTTTTTTTGTTATATTTATGCCTTTTTCCCTGTGAGTGGAGAAGACGCATAGGTTTGGTTTTATTGGGTTTATGGTCATTTGGAGTTCCATTGCCCACTTCTCCAGTCCTCTCATTGATGTGTTCAGTATTTTTTACGATTTTTCTATGCTGCTACTTGTTTGCCATTTGGCTATATCATCTGCATAACAGGTAACCTTTGTGTCTTCAGTGAGGTAAGGATGGATGTCGTTAATATAAAGCAGATAGAGTAGAGGACTGAGCACAGATCCCTGAGTTACACCAGCCCATGTTCTTCCTTCCTTGGAAAATTCTCCATTGACCCGAACCTTTAACCTTCTTCCCCTTAAGAAGTCTGCAATCCAGATTAAGGTTTTTCTCTTACTCCGATGTTGTGCAGCTTTTCACGTAATTTCTCCCTCCACACTCGATCAAAAGCTGAGGTCATATCAAGGAATATAGCCGTGGTCTTCTTTGGCGGTTTTTCCTGGAAAGAATCTATTATTGATTGACAGAAGTAAAACAGTTGATCAGTCGTACAGTGCTGGGATCTATAGGCAGTTTGGTAGAGGTTTATTTTATTATTGTTAGTGAGCCAGACTATGAGCCTAGAGTGGATAATTCGTTCTGGTATTTTACAAAGTTTGCTGGTGAGAGCAATTGGCCGATAGTTCTTGTATTCCTTGGCATCTTTGTTTGGCTTCAGTATTGGCACTATAATTGATATCTTCCAATTCTTTGGTAGTTTACCAGTTTGCCATGAAATGTTCAGTATTCGTAGGAGTTGATTATTAGCTTTGTCTTCAAAGTGTTTGATCATTTAACCAAAGATTAGATTATCTCTTGGTGACCTCTTGGATTTTTTTATTGATAAGTTTAGCTCATTCAGTGTGAAGTCTCTCGAGAAAATATCTTGTTGAAGGAAGTTTCTTGCTTGTTTAACTAACTGGTTTATATTATTTTTAGAGTCCTGTCTTCATTCGTATAGTTGAGTATGGAAGTGCTTGAAAGATATTCAGCAATTATGTCAGCCATCTGTTTGTTCTCGTTCGCGCTGTTCTATTCATATCGGTTAGAGTATTGGAGGATTGGTGTTGGTGTTGATTGTTCTCTAACACTCTAATCATATTCCAGTGTTGGCTGTCCTTTCTTGGATCCATTTTTTCGCAGAATTCTGCCATTTTTCTTGTTTGCATATCCAAATTTCTTGTTCTATTTTGTGACTAATTTCAATGAGTTCTTTCTGTTTTCTTCTGTTTTATTTTTTTAAGAAGTTCATTGATATTGTCTCTCTCTCTGAAATCACTGCCTCGATGTTGTGGTCCTTCCAGTAAGGTATCCACAGGTCTTTACTTCTACCTCTAGGTATCGATGCTTTTGCAGATTTTGAAATGTTCGAAGAGAATTTTTCCAAGTTTTTGTCAAGCGTTCTGTAATTCAATTTTTCGTTGCACAGTTCTTCAAGCTTTTCTGTGAATTTTTTTCAAGTCGGCTTTCCTAAAGTTCCATGTTCTTTTATTCTAATGGACATTCTCAATTTTGAAGTTTAGGGTTGTTAAAATTGGTCTGTGGTCACTGATTGCACCTCTCATGATTTTCCATTGTGTTGTGGGTGCGATGTTGTAATTTAT
Source organism: Cordylochernes scorpioides (assembly GCA_030710605.1). Lineage (NCBI taxonomy): Eukaryota > Metazoa > Arthropoda > Arachnida > Pseudoscorpiones > Chernetidae > Cordylochernes > Cordylochernes scorpioides. The sequence goes on along the minus strand of CP092867.1, from coordinate 18,624,553 downwards.
CGCTGTGATGTCTATTGCGGATTCTGTGCCTGTGGACTTAGATAGGTGTTCTCTCCGTTATTTAACGGTGTAAGGTCGAGGTCTGTTAGCATGTCCTCAACCTGCTAACTTTTGTTATCCAGGACAGGTGATCCCCAAATTGAACTTTTGGCGTTAAATTCGCCGAGTATGATTGTGATATCCGAAGACGCTTCACTCAATGTCTCTATTGTGTGTACCCATACAAAATTCAAAGGTTTCACGAGCTGAAACTTGGCGATTTTGAGATGCGTCAAGAATTCGCTGCATGGGTTTTCCGGCGAATTGATATTGATGAAAACTGGCTGTCGAATGTTCTGTGGACAGATGATGCTCACCTTTCTCTAAACGGAGAATTTAACATTCAAAACAGCCGCATTTGGGCAACAGACAACCCTAGGATTTTTACAGAAATGCCACTTTACCAGCCTAGAGTTACAGTTTTGTGTGGGTTCACTTCTTTTATTATTGGGCCATTTTTTCTTTGAAAAAATCAATGGAAGAACTTTTAAAACCGTTTTTGTAACTGATGAACGTTATGTCCAACTTTTGAGAGAAAGGGGTATTCCCATATTGCAGGGCAAAAGCACAAAGCGAAATAACATTCATGAAAGATGGAGGACCTCCTCATATCTCCCGAGGTGCCAAACAATTGCTGAAGGATACGTTCTGTGAAAATCGTGTGATAAGTCGCCACTTTATATACCAGTGGCCTCCAATATCACCAGATTTGACGCCTTACAATTTCGGTTATGGGGGTACATTCAGTCGTAGTTTTTATCGATTCAACTATTTAATTGTGACCATTCTGTCATCTATCGTCTGCAGGCGGTGTTTGAGAATGAAGGGCGCCACATTGAGCAAGGATTGTGACCTAATACAAAAGAGAAGGCAGTTACCTCATGTGTTATATTTTGCAGCTCTTTGTTTTGGGTTATGGGAATAATAAATGCTGTCCTCACACTTTGACTCTTTTTTTTTTCTGTGAACAGTAATTTTTTTTGTTTGTCATTTGCCCACATCTTATATTATGTCGTGCAGGCCAAAGTGTTATAACTTCTCGAATAACTCTGGTATACACAATTTTACCCCTTATGTTTAGTTTATCGCTTTTCGCTCATTAGAAGAAATAGCATAAGGAATATTCTCTGTATCCCCCTCAACTTTAGAAATTTTGCGCAAAAGATAATACAAAATGATTTTACTACCACGTTTTTCAACGCAAAAGGTCGATTTAAAAATGATTTTAGCACGAAATCCTATTAGTAGTGCCATCATAATTTTTGGTACTATATTAACATTTCAAAAATCGTGTATTGATATCAGTAGTTATTTTCAAACATTCAATCTATTTCACAAAACTCCATCTAAAATATAAATATTTTTTGCTACATGTTTTAATTTGCATATACCTATTTTACATATCTCTGATTGTATTTAAAAATCGTCAACCATTTCTTCTAACTTTTGGCGAAATGGTGTTTTATTAATTAATCATTTGATATTATTAGGGTTCTTTCCTGGTATTCAAAAAGGAAAAATACGTGTCGTTCAGTTATATTTTTCAATTTATCAAACAATTTGGCCGCTGAATCGCTGATTCTGGTAGAGCGCCATCTAGTGAATAAGGTTGTAACTAAAATCAATTTCGAATTTTTCATTATTTGCCATAAAAAATCCCATTGCATCCTGAACACAATGGTGTTTACCGCATTGCTCTAGCGCAAATATTCGCGGAGATATTAATTTTTAAAGTTGTGCGGGACTTTTGGATCACCCTGTATTTAAAAAAACTCCATCTAAAATATAAATATTTTTTGCTACATGTTTTAATTTGCATATACCTATTTTACATATCTCAGATTGTATTTAAAAATCGTCAACCAATTCTTCTAACTTTTGGCGGAATGGTGTTTTATTAATTTATCATTTGATATTATTAGGGTTCTTTCCTGGTATTCAAAAAAGGAAAAATACGTGTCGTTCAGTTATATTTTTCAATTTATCAAACAACTTGGCCGCTGAATCTCTAATTCTGGTAGAGCGCCATCTAGCGAATAAAGTTGTAACTAAAATCAATTTCGAATTTTTCATTATTTGCCATAAAAAATCCCATTGCATCCTGAACACAATGGTGTTTACCGCATTGCTCTAGCGCAAATATTCGCAGAGTTATTAATTTTTAAAGTTGTGCGGGACTTTTGGATCACCCTGTATATTTAAAAATTTATAAACGATGTTAATAAATATATATATATAAATATGTGAAAATGAATTTTATATTTCTCTAGATAAATTTTCTATCGATTTTATTTTTTCATAAATATATTTTCCTTTTAAAGATATTGGAAGCCGAAAATACTCAGTGAATTAATTTATTCTATTTATTTTGTCATCATCATCTTCCTCTCAGGGTATTTGAGAAGTCATTTCTTTTTGCAAACATTGGGAGTTTAGAGAGGACTTAATATTGAAATGGACCAACTCACTCACCGCTTGGGGATTTAATATCACTTTTACGTAAGATATGGGTTTACCTCGGTTTTCTTTAAATAATCTTTAATATATTTTCGAGTGGAACTATTTGGGTAATTTATTTGGTTTAATCGAAGCCGCCTCTGTACTGATGAGGGCAATAGCCCGAAACCATGGCACACAGGTTGGTTTTTGTCTGAATTTGCCAAAACTGGCTCTCATTCTGTTTCTCACCATCAGTAAAGGATCTACTAGGGTAATAAAAAATAATGCATCGTTCTTATGTATATTTAAAGAAAGAGGTGTTACCTCTAGGTACACGAATATCTTCCTATCGCAACTTTAGATTATAGCGAACCCCGCCCTATTCGATATAATCAAATATACACGAATCGATAATATAAAATTTGTAGTTGACTTTTTTTTAGCACTTTCAGGATTTGTAATCAATCTCTAGATTTAAAAAATCGAGAGATATTGGAAGAACTTAATACGTTAGGGAAAAAAAGTGCTTGGTTAGTTTGTAAGATTCCCAGTTATATTAATGTATTGTTTTTCCAGCATATGAAGAACAGCAATAAAAATAATTATTTTCATATTTATCCTCACTTTGGTGTCTCATGGTCTTGGCTGGCCTTATGTCGTACACCAGTTGAGACGTCACGAGAAAGCTGCAATGTGGAAAATAATCATAATAATAACAAACTCTCTCCGTTTTGTTATTTTGGGTGATATAATATTGAAATAATAGTTAGAAGATTTGGAAGTGAATAGGTAGGAAGAGATGGGGCGCCGTTAGAAATCTCGCCCTCAGGACGGCGGTCTCCACCTGGCTGTAGATCGATTGCTCAAAGATAGACTAGATCTTTCAGGGTGCCGTTGGTCTTTAGTTCATTTTGTATACAGGTTGATAATGGTCGTCCACACGGGGCAGTGATAGCCTCGAGAATTGGAATATCCGGAGGAAAGGTTGTGTGGCCAGCCAGATCCATTACAACATGTCTGGGATGCCTTAGGCAAACATTGGAGCTTATCATCCCCCGCCCAGAACTCCATCCTCAAACTAAAATCTGCTTTCTTAGAGGAGTAAGATTTATTGTATCAAAACTTCTTCCAAAGCCTCAGCATCGAATGCATCGTTGTGAGAGCTGTATAGATGTTAGAGGTGACCATACTTCCTATTGATCTTTATTTCTTGAAGTTATATTGTTTCCTTTTTGGGGAAGTCATTTGGAATAATTTTAATTGAATTAATTTTACATATTTTATTTATTTATTTTAAAAATACACATAGGGATAGTAGATTGATTATCCATAGAATAAACTATTAGTGTATTAAATTCCATAAGTTTACAAAATATAAAAAAAAAAAAAATCAGTATTGTATGTGTTGCTCATTTAATTTTGGTCACCAGTGTAGAAACAAATGGACTATGTTCTAGGATAGGGCGGTGAGATAGGAGTAAAATTGACACAATTTGAAAATATTAAGAGATATCAGAATAAAAATACATATTACAATGCTTCTTTTTGTTAGATCATTGAGAAGGCGAGTTTTGAAGCTAACGGTCTTTCTAGTACTGAAGAGCGGCACCCGCAAACTTCGCCATTTCTACGATAGCGTATATGCTAGGTAGAATTGCCATAATGGTTCTATTGACAATTAATATTAAAAAGTTAACAATGAGCATATATATATATATATTTCATTATTATTATAATTTTCTAAACAAGAGATGCATTTTATCAACATTTATTTTCTTTCATATTGTAGCAGAGCATTTACTATATTTTATATACATATTATTAATTTTTCATATTATTTATATATATTTGCTACTTTGGAAACTTCCCTCATTGCTTATCTTATAAATGTTGATTTTGTGCTTGCACTACATAAATTGCCGTGTCATCCTGAAGTTTGTCTTTCCTAATTTTATATGTTACAATATTCTTATATAATTCCTATTGTCAATTATATTATATATAAAGTCGTATGATATAGCGTTACAATTCTATGTATTGCTATTTTAATCTACTATACCCACAATATATGTCTGCCACGCTGATGGGCGAAGTGGTTGGGGCCCTTCAGAGATCAGGTTGTGTTTTGCCTGATATTGCCATCGAAAAAGGCATTTAAAGAATAACAATAAAGACCTGGAATAGTTTTCGAATACTTCTAATCCTTCGAAAATTTCAACAAGAACTTCAAAAAGTGCATGAAATTGGTGCAAATTGGAAAATTTCAAATATTACTATACTACTTCCACGATATATATATATAGAGAGAGAGGTGTGTTAACAAAGAGAGTAACCATGGATCAATTATGGTCCACCTTAGGTAAACTAGTCCGCTAAGAATACAAACGAGGAGTTTAAGGTCTCCTTAGGTTTTTTTACTCTGGCACCTGGTGATGACCATATGTGTACTCGCCGCTTTAATTAAAACCTGCATTTTTATCTCGAGTTTAATTAACGCACGTTGATTGGTTTAAAATTGTCTCGTTGTGTGCATTTTATTATTTTACTGGGTAGCCGACGTTACTTACCTCTATGGTCTTTTAAATATATAACACATTATTAAAAATAACAAAAAAAGGTACTTTTAAGATAGAGACAAATGATTTTATATAAAAACTTTATTCGCTCAAATAGGCAATAATTTATAAAAAAAGTTTAACCGATTTATTAATTTTAAAATTTTGAAAAATATTTTTTTTTCAAAAGACAAAAATAATATGCAAAATAGTTTTACTTCATATATACAACTAAATGTGTATTAATAAACATTGAATTTGTTCATCTTATTTATAGATTTTAAGAAATATAAAAGAATTTTTCACACACACAAAAAAAAAGCAGCAGGTATCTTGTAATCAAGTTAGGGCGTTGTCTTCCGTGTTCGTCTGCGTTCCATTTCCAGCAGAATATGCCGGTTGCTATTTATAAACCTGGAAATTCACTTTCGCCATCACGTGATTCCACGCCATTCCAATGTATTGCCCAATTTCATTGGTCCAATGCCATTTGTGAGGTTGCACAAAGTGTAAAAAAAAACACTTTGTAGCTAAAACCATTTCGTTTATGATCATTTTAAACGAATAGAACATCGACTTTAAAAAAAGTGAATTTTAAAAGCATTATAGTAAAAGAAATCACACACAAAAAGCTATATTTATTTGAAATATATATTTTTTTCGTATGAAAATTTTGGAAGTCGGTAAACCGTTCACTCACTTTCCAAATGATTTATCCTGGTTGATTGAACTGGCGAAACCACTGGGAGGGTTCACCACTGATGAGCCAGGCCCTTCCAATATTATTTTTTTCATCGCAGTAAGGTCAATAGAAAGGTTCTTTTATATGTAAAAATAAAACATAGCGTACAAAATAGTTTTAATTGTGATATCATAAATGTTAAAATAGGGTTAGGTAGTCACCGGTCACGTGATTTCAGTGGCCAATCGGAAAGAGGATTAAGGTTAACCGGCCTCCTCAAAATACCGTTAAGTTGAACTTATAATACGAATTCTTTAAAATTTTATTCTTTATATTCTTTATATCTATTATCTACACTTCTCTATCTAGCACATTTTTTTAGTTCGAACGACAATATAAAAAATACTTTTGTCTTTTTTGGCACACTTTTGTTTTTACTATTTCTATAATGAAGAAAACTTAAGCCATATCGAACGGGTCATCATATAAATAGATTATATTGAGATATAATATAAATTAACTAAATATTTAGAAGGGTTTATCACTGATGATTGAGTCTATCTCCCAATAGCTTTTCTCTACCGTACAGTAGGGATTGTATCAATTTGGCTATATATTACAAAAATTTCTAACGCATTCATCTTCTAAACTTCACTATATCTAATATGTTGTGCAAATAAAGAGGTCGCTCTTCCAAAATAATGTATATTTGGGACTGTACTAACAACACAACTAGTGTACAAATGTGTTTTCTACATTCTCTGTTTCTTCACATTGACCCGAAATGTGACAATTGCGACATCACTGTCTGACAGCTGCTGTGACAGTTTCCGACCCGGTGCCATCAATATGATGCTAATGGCCCGGCAGTGTGTTTTGTGGCCATCTCTCTTTAAATAAATTTTAAAATCTAGTGTGGGATCCCAACATCTTTATAAATATCAATAAACCCGTGAAAATCACTAATAAATACATTTAAATAGAAAAAATATGAAAGGATAGATGTTCTGCCTTCCGAATTATCAGAATTAATATACGAATAAGTGTATTGGAGCAATAGAAGCTTCCTTAAATATACAGTATTAGAGCTCTCAAAGAAGCGGTCTGGTAGATTAAATTAATCTCCATTGTGAAGAGGCAAGCCCTCTCAATATATTTTTAATCGCGGTAAGGAGAGTAGGAGTTTATTTTATGTGTAAAACACATAAACAACGATGTAACACATCCGTGCTATAATGCTTTCATAACAATAAATGTAGCTACTTTATAGAAGCATAATAAATAACTCAACATAATCTCTTAAAGAAACTCTACGATAATAATCGCTTTCCCAGAATGTTCCCATCAACGGATTATAAGACCAAATCCGAAAGAGAAACTTCAACCCTACAGTATTGTGGATACCGTGCCATTGAATCCTTAAAGCGGATTTTCTCGGCGGGGTTTAAAATAAGATAAACTCGGAGGGATTTTGTCGAGTTCAATAAAGTTGCACTTCCTATATTGCTGGAGGTATTTAATATTGGGAAATCCCAGACATCATTCTCCTTTTTAGAATCTAATAATTCTATTAGTGGCTGTTTCTCGAATAGGTAAAATTATCATTGAAATGATACAGTTCTATTTATATTCTCTAAAGAGAAACAAAATGAAGTTGTTATATATAACAAAATATTTTATTACACTCATCATACCATTTCGCTTTCTAGAACGGCAATCCAAGAGGTCAATCGCCCTAGATGTGACCTAATCCTGTCTCTAGGGAAGTCACGTAGGGATGGCTATGTAATTAGTCTAGGGATATATGCAACAGTTCGTTGACATCGCTATGCAATTTGATCGGAAATTTTTATCCTAACATATCCTGTCAATTTATTGATGAGTTGAGATGTAGCTCTTGTTTATCACGTTGTATTTGTGAGGAATTATTTACTCATTATTTAAATATTATCCATTTATTAACCCTACGCTTTCACAACCCTCTGCATACGATGATTATTCACGTGACTCCTCTCTCTACAATTCAGTTACAATATACAGTGAAGGGTGAAAATAATACACCTCATGTGTTTATATATTTACATATCATTACATGATCCTTTTCCATCCGCGCAGATGCATAAGTTTTCGATACAATGGACATAAAGGAACTTTATCTGGTGAATATGTTCTTCCGTCTTTATTAAAGAAGATTAAGCTTGAAAATACTATAATCATATCTTTCTTGATATATTTTGGTCAAAGTATAAGTTTCAGGGGAACAGTTTTTTTCAATTTGCCAAACTTAATTACACGAGCTTTCTCGCATCTCTGCCTTTAAACAGTTTTCACTAAGTAGTTAAGTATTTCTTAAGTATTTTTCGTCTGAATTCGTCAAATCTTGTGTTGTGGGCCATTTTATCAGCAACCTGTGACATTGGGGTGAAAACAGAATAATGTATTGTTTTGATACATTTTTAATTTTCGAGAGGGGGCCTCTTTGCACACAGGAATATTCTTTCTCCCTCAAAAATATATTTGATAAAAAATGTGGTGAAAAATTCTACATGTTTAGAATCATTGTCCCACCATTCAACATCTTCAGGACGGAAGAGGCCTCAATAGACCACCTCTTGGAATGTATGGGAGCCTTAAGACAGGACTTATATTCCAATCTTACTCTAAGATTGTAAATTTAATCCATATATATATATATATATATAAATTCATTCTCCATTACAATGGGATAATAATAAAAGAATCTATGTAGATAAGCCATATATAATATTTAGAATTATTATGATGATAAAACCCAGATGAGAACGCGTTAAATATTATATAATTACTTTTATAATAGTTTGGAAGTTATGGGCAATTAACTATTTTTGAAAAGTTGGGAAAACAAGCACGTTATTTATTTCAAGAAATAATTAGGCTGCCCCCCGGTTAATTTAAAATAAATATTTATAGTTAATTAATTATAAGTTAGCTATGGAAATGTTAAGGCAGTACGACTACACACATTATTGGAACACTCAGTACTATGTTCTTTATCCATAATAATCTCTCTAGAACAGGACTTACACAGGCGGCAGATAATTTATAGAATAATTGAGTCCAAAAATGTGCCGATGTAATAATATAGAGCTTTTCTTGCGCCTATAAAATTGACCGTTTTTTAATCATGTTGTTAATGAAATACAAGTTACTATTTTCAGTTTCTAAGTTAAAGATATAAACAAATAGTTTTAGTCTGGATATTCTCGAATTTTCAACTGTCGCATGTGGGATGGGCTCATGCATATATATGGCTCTAGTATATATATATATATGGCTCTAGTATATATATATATGGCTCTAGTATATATATATATATATATATATGTGTGTGTTTATAGCCTATCACACGCCTCTAAATTGGATACAAACTTTGAGAAATGACAAAGACATCTCCAGATCATATAACTGACTGTTTCAGAATGACTAATTCCATTTAACGGAATAATTATACATACATTACACATATATATTGATCTATATGTACACACACGTTTTAAACATATCACTATAATATTCCTCCTTGAAAGGTTTATATGTATATCGGGAGTCATTTTTTAAAATGTTCTTTCTTCATTTTAAAGATGCATACATAAATAAGAGTTCTCTGGGTTTGGAAAGTTCCTCGGTGATGAACAAAGCCATCCCAATTATTTTTCATCTTCTCTAATTGTATAGTCACATATTTAAAAAATGTATAATATATCGTCTGATTCAAAACTTATTTATATAAAAACGATTTTTCTGAGGAAATATTTGAATTAAAGTGAAATTGGGCTTTTAGAGGATAATGGAATAAGATGTAAAAATGTTAACATTGTATTTCCATCAGTTTTCATTTAAATAGGTAAATTTATTCTATACATATTTACATTAATTTACATAACATGACAAAAGTACATATTCTCCAGGTGTTATGTACTAATGGAAACGGGAAGGCACACAAATAGATTCTTAGAAAATGGTGTTTACTCATGAATAGAAAATGTTTCCATTAAAATTTCTGATCGGAGTCAAATTTATTTGAAGGAAAAGGATGTATAATATAAATCCACATCGATTTACTTCAAATTAGATAAAATTGTTATATTTCTATATAAATTATTCGTGTAAATTGTAAAAAAAATCTTTAGCTATAGGACTCCCATACAGTAGCCCATCGTATATGCAACAGGGGAATCCATATGTCTAGATTTAAATAGAATATTTCCTATTTCTAGCTAATATACGGGTCCACTATTTGAAATGTCATTCTGAAAAAAGGCGAAAAAAGAGCAAATAGACCTTAATAAAATTTAAAAATGCTATGGGGATTATATAATGTGTAAAACACAATTAGGAATTACATCCAATCCCGACAGCTTAAATAACTTCAAACTGAGCCATCAGAAAAGGAGCTATCCTTGATATGTAAATATTTAAACATCAAATTTCCCTCCAGCCATCACTTTAATAAACTGTCAGTTGATGCCTTTGTGAGGATATATTTATGTACTCAGGTTGATATAGCTATAAACCGAGATGAATATTTTACACGTGAAGAACTTCACAATTTCATGATTTAATACAGCCATATTCATATTTATCCTCTCCGTAGGTATATATTAAATGAAACAATATCGCATAGATATTTCACTCCATTTTCTACATGGCTCTATTTTCCAAACAAGTACTTTTAATACCCGTAACCCACTACCGAAATCGAATTTGAAAAATCGGACATTTCCATCATGCCATTCCTGGGGTCGTTCTCTCTACATAGACACCTCGATCTTTGATATCCATTAAGAAAACTCGGAGAAGCTCTCCGGATAAATTACAATCTCTAGAATAATATAACTATACCATATATATGACATCCCTCCGTTATATTTACAGTTCAAATCGATTTAAAATTATTTTCTTATACTTATTATGAATCATGTATATAGTCTATTATTATTGATATTTGTGTGTATATATTTTAAATTTTAGCCCCAGAGTTGTAAATATTTTATATATCGTCGCGTGAAGGCATCGCGTGATCATCCGAAGCAGTTTAAAAACAAGAAACGCCCTGATGAAATTAGGCGTATAGCTTATTGAAATATTGGCATTTTATACTAAATAAAATGTTTGTTTTATTTTTGATCCAAAATATGCCTTTTAATTAATATATTTATATAAATATGAATGCCGGCCAGGCAACCTCTATCTTTTCGATATACCATATATATAATAGATATTATATAAAGTCTATATATATAATATTGTCACAAATATTGTTTAAACTTTTTTAAACCGAATTTGTTTGAAATTTCTTTGTGTCATGTGGTTCGTGTTTAGTTTTTTTTCTGTTTAAGCATGAAGTATATTTAGTTAGTTTAATCTCTATTTGATTTATTATAGAAGAAGCTTTATATTTCATTTTTTGTTTAGTTAATAATTTTATCAAGAATGAGAGAATATGAATCGCTTTGCTTTGTGTATTATCACTTGTGTATATTCGAGTATATTTGTTCTGAATATATATTTGCATATATATTTAGGCCACATTAACCAAAGCTTTGGCTGAACGTCTTGATTAATGATAACATCGTGGGCGCGGGTTTACTTCTTTATTTCTAAATAAAAACCTATATAGTAAATGATAACGAAATTGAAGGACTCGAACACATTTTCGTTATAGGGAGTTTTTGTTATAAAGAGATATTTGGTGGGTTTTTTAGAGTTTTTTCTTTTATACTTTGATAGTAGAATGAACCCAGTCTGGGATTTGTCCGAAAGAATGTTTGACCAACAGGTATTGATCTATAAAAATAAAGGCCGCCTCCCGCGTCAAAACAAACGATAAAATTAAGAGCATCTATTGACAGTCTCCGCAAACTAGCGGACGCGGGTCGGTGACAAGGCCAGAACATCAGCTGTAGCAAACTGAGAACTTGTGGTTTTTTAACCGACCCGAGTCTGCTGGTTTTCGGAGACCGTCAATAGATGGTGCTTAGTTTCAGTATCTGTTTTGACGGAAGAGGCGACCTTTACTTTTATAGATCAATCTCCTCCCATCAAAATTTCAAGATATATATTACTTTTATATATCATATGTTTATCATTATCAAAATATAATAATGGTTATAAAAATAGCCTTGATAACATTTATCTTTAGTACCATCGCAAAATTATACACTGCGTTTAAATTAATTATCAATGCCGCTTCCCGAAATTGAAAGTTAAAAAAAGGGCAGTTGGTCTAGAAATCGCACATACGATTACCTGTGTAAATATCACGTTGCCACTGCTTGCCGCTTCAGAGGATTTAATAGGTCGATAAACTTTCGTTTTTATTGTTGAAATCAAATATTTTTTATAGATTATAATAACGAATAGATTCAAAAAGGATAAGTTTCTTTATTTATATATTTTTATAGATTCTTTATTAAATACAAAGGAAAAAAATATATATATAAAGAGATTAAAAATAAAAACAAATTATGTGTATATTTATATAAGAGGCTTTTTGAGCACATCAACACTGGGGCCAGAAAAGCAAAAAGAATTGTTAACTGGTGGAGGGCTATGATGGGCAGTTTCTTTAGGTCGGGTTGCCATAAAGCCGTGAGGCTTGTGGTTGCTCAGCGGGATTCTGTGAGAGGAAAATGTTGTTTTTGACCCGCGGACGTGAGTCAACGGTGTCGGATCGATCAAGGCGGTGCATGCTCTGGTTGTTTGTCTGCCAGCGCCATCTATCATGTCTTCTTCATGCCTTGTTTGTACCGTGCCTTCTTCATAGCGTTGCCCTTTTTATACAATGCTTTCTTCATTGCCCTTTTTTATGCAATACTTTCTTTATAGAACTGATGTTTTTATGATGTCTTCTTCATGGAACATTGTCCTGTTTGCACCATGACTTTATGGCAATGCCTTTTTTATACTACGCCTTCTTCATGACACTGTCCTTTTTATACTATGCATTCTTCGTGGCACTGCCCTTTATATACTACTAGCCGAATGACCCGGGGAACGCCCGGGTTTTACCCGATTAAATGCTTTTATTCAAATACTATTCGTTACAATTATAAATTGGCGCCGTGGATGTCACTCTTGTGAAACGTCCCGCTCCAAACTTTGTGTCTGAGAAGCGAATTTTTATAGAGAGATGATCTGGCTTTGTATCTTCTGCTCGAATGAATGTTTTTCTGTTAGAATTTTGTTCTTGCATACTAAAAATGAACTGGCTTCACCCGTGGTCTCTGCTTTTTGGAATTTTTCCCGATATAATTTTGTTTTTATAGAATAACTCTAATCCTGATCAAATTAGTATGAAATAAAGTAAGTAGAGGAGCTTCTTTATACACCTTTATTCTCGCTAGCTTTCGAACCTACATGGTTCTTCATCTGGCATGGATAGCTTTTACACTAACAAAAATACTGCAACACAGGGACCCTATATACACTTAGGAAGAAATTTACATACTTAAGCTAATGGATTAAAAGAGAATATATGACGCCGACGTTAAAATTGGAATATTTACATATAAATAACCGAAAAAAAGATTTGTAAAATTATGAATATATGTAAAACCAGCCAACATTGTTGCGACAAATGAGTAAAAGACCAAGGGCACAACCAGGGGTCTCACTCAATGTCACAACCAATGGGTAGGAGATAGGGGGGGGGGGGGGGTTGGGGGGGGGGGAGGGAAGTGGGGGGGTTGGGTGGGAGGAGTAGTATCTACTATTAATAAAGGACTTTGTATATATCGGGAAAGTCTATTTTGCGATTAATACTGTTGGTTTGTGAGGAAATGATGGATTCTAAGCATAGTCTATTGTGTTTGTGGTTGATATGTCTGTATTTAATGTGTGGATGTTCAAGATCAAAACTGTGGCCTGTTTGTGCGATATGGGTGTAGACTAGGGATTTTGTATCTTTGTTGTGAATATTGCGATTATGTTCTGAAATTCTGATACGTGTGGTTCTGCCTGTTTCCCCGACATATGATGCTGGGTAATTATTGCACTGTAGGGAGTAGATGGCGCCAGTAGAGTCTATAGGGAGGTTAGGTCTATCTGATTTGGTGATGCTATTTCTGAGGATGGTGGTTAGGTTGGGAGGACTGTTGTATAAAACCTTGATGCCATATGGGCGCAATATGCGGGATATTGAAACTGCTTTGGGGGAATATGGAAGCCAACATGTGGATCTATATATTGTAGTAGTTGTATGGACACTTGGATCAAACATGTGTTTGTCTATAAAGGGCAAGGGGTAACCTGCAGCCATAAGGATCAAACGGATTCTAGATTTTTCGATGGTTTTAAATATGGGCAATGAGCAATGGGTGAAGATTCTCTTGGATAGGGTCTTAACTGTATTTATTTTATATGCTATGGGGCTACTGGAGGAGAAGTGTGTGTATTGGGGGGGAATGTTCTTTTTGTGAAAAACTGTGGTTTGAAAGGTGTGCGTATGACTAAAATGTCTAAAAAGGGTAAAGCGGAGCTCGATTCGGGTTTCATAAGTAAATTTTATATTTGGTTGAAGTCGTGTAAGGTACTATGGATGCGTTGGAGGCTGTTTGGGTTAATGATACAAAAAACATCATCCACATATCTCCTCCAGTAGTGTATGTTAGAGGGGAGGGTTTGGTTGATCCATGTGTCCAGCGAATTCATGACTATTTCTGCAATTATTGATGAGAGAGGACTACCCATAGGGGTGCCTCTGATTTGTTTGTAACACTGCGTGTTAAATGTGAAGGAACTAACGGTCAAACAGAGGGAGGTTAGTTGTAGTATGGTGGAAGCTGTCTGTGTGTCTATGTTAGATGTTGTGAGGAATAGTTGTAATTTATCTGTAATGAGGGTATGTGGTAGGGAAAGGTACAGAGATGTGACGTCAAAGGACGCCATGATGTGTTGTGGTGGCAGAGTTAGGGCTGTGATGTTTTCTATAAATGTGGGGGGTGAGTGATGCTGTATATGTTCGGATTTTGCTTCATGAGAGGGGACAAAAGGCTTACCAGATATTTGGAGACTGAATATGCCGGGGCTTGGATAGGCGGGAAGGCGCAGGTTTTGAAGGACCATTCAGGTTTGTCCTCTTTGCAGGCGGTTTGGGAGCCTCAGACTGCTTCCTTTTGGTTGGAGCAGGAGCAGGCAAGGCGGAGGCAGGCTTCTTGGCAGGGAGAGCAGCAGGAGCAGGAGTGGCGGGCTTGATTGGGTCAGTCTGGGAGCTGGTTTCCTTGCAGGAAGGAGCAGGGCAGGTTTGAGTACCGCGGCAAGCAGTCTTGGGCTTGTTGGCCTCCTCAATTTCGTCCAACTCTGCGAAGGATTCGAGGGTGTCAGTGAGGTTCTCTACTTTGGTAGCGAGGGCCTTGATCATTTCAGTCCGCGAGGCGATGTAGCGGATCAGGACCTCATGCAGGGATTTCAGGGCAGGATGGCCAATGGAGCTCAGGATACTGCAGTTGCGTGAGATCACCATCTCATCTTCCCTCTCCAGGTCGGCGACGTTCACGATGGGCTTGTAGGCCTTCTTTTTCTTCTTGGCAGGATTCATGTATGACCAACGGGGAATATCAACAATGAGTATTTATAGGGAAAGCGTGATCTCTGGCGGTCGATTCAACAGAGTATTTGAATCGATGAAATATAATTTTAGATGAAATAATACTTTAACAATTTTAAATAAAATATTTTAATATAACATATATATATATTTTTTACACAAGAGTCTTTATAAAAACAAGTTTTATTGTTTTAAAATAAGCTCTGATCCCCATTAAGTAGTCATACACATGTTAATCAAATGGGCCGTGGTTCTATTATTTTAAATAGGACCCAATTTAAAAAAAAGGTTTCAAATAATTGTATTATCATCGCCAGTGAGAAATTTGAAAAAAATACTGAAATAGTCAAATTTAAATAAAACGCTTTTAAATGACTTAAATAAAAATTAGATTTTGTTTTTAAGATGTGTGTTATCATGTATTGAGAGAATATATTGAAAAATATTAGTAGGTATTTTCATTTTCATTTATTCAATATTCCAATCTAAGATTTTTTTTGCTTCCAATTTATTCTATATATTCATTATATCCAAATTGCTTTGTTCTATAATAAGTACTTTTGTATTTTTGATAATTAAATAATATCTACTGCCCTTACTGCAAGGGAAAAATTAATGGGAGGGCCTGTCTCATCAGTGGTGAACCCTCCCAACGGTTTCGCCAGTTTAATCTACCATACCGCTTTTATATTGTATTTTTCGATCTTCCTTTTATAGTGATACTGATGCTAGACTCTTGGAATGGGTATTTTAGAATAACAATAAGCTTTGAGGACATCAGAATTACATACAATTATAGATATATGATATGCTTCGAGCAATCGCCCTTCTGCAAACATCAAATTGAGTTTTTAATTAGGACATTTATATTATGATGCATTAGCGTGCCATCAGTTATCAAAATTCGAAACTATTATAGACGCGTATGATTATTTTACAAATAAAACACTTTCTACTGCCCTTACTGCAATGGAAATAACGGAATTCAAGAACAATTGATGTACTTATATTTAGTTAAATGGAGCATGCTCGTAAGCTTTTGTAAGTGTTTATAACAAAAAAGTTGCGGAATCACAAACTTTTTATAATTATAATTCAGTTCGTATTTCATTCATTTATTGTCAAGATAGTCTTTACATATTAAATTAAATATATTTTATTAGTCATTACTGATGCATCACTTTTATTACATATTTCCTTTTGCAGATTTAAACTTTTGATGGCTTAACTACAGGCGTCCACCTACTTACTTCTACACATAAAACATAATTCTACTATACTCATTGCGAATATAAATAGTGTGAGGGCTTGACTCATCAGTGGTCAACTTAGCGGTTTCGCCAATTTAATTCACCAGACCGAATTTTTAGAGCTCTAATACTGTATTGTACGATTCTGCTTATATATGAGATATTGCAGAATAGAATCTTAGCTATCTTTCTTTGCAATGAGAACATTTTGCTCTATATAGATGGCGTTTATTGTCTTATTGGTTTAATTTAAATAGGCTTTTATTAGATTATATTTTACACTGCATACTCATCTATACACTCGTTGATTTTTTTTATATACTAACTTTATTGTAAGTGTGTGTTAGTGAAAACTTTCCAGTGCAGCCTTTCCTATTATAAACTAATTTCGCCCATTTTCTGCTCGAGTGAATGTTTCTCCGAAAGAATATTGTGTCCGCCTATCGAACATGATGCCCTGGCTTCGCCCGTGTTCTTCTGCAGTGAATTTTCGCCCAAAGAGTGTTGTTTCTGCCCATCAAACACGATACAGCCTATGTCAACATCAACATCATCATTATTTCCTAAAATAATAAATAATTACTCCAGAACTTGGTTAATTCGAATTTTGGATGTTTGAAAATGCGACAAAAACTCCTTCTCGACTTAACTCTATACCCTGTTGGAATTCCAGCCAGATTAGTTAAATATTGAGGTAACAGTATAGGGATCACAAAAAATGATAATATAAATTTAATTTTGTGAAAATAATTAATCTGTTAAAATTTGTTTAAAAAATAATAATATGAATTTAATTTTTAAAATTAATCTGTTCAAATTTCAATATTATTCATTATTTAAATGATGAATTAAACTTTACTCTTGTTATGCTCTCTCTCAATTCAATAATTATGTTTTTAATTCAAACAAATTAGTAAGAAAAAATTCAAAAGTATTATTTCAAAGAGTCTACTAATCTTTCATTCCATTGAAATGGCTCCAGCTCATAACAGGAAAAGAAAATATGAGAACAATAGTGAGAATCAAGAACAACTCACTAAAACCAAAAGACCAAATATAATGAAAAAGGTCAAACAAGAAAGAATAGCACCATCCATAAATCCTAATTATGAAATGTACAAACTATTTTCATTGTGTAATTCTCCAAAGTATTTAAAGTTTGAAGACATATTCAAAGAAAAAATCAATAATATCAGGCTTATAGGCAAAGGTACATATGGAAAATGCTACAAGTCAGGGACTACAGTCTATAAAGTAATAGATATTGACCAAGACTACAAGCACCATTTCAAAGAGTTAGTAGGCGAACTTATGCTAAGTAGAGTGCTGTCTCGCTTAAGATATGGAGAGAGAAACAGGACTTCAGCATTTAGCCAGGTCTATGGAAGTTGGGTGGTATGGGATCACGAATTGGGATCCAAGAAAGATGCAAAGATGCGCTTGTATTTAGTCATACAGTTGGAATACGCAGGCTTCACGTTGGATGACGCGTTGAAAATGAAGTGTTTAAATATAGAAGACATTATTAAAATCGTCAGTCAGATTGTCCTCGCTCTGTCTGTGGCCCAGAACGTGCTCCAGTTCGAGCACCGCGACTTGCACCTTGGGAATATCTTGTTGATTCCCTCAAGCCAAAATGAGGAATACATCCTCGATGACACAGAGTACGAACTTCCGTCATGCGGCTACAAAGTTACCATTATTGACTTTTCTCTGTCCAGAGCCACGATGTATGGTAAAACCTATTTCTCTCAAATAATGTTATCAAAAGACAACTATATGCATGGAATCATCAAAGAAAATTGGGCCCAGTATTATCCTCAAACCAATTCGGTAGCCATTGTTAATATATTATATCAGTCGCTAATACAAGTCGCTACAAACACAAACCAACAAAACTTTGTTAAATACTTGGTGATTGACTATTTAGACGTTTTAAAAAAGGAAAAATTCTGCCTTGATCTACTGCCGCATTTCCGCAAAATGTTAATTGACTAACACAGCTATACACAAGGCTAACCATTAAAATAACACCAACAATGTGAGGTAAATTTATATATATGTATATTAAAAATGGCATATCCTGACCAGGAGCACATGTGCATATATATGTATATATCATCCCTTAGATTATATTTTTAAACCTATTTTTTTCTAATAATTCAGAATAGAGAAGACAAAAAAAAATCAATTTAATGTTTTTAAACTAATATTCCAAAGACATGTATGCAAATTTTGTAAATACTCTTTTTTTTAATAAAAAAATATAAAACTAAATTAAATGAGTCCCATAGTCTTTTTCAATTGAAACGTATAGGTTTAATTAACAAATGGATAATAATTATAAAAAAACACTTTTTTAAAAAAAGCTTTTATTTAAAATGCACTAAAAATAACAAAATATTTCTGAAGTATTGCTTTTTTCTGAAGGTACCATTTAACAAATAAAATAATAGACTTAGAAATAAAAGCGGTGGGGGGTGATAATCATTTATGCAGCAAATAGGTATAAATTTAATGAAAGGCATAATCTTGCTAATCATTTGCTTCATATAAAATCACATTGATCTCAAATTTATTATTATTGTACCCCACCGCTTTTATTTCTAAGTCTATTATTTTATTTGTTAAATGGTACCTTCAGAAAAAAAGCAATACTGCTGTATCATGTTTGATTATAAGATACAAAATTATATCGGGAAAAATTCCAAAAAGCTGAGACCACGGGTGAAGCCAGTCCATTTTTAGTGTGCAGGAACAAAATTCTAACAGAAAAACATTCATTCGGGCAGAAGACACAAAGCCAGATCATCTCTTTATAAAAATATCGCTTCTCTGACACAAAGTTTGGAGCGGGACGTTTCACAAGAGTGACATCCACGGCGCCAATTTATAATTGTAACGAATAGTATTTGAATAAAAACATTTAATCGGGTAAAACCTGGGCGTTGCCCGGGTCATTCGGCTAGTATATATGATAATTTAAACCAATAACCCTATATTATGTAATACGATTGTCATGTTGTATATAGAACTAATTGCAGATTTATAACTAATTATATGCATAATTGACATGTCTCCTTGCATCACCAAATGTAATGTACTGAGGATGAATAAATAAAAGCTGTGTAATAGATTAAAAACTGAGTTAAGAGCCAGAGAGAGATTTACAAAGTAACTTCTAAAGATAGATGGAAGCCCAGACTGGTGCCAGTGTCGAATTTGCGGACACGTGCAGAAAGGCAATACTTCCTGGTCCACTTCCTAGTCCAAAAAAGTTGTTTAAATAGGACCCCACGTAGCAACAGCCATTCTCAGTTCCAGTCAGTCCCGGTCAGCGTCACCCCTGTCGCCGGTTGTCACCAACTCATCGACGATGTAAAACAGTAAGAAAACTTCTCGATCTCCATCTTTGCTCTTGGCTCGCTTTTTATCTATTCAAGGAACTTTCTTTCAACAGTGTCGCTTCGTTTTGTGTGTGTGGACATTCCCCAGTTTTCCACTCTGCCTCGACCACGACTGCCTGTACTTTGGGAGAACTGTTAAAGGTCCTACAAGGTGCAGAGAGGCACTGGAAAACTCTCCACCCCTGACTGTCCCTCGCGGTTACTACAGGTTTGACCCTCGGTTGCCACAACTTATAGCGAGAGTCGACGAGGTTCTACAACAGGCTTACCAAACCTCAACACAATATTACAGAGAGTCGTCAGGATCCCTAATCACAGATAAGTCGATTCAACAAATTATTACATATATATATAAAAATCAAAATTTGTCTGTCTGTTTATCGATAAACTCAGAAACTACTTAACCAAATGTCTCCAAATTTTCCACATAACTACCAATGACCCTGAAGATGAAGAATTTACAATGCATTAAAATTAAGTGAAAAAAAAAAATTTAAATCTATATTTTATCTTTGTGTATAACTTTATTTATATAGCCACTTGCTATTTGACCATTTAGAACTTTAGAGAGATTTATATAGCTATTTTTTGTCAGATTTCCTTTTTTCGTTTCGTTTTATTTCCCAAATTCTATCAAAATTTTTATTAAAAATTATCATCATCATTAAGAGAAGGTTTTCAATGTGTCTGTATTCAAATTATTAATGACATTTTTGAAAGTAAAACAGTGTATACGGTATAAAATATGTATAATGGGAACACACACACACACAATGACTTAAAATATAATAGAAAGTAAGCTGAATGAAGACAAAAAAAAAAGTTAAGAATTCCCTATGAATTGAAATGAAGTGATTTTGCCTATAAAATATCAAAAAATAGACTGGATTAATACACATTCAAAATGGTTAAAATGGCATTTATTAAGCCAAACAGTGTGAAAAAGTAGATACAGTAGAGCTTCCATTGAGAGGATGCCTAAAATCGTAGCTTAACCCGTCTCTCCAAGAGAGGCAGTCTCTTATTAAAGGTCCATTAGAGATTCTTTAATATCAATTAGAATCTCCAAAGAGAGACCACCTACAGGAGAAACAAGTTGAGTCATGTTTTTAGGTGGTCTCTCTTAAGAGACTCTATTTACATATATTAAAATCATTTTCTTACTGTTACGTTTAATTACTGCTAATCTCTATATATAAAAATGAATGTATGTCTGTCTATCTGTCAATTATTAATTGGACTGAGCGAGTATTGTGAGTTTCATTATTCTATATGGTCTGGAAGCATATTAAAATTAAATATACAAAATTTGAAAGGAAATTTGGAAATTTGTCCGTTCTTGGTCAACCTGACAACCCAGAAGTCTGAAAATTGGCCAGCTAGCATTGTCATCAGGTTTGAACATGTGTACCAAATTTCATATTTCTAGGTGCCCTCTATAAGTATATTAAAAATTGATTACAAGATTTGGCGACAGACATCCAGACAGACAGATAGGCAAGTTAAATTAAAGCTTTTAATTAATAAAAAAGAACTATCTTTAAGAAGTTACCCCATTTCAACATTATAATTTCTAGAATTTTCAGAATATAAGGATAGTGAAGAATGGATAGAAAATTTGATTATGGCTTATTTACAATTTTGTTAATAATTTTAAAATGTGTAAGTTAATACCTGAATATAATCAATGCAATTGCTTTTCAGAGTAATTATTTCCGAATCGTGGCTGAAGGTACTTATTTCCCTCATATTGCTTAACGTCTTTATAGGTTTTCTGATCAATGCTCTACCTGGAAAACAAGTGTTATCTATGGAATCTCTAAAGGACAGTAAGAGCACCATAGAATAAGATCCCAGTGGAAGTGCCAGTTCATCTATGGAGCTGCGATCAGAAACTGGTAATTCAACTGAAGACGAAGAGTTCAGAAAGGAATACAAGCCTACAAGAAGTGGACGACTGTAGTTAAGCCATCAAAAGTCAAAATCTGTAAAAAGAAATATGTGATATATCAGTAATGACTAATAAAATATCTTTAATTTAATATGTAAAGACTATCTTAACTAAAATCAATTAAATACGAACTGAATTTTACTATACAGTTATCAGAGTCACCAACAATCAATTCTGTCACCGTTTGCTTTTGTGAATGGAATAAATACCCAAATATGGTCATTTCTTATAAGCATCGGTGGTTCAGTGGTAAAATACGTAACTAATATGACTGAAATTTTAGCAGTATGTATAGTAGAATCTGGAAAAACTTATATTGAATATTTCAGGTCTCCATCCCGAATATTCTTCGAGTTATTTGCAAATTTGAGCTGCAAATTTGCTCTTTCGCTCGCAAGCAGGTCGCTCTAGCGGTGAAGATGGGAGGTAATATAAGCTGACCTAATGTACATGTAAAATATGGAAGAGATATTTGTCGCATTTTTAGCCAAGAAAAATTGAAATTGACAGGTTCTGGGCAAAAATAGTTGTTGTTTTTTTATTCTGAAAATGATCATGACAATATTGCTGTATCAAGTTTGATTACAAGATACAAAATTATATTAGTATGAAATAAAGTAAGTAGAGGAGCTTCTTTATACACCTTTATTCTCGCTAGCTTTCGAACCTACATGGTTCTTCATCTGGCATGGATAGCTTTTACACTAACAAAAATACTGCAACACAGGGACCCTATATACACTTAGGAAGAAATTTACATACTTAAGCTAATGGATTAAAAGAGAATATATGACGCCGACGTTAAAATTGGAATATTTACATATAAAAAACCGAAAACAAGATTTGTAAAATTATGAATATATGTAAAACCAGCCAACATTGTTGCGACAAATGAGTAAAAGACCAAGGGCACAACCAGGGGCCCCACTCAATGTCACAACCAATGGGTAGGAGATAGGGGGGGGGGGTTGGGTGGGAGGAGTAGTATCTACTATTAATAAAGGACTTTGTATATATCAGGAAGGTCTATTTTGCGATTAATACTGTTGGTTTGTGAGGAAATGATGGATTCTAAGAATAGTCTATTGTGTTTGTGGTTGATATGTCTGTATTTAATGTGTGGATGTTCAAGATCAAAACTGTGGCCTGTTTGTGCGATATGGGTGTAGACTAGGGATTTTGTATCTTTGTTATGAATATTGCGATTATGTTCTGAAATTCTGATACGTGTGGTTCTGCCTGTTTCCCCGACATATGATGCTGGGCAATTATTGCACTGTAGGGAGTAGATGGCGCCAGTAGAGTCTATAGGGAGGTTAGGTCTATCTGATTTGGTGATGCTATTTCTGAGGATGGTGGTTAGGTTGGGAGGACTGTTGTATAAAACCTTGATGCCATATGGGCGCAATATGCGGGATATTGAAACTGCTTTGGGGGAATATGGAAGCCAACATGTGGATCTATAGATTGTAGTAGTTGTATGGACACTTGGATCAAACATGTGTTTGTCTATAAAGGGCAAGGGGTAACCTGCAGCCATAAGGATCAAACGGATTCTAGATTTTTCGATGGTTTTAAATATGGGCAATGAGCAATGGGTGAAGATTCTCTTGGATAGGGTCTTAACTGTATTTATTTTATATGCTATGGGGCTACTGGAGGAGAAGTGTGTGTATTGGGGGGGGGATGTTCTTTTTGTGAAAAACTGTGGTTTGAAAGGTGTGCGGTGTGCGTATGACTAAAATGTCTAAAAAGGGTAAAGCGGAGCTCGATTCGGTTTCATAAGTAAATTTTATATTTGGTTGAAGTCGTGTAAGGTACTATGGATGCGTTGGAGGCTGTTTGGGTTAATGATACAAAAAACATCATCCACATATCTCCTCCAGTAGTGTATGTCAGAGGGGAGGGTTTGGTTGATCCATGTGTCCAGCGAATTCATGACTATTTCTGCAATTATTGATGAGAGAGGACTACCCATAGGGGTGCCTCTGATTTGTTTGTAACACTGCGTGTTAAATGTGAAGGAACTAACGGTCAAACAGAGGGAGGTTAGTTGTAGTATGGTGGAAGCTGTCTGTGTGTCTATGTTAGATGTTGTGAGGAATAGTTGTAATTTATCTGTAATGAGGGTATGTGGTAGGGAAAGGTACAGAGATGTGACGTCAAAGGACGCCATGATGTGTTGTGGTGGCGGAGTTAGGGCTGTGATGTTTTCTATACATGTGGGGGGTGAGTGATGCTGCATATGTTCGGATTTTGCTTCATGAGAGGGGACAAAAAGCTTACCAGATATTTGGAGACTGAATATGCCGGGGATTGGTGATAAGCGATGATTGATCTGAGTGGGACTCCCGGTTTGTGCACCTTGGGGACGCCATAAATATAAGCATTCTTGTCCAAGTTGACTAAAATGAGTATGTTGTTCAGTTGTGATGAGGCCAGATTTCTTCATGTTGTTTAGGGATTTTCAAAGATTCTAAGCGCGCAGCTCCCCCCAAGATCATCAACATATCCACAACCCGGTTGCCCGAAAAAGAAGCTAAGCTTCTAGAACTAGGCCTCCAGTATGTTCCTCCACCCAAACCGGACATCCCCAGAATCATTGCTGGTGTTGAAGGCATCATGAGCACTCTGAATCAAGGTGAAACTTTTAAAGTACGGAATGCGATAGTCCAAGCCCTACTAAGACCAGACCGGAACAAAATACCCAGCCACAACAACAAAGCCATAATCAATAAGTTAAAAAGCTACAAATCCCTGGTATTTACAAGAGCGGACAAAGGAAACCACCCCGTCATAATGGACCGATCAGATTACATAGCAAAGATGACAGACATCCTTCGAACAGCTCCACCTTCTCAGCTATCTCTCCACAAGAAAACACCACCCTTACCAAAATGTTCAGAAAATCCCTAAACAACATGAAGAAATCTGGCCTCATCACAACTGAACAAAAATTTTCAAAAATTTTATTTGCTAGAAACCTTCCCAGTACTATACTAAATAACCTCCCAAAGTTTCATGGCGTTCCAATGAGTGGTTTGGTTAGGCATAAAGGACAGACACACCACACATACATTCATTTATATATATATAGATGATCTGGCTTTGTGTCTTCTACTCGAATGAATGTTTTCTGTTAGAATTTTGTTTCTGCATACTAAAAGTGAACTCTCTTCACCCGTGGTCTCTGCTCTTTTGGAATTTTTTCCCTATATAATTTTGTATCTGATTATCAAACATGATACAGCAATATTTTCATTATCATTTTCTGACTAAAAAACAACTATTTTTTCCTAGAACCTGTCAACTTCAATTTTTCTTGGCTAAAAATGCGACAATGCTGGAGGTTGCGAAAGGATTTTTTCAATAAATGTTCAAGACATGGAAGGAATTAGAAATCCAAATATTCAGATTCCTATCTAAAACGTCCTTGGAATTACAAGCAAATAAATGAGAAAAGCCAACAAATATATTAATTTTATCTGTTATAATTTAGTCATCTTATTCCAATATCATCACGCATATATTTATATTCATTATATATATATAGGTGTGTGTGCAACAATATACCACCATACATTTCACGACACCTTTTTAAATAGTTCCCCTTTTTCAATTAGTATGCTGTTACTTTTAACTATCTAATCAATTGTTTAATTATAATTCAAATTTTATATGTACCAATTAACCCCTAACAATAATCCACTGGGTGTCTCTAACTTTGTGATATAATTCAATAAATTTAGGGTTCCCAAAAGCAAAGAGACGCAGTTCTGTTAGTAACGGATTTTGCTTACGTCACTTCCGACCTCCCACGAGGAATTGACCAATCTGCTGCGAGCAGGCTTGCAGCTATTTAAGGCCAGCGTCGTCTCAGTGATAATGCTTTTTTTTTGGACTGGCATTTATACGACTAAAAATAGCGTGAATAATTAATTATAAAAAACACTTTTAAAAAAAGCTTTTATTTAAAATGCACTAAAAATAACAAAATAAATATTTCTAAAGTATTGCTTTTTTTTCTGAAGGTACCATTTAACAAATAAAATAATAGACTTAGAAATAAAAGCGGTGGGGTACAATAATAATAAATTTGAGATCAATGTGATTTTATATGAAGCAAATTATTAGCAAGATTATGCCTTTCATTAAATTTATACCTATTTGCTGCATAAATGATTATCATCCCCCGCCGCTTTAATTTCTAAGTCTATTATTTTATTTGTTAAATGGTACCTTCAGAAAAAAAAAACAATACTTCAGAAATATTTTGTTATTTTTAGTGCATTTTAAATAAAAGCTTTTTTTAAAAAAGTGTTTTTTTTATAATTATTATCCATTTGTTAATTAAACCTATACGTTTCAATTGAAAAAGACTATGGGACTCATTTAATTTAGTTTTATATTTTTTTATTAAAAAAAAGAGTATTTACAAAATTTGCATACATGTCTTTGGAATATTAGTTTAAAAACATTAAATTTATTATTTTTTTGTCTTTTTATAGTCTGAATTATTAGAAAAAAATAGGTTTAAAAATATAATCTAAGGGATGATATATACATATATATAAATTTACCTCACATTGTTGGTGTTATTTTAATGGTTAGCCTTGTGTATAGCTGTGTTAGTCAATTAACATTTTGCGGAAATGCGGCAGTAGATCAAGGCAGAATTTTTCCTTTTTTAAAACGTCTAAATAGTCAATCACCAAGTATTTAACAAAGTTTTGTTGGTTTGTGTTCGTAGCGACTTGTATTAGCGACTGATATAATATATTAACAATGGCTACCGAATTGGTTTGAGGATAATACTGGGCCCAATTTTCTTTGATGATTCCATGCATATAGTTGTCTTTTGATAACATTATTTGAGAGAAATAGGTTTTACCATACATCGTGGCTCTGGACAGAGAAAAGTCAATAATGGTAACTTTGTAGCCGCATGACGGAAGTTCGTACTCTGTGTCATCGAGGATGTATTCCTCATTTTGGCTTGAGGGAATCAACAAGATATTCCCAAGGTGCAAGTCGCGGTGCTCGAACTGGAGCACGTTCTGGGCCACAGACAGAGCGAGGACAATCTGACTGACGATTTTAATAATGTCTTCTATATTTAAACACTTCATTTTCAACGCGTCATCCAACGTAAAGCCTGCGTATTCCATCTGTATGACTAAATACAAGCGCATCTTTGCATCTTTCTTGGATCCCAATTCGTGATCCCATACCACCCAACTTCCATAGACCTGGCTAAATGCTGAAGTCCTGTTTCTCTCTCCATATCTTAAGCGAGATAGCACTCTACTTAGCATAAGTTCGCCTACTAACTCTTTGAAATGGTGCTTGTAGTCTTGGTCAATATCTATTACTTTATAGACTGTAGTCCCTGACTTGTAGCATTTTCCATATGTACCTTTGCCTATAAGCCTGATATTATTGAATTTTTCTTTGAATATGTCTTCAAACTTTAAATACTTTGGAGAATTACACAATGAAAATAGTTTGTACATTTCATAATTAGGATTTATGGATGGTGCTATTCTTTCTTGTTTGACCTTTTTCATTATTTTTGGTCTTTTGGTTTTAGTGAGTTGTTCTTGATTCTCACTATTGTTCTCATATTTTCTTTTCCTGTTATGAGCTGGAGCCATTTCAATAGAATGAAAGATTAGTAGACTCTTTGAAATAATACTTTTGAATTTTTTCTTACTAATTTGTTTGAATTAAAAACATAATTATTGAATTGAGAGAGAGCATAACAATTCATCATTTAAATAATGAATAATATTTAAATTTGAACAGATTAATTTAAAAAAATTAATTCATATTATTATTTTTTAAAACAAATTTTAACAGATTAATTATTTTCAAAATTAAATTTATACTAGACGAATGACCCGGGCAACGCCCGTGTTTTACCCGATTGAATGTTTTTATTCCAATACTATTTGTTACAATTATAAATTGGAGCAGTGGATGTCACTCTTGTGAAACGTCCCGCTCCAAACTTTACATGTACATTAGGTCAGCTGGTATTACCCCTCATTTTCACCGCTAGAGGCGCGAGCGAATTGACTTTTTGTAAATATACATAATTATAAAGATAGAAGCTTCTATAGAAGATAATGATCATAATGATGATGCGCGCGCATCCGTGACATGAGGAATTGAGGAAAGACGGTCGTGACTATATATATTAATAATAAAATAATATAATAATAATAATTATTATTATTATCATTATATAATAATAATGATCATAATGATGATGCGCGCGCATCCGTGACATGAGGAATTGAGGAAAGACGGTCGTGACTATATATGTTGACTAGACGAATGACCCGGGCAACGCCCGTGTTTTACCCAATTGAATGTTTTTATTCCAATACTATTTGTTACTATTATAAATTGGAGCCGTGGATGTCACTCTTGTGAAACGTCCCGCTCCAAACTTTACATGTACATTAGGTCCGCTAGAGGCGCGAGCGAATTGACTTTTTGTAAATATACATAATTATAAAGATAGAAGCTTCTATAGAAGATAATGATCATAATGATGATGCGCGCGCATCCGTGACAGCGATGAGTAATTGAGGAAAGACGGTCGTGACTATATATGTTGATAATAATAAAATAATAATAATTATATAATAATAATTATTATTATTATTATGATTAGATAATGATAATGATCATAATGATGATGCGCGCGCATCCGTGACATGAGGAATTGAGGAAAGACGGTCGTGACTATATGTTGATTATTATTTTTTGTGATCCCTCTACTGTTACCTCAATATTTAACTAATCTGGCTGGAATTCCAACAGGGTATAGAGTTAAGTTGCGAGAGAGAGAGAGAGAGAAGGAGTTTTTGTCGCATTTTCAACCATCCAAAATTCGAATTAACCAAGTTCTGGAGTAATTATTTATTATTTTAGGAAATAATGATGATGATGACATAGGCTGTATCGTGTTTGATGGGCAGAAACAACAATCTTTGGGCGAAAATTCACTGCAGAAGAACACGGGCGAAGCCAGGGCATCATGATCGATAGGCGGACACAATATTCTTTCGGAGAAACATTCACTCGAGCAGAACATGGGCGAAATTAGTTTATAATAGGAAAGGCTGCACTGGAAAGTTTTCACTAACACACACTTACAATAAAGTTAGTATATAAAAAAAATCAACGAGTGTATAGATGAGTATGCAGTGTAAAATATAATCTAATAAAAGCCTATTTAAATTAAACCAATAAGACAATAAACGCCATCTATATAGAGCAAAATGTTCTCATTGCAAAGAAAGATAGCTAAGATTCTATTCTGCAATATCTCATATATAAGCAGAATCGTACAATACAGTATTAGAGCTCTAAAAATTCGGTCTGGTGAATTAAATTGGCGAAACCGCTATGTTGACCACTGATGAGTCAAGCCCTCACACTATTTATATTCGCAATGAGTATAGTAGAATTATGTTTTATGTGTAGAAGTAAGTAGGTGGACGCCTGTAGTTAAGCCATCAAAAGTCTAAATCTGCAAAAGGAAATATGTAATAAAAGTGATGCATCAGTAATTACTAATAAAATATCTTTAATTTAATATGTAAAGACTATCTTGACAATAAATCAATGAAATACGAACTGAATTATAATTATAAAAAGTTTGTGATTCCGCAAATATTTTGTTATAAACACTTACAAAAGCTTACGAGCATGCTCCATTTAACTAAATATAAGTACATCAATTGTTCTTGAATTTCGTTATTTCCTTTGCAGTAAGGGCAGTAGAAATTGTTTTATTTGTAAAATAATCATACGCGTCTAAAATAGTTTCGAATTTTGATAACAGATGGCATGCTAATGCATCATAATAAAAATGTCCTAATTAAAAACTCAATTTGATGTTTGCAGAAGGGCGATTGCTCGAAGCATATCATATATCTATAATTGTATGTAATTCTGATGTCCTCAAAGCTTATAGTTATTCTAAAATACCCATTCCAAGAGTCTAGCATCAGTATCACTATAAAAGGAAGATCGAAAAATACAATATAAAAGCGGTATGGTAGATTAAAATGGCGAAACCGTTGGGAGGGTTCACCACTGATGAGACAGGCCCTCCCATTAATTTTTCCCTTGCAGTAAGGGCAGTAGATATTATTTAATTATCAAAAATACAAAAGTACTTATTATATAAAACAAAGCAATTTGGATATAATGAATATATAGAATAAATTGGAAGCAAAAAAAATCTTAGATTGGAATATTGAATAAATGAAAATGAAAATACCTACTAATATTTTTCAATATATTCTCTTAATACATGATAACACACATCTTAAAAACAAAATCTATTTTTTATTTAAGTCATTTAAAAACGTTTTATTTAAATTTGACTATTTCAGCATTTTTTCAAATTGCTTACTCGCGATGATAATACAATTATTTGAAACCTTTTTTTCTAAATTGAGTCCTATTTAAAATAATAGAACCACGGCCCATTTGATTAACATGTGTATGACTACTTAATGGGGACCAGAGCTTATTTTAAAACAATAAAACTTGTTTTTATAAAGACTCTTGTGTAAAAATATATATATATGTTATATTAAAATATTTTATTTAAAATTATATTTCATCGATTCAAATACTCTGTTGAATCGACCGCCAGAGGTCACGTTTTCCCTATAAATACTCATTGTTGATGTTCTCCGTTGGTCGGCTCAAACATGTTTGTAATTATGTAAATAATATTTTGTTTTATTTATTCTTACGCCTTAAGCCAGGCAGTACTTTTACCAAATTACTACTCTGATCAAAAAGTTTCGACACTTTGCTCATAAAATCCTGAAAACTCAATATATTTTCTCCCGGTTTGTGGAAAACGCAAGCGTCGCCCTTGGCTTGGAAACCTGCCAATTTTCAAAAATCACGCGCCACAACAGTGCGCGCAGCGGCTGTTCGAAGTGAAGCCATTTTGCCCGTGCTTCGATTTCGTTAGTCACCGAAATGGTGGATCAACGAATTTGCATCAAGTTTTGTGTGAAAAACGGATTCAAGGGTGCCGAAATTTTTTGGGTGTTGCAAACAGCCTACGGGGATGCCGTCATGAGCCGAAGACGAGTTTTCGAGTGGTACAAGCGCTTCAAGGAGGGTCGGGAAGAGACCGCCGACAACGAGCGTTCCGGGAGACCGTCCACATCAACCACGCCTGTAAAAGTGAACAAGGTGTTTGAACTGGTGCGTGAAGACCGCCGAATAACTGTCAGGGAGGTCGCCAAAGAAGCAGGGATATCATTCGGGTCGACTCAATCGATAATGAAGGACATTTTGGGAGTGAGAAGACTCAACGCCGTTCTCGTTCCCAAAGATTTTACTTTTGATCAAAAGAACGCTCGGAAAGAAACGGCTAGTCTCAATCTCGAAGCGACAACCGACGACCCCGAATTGCTGAAGAGGGTCATTACTGGAGACGAAACATAGATTTACGGCTTTGATTCGGAAACTACCCAACAGGCATCGGAGTGGCGCTTCAAAAATTAGCCGAGACCAAAGAAAGCGAGGAAGGCTCCCAGCAAAGTCAAGGTCATGTTGACGGTGTTTTCCGACTACCAGGGCATCGTTCATCATGAATTTCAACAACAAGGCTTTACAATAACTGCTGACTCCTACCTGGGAGTTTTGAGGCGATTGAGGGAAGCGATCGGGCAGAAACGGCCGGAGCTGTGGAGGAGCAAGTCGAGGATCCTCCACAACGATAACGCGCCGGCGCACACAGCCCTCAAAATCTCGAAGTTCCTGCAGGACTACTCAACCTTTGTGTTCCCCCAACTCCCCTACAGTCCCGATTTGGCCCCCTGCGACTTCTTCCTCTTTGGAAAGCTCAAAAAAAGTTAAAGGGTCGGAAATTTCAGAGCATAGAAGAGATCAAAGTGGAATCGAAGCAGGCCATGAAGGCGATCCCGAAAACAGACTACCAGAAGTGTTTTGCCGACTGGAAAAAAGGTGGCTGAAGTGCATCGCGGCCAACGGGGACTACTTTGAAGGGGGAAATTTGAATTTGGTACAATAATAAAGTTTTTTTTAACTTATGAGCAAAGTGTCGAAACTTTTTGATCAGAGTAGTATGTTTATCCTAAAGCTCAATTAAAGCAATCACTGATCAAAATTATTTTATTATTGCCACGACTGCATTTCCATTACCATAATCCTCAACATGATCAAAAATACAAGCAGAATCTCTCCTTTTTCATTTATAATATATATATACTAGCCGAATGACCCTGGCAACGCCCGGGTTTTACCCGATTAAATGTTTTCATTTAAATACCGCCGTGGATGTCACTCATGTGAAACGTCCCGCTCCAAACTTTATGTGTTTTAAAATATAAAAATATATATATAAATTTCACAACGATATTTGAAAATTCTATTATTTTGATTTTCAAATACTATTCGTTACAATTATAAATTGGCGCCGTGGATGTCACTCTTGTGAAACGTCCCGCTCCAAACTTTGTGTCTGAGAAGCGATATTTTTTATAGAGAGATGATCTGGCTTTGTATCTTCTGCTCGAATGAATGTTTTTCTGTTAGAATTTTGTTCTTGCATACTAAAAATGAACTGGCTTTACCCGTGGTCTTTGCTTTTTGGAATTTTTCCCAATATAATTTTGTATCTGATAATCAAACTTGATACAGCAATATTGTCATGATCATTTTCTGAATAAAAAACAACAATTTTTGCCCAGAACCTGTCAATTTCAAATTTTATTGGCTAAAATCCGATAAATATCTCTTCCAGATTTTTCTCTATGTCCTGTTAGAACACGTTTTACATGTACATTAGGTCAGCTGATATTACCTCCCATTTTCACCGCTAGAGGCGCTGCTTGCAAGCGAAAGGGCAAATTTGCAACGCAATTTGCAAATAACTCGAAGAATATTCGGGATAGAGACCTGAAATTTTCACTATAAGTTTTTCCAGATTCTACTATATATACTGTTAAAATTTCAGTCAGATTAGTTACGTATTGTGGACGTGTATAACCGACATAGGAACAAACACACATACATACATACATACACTGACTTTTATATATATAGGGATTTCTGCTTCATGGCACTGCCCTTTTTATACTATGCATTCTTCATGGCACTGCCTTTTTTATACTATGCATTCTTCATTGCGCTGCCTTTTTTATACTATTTATTATTCGTTGCAATGCCCTTTTTATACTATGCATTATTCGTGGCAATGTCCTTTTTATGCTAGGCCTTCTTCATGGCACTGCCCTTTTAATACTATGAATTATTCGTGGCAAAACCCTTTTTATATTATGCATTCTTTGTGAATGTCCTTTTATACAATGCCTTCTTCATGACATTGCTCTGTTTATACCATGCCTTCTTCAGAATTTGAAAAGTTTTTGTGATCAATGCGATGAATTAACAAAAATAAAATTGAATCGAGAACTTCAAAATCTATAGCTATTAAATAGGATATGCACCTGGACTTGCGTGAAAAAAAGACAAACTTAAATATTCCGGGGGATTGCTGTCCTTTCTCGGTATATTGATTAATTTTTTAAAATGTTAACGTGGAAACGATCTTTAGTAACATTCAACACTTAGTGACAATAATGAGAATATGATATATAACTATTATTATCATTTCCACGTTAAATATAGTTCGTAAACACATTTTTAATTAATTAATAAATTGAGAAATAGTAAGAAATCCTTTTATATTTATCTTTATTTTTGTTTTATCCCCACAGATCCTGGTACGTTTTCTTTCCTTAATGGGTTGCCGATTAACTCGAACGTTAAAAATATTTTGCTTAAATCGTATTTAGTCTTAAATGTGATTGGTTTTGTTTGCTATTAGAATTTATTTCAAAACCAGCACTGTTCAAATCTCGGCATTAAATGTGATCATAAATCCTGTAGTTCTGATCGACAGTAATAAATAAAGACAACCAAATGTGAAGTATAGTAAAGGAGGGGGTAGTCAATATTTCATAGAAATATCCATAGAATACCTCTTATATGTGGGTAGATAGCAAAGCCATGTTTTATTGATTAGCCTTGGCGTCAAGAAAAACCACTCTATTTTCTTCATTGTTGTTTATCCATAGAATTGCAGGTAGCATTCGCTACAGGGGTGGACCCTTGTGGGTGAAGGATGGCTGGACCTGATTGTGTGTGCTGTCAGTGTTATCTGCTGCTGCTTAATATTAAGGAAAATGTTCAATAAACCACTAAGTTCTTTTGATAAATTTTGTTTGGGAGTATTTTCTAGATCTCAAAACTTTTTAAATAGAGGTAAAAGTTGATAAATTTTATTTAGAATTAAAATATGTGTAGAAATATATAGGTATTCATTTTTCAAAATATTATATTTATTTATTTAGATTGTGTATGTGTGTGTGTGAGAAACAGAAAGGTAGACCCTCAAAAACTTTAAATTTTTAAAAATAGAAAAATATGTAAATCTCTCTCCTTTTAAATATCCACATAGGAATGCTGTTAGTTTGACTCTGCACTTAAAAATATGAGAGCTATCCATTGGTTGATTGAGTTGTCTAGGATTAGGCTGAACTATTGCAAGGATGACATTTTAAATGGGAATTATCTTAGGCTAACGCTATACCAAGTTAAATAATCGTGTAATGGCGTGTTGTATTAGGCAAACAAGGAGAAAAATTCGCACATGCCTCTCTCTCAAATGGAGTAACCATGCCTTGAAAACGAACTTAAATGTTACCCTTAATAGCTTTGGGTAAAATGTCTCTTTTTTACTTAATCTAACTCATGTATATTTTTAGAAGCTGGAGTCTCTTTCGATTTAGACTTTTAAATGGAAAAAGAAGAAATTTCTGATTACGAAATAAAATATGAAAGATTTTTAGGGATGTGGAAATTATCATTCAAACCAATGCCATCAAAGAATTGAACTCAGTCCTTGTTTCAAGTGTCATGTTACACAACTATACCTAACAATATGGTATAATATCAGCCCTACCACTTCACAAGGTAAAACAACTTTTTTTGTCAGGTTCGGGAGATTCCATAACTCCTCCAGTACGAATTCGTAGCCGCTCCTGTACTGATGATTTTCACAGACAGAAACCAGGGTATACAGGTTGGCTTTTGTCTGAATTTTCCAGAACTGCTGGTGTTGTGTCTTGTTCTTTTATATGAAGCTGTGCCCTCTACGTGCAGAAGAATACTAAAATGCATTGCTTTCTTGGTAGAGGAGCCTCACATGTATATACAAAGTGTGTCCAAGAAAGAATGAAGTGATAATTTTTTTTAAGTCTATTAAAAAATAGAAAGCTTCAGCTACACTGCGGTATATCACATCACGTGATTGTGCGCGCGGTCGATAAATTGTAAGCTTGTAAAAAGAACGCCTTGCATAACAACTTCTAATTTGTAATGGATAGAAAATTCGAACAACGAATTTGTATTAAATTTTGCTACAAAATTGGGAAATCGGCTTCAGAAACTTTAGATTTGTTTAAATTGACATTTGGAAATGAAAATGTAAATAAGCCCTCCACATTTAGATGGTTTTCACGATTTAAAAATGGAATGGAATCGGTGAAAGATGAGAAGCGTGTTGGACGTCCAATTCTGCACAGGAACTCTGAAAAGGTGAGCCAAATTTCAAATTTGATAAAAGAAAATCCACGAATAGGATTACGGGACATTGAGGAAGAAACAGGGATATCAAAATCATTAGTTGGATCGATAATTAAAGAAGACTTGCAGTTAAAGAAGACACCTTCAAAATTTGTCCCTAAAATTCTCACAATCCAACAAAAGGAGAATCGCGTTGAAGTTGCCAAAAAATGCTTGAAATGGTGGAAGAAAACCCTAATTGGAAGGAAAAAGTAATAACTGGAGACGAGACATGGGTTTACGGGTATAATCCGGAAACGAAACGCCAATCCATGGAGTGGAAAGGAAAAGATGAACCAAGAACGAAGAAATCCCGACTTTGCAAGTCAAAAAAACAAAGTCTTATTGGTCACGTTCTTTGACATAAAGGGAATTGTGCATTATGAATATCTAGAGGGAGGTCAAAAAATCAAAATAAGGAGTCTTATTTAAACATTATGAGACGTGTACGTGAATCAATTCGTCTGAAAAGAAGTGAAATGTAGAGTTCCAAAAATTGGATTATCCATCATGATAATGCACCACCACACACCGCTACATCTGTACTGACTTATTTGGCTAAACACGGCATCCAAATACTTCAACACACACAACTTCCCTATTCCCCAGACCTAGCTCCAAATGATTTTTTTTTTCTATTTACAAAACTCAAAATGGCTCTAAAAGGAAGGAGATTTGACACTAGAGAGTCCATCATAGCGGATTCGAAAAAGGTCTTGAAGAACATCCCGAAAGATGCCTTTTCTAAATGTTTTAAATCATGGGAGAAGAGATGAAAATTATGTTTAGATGCGGGAGAGGACTATTTTGAAAAAGACTAATAATTTTTTTTAATCATTCTATTTTTTCTTAATTTTGACCAGTCTCATTATTTATTGGACACACCTTGTAATCTTCGAAATACAATATTTATCAGAAACCTTCAAGCGCACAACCAATGTGTTAATATTACAACAACACCCATCCGATAAAATGTATTCTACGAATTTAAAGGAACTCTATGGCAACTTATGCAAAACTTTAAATTGGCGGTAAATATGAGACTTCGAGTCTCAACTTACCCCCCTCGACTTCAACTAATAACTGAGTATCTTTAATTACAACACATGTGGCAACAACGCTCTCTCTCTCTTAATTGCATTATAATCTTACATCGCAGGTCGGAAGTTTGACATTTACAGAGAATATTTATTGTTTTACGTGGATCTACGTATTCTGATCTGTTTTCTGTAAGTATGTAAATATTGTTTGTGCATATTTAAGTATATACACCAATATGTGTCAGAAATTAAGGGAATACATAAAATATATTTTAATTGTTTTTGTTTTATGAAAACAAGTTTATAACGCCTTAAAAGCCAATTTATAAGCTTGGTCCCGTTGTTGTAAAAGCTTGCTGTTAAGCATTTTAAATATTTTTTGAATATTAGCAATTTTCTCACATCAGATATAAAAAATAATGATTTACTCATTCTATTACCTACTCTTAATTTTATTTTCAATTTATATACTTACTACTCTGATCAAAAAGTTTCGACACTTTGCTCATAAGAGAGTTTAAAAAAACTTTATTATTATACAAAATTTAAATTGTCTCCTTCAAAGTAGTCCCCGTTGGCCGCGATGCACTTCAACCACCTTTTTTTCCAGTCGGCAAAACACCTCTGGTAGTCTGTTTTCGGGATCGCCTTCATGGCCTTCTTCGATTCCACTTTGATCTCTTCTATGCTCTGAAATTTCCGACCCTTTAACTTTTTTTTTTGAGCTTTCCTAAAAGGAAGAAGTCGCAGGGGGCCAAATCGGGACTGTGGAGGGGTTGGGGGAACACAGAGGTTGAGTGGTCCTGCAGGAACTTCGAGATTTTGAGAGCTGTGTGCGCCGGCGCGTTATCGTGGTGGAGAATCCACGACTTGCTCCTCCACAGCTCCGGTCGTTTTGTCCTTCATTATCGATTTAGTCGACCCGAATGATATCCCTGCTTCTTCGGCGACCTCCCTGACAGTTATTCGTCGGTCTTCATGCACCAGTTCCAACACCTTGTCCACTTTTTCAGGCGTGGTTGATGTGGACGGTCTCCCGGAACGCTCGTTGTCGGCGGTCTCTTCCCGACCCTCCTTGAAGCGCTTGTACCACTCGAAAACTCGTCTTCGGCTCATGACGGCATCCCCATAGGCTGTTTGCAACATCCAAAAAATTTCGGCACCCTTGAATCCGTTTTTCACACAGAACTTGATGCAAATTCGTTGATCCTCCATTTCGGTGACTAACGAAATCGAAGTACGGGCAAAATGGCTTCACTTTGAACAGCCGCTGCTCGCGCTGTTCAGGCGCGTGATTTTTGAAAATTGGCAGGTCTCCAAGCCAAGAGAGACGCTTGCGTTTGCCACAAACCGGGAGAAAATATATTGAGTTTCAGGATTTTATGAGCAAAGTGTCGAAACCTTTTGATCAGAGTAGTATATACTCATGGACAAAACTTAATGAAGTGTCATATTTTAATGTCGTCGGTCGTTTTTATTTATTTATTTTTTTGAAGGAGAAAGAGGCAATTTGGTTCACACTTGGTTATCTCGTGTGTCTTCAATAAATGTTACTGTGTATTAAATATCTTTCAGAATTATTGTCTGAATTTCGGTATACATACTAAAAAGGTACAACTTCCTTAAGTTTTGTTTAAGATTGTATATATAAGCACATTCAATTTAAGATTTAACAAAATGCACATCGCAATGTAATTCAGTTTTATTAAGGTAATGGATATAGGGGGGTTGATGTTTTAACAACAGTTTAGAGAGAACATTATATACTACTTTACTACTAAATGTTTGGTTAAACACCATCACCAAGAATAAATATTCAGGTACAGATTATATAAACATACAATATAGGCATACCGATATGGTAGATTCAATTGGCGAAATCGCTGGGAAGGTTAAGCACTGAGTTCAGCACTTTACTATCAAATGTTTGGTTAAACACCATCACCAAGAATAAATATTCAGGTACATATAATATAAGCATACCGATATGGTATATTTAATTGGCAAAATCGCTGGGAAGGTTCAGCACTGAAGTCTTCCAAAATGCTTTCTTCATCGTCAGTTCACTATATAATCGAATGTTTAAATATTAATATCATACAATTATAGCTTCCCCCATCCTCAATACACAATGTATACTAACTCCTATATATTTGTAACTACACAATTAGTAATAGGACCTACCATTAGACTAACGTGACCATTCCTCTTATCTCCTGGAGGTGGTCTCTCAATGGAGGTTGAGTTAAGTCAACTATTTACGAGATAATGGTCGCTTAGGGAGGTGGAAACTCATCAGATAGGTCACTCACAGGAGGTTTCAATGTTGTATAAATTCTCGTCTTACCCCAATAACATTTTAAAAAATGCTAATTTAATTGTATTCTTAGGTTCTAAGCTTTCGGGGTATACCTTTTATCAAGCAAGATTAGAGATAAAAACTCGTAAATTACATTACAGATTATCAATTAAATGGAATTTTAGCTATTTTTAATCGTATTTAATTCGCAATCTCTCATGTAATCTAGATGTTTTTCATCACCAGGTTTACTTGATGAAGAGGATTCCTCCAAAGCTTCTAATACACTATTTGAAATAAATCCGCGTCGTATTGTGATTATTTCAACACATATATGTCAAATCAAGCTCATATATATAATATGTAGATACTCTTTTTATGCGCCTATATATATTTCTTTAAATAGCTAATAAAAATGTATATATGTGGTGTTCTTATGAGTGATTTAAAAAAAGAGTCTCCAACGATTCCTTTATTCAAATAGCTTTCATATTGGGCAATATTTTCTTCAGATTCCCCTCTCCGCCAATCTATTCAGCTCGAGTTCTAGTGTACTTAAGCCAATTCTCCCTAAGTCGCCATCACTAGAGGGAAATATTCCGTTTTATGATTATGGGATGATTTATCTTCCTTTTAGGACTCTTCTTGTATTTCTTACGCAACATTTATTATAGCTTCTCCATATCCACACTCTTATTTCATTTCGAACAAATTATTTACATATTCTTTTGATTTTTTACATCCACCTCGCCTCAAAGAAACATATGATGGGACATTTAAAAACTAATTGAATCTTAAAATGTGTCACCATGTGAAATGATAAAAATTATTTTACGCCGCTAAAAGTGGCCATTACAGGATAAGGAGATAATGCGAATTCGATTTCTATATAATATATAGAAAATACAAAAAAAGCCTAATGTCAAAATAACTCTTAGATTCACTCTATAAATACTCCTTGTGTGTGCACACAAATAGGATTACAAATATTATAATATTTTTATTTTAAAAGAGAGAGAACACACTCTTGAACACACAAAACCCGTTATCTTATATTTAATATAGAATTTCTTTGTTCAATGCAACCTCTGAGATAAAGAAACAATGCGATCTGATTGGCTAATGTATATAACTCTGATTTCCCGATTAGGCTAATCAGAGAGCGAATAAAACGAACATATATATGAACATTAAGGCATATATCATAGACGAACATATGTTTAGTGTATGACCATTTATGGATATATGTCTTCTCTATAGGGCCGACCATATCTGGAATTATATTCTTGCATTCTTTCACTTTTTGAAGTTGCTGCGATGACCTAAAGTGACGATATCATCGGAATAAATCACCTATCACCCGTTTCTTCCACAGCCGGAAATTTCCCAAGATTGTATGAGAAGCTTCAACGTTGGAACGATCGAGGGTTTCTAGATTCCCTACAGAAAAACCTCTTTATTGTAAATTTCTGCCAAAAAGTCAGGAATTATTTCCAAATTTAACCTATTGTTTCTGGAACATACTGTATTGTGGGTTCTTGACGGTTTATTTAGGATCATTAGTATTAGGCGAATTTTAAAATCTGATTTAAACGTTTTTTTTTTTATAGAAAAAAAAAGCAAAATTTCATGACACCTAACTTCCCTTTTTTCAAGTAGTTCACGAATCATCCGTATTGCTGTCATTTTTGGTGGGTTTAGTAGGAAAACTCTAAATAGTAAAAAAAAAGGATTGTATTCTGATCTGAAATTCTCTGAGTTTTGAAACGTATAAATATGACGGCTGTGTCTGAAGTATCTTAAGTTGTGAAGGATGGAAAACAAATCCAGTATCTGACAAGATGTCAAAACATGATATGGTTCTCCTCCTCTCAATCATCTCCAGTTGGTCATTCTCTCTCCTCGATCATTTTAAGACAACTTCACTATTTAATCTGCCAGTCAATAGTATTTTCAGCATAGAATATAATAATAATATAATATTAATATTATATTAAGATAGTATTAGTAGAAGATGTGTGGCGCAGTAAAAAACATAATATATATTATCGTCTCTCTTAGAAAAATAAATTATAAACCAGAAATAAAAAGAGAGAGAAAGCTCCGGTTAACACAAATAAATATTCTGATTAACAATGCAAACTTTACCAATATTCGGGACTTTATTAATATTGGAACTTTAAAATCTCTCATCAGCCATGAAA
This sequence comes from Cordylochernes scorpioides, assembly GCA_030710605.1. NCBI lineage: Eukaryota > Metazoa > Arthropoda > Arachnida > Pseudoscorpiones > Chernetidae > Cordylochernes > Cordylochernes scorpioides. Next base: position 18,583,403 of record CP092867.1, on the reverse strand, counting down.
TTAACCGAGCTTCACTCGACCAATAACTTTTCATTATCTCCATACAAATAGAATTTGCATCAAAATTGCATATTAGGCTTGTTATAGGAGAGTCAAATGAATCTCTTGAAATTTAATTGTTAAATTTTATAAGTCACTTTGAAATATAACAACTGTAAAGGTTTATGAAGCACGAAGATCCGAGATTAAAACCTTAGAAAGCAACACGCTAAAGTTAGACACTAATATTGCATAGTCGCCAAAAAATAACAGAATTCTACCTTTTTAAAATAATATAAAATTGATAAGGAAATATATAAATATAAAATATTATACCAATGGCACAAGGGTCTTTTTACTGAGCTATATCACATTCTCTTTCGAACTAAAGTTGACCATTATTTCTGACGTACGTCTGAAGTCCTCGAAGATCTTGGCGATCTCTAGATTCCCATCCTCACGGATAAGCAGGACAATATCGTTGGCGTACGCCAGGACATTATCCCGGCCGAGTGAGTACCTGTTTCAAGCGAAGCAAAAGGAGCACCGTGGAGAACGCGGCGATCGCCCAAGTTTGGCAGACTGATGGAGAGCAGGAGGGACATCTCGATCCAGCATGCCAAAAGCAGATTCCAGGTCAGTTGCAATGACTGCAAGCGGGTTGTTTTCCCTGCAAGCTGTGCGACCTCGTCAGAGACGGGGAATGTTGTTCAAGACAGCTCTGACCAAGGATCTGAACATCAGGTGCGAAGATCAAGGCGAGGCAGGATCCCCTGGCAACAGATGCTGAAAATTCGGAGCTTTTCGGGGTATTTGCATTCGTTTCCTGCAAAAAGGCGACGTCCACTGCATGCTGTTTCAAGAGGTAACACAGCTTGATGCTCCTGTGTCGAGCGGCAATGTCGAGCACATTAAGGCACGCAAGGCGAAAGCTCTTGCACGCCCCTTGTTATTTTCTGATGTCAGCGAGCCATTTCTGAAAGGTTGACTTGGAATTTCCAAATCGCTTTATAAGTTGTTCGTTCAAGGCGTGGAGGCTCAACTTCTGCTCTACGCTAAGCTTTTCTATGAAAAACCTCAGGTGAGGAAGGGAGATGTTGGCCTGTATTATCTCATCTTCCTTAAATTCTAGTCGTTCAAACTCTTTTAAGAGAGAGGAAGGCCCTCGACCCAACTGTTGTTTAACCATCGATCCTGCTACTGGGAAGCTGTCTTGGAAACTTTTCGAATTGGGCGGGAACTTCTGGCTCACAGCTGGTTCGTGCAGCTCTGTAGATTCTGCTTCTTTGGCAGATTGCGAGGAGAAGATTTGCTCCAAAGGTTCTGCTTGTGATAGAGAAGCTACAGCGGATGATGTAGCAGATGCCAAGAAGACGCTGCACTTTTGACTGGATGGTTGAGAAGCGTTTGTCATCTTGATGATCTGGGGGCATTACATTCTCTTGTAGACTATCTCCTGTAAAACGAAGAAGCGGAATCCATACTCCAATTAGGTGGGAACTGATCGGCCGTTTACTGGTAATCTTCACTATTTCATTCGTTAGGTTGATGGCAATCCTCCTACAGTCCATCCATGTGTATCTTCCAGAAGAAGTCATGGAGGGGGCAATGAAGACCACCTGGCAATTTGACCTCAAGGTCCTGATGACATCTTCATCACCAATGATAAAGAGCAAGCCGCTGATGGGATTTTCTTGGTTTTATTTTATGGCAGGGCTTTGAGTAGGACCATCTTTATTACAAGTCTGTCCTCGACGATGATCTTCGCCATTTAAGGATAATCCAGGCCAACCAAAATTTGGCCTGAAACTTTCCTCAGTTGCACCACACAGCCCTTTTCCAGCCTATTCTTCAGAGTTTAGATTCTCTGGAGAAAACCATGGTGAGTATTCCAGATAGACCATCTGGTCGGAGGTGCGGGCCCCTGATTTCCTGCGGCATCGGTCGAGCAGCTGTCGAGGCATCTTTACCGTCTCTATGTTGGTTTTCTGTCGCGATCTCTCATGGCGAGGCGCAGTTCTGACCCGGTTGGTGCTAGCCCGGTGAGAAGGACCAGGTGGAGGATGGGGTGACCTCTGCGAAGAAGGCGAATGTTTTTTTTTTTTTTTTTAATATAATAATCGGCCGATACGCTTCCTACGATATCAGTCCAATTCTGGGTTAACAGAGTTAAATTTGCATCTCCGCCGTTTTTTTAGGTAGAATTTGTATCACCTTCAATCATTGAAAAATTTAGGCACTACTTTTTGGAGATAATTGCTAGCATTTTTAATCACTATTTTGTTGATCGTTTTCTTTCTTAGCTATCCGCTAATACCGAACACTGAATACAAATCTTTAACAACTCCACGCCAAAAACGCCAGTGAAGTGCTGCGCCCGCGAGATCGCGAGAGAGAGAGAGAGAAAAGAATCAAAATGGTGGATTGTTAAATTTTTTTTTTTTTTTCAGATTTAAAAAATTATTTAAAAATGCGTTAAACTTTTTCCATGGGATTATACAATGTGATCGCTCTTCACCAGAAAAAAAAAATCAGTAAATATAAATGAATAGCGATTTTATATAGAGTGTGTTTTTAAACAATTTTTTTATCTCTAAAAGAAAATCTGCGAATAACTTTGTGCTTTATTTAATTATTTATTTATTATTTATTATATAATCAGTTATTTTTTAAATAGCAAACTCTAGAGTAATATAAAGAAAATATAATTTTTCTCTCCTTTTTTTAAACCACCAGAGACAAGAGAGCATTTGCATTAGGTCATTTTCTTGTCTTTATAAAAAATCATTTAATATGTATTATATATACGTATTATATATACGTATATATGTATTATATATATGTATATTCGTGTGTACTCATGGGAATTCTAGGTTCTCTATAGACTGCTCCTATTACAATTGGGATAATCCCGGAAATGGTAAACCAATGTATAAATAAGTGACTGACCCTTCAGTAGAGGCCTAAAAGCTTAGGGAGTGAAAGAACAATTAGGGTAGCTCGTAGATAATGAAAGTGATGAAAGAAGTGGCAGTATGGTGGAAATGTTTCAATGTGACAATATAAATTTAAGACTAAACCTCATTTGAATTCTAATTTCTACAACTCCTGATCTCAAACATAATATATAATCTGGTAAGAAAATTGAAAAAAAAAAAGATTTGAGACAAATCGCATTTAAGACCTATCGGATTACAGTTAATATTTAATTTTTGGCTTTAAATTTACCGTATTTAAAACCAAAATGTTTGTTTTCGAATCACATAGATTTATGAACATATAAATAGTATACAACATAGAATGTACCTCTTTTTGGTTGGCCTCTCTAGGTACCTAAATAGTTTAATCATTTGTGTGCATTTGAATAGCAGTAAACAATAAAGTGAGCTATCTTGTTGAAAACAATATTCGTGGCAATAGATTAAAACAATAGAATTTTCATAATAAAAAGAATTATTAGAAAAAAGTGTGTCCCGTTTGAATGATTTTTAATTTGGGCTAAAGAGAGATTTTTTACGAATTTTATTTTGTCCCCTATCTCCAATTTATAATTTTAAAACATCTGAATATGTAGATCAAATTGTTTTAAAGACTGCGAATTTTTTCTGGTTCTCTAATTAGATCACAAATCGGGAATCTCTTTGTGCAATGAAATTAAACACAAAGTGAAGATATAAAGAGATGAATATTCACTAACTTATATTTATCTCTCTCTCCATATTTAACCTAATGTGTACATTCATTACTTCACGTTAACTGATCCTATATTTTTGGTTAGAAAGAGCAAGACCCGAAAGCTTCACAATACCTTAATTTTAAAACCGTTCAGGTTTTCGACATTTATTCTGAGCTAGTATCTATAGATTCCTATCTATGGGTTATTAAGCATAAAAGTAGTTTGAAAGTAAAATAGAACAAAATAAATAAGTCCTGAAATGAAAAAAAAAAAATAACTCGTATATTGAAATAGTTGAAAGTGTTTTTTCCCCAATAGCGAGGTGATGGGTAGAGAGAAGAAATTTAGGGGGATATCTATCTCTCCGGTGGGACGGAGTTTATTTTAGAGTTGGGAGAGTAAACATATGTGTAGGGAGCAATATCTGGTGGAAGTAAAGTGAAATCGATAGATCGCTGGAGTTAGAGAAAAAGTTCCATTACGCTGTGTGTAACAATTTGTAGTACAGCTTTTTCTTTCTTATTTTTGACATGTTGATATATTACCGATGTCTGTAAATGCCACTTTTGAATATATAATAGCTCTTTAATGGCATTATTTATAAAAATTACCGATATATGGATCGAATTTTAAAAATGCAGCTTCAGTGTATATATATAATGAATATATAAAATAAAAGGATTTAAAAGCGCGAATGTTTCTTTTATACATAAAACGAACTTCTACTGTCCTTACTGCGATGAAAAAAATATATTGGGAGGGCTTGGCTCATCAGTGGTGAACCCTCCCAGCGGTTTCGCCAATTTAATCCACCAGACCGCTTCTCGGAGCTCTAATACTGTATTGGATCATTCTGCTTTTATATGCTACACTGAAGGATGGAATCTTAGGAATGGTTTTCAAGTAAACTATGGACTTAAGCTTATAGTATAAGCTTTATGTATAAAAGAAACATTCGCGCTTTTAAATCCTTTTATTTTATATGTACAGATGGCGCGTTATTGCTTTGTGTTAATTTATTCCTAATGTTCTTGTCTTCATAGTTTGCTGAAGAGCATTGCTCGAAGCAAATATTTGAATGTTATTCTACTGTCCTATAAGCTTATGTCCATAGTTTACTTGAAAACCATTCCTAAGATTCCATCCTTCAGTGTAGCATATAAAAGCAGAATGATCCAATACAGTATTAAAGCTCCGAGAAGCGGTCTGGTGGATTAAATTGGCGAAACCGCTGGGAGGGTTCACCACTGATGAGCCAAGCCCTCCCAATATATTTTTTCATCGCAGTAAGGACAGTAGAAGTTCGTTTTATGTATAAAAGAAACATTCGCGCTTTTAAATCCTTTTATTTTATATGTACAGATGGCGCGTTATTGCTTTGTGTTAATATATAATGAATATTAAAAGATAAACATAATGAGAAAGATAAGTTTATATATTTTTAGCTGAATATTCGGAATGTATCAATAAATATTTAAAATGTTTAACAGCAAGATTTAACAACGGAACCAAGCATATTAATTGATTTTGACACGTCATGAGCTTGTCCAAAAAACAACTGGGGTAACGAATCATATAATCTTCAATAAAAATTATTTCCACAATTTTTTTGTTATATAATATTTCTTTATTTGTGTCTATGCCAAAAGAGGCTCCTCTCCCTTCAAATGTGCATCATAACAATGGCACTATTGCATCACCCTAGTAAAAACTTTACTAGTAATGATATATAATCAGCCACAACACCATTTTTGAAAAATTCAGACAAAAGCCAACAACCTATATACCACGGTTTCAAGCTTTGGCCCTCATCAGTACAGGGTGGCTTCAATTATATAACATCCTACAAGAGAGGTTGTGAAATCGGTCGAATTTACCAAACATTTAAGAAGATATTCAAGGTATTCATGGATTGGCCCAAATGTTCCAAAATACGTGTTTAATTGATAAAGTGGCTAGCCAATTCAATGACTAAAAATACTGATGGAAACTTTTCGAAGGAAATTTCATCTTAGGAAAAATAAAAAGGCACCTCTACCGCGCAAAAACCTAAGTGTACTAATGACCCTCTCCGTAATCTAGAAGACTCTGGCCCGTGACATAGCCACAACAACAGTTTTGGAAAATTCAGAACGCCCACCTAGAGACCATAGAAGGTGAATAGTTTTTGCCATTTTTTTGACGGGAAAGGTGTAATCTTTTTTTTTTTTTAGATCAATTTCCTTCCGGAAAATTTTCCATCTCTAATATCTCTCAATGTTTGTATATTTTAATTTTGTAAATACTTCTCGTGCAAGAAGATAAATTATTATTAATGTCACATATGTATGGTTATAGGATAGTTTATCTCTCTCTCTTTCTCTCTCTTGAAATTCTCTTCGATATATTTATTATTATTTTCAGACTTTGTGAAAACGGTTGTGTCTTATATAAATCAGCAGCTATACGCATTATACTGAATAAAAAGAAAATATAAACCCTTTGTGTGTACACCAAAATTTATATCTTGTTGAGAGAGATCATAACATTATTTAAATAATGGTAGATTTAAAGAAGATATGTAATATACACTCATGGATAAAACTTAAGGAAGTTGTACCTTTTAGCATGTATATCGGGTCAATAACTCTGAAAGATATTTGATACCCAGTGACCTTTATTAAAGACACACGACTGTGAACAAAATTGCCTTTACCTTCTTCAAAAAAAAAATAGACGACCGGCGACATCTCAAGTTTTGTTCATGAGTGTATTTGTTGATTGAGAAATGCCTTCACAAAATATTTAAACTCCAGTGAACCCAACTTTTAAATATTTTTGACAAACATTAATATATAAAACGACACTTGCAAGTTTAACCGCATGAGTTTCTTTTCAACGACAAATTAAAATTTTTATTTTAAGGTGAAATATCGACAATTTCTAACCTTTTGGATGAGGTATGAAAGGATGAATTATGAAGAGTAATGACGAACGGAAAAATAAAAGTGTCCATCCCACTTTTATTTTTCCGTTCGTCATTACTCTTCATAATTCATCCTTTCATACCTCATCCAAAAGGTTAGAAATTGTCGATATTTCACCTTAAAATAAAAATTTTAATTTGTCGTTGAAAAGAAACTCATGCGGTTAAACTTGCAAGTGTCGTTTTACAATTACATGCCGCAATGTATTATATTGTAAACATTAATATATGTTTATAAATATTTTAACATTTTATAAGCTTCAACCAAAAATGGATATTAAATCAAGTTCTGTGATTTAGAAGCGGCAAATTAGAGAGAGTAAAACGAAAGACACAATACACGCAGGACAAAGTAAAAACGCAAGAAGAAAAGGCACCATTAAAACATCTCAAGAAGGAGAATAATTCATTTCTTCTTCACTCTAGCTCCAGAAATGAAAAATTCATTTGTTTTAATAATCCACCGGGGAGAGCCACAAACATAACTTCTACAAAATGGAGCATTTCTAATACAAGCCGTGTGATTTTTCTTTCTGTTGGAGATATGTCAGAGGAAATGTTTATTTTCTTTCTTTTTGGGATTTGTTTCTACGTTTGTCCATAACTCTTTTTATGCTGATTTTACCTTATTCTATTTTATTTCTTTACATTTTTTATCCTATCATACACAGACATTGAATTCTGTCTAAGGTAATATAATAAAATTATCGAATGGCAGTGTTTGTTGATATCTGATGATATATTTTGGTTTAGAATAGTTTTATATAATATTATAGAGGGATATGTTTATAATATTATAGAGGGATAAAAATATGAAATAAAATTTTAACTATATAGATCCCCTATTGCAGAAACCGCTAAAATAGCTTCCATAATATACGCAATAATGAATATATATAGCATATATATTTATGCGAGATCTTGGTAATTCTCCCGCTGATTGGTCACCATCTAGGTGTCACATGCGCCGTTCATTTATGTTCAGAATCAGTTTTGATTTTTCTCTGTGAATTTTCAACTCGTCTACGATGCTCTCTCCACGCCATGAGACTCTGCACTAACAGAACATTACAAAGGCAATAGTTTCTTCTTTCTTGGTAGGTTCCAAAATTTACTTCTATAGGTGACGATAGAGAAGGTATAACAAAAGGCAGATTATTTTATTCATTCAAAATTTCTCTCTTTCTTTCTATGTATATTTATCAATTATTTTATCTATTTATATCTATTTATTCATGTGTCTATCATAATTAATCTTATTTATTCATTTTATGTATTTAACCTTATATAATCTTATATGTACGTTATAATAAATCAGTTTCAATCTCAATCTCTCTCTCTCTCTCTGTGATAGATGATTCAATCAAAATGATTTGTATATGTGTTTTTGAAAACATGTTTATAAAACAATTTGAACATTTACACGCAAAATACTGGATATATAGTGTGTGTTTTGTAAAATAAATAATAAAATAAATATTTTACTCAATTCGGTAAAATATGAACTAATGATTTTCTGATTAATTGAAGAAAAAAGGAGAGTTTTTCACCATTGTAACTAAGCTTGCTTCATTCCTTCATTTATTTCCATTAGAATCCACTGTTGCCAAGTCATCGGATAAAAAGAGGAAATTATTACCGAAAAAAACAGAGGCAATTAAATTAACTAATTATCTGGACTCTTCATTAATTTCCGAGTTTCGATCCTTTCTAATTCAAGGCCACTCTCAGAAATATTCCCCAAAAATATTGAAACAAGATTTCTGATTTTTCAATAATTTTCTTCGTTGATAAAACTGATTTTTTAAAGAGCGTTTTAATCTGTATTAACACATTGTAAGATTATTTAATAACTTTCGAGTATATCTTATTAACATTTTAAAAATATACAATAGATACAAATCCCGAAAATTTTAAATTTTGGATTGAAATCACATTAATACACAAAAAATATTTACATATTTTAAATAACATTGAAAAAATACCTACACCAAGTTCTAAATTATCTTTATTGATAGCGCCTTCGAATTTCTCGTCCCTTCCTCAACATTACAAAAACAAAACTTTTTTTTAAACTACGGATTGAGAAAGGTAAAGAGCAAAAAATTCCCAAAAAAGTAATTGTAAAAAAAGTTTCGTTTAAAAAAGTACCTTTATATATTTCATTTAAATATATTAAAACTATTTATGATACACTAGACGAATGGCCAGGGCAACGCCCGGGTTTTACCCGAGTGCGTATATATTTTAGTAATGTTTTAATTAAAATACTATTCGTTACAATTATAAATTGGCGCCGTGGATGTCTCTCTTGTGAAACGTCCCGCCCCAAACTGTGTGTGTCTTGAAAATATAAAATTAGAAATGTGGATTTTCATAAAGATATCATCATGTCTATTTTTATTTTTGCATTTCACCTACTAAATCGATAGAGATAATTACATTTGCAACATGAACCTAGGTATATTGACTAAATAGAAAACTGCATAGTAATAAAGATAATATTGTAAAGGCACCATATCGTTTTATTTTCAATAAAATCGAAACAAATAAATATATCACAAAAATATGACCCTATAACTTTCCGCAAGGTTCTAAATGGTCACACGGCCAGTGTGAGTGTTTTTGTTGCATCATGCTGTGACTCACACGATGACCCAAGGTCATTCAGGGGTGGAGCAAAGCCTATCTCCGTCGCCGCAATGGTGGCGCTGCATGCGAGTTAAGTCTACATATCTGCAAATAACTCTAAGGAAATTCAAGATATTCAAGAAATTATTTTTCGGACACCTTTCCGGGGATATACCTAATAATATCCCAGAATTTCATGGCGATTGGATGTATGGTTTTTGAATAACAGGGTTGTCTAGAGGGGGGCAGGGAGGCCACGTGTTCGCTGGCGGCCAATGGGCGCGCATTCTATCCGTGAGCTTCAGACAAACAGACAAACAAACAGACAGAATAAGGCAAATATATAAGTAGATTAGCGCGCCATCTGATATGAAAATTCGAAACTATTATAGACGCTTATGATTATTTTAAAATTGTTTTATTTTTAAATGAATCATAAACGTCTATAATAGTTTCGAATTTCCATATTATAACTATCACACAAATACCAGTCTACAAAATTACATATAGATGGTTTTAAATAGAATAAAGAGAGTTTAGGTGTTTGATGTATCTACTATTTACACATATCTTAGGGCTAATCTACTTGTGTTCATAGGCTTAAAAATGATAGTTGCCTACTGATCATCCAATGTTTGCTTTAGTTTCCTCTAGCTTCCTAAATGCATATGGTGGTGATCAATATACAGCAGCTGTGTTATTTCATAGTTGATCTTACAAGTGTTATGTAAGTTACTTGTTTTATTTTTAATGCGTCAACAGGCGAGAATTTATGAATTTATTTGGTTCTCCAGAGATTGTGTTCTTTAGGAATCATCGATCAAAAATATCGCTAAGATTATTAGGCTAAAAGAGGGCTAAAAGAAGTCAATAGCTTGTAGATCTTTTCAGAGATTTCCACCTAGTTTTTTCATATTTTGAGATTATTTATTATTCAATTAGCTATAAGAATACTTTATCAAAATAATTTTTAAATTCAATTATCATTTTTTACATAACATATTTAATGATATAAATAATATATTAGTGCGCACCACATCCATATTCAGTTTTTTTTTAAATATATAAATATTTTCAACTTCAATAGAGAGAGAGAGCTCTGAATTATATTTATTCTTTTATGTAAAAAAAAAAAAGAAAACTAGAATCAAAATTAAGCAGCCATCACAACTATAAGCCATTATCAGAATGCAATATCAGATGATTATTTCATATATCATCATGGAAAAGGTCTGAAACCAAGGTGAAAGAACAATGAGTATATTATTCAAAGGAATCGGTGAAGAATTGGAAATTTATCAGATTAGTTCTGAGGAATGGTTCAAGAATGTACCAGATTTGTTCACCATGCTCATGTTGGCCATGATGATCTTACTCGAGCTTTGTACATCTGCCAGGAGCAAACCGAGCAGCTGGGATAACAATAGGTTCATATTTGACATCGTTTCAGATATCAGTGACGACTTCTTTGACAAAAATTCCTCTCTTCCTAACAAAAGAAGTCCCCTTCTTCAAAATCCAAACACAATACAGAAAAAGAGATTTCAAATTTCATCGAGGGATTTATTTTCTTATTTAAACGAACAGAAGTCTTCAAACCAAAGATATTTAGTGTTTAAACCAAAAATGCATACCAAATTGACCATTCCGAAGAATAACCTTAAAAATACTCACCTTGATATGTTTAAATACAAGTTGGTAAAAGTACCATCCAACACTCTTCGCCTCGATTTTTCCAACAGTGTTAGATCCGTCGACAATAAAAATTCAATCGACAAAACATTTAACATGGAAAAGACAACCCCGAACGTACCTATAATACCAGAAAATGGAGAACATCCAAGTCATCTAATAAAAATTATCAAAATTCCAATTCAAGCTAACACAAGTCACAATGAAGACAGCAAACTTCTTAAAACACTTCAGGAAATTCTTCAGCATAAAAGAAAAAATATTTTTAAGGAATCATCTAAGAAAACGAGGATGAATGCAGAAGAGAATAGCAAGAGCAACTCGCCACAAATACCTGAAAAACTTTTGTATCGAATTCAATTTTTGCTTGCTTTCATTGGAGCAGGTGTATTTCTACTTCTACTGGTAAAGCTTTCAACATCCATTTACGAATACCACAAATTTTCCGTTCTAAAGGATGAAATTAAAAAAGAATCGTTAATGGAATTAGCAAAACTTACCAAAGGAGAATGCCAACATGTTATGGAAAAAAAGTGCAACGTCGAAATCAAGCCACGCGATCTTGTACCTATTATTAAGCCAATTGGGAGTCATAGGTCCCCGACACACCACCATCACCACCATTCTGGTAAAGCCACAAGTCGCAAAACCTTAACATGGGACAGCAGTATTCCAAAGTCCAACTCCATACAGAATATGCCCAAATTCCAAGATGATGAACAATATTTCTATTCGCTTCAAAACCAAAGTAGAGATAAATCGCCATTTTCTAGGGAATCCCCCAGGGAAGTATCAACAAGTATAGCCAAAGGAGATCATAACCGAAAAAATTCGAAATATTCCTTGTTAGACGAGTTACTTTATACTAATTTCCAAGTTGACGCGCTACCTCATCCAAAAAAGGAAAAATATCACAAAAGAAGGACGTCTTCATTAGCCTTCTGCAAAGAACCCAAATCCACATTTACAAAAACAAAGTCTCTTCGGAATATGACATTAAAAGAATGTTATTTAGACAGAGAAAAAAAATAGAATAAATATTTATAGTTTCGGTTATGTTATATCATTCGAAGCGAAGTATATATTCTCTAGTTGTTGTTATTGAACGATGTGTCATTGGAATTTGTATGTGCTAATTGATATAATCTTTGTCAACAGTTCTATTACTTGGGCTGCTTATCTACAACATTGGTGGTGCTTGCCACAGAAGGTATATTCGACAAGCGAACACTTTTATAAAATCAAATCTGGTTTCGATCCAATCAACAACCTCCAATATACGACAGATATTTGTAGAAACCCGGGGAGTATCCATATTATTTTAGACGGTCTTGTTGGACACCAGCGCCGCCACTCAAGTATAACACGTGACCGGAAGGATGACGTCGGCTCCCCCCCCCCCCTCCTTCTCCAACTGACTGTAAAAAGTTTAGCCTAACGACGCTGTTTTTTTTTTTGTTTACCTTCTACGGAGGATGTAACCTCTTTGTTTTCCTCTCTTTCCCTTTTTAATCTTTATATAACCTATGCTTTAATAAATTAGTTAGTGCAAGGCTCTTGTCCTAAGTGTAACCAAGTACCTTGTCTACACCCCTACAAGAAAAGATTATGAGACTGATTGGAGCTGCCTGAAGCATTGAACGGTAAGCCTATTCTTTTGTTCTCTCTCCCCCCCCCCCCCTTCAGTAGACGCCATCTTATAATGGAAGCTAACGAAAGTTTAACGAAAATTACCAAGCTAAATGGATTAAACTATTCCTCATGGAACTTCCAAATTAAGCTCATTTTGATGGACAATGACCTATGGTCAATTGTTGACCCAGGCGAAGTCAAACCCGAGGGAGGGGATGTTGGTCTAATCAACAAATTTAATACGAGGCAGAATAAGGCTTTAGCAAAGATATGTCTCTCTATTGGTGAGGAGCAGCAGAACCATATCAGACATCTAAATTCCCCCAAAGAAGTTTGGGATGAATTACAAAGACTTTATGCACCCAGGGATAGCAAACACAGAATTCTCCAACTGCGTCGAAAGTTGTACTCACAGAAATTCTGTCAACATGCGAACATGAATGCCTATTTGGGAAGCATAAATCTAATAGTGAGTGAACTCACAGGTGTAGGGGAAAATATTGAAGACGGTGATCTAAGCATGCTAATTCTTTGTGGAATGCCCGAGGACTGGGATAATGTTATATCAACAATGTGTAACTTACCAGAGTCAGAGTTCACCAGTGCCAACATCAGACGTAAATCGTTAGCTGAGGCAGAGCGCCGGTATGCTACAACAAATGAAGGGATGGGTGCACTGTCAGTCAGGAACTCTAACAAGAAACAATTCCCTCATGAACATCAAGGTTCTAAAACTGTTAGAAAATGTTTCGGATGTGGGAAAACAGGGCATATTGCACGGGACTGTTTCAAACTGAAAAAGAATAACGGTAAACAACAGGAAAAGGGAGCGATACATCAACATCACGAAGCAAAGAACTTGAATGTGATGTATAATGCAGCAGTTGTATCAGAAGAGGATACGTGGGTAATTGACTCAGGTGCCACGCATCATATGACTCCGAACAGAAGGTATTTTTCCACGTTAAATGACGAGAATGTAGGACAAGTGACCACCATTGATGGTACATCACATTCAAACATAGGAAGAGGTAATGCTCAAGTAGATCTGATCAACAATTCTGGACAACTTAGAAGCATAGTTGCTCAGAATGCAATGTTCGTACCTGGGATCAGACATGGTGTACTCTCTGTTCTACAAATTGTGGAAAATGGTCATGAGGTTATCTTCGACAAGAAGGGATGTAATATCTACGACAATGATCATAACTTGATGATCAGAGCAGATAAGAGAGGAAGGCTCTATCTCGTCAGGACTGCTCCGTCCAGATTTCCAGAATCAGGAGAATGTTCAAATTCCATTGCTCAAACCAACAATTTTCGTAAATTCCCACTAAATTTATGGCATCAGAGACTCATGCATATCAACTATGACACCATAGTAGACATGATGTAAAGAGAAGTTGTCATTGGTTTGAACTGTCAGGCTGAAAAACCTGATAAGTGCTCTGATTGTATGATTGGAAAATCGACAAAAAGACCTTTCCTGAATTTGAGATCTACCAAGGAACTCAGACACTAGCCCTTGTTCACTGTGATCTAATGGGACCGTTCAACATTGAGAGCTGGGGTGGATCAAGATTTGTCTTGACCATCATTGATGACGCATCAAGATATACAAGGGTATATTTCCTCAAAAGGAAGGGCGATACTCTAGAAAAATTCAAGGAATGGATGAAAGAAGCTGAAAATCAGACGGGATTTTCTCTCAAGAGGATCCGTACAGATAACGGACTAGAGTTCTGTTCATCTCCTTAGGATATTTTCAAGAAGGCCCATGGTATAGTACATGAACGCACCATGGTCTACACACCTGAACAGAATGGTGTCGCCGAACGCATGAATAGGACTTTGCTGAACTTAGTGAGGAGTACTGTGAACAGTTGCAATCTGCCAACCGCCTCTTGGGCAGAGCTCACCAACACAGCAGCATACTTGAGAAATCGTGTTACAAACAGACACAATGAAGAGAAAACGCCTTTTTAATTGTGGTTTGGAAAAAGACTTGCTCTGCAACATCTGAGAGCAATCGGCTGCGAAACCTTTGTTCATGTTCCAAAACAAAGAAGGAATTCGAAGCTTCAGCCAAGAGCCACTAAAGGAATTCTCGTGGGTTATTCTCTACAGCGACGAGGTTGGAGAATCTGGATTCCTGAAAAACGCCAAGTGGTGGAATCTAGAAATTGTGTATTCAAAGAAGAAATCCTCTATAAACAGCCCAAAAGAGAAAGGGATACTCTACCATCTGTCCATTTCTCCTCGAAAGAGGCCTCCTTTCAAGAAGAAAGTAATGCAGATCAACCAGTAGACCGAGAAACTGAAGAACTGATTGGAACTACAGGTGGAATAGATCAGCTATCTGAGACTCTCCCAGAGAACCTGAGAAGCCATCCAATGACACTCCGAAGTCATGGAAAGACGGCAGAATCTCCGGAAGAGGATAATAGTGGTGGACAGATAAATGCCACAAGTGCAGAGGACAATAACCCCACTTATGAAGAAGCCATGAACAGCCCTGAGGTAGCTAATTGGATAGAAGCCATTGAAGAAGAAAGGGAATCGCTCGAAAGACATGATGTATGGAAACTGCAGGAATTGCCGAAAGGTATCAAACCTTTAAAATGTAGATGGGTACTAAATAAGAAAATCAATGCAGTGGATGGTACCACTAGATACAAACCACGTCTAGTCGCCAAAGACTTCACTCAACGTAGAGGAATTGACTACAACGAAGTCTATACTCCTGTTTCCAGTTTTGAAACTATAAGGCTATTAACGGCGATAGCAACAGAAAAGAACTGGTTCATTGACCAATTCGACGTGAAGAGTGCTTATCTTCATGGGACACTCAATGAGACTATTTACATGGAACAACCTGAATGCTTCAAGAAACCAGGAGAAGAAAACTTGTTCTGCAAGCTTAAGAAATCAATCTATGGATTAAAACAGAGCGGAAGATGCTGGAATAAATTCTTAAACAAACAACTTCACGAAATAGGATTCCAACGTAACCCAATTGATCCGAGCATCTACGAAGTTGAACTTGAAGAAGGAAGGATCATTCTCTCAATCTATGTGGATGACATCTTTGCCATTTCAGAGAATCAAGCAGCGAGAAACAAATGCAGAGAACTCTTAAATTCCAGTTTTGAAGTGAAGTATCTAGGACCAATTTCTCATATGCTTGGAGTATCCTTCAAGAAGTCAGAAGATGGAAGTATGACTCTTTCTCAAAGTAACTACATAGAAGATCTGCTTCAACGTTTCAGACTACAGGATGCAAAAGGTGTCTCGACTCCAATGGAAACCAATCTTGACCTGAGTGTAAGGAAAAATGGAAATTCCAATGAGCGGTTTCCATACCGTGAACTGATCGGAGGACTGTCATACCTTTCTCAGAGAACCAGGCCCGACATCGCCTACGCAGTCGGGACCCTATCCAGATACTGTGATAACTACACAAGAAAACACTGGGAAGCTGGGAAACGCGTGCTGCGTTATCTGAAGAGCACCAAGGACTTTGGCATAACTTACAGATCCACTGGCAAACCTTTGATTGCCTTTTCGGATGCAAGTTGGGCCTCAGACATTGTAGACCGAAAAGGAGTATCTAGACATCTCATCATTTTAGCTGGAGCACCAATAATTTGGAGAAGCACCAAACAAATAGTTACCGCTTTGAGTACTATGGAATCGGAATACATTGCACTGTCATCAGCTGTGAAGGACATCACATGGGTACGAAATCTGATGGAACAACTGAAAATGTCAAGTTTGATTTGTGGAGAAACAAAAGTATTCTGCGACAACCAAGCTGCAATTTCCCATGCGGAAAATTACATCGACAAATCGAAAACTAGACATTTTGCCGTAAAGTACCATTTTGTTCGAGAAAAGATCTCAGAAGAAGCAATCGAACTTTTCTACACTCCGAGTGCTGAGAACCCTGCTGACTTCCTTACCAAGCCTCTTGCTAGAAGCCAGCATGAAAAGTACTGTAGAGCGCTGATGGACTATCGGAATAAACGTCCAGCTGAAGTTATTCCGGGAGGGGATATGTTGGACACCAGCGCCGCCACTCAAGTATAACACGTGACCGGAAGGATGACGTCGCCCCCCCCCCCCTCCTTCTCCAACTGACTGTAAAAAGTTTAGCCTGACGACGCTGTTTTTTTTTTTTTTGTTTACCTTCTACGGAGGATGTAACCTCTTTGTTTTCCTCTCTTTCCCTTTTTAATCTTTATATAACCTATGCTTTAATAAATTAGTTAGTGCAAGGCTCTTGTCCTAAGTGTAACCAAGTACCTTGTCTACACTCCTACAAGAGGTCTTTAAATGAAACTTCGACAATATGTAGAAATAAAATATAATCTATGCAAAATCTAGGAAACAAGAAGAAAAAAAAAACGTTAAACACAGTGAAGTTTATATAAATGCTTTAAAAGTGTAAGAGAAATAATTATCGCAAAATTCGAAAAGATTCTCCTCTACAGCGCTGTCACTTTTCAATTTGATAGCGTTGTTTGATGATGATAAATTGTCACTCACTGAATATTGATAGAGGGCGCGATGCTGATATGATCCCACAGAGTAAATATATTAATTAATCTCTCTGTGAATATTTAATATTCCAATATACCGTTTAAATAGGAAGGGAAATTACTTTAACGATATTTGATAAATTCTCGACTTTATAGCTATAGATTGGTTAATAGATTCTACTATCTCTCCAATCTTTATTCTGTGACCATTCATAATCATTTGGTGGATTCTGGTAATGGTTTCTTCGGAGGTCCCCCTCTCTCTCTGTCAATCGCATTGCCTGTCTTCGCAGTTTGTTCGTTTCCGTTTAAAGTCAAGCACCCAGTTGTGAACTGTCTTTAAAGAAAGATAAGACTCATTTAAACAGCATCCAACTCTTCTTTTTTTATTATTATTTTAGTGATTTTTTTTCCATTTCAAAACAAAGAATTTGATTACCGCTAGTATTGCTTTTCATTCCACGTTTATAAATACTGTCGCCAAGTATACATTAATGCGTTCTAAATATGTATAAATACGACAGCTACCATATCATAATTTTGTGCGCGTACTTTTAATCCACGATATATGCTTGATAAAATTTTAAATGTGTCAGGCTTTTTTTCCTGTCCCGCTTACCTTGCTTATCAAACCCCCTCGTATTTACGCAATAGAAACCTGATATTCAACAAAGTAAACAGCTTCACCAATTCCTTTTTCGCAAAACCATGACTATTAAAGTATCCAAATCTGGCACCACTCAATCATTGAAAATTTCTATAGTCACGCAAAATTTCTCTCTGCAATGTCCACATGACTTTTATTATAAATGTACCTTAGACTTTTTAAAATCTACCAGTTGTACTTTGTGGAAAATACTTAAATATCGTTATTTAGTGTGGTTTGACAAAGTGATCCATTGGATCCTTCTTTTTGTTATTTTTATCTCAAATATACAGGCCATGATAATCATGGTTGGTAATAGTTAGATATTGTTTTACTGTATAAGTGTACCACATATCTACACATGCATTCCATTGGTTGTAGTTTATCTAAACCTTTAAAATGTCTACCTTTCGTAAAAGGCTAGTAATATTGAACTCACAATATTAGAAAATTAATATTCGCGCTAAATTAAACAAATAATTGACACAGTGACCAGAATGGAATCCTGTAGTGATCACTATTCGCTGGGGGAAAAAATAGCTCCAAATTCTTGCAAATGTCCGACCCCACCGATGAGTACAAGTAACCAAATAGGGCTCTGGCACACATGTAAGTACAAAAGTCGAACTGATTCCTACATGTGTAAACATATAAAAAAATTTCATGTGTAAATATGGAGTATATATGTAAATATAGTCGCTAACTACCCACCATGATTATCATTGTCTTTATCATGTCTATTTGGGATAAGCAAAAAGTGTAATTGGCTCTGTGTTAACTAATATTTCAGAACATACACAAATATCATTTGAATTTGTTTTTCTTCCATTGCTTAAGTGAATATAATACAAAATATTCATAGACGTTTTAAAATAATGAAAATTTCGGTGTCAAGCTTTTCTATAATAATATATTTCACAAGAGAAATGTTGAGACTATAAAATTATATAGAAAAAATAAAAGACAAAAGAGAGTGGCTGTTAAAACCACGCACATATCTATTGGAAGCCTCTTTAACGCCCACTAAAGATTAAATCCACTATCCTTAGGTAGGGCCCTGGAATAAATGGTGGAATAATGAACTGGAAGAAAAAAAAGTTTCATTATATAAGGAATCGATATGACATGGGACAATCAGTTATGGCATCTTCAAGTCAATTAGGTACAAATACATCAATGCAATAAAATAAATACTAAAGGTTTTATAGAGGAAAAATCACCCGCATCTCAAATCTATTGCCACGTTTTTATTTTTAAAACGCTAATTTTCTGCTTTGTAAAACTTTAATTTTAAAGTTTATTATTTTAAAAGTGAAATGTTTGTTAATGGAATAGACATTTTACCTCAACTCATTTTATTGCCGCTTTTTGTTTACAAGCCATTTGTTTTCCCATTTTTACATATCGTTTTTATTGAGTTTTTACTAATTTTGCATGTACATCATTGACTTTTAATGAATGAGAAAAAGAAATTGAAAATAAACATATGAAAAATTAAAGTAACATTTTAAAGGAATTTATGTACAATTGAAAATTGTTTTTTGTAACGTCTCACTATAATAAATTAATATCTTCAAATAAACAAATAGAATATCACCTGTCATTCATATTTCACCAAAACATAATAAAGAACATATAATCAATTAATGAAAGACTTAATTCCAGAAAACACGATTTAAAAAAATATTCGAGATAATTTTAAACAAAATTCTTTAAAAATTATAAACCACGAATGAATGTATTCGGGAATATAGTTAGCATTGAAAAGGAAAAAAATCGCAGATAGTATACTGTTATTGGAGTGTTTAAAAAGGTTCAGGTATATATACGAATATAAAATCAGCAACAATGATAAAATATGCTTCTCCACAATTTATACAAATTATTTAATACGATGTATTCGTAGATGTATTGAAAAAAGGGATACTACTCGAATAAATGGAAAAGTCCAGCTCTCAAAATAAATACCAAAGTCTCATTAAAAGAAGAAGTTCAAAAGGTAAAATCCAAGCAACAAAAAGTAAACACCACAAGGGGCATTAGCGGGCCATATGTATACGAGAGAGGAAACCATTCAGCGCAGACTTTTCAAACATCTTGTAAAAAATGATGCAAAAATTCCATTTTATAATATACCATTTCTCGAATATTCTATGAGTTTGGACCACCACAGCTTCCATTCACCCAGGTGACGTCACTTCCTCTCACGTGACCGGATCAATATGGGGAGACCTCGAGAAGTTTACGAGCGACAGATGGTTTCAAAAGATTTACTGTTCGCCGCGGCCCAGTTTCAACCCGCTCAAACTATGAGCTTTAAAATTCTTTAATTTACCCCATTCTTCCTCCGATAAATACAAATTTTTCTTCTTTTTATAGCCAATCCTCGATTTAAGACCTGTCGAATATAAGAGTAAGCCGCATTCAAGACCCGCCGAGTCCTACCAAACCACATTCAAAACCTGTTGGTTTAAAATCAAAATGCATTTAACACACACCGGATTTAGAAGCAAATCACATCCAAGACCTATCGTCGCATTTAAAAGCAAACCACTTTCAAGACCTGGATTTAAGAGCAAACCACATTCAAGACCTGGATTTAAGAGCAAACCACTTTAAAGACCTGGGTTTAAGAGAAAACCACATTCAAGATTACCGGAATTTAAAGGCTAACCACATTTTTGACTTTCCGAATATAAGAGCAAACCATTTATGACCTACAAGATTTACGAGTGAACCATTTAAGAGAAAATTGCTTTCAAGACCAAGATAAAATAAATGAGCTATTATTAATTATAAAAATTAACTGAAAATCTTCAAGAACAAATGCACAGATAGGGTGTGTGATAATGAATTTCGGTGAATCTTTCAATGGAGAGTACAGTAGGGTTGAATGACGATCTATCAAGAGGAATATGATTGGATTGATAACGTTATAGAAAGGTCAGGAATTAGAGAGAGAGAGAGAAAATGTACAGAACAGGGTGAAATGATGTTCTATGATGGCTGATCTATTGTATCGGAGATGGCTGAACTACATGATGATGCTTACTAAACATCTATAGTGTTTATGAGGAAGATTTCTCGACTTCATTCTTTAAATCGATCGAACTTAAAGTCTCAAAGGTTTATTCCCAAATTGTGTGTTGAACATATAAATAGCGGGCTGAAAGCCGTCCAAAGAGAAGTTTCTTTTGGCATTTTATTAATTAAAAATATAAATAACGTTCTCATTGTTGTGTTATAAAGACACGTTTGAGATGATAAACTAGAGAATCGATACATACATATGTACTTTAATTGTTATATATTTAAACAATCTTGGTATAAATTTAACAATGTGGGTAAATTAATGAGAACACAGGTTTTTGTTTTTTTTATTTGAAGTATTTCTAGTTTCATATTTAGGTAAAACATATATTTTGTTCAAACACATTTTTAAAATGAAGTTGAGAGTGAAAAGAAACTATGTTAATTATAAGTGTTCTTTAACCTGGTAATAAATAAACAATTTGTATTATTTTCGTGTCTTATACAAACGCAGCCCGTTGTATTTACCAACTAGACTAATGACCCTGGATGTACGGAATCAACGGAATTCACTAATTAGGTTATAACAGGACTGATTAGCATACTCTAGGGTTGAAACTATGACTCTGTCCATGCCTAACTCGTGTCAAAGTTTCATCCGGAATAATCAATTATTGTGGAACATATAAGAAAAAATATATATACTAGGTTTTTATTATTTATAATTTGATAGGGAAATCCAATAATATAATATAAAGCTAACTCTATATAGCATGTACCTTTATTTCATAATGATGTAGCCAATGTCTGTGCCTATAAAAATACGATCTACTCAAAAATAAAGGCCTAGCAAGAATTATCAGCATTATGTAAGCCACTCCTACATAGGCAAGATCGCGGCCCATAAAACCAATATCCCATCAAATAATAGCGGTCGAACTTTAAGGGACAGGAGAGAGTGTAATGAAAAACTCGTTGTTACATTTCAAATAAATGCTATTATGAAATCGTTTAAACATTGTGTGAATATAATAAGATTTTGGTAATTAAATACCTCTAAATTAGTATGAAAATGCTTAGATTTTGTGTCATACAAATAAACTATCAAAAATTTTAATATTCATCACTTTTGTTGATATGTGAATGTGGTTTCAAATTAATTTCTCTGAACACGGATATAGTTTCAAGACGAATATTTTAAAAAACCTTTTTTTTTTTTCATAACAAAAAAATCATCAGACACTCATCTTGAAAAACATAACCTTTAATATCTAATGTTCTCCTTTTTTTCAATCTTATATATATCATATTGTGAATAAATACTAATTTTATGAACTCTTGAACCACTATATAACAATGCAGTCAAAAAAGGCAACAGAGTACAAATAGTATACTAACAGAGAGAAAATGTGTTTTTGTTAAATAAAATAATAAAGAATAATTTATGTTCCCAATTTATTAAATGTAACGCAATACAAATATATATACACACGCAGCATAATTCCACGAATATATATTTACATATAGTGCAATAATGTGGAATAAAATAATCAGTACCAAAATATTCTTTAAGGTTTCTAAGAGGGCCAGGTGAAATAAGAATTGTAAAATGCCACAAGGGCTGTGTAAATCATGTTGAGGGCCGGACGTTATATTCAGAAAGAAGCTCTACCAGAAGATAATACCCAGTCAACACCAAACGGACGCTAGCATACGATCGAACAATCAAAGAACAGACATATTAGCGACAAAATAATAACTGTATAATATGTGTATGGGAAATTATGCAAATATGTTGAATATGGATGTTACCTAGAAGTTTCCCAGTAGCAAATTGACGAGCTGTCTTCTGTAGGACGTCAGGAAATCGAAGAAGACTCCCTTCTATTGATGAGCACCTAAGCCTGAAACCATGGTACATACATCTCGGTTATATTGTCCGAAATTTTGTCACAATCCTGGGCCTAATTTAATAATTCATATTTGTGCGACTCTCCTGTAAAATTACAATAAATAACACAGATAATCATGATCTGATAAGAAAATGGAATAATCTAGGCCTGTTTAAAAATTATATATATATTTACTATAACTTAGCAATGAAATCATATGAGTTTAGCTTTTTTACAATATTAATTAAAAACTATACACAAATATTTAAAGAGAAGGTTTAAGCTATTATAGAGACCCCTTATATACTCATTAGTGTTGAGTCCCCTCAGCAATTTCATCAGTTTTCTATATCAGACAGCTGTATGGTTCATTCTGTTTATATATAACCTATATTTGGAAATCCATACTTGGTGATGGCGTCTATTGGCACTGTCAAGATTCTCAGTTAAAACTGATAGAACAGAGTTTTAGAAAATGAAGTGGTAGTCCAGATTACATTTCAATTTTGAAGAAGGAAGGAAGGGATTGTTGGAGGAGTGGGATAAACAGTACAACCACGAACCTGAATCAAATTCCTTATTGGACACCTTTTTTTAATGAAAAAAAAAACTTGCAAAAGTCCAACTCCATCAGTAAGTACAAGTAGCCGAACGGAGCTCTGGAAAACGTGTATATGTAAATGTCTAACTGCTTTTCTACATGTGTAGACGTGAGGCGTAGTTAGAGTAAAAGCAGTCGCTAACTACTCACCATGATTATCATGGCCCACACCGCGTGTACAAGGTATAATAAAAAAAGGTATGTATTCATATCCAAAAAGAGGCACATTTCCCAAATAAAATGTATGAATATATTGCTTTCTTTAGTGTATTCCTAAACAGTAGAATTTAAAATGTTCATATATATTTTTTATATTTTACTCTTAATGAGTTATTTATTTTCCCTTCTCATATAGCTATATATAAGACATTTATTTTCAATCAAAAATAGATGTCATCTCATTGTCGGATCGGATTTAATTGTATGCTTCTTTCTTTATTTATACGATAAATTTTTATACATAAAAATATATTTTTATTGTGATATTTAATAAAAGCCTATTTTCACTTTTTGCTAAAATATTTCTAGTTTATGACGCAAATTTAGATGTTTTTTTATAAAATGTGAAACATTCAAAATAGTGGACTATGGAGTATATAATACGATTTAATTTATTCGAAAAGAAAGCCACAAAAATATTCATCCATTATTTATATTCCATTAATCGCCCAGTTGTCACCACCGCATGTGTGGTTGGGATAATTCTCCAAGTTAAGTGAAATTTAATTAGAGATAGCTGCATCTGCTACTTAACCCAATATGACATAATCGAAGTAATTAATTGGAGATTATGGGTATATATTTAATTTAATTGGTTCCGTTTCGAAATTTCGTTTTACTTTGCATATATAGGTTTTGCTATTAGACTTTTTACATTTTAATGACATCATTTTACACTTTAATAACAACAATTTCATTTTTAAGCGATATTTTTCGATTTCATTTGAAACTTTAACAGTAATTTAACATCATATTTTTAATTGAAATATATTTATTTTACATGAAATTAGTTTAGTACTGTTATTTTTTTGTTAAAGTCTTTTTTTTTTTAAGCGCATTTTTATTTCCTTAAGCACATTTTTGATTTTAATAAATATAAATTTTAATTTTAGGTGTATATGTTAAAGGTTTTGTCATCTTTTTTTTTTTTTAAGAAGCACATTTAAAAGTTTAATAGCGACATTTTATGGTGAAATATCAAGATTTTATAGTGTGATAGCGAATAGTTTAATATTTTAAAACAAAATATCGAAGTTTAAAAATGACATATCAATGTATAATATCAACGTATAAAAGTTATAAATTGTTTTTCTTATAGTATTATGAGAAAATTAAAATATTATATTGTTTACACTGAGCATTCATATTTTATGGTGTCACATTGAGTTTGGTAATATAAAAAATGTTAGGGCAAAACAATTGAAATTAAAAATTACACCATAATGAGTGCGAATTACCATTAAAAGGTATATACAATGGTTTGATTATATATATTTATAATAAACGTAATTTTCATATTAAGAAAACATTAGAATGGTTGGCTCAATTTAACGCGAATGATTTTAATAAAATAACCAAACGATTATTAATAAAGAATAGAATATAAAAAAAAAGAATTTTATTGATTTTTAATTCAGAGAATATATATAAATTATGATAAATTAATGGTTAAAAATATATACCATAAACTTTCTGAATTTTGTGAAAATGCATTTTTACGAAACATGAATTTAGGACCCTAAAAATATTATATTGATTTTTTACTAAGGCAACAAAATCATATAGTTCTGTTAGGATTGTTTAAAATAAAATTCTATGTTTGAAAACAAACTGTTTTATTAATTCAAATTAAAATATATAATATTTCAATTTTATATGAATATTTATTTTTAAAATTTTATTTTAGCTAGAGGATATGTACAAACAGAATATTTTTTTTCTGCTTGGTTCTATCATGTTAGCAGTCTAATGGAGTAGCCGGGAAATTTTAACTATTCTATAGACTTTCTATCCATTTTTTATTAGTTGTTGATAGTACTTACTTCTATCAACGAACTGATCACTATTTAGAAAATGATAAAAATTTGATGCCAGTTTTTAAACCTTTAAAAATAACAAAAATACATAATCAAGGTTTTTATATGAAAAAAGTACACATATTGGATCAAAAATTAATTTGCGCTTTTCCTTATAAAATATATATATAGAATAAATGTCTTATTTATATATAACTTATATAAAATGTATATTATAGATTATATATATTTGCTTTTAAAATGATAAAAATATAAGCTTTCTACTTATTATTTCTTTCAAGTAAATGTGTGATTTGGTAAAATTCTGTATGCCTATTACTTTAATATATATATAATGTTTAATTATTTAATTAAAAATATCAAGTTTTTTATAATTGTATTTTATTTATATTTATAAATAAAAATAAGAGAGAAGGGGTCGATATATAGAATATATTCAATATGTTATTAGAGCTAAATTAAACTATTAATAATTTTGGTATGTAAAAATTATAAACCAATTCACACACAGAATATATGTAAATGTTTGAGTTAATATTTATAAAATTGGAAGAAAGTGCGCGCCCTGAATTATAATTAAAAAGTTTTCTTTAAAATGTTTAAAGGCTACATACAGAAAATTACACACACATAGTAAAAATATATTTTAAAATAGCTCAATATTTTATATTTAAAAAACCTAGCGACAATAAAATTCATTTTGAATATCTTGATGATAATATGTATAATGAAGATCAGCTCATTTAAATGTAAATATATTTAAAGAAATAAATAATTTGAATGAAACCCAAGAAACATTAAGGTAGGTATTATGGCAACTAGTGAATAAATAAATAGAAATATTAAATAAATAGAAACAGAAACAATAATAAAGTAAATCAAACGAACTTGTGGACATAAATTCCATTTTGAGACAGGAAAATATTTCATTGCAAAATAAATGATGGTTTTGATGTGATCGAATGAAACAAAATTGAAAGGAATTTTTTTTTTTTTTGCTTTGTATTAAATATTTTTATGTAAGTATTGAAAATTTCTATTTTCATTTCTCAGGTATCATAATAAATTGAGTATTGTAATATGTATATTTGATTCGCGTTATTTTTAAAATGTTTCTTCAAATTATGAAAATTTAGAAGTATTTTATTTTTATATAACAATTTTAAGATTGTATTTTAATGGAATATTAAAAATTAAAATGTTGGGACGAAGAAGAACACACGTTTTTTTAAATTGTTTTTAAATCTAAATTTGCAATATATAGTATTTTAAAATTTGATAGCATAAAAAAAAAAAAAAAAAAAATTTATACGTCTTTATAATTCTAAAGAACTTTTAAAATATACAAAATGTGCTTTGATTCTATACATACTGAAAGTCTTTGTCATAATATTGGTAGGAATAAATATGATATATTTTTAATTATAGCTTTTTATAGAGAATATGACATATTTTATTAAAACGGGCGATCTCCAGACTTAATCCGTAATTTAAATAAATGAAACAAAATGATTTATCTTAAAAGAGTTAAAAGTAGAGAAGAGTTGGGTCATAGGATGTTAAAGTTATTAAAAATGACTTCCCGATTGTATAATTGAATGTGAATGGAAGCACAGTGCCATCTATGGGGGGAAATAACAAATGAATATTGATTTTTGTATTTCCTCCGAAATTTGCTAATACGTTTTTTTGATTTATCAAGATACTCCAACTCGTTTCGGGCCTTTGTCAGCATGGTGCAGGCTATAAAATAAAAGAACCACCAAGAGGATTTTCACCGCTAGTTTTAATTCAAAAAGAGACTGTTTAAAAGGCCAAATGAGCGTGTTCCAAGCTAAAACATGCTCTAAAAGAGGTAAAAATAGATAGGATGTGTATCAGGTTGCTAAATGAAAGAAAACATTTCCTGATCGTATAGATAATGTTGCTAATGGCCCACTGCCATATATTGGGGTAAAATATCAATTGATTGTTGTTTTTTTATTCCGGGAAATTGGCCAATATTTTTTCTTTAATTATAAAGAAAATTCGAGCACTCTCTCTCTATCTAATATTTGGCAGTGGACCATCCGATGCAGTATCAGGAAATGCATTTCCACTCAAAAATGAATGCCTTCAATATGTCATAGGAACTACCATCGCATTTCATTATATACTCACTAATTTAAAACGTTTTCTTATGTTTTTCCTACAAAATAATGATATAACACTTTTAAAAAAAGGTTTCTCGATCATCTTTTTCTTGCATTTTTATTTTATTCAAGGGTTAAAATATTTATCTTTAAACTCTAATATATATATAAATTCCATATTATACCCCACAACCAATTATGAGACGATTCCAAGTTTTTTTTACGCAATTCAAGGATCAGGTTATGCACCACTGCTAGCATATTTATGCCTTCAGATCAGAAAGGTCTCGCTATGGAACAAGACATTATTGCTAGATATATCTCCCAATTACATATTTAAGAGAGAATCAGTCCCAGATCAAAAAAGGACCAAGTATTAAGCCAGGTTCTACAATCAATAGAGGATTATCTAAATTCCTTGGATTAGATATAAGTTGAGGGTTGGCGGAAGAGGAGTGCACAACGTCCATTTTCGACATCCATGACTCGGGACCAAATCCCGCATTGAGCATTTTTTTCTGCTTCAATGACCCTTTATTCTTCTAAATATCCGACCCCAACGATAAATTCACGTAACCAAACGGGGATCTGACATCCTGTATGTGCACACATAAACTCCCTACTAATTTTTACATATGTAAACTTGCGGTGCACTTCTAGTAAAAGATAAGCACTACCTTGTTATTAGTAAAATATATATATATGTGTGTGTGTTCACTGTAAATTAAGTCATGCCGCACAAATATTCTATATGTCTTTATTCTTTCCGTCCATTACAGTTAAAAGGAGTATTCATCTCGTATCCCAAGACCAGACAATAATCTCTAACACTTTAAATCAAAGACCAAGCCTTGTCCCCCCGCCTTACATTTAAGACAGGATCAGCTCTAGATCATACAAAGACCCGCTGTAATTCCAAGAGATCACAAACCATATCTTATTCCAAAAATAGCCTTCTGTCTCAGAGTCAATATCACCGAATCAAGTCAAATCCAGGATCCAAGCCAGGAACAGCAGCAGCCAATCAAGGAACAGACAGACCATGTTCCAACCAGGTCCATGGCCCGCTAAGTATCCCCATTAAAGAGAACTTCTTCCAACTTTTACTGGCCGTTTGTCCGGGTCTCTTAGCAACGGCGACAGGTGAGAGCCGTCAATCTGCGGTCGATGCCTGATGGATGCACATCCGTTTATTCCACGGGACAAGGTCACTGGGCAAATGATCAATGCTCAACACCCTCGACTTCAACTACCTGACGTAGTTCAACCACATGGAAGAAACAAATCTTCCGATAAAATGATTGAGCACTTTGCGTACATGGGACACTAGCCGGATCTCAACAGCTAATCATCCACGAGGGTGACAGAGGAAGTTAGTTGAGCATCACCAACCTGGTCTCCAGCAGTTAGATTTAGTTTTACTTTCTCTCTCTGTTTTGTGAAGTAAAATATATGCTGAGAACCATTACGTACGAGAGGTGCCTTTGCAGGTGATCATTATCCTGATGTATTCAAACTTAACGCAAACCTAGCAATTTAGAGATTAACAAATTCTTCATTATAGACCTTAGTCCAACATTTGGTTTCAAATATCAATTCTATAAACCATTCGATAAAAAGGTAGAATTAGATATGTCAACTAGGAGATGTAAAGTTTCTATTATATATTATCTATATCACAGTAGAGATATGTCTTGAAAATATATCTTTATATTGTTTTCTTTGCTATTTGGACTTTGAGTTGAATAAGTTGTGTATAAGGCTAAAATTATTCCTAAATAAAAATTGTTGGTGGCAATCATCCTAACTTAGATAGTTGAATTCTAATATGTGACGTTGAGCATTCGCTCGTAGATTCGATAGATGTTCCCCGGTCGTTTGTGGGCACTCGCCATTCAAATTTGGTTATCTCGTGTGTCTTCAATAAAGGCCACTGTAATATCTTTCAGAGTTATTGTCACGATATACATGCTGAAGGTATAACATTATTTTGTTTTTTTCCATGAGTATAGTTAGCCGACATAAAAAAAAAAAAAAACAGTTGTTAGCGACAGATCTTTGGTTCTATGTGGATAGAGAGTGAAGCTGCTTCCACCGAAGGAGGGAGAGAGTGGTTGTTGAGAAAGTGGAATAGGCCAGGTTGACAAGGTTGAAGAGGCCGTGTTCAGGGATTAGACAGGTGACAACCTGTCGTGACAAATGTCGCCCCCTTTGACCGCCGCTCTCAGCCCATTACTAAATATCTCCCAAATATATTTCCAGCTAACGTGAGGGTTTTTATCCACCCCTTTGTCTGTCTGTGCCTATTATTTCTTTTATTAAGACTGTGTGTGTGTGAAAATATATATCAACGCTAATTTTAGCGTTTCTTCGCTGAAAATTATTTGTCCAAATCTTATTGCAATGAGAAAGATATTTGTAGGGAAGATTCACTCAGCAGGGGTCCAGCAATTTAATCTACCAGACCACTCGTTACTATTGTATTGGACTGTTGACCGTCACTGCTATCTATCGGACTCGGGTCGGTGACACAACCCCCAGCTTTGTCAACCTCAACACCCGATGGTTTCATGCTTTGGCCCTCGTCATTCCAAACAGTTTTTATTCCATGTGATTCAAAAATGTGATTCCGAATTTGGTTTCCAGCTGGAAATATGACTAATTATCAGGCCAAAATATACCTGAATAGCATTTTATAATATCCGTTTCCTCAACTTTCACAATACAGTATTCAATTCTGAAAAAAAAAGTATTATTGTTGTGATTTAAGGTGGAAATCCAACGCAGGGATCCTAACCTTACATCGACACACAGAGCCCCAACATTTAGAGAACATAAAAACTACTGCCAATCACAGTCAATCCATTTGCTTATCAATCCTAATATATTTAATTCAGTCAGCATATATGTCGAAACCCCCCAGTGCAGATATAATGATTATATTAATAAGGTCTTACTCAAAATATTTTCTTATCCTATTTAAATGCGGATTAAACCCTAGCGTAGCAAATATTTAGTTCCAGGTTGAACTAGGTTGGAATCTAACACTCCATCTGTTAAGGAACTTATATTCAGTGAGAAAGATAATAATAGAAGATACATATAACTCAGTATAAAAAACTAAATAATCTTTGAAACAAAATTTGCCTTCATGAAATTATTACAGCTATTAGCAAAAATATACCTATTTATCCGTGAAAGTTTCTATTAGTTTGTTTTTTAAATCTCTTCTTAATATTAAATATTGGCATAACTATTTTTACTGAACTTTTCTTCTTTATTGATTCCCGAGCTTTAAGTAATATTACTACTTTTAAGACCCGTAGCTCGGTAATGAAATTTTGATATTTTTAATGTCCTCAGCAAGGTTGATCTCTATGCATAGACATCTCATTTGTCGGCAAAGTGACTTCGGCTGAACGCTCTCGCTACATATTATTTTTACAAATATCATTATCCATAGTTTTCTATTATAAAGAACCGCATAACACTTGAAAACGTAATTAAATTTGGGGCTTTCGTCATGCCACCCCTGAAATCCGTTGAGAATCCTTGCGAAAGAATTCTACGGGCAAAATCCCAAAGCAGTAGAAGACCGGATAATCTTGCTAGTGGATAGCTCTATACAAAATACAACTTTTCATCACCAAAAGTAACTTTTTTTTTTCAATTATCTGCTCTCCTATAAGAATAAATAACTTGCTAAAGGAAACTTTATCTTTGCAACTTTGTATTGTCCTTTCGAGAGTATCTCTACTGTATCTCATTGAATAGATGATTCAGAGAATTAGTAAAATAAACAACAGCGTCTTTCGACAACTAGCAACGACTCTCAAAGAAAACAAAATCAAAAGTAAAAATGTAACCATAACGATATATCCACCCAGCCAATAACAATAATAAATTCGGGTTACAACCAGGAATTACCAGAATTCGCTGTACAACCCATAGTCCGACTATGTACCATCAAGTTTTGACGATTTAACAAAGAATGGCTCCGTCGATATTCTCCAAGAAACGTCCCTTCAAGCGACCATTCAAAAATAAGATTGCGCTGAATACTCTCATGGAAACAATGCCTCGACGTGCCTACGAGATCATGAAGTACCAGGCCATCTTGGACGGCCGATGGCCGGCATCCAAGAAACCCAAGTCCATCCTTAAAAGACGCAAGTGCAAAAACGCAAAGAGAAAAATATGCAGGAGAATCTCCTTCCGCGTTCCCAGGAAACTGAAAAGACCGCGTGACATTTAAATTATACAAACTTGCTCTTCACTCTTTTTTTTTTTTTACATTCCCCATCTTCTAAGATGCGGAAGACTAAATTCTTTAAACCATTTTTTTACAAAAAAATCTCGCAAACAACTATTAACTTTATGAGTGAGTCATATATCGTCTTAAATAGTGGAAAGGAATCCCGGAGGATAGTTTTGACTTTTCTAAACCCGAAGAGCAAATGGGATATATAGACTATCTGTAAATAATATACAAGTCTCTTTTATAAAATCTTTTAAAGATAAAGTGGGAGGGGGGTAGGAACATATTTTATTTAACGTTGTTATTTCTAAGGCAAAAGTCCCATAAAATCATCATTTAAAACATTACGCATATTGAAGATTTTTTAAAATCTGTTATAAAATCGTATTAAGCAAAAGTAGTATTTAATTGATAGTTTCTAGCCAGAAAATCAGTTACGAGAAAGCTTTGATGTAAACTCATCAAAATTCTGGCTCGGAACTATCAATAAATACATATGTGAACGCCTTGACTTTTTTTCATATTTCTTCGAGGAGGGTCTCAACACTATGATTAGAATTATAATAGATTTCAGTTTGGAACGGTATAGTAGCTTCCTCATTATTTAGGTCGCTGATTGGTCATTAGTTAGTTGGTTAAGTCAGGCGTTGGTAGCTTCCAGTAAACAGAGAAGTGGAGCGTATTACCAAGTGTATCACAACCCAATATTTGATATACAGCCAAATGACCAGGGGATGTTTCCCCGTGATTCTAACACCCTGCCTCTGTAAAAATAATTCGCTCTATACTATTGTTTAATCACATATTTTGACGTATTCGAACACTTTTGACAAAAAAAAACGTTTTCACCTCTATTTCCTCCCACTAAACCTTTATTGAGTAGGTCGCTGAAGTATCTACAGCCTGCACCACATTGACATCAACCTTTAAACACCGTTGTTGCGGCTTTTTATCATCAGCAAATTATTTACTTTGCGGAAAAATTTATAAATATTTAGTCAATTTATTCCGATAAATGGCGGTATACGGTCTTCAAACAATTGGGGAAATAGTTTATCTGTTAAAATCGCACATTTTGTACTTATGAGAAAATATACTCTTACATCAACTAATCTTTAACTTCTTTATTGCCCCGACGTTTCGACGACTCTCTCAATGCTACTTTTTTTCCTGAGGGTAGAAATTAAAGACAGGCAGATAAATCTTGAATTTGTTAGAGAGATTGCTATCATCAAAATCAGCATTGATTAGTAAATGATTAGTCATGTTCCACACAGATGAGTTGGTGGAATCGGCCCATTAAAAGCCATCGACCTGGAGGGAGGTGGGAGGCTAAAGTTTAGGGGGCGATAATCCGGATTTACTTAACTAATCCTCCTCCCAAGAAACCCCCCCCCCCCCCCCAAATATTTCCCCCACTTCCCTCAAGTATATTTAGAATCTACTCACGCCATTTCCTTTATCACCTTGTTTTGAAATATCATTGACCCATTTCTCCTCATTTTATAATCAACCTATTTGTTTTTACGCTCAATTTTAGCATTACTAATGCACGAAGTGTCCGAATGGTCAATGTACAAGAGTCAGAATTAGGAGAATCTATTATAATTGAATGTACAATAAATTCCGACACATGAAGACATGGCACTGTATAGTGTAAGCTATATATATATATATTAGACGAATGGCCCGGGCAACGCCCGGGTTTTACCCGAGTGCGTATATATTTTAAAAACGTTTTAATTCAAATACTATTCGTTACAATTATAAATTGGC
Source organism: Cordylochernes scorpioides (assembly GCA_030710605.1). Taxonomy (NCBI): domain Eukaryota; kingdom Metazoa; phylum Arthropoda; class Arachnida; order Pseudoscorpiones; family Chernetidae; genus Cordylochernes; species Cordylochernes scorpioides. The sequence goes on along the minus strand of CP092867.1, from coordinate 18,549,916 downwards.
GCCATGGATGTCACTCTTGTGAAACGTCCCGTTCCAAACTGTGTGTTTTTAAAATGTTTTAATTAAAATACTATTCGTTACAATTATAAATTGGCGCCGTGGATGTCTCTCTTGTGAAACGTCCCGCCCCAAACTGTGTGTGTCTTGAAAATATAAAAATAAAAATGTGAATTTTCATAAAGATTTCATCATGTCGATTTTTTTTTTTTTGCATTTCACCTACTAAATCGATAGAGATAATTACATTTGCAACATGAACTTAGGTATATTGACTAAATAGAAAACTGCATAGTAATAAAGATCATTTTTTAAAGGCACCATATCGTTTTTTTTTCAATAAAATCGAAACAAAAATTAACGATAAATAACGATAATTGCCTTAAAAAGAAATCGCCTTAAAAAAAAGAAACATTCGCGGTGATTTTGTCTTGCATTCGTTTATACAATTATTATATACGAATGACCCGGGCAACGCCCGGGTTTTACCCGATTAAATGCTTTTATTCAAATACTATTCGTTACAATTATAAATTGGCGCCGTGGATGTCATTCTTGTATAATATATAAATGAGTTTTAAAAATTGTAAAAAAAAAAAAAAAATGCATCGGCCGGGAATCGAACCCGGGCCGCCCGCGTGGCAGGCGAGCATTCTACCACTGAACCACCGATGGTTATGAAAATTCCCATCCGTGAGCTTCAGACAAACAAACAGACAGAATAAGGCAAATATATAAGTAGATACGAATGACCCGGGCAACGCCCGGGTTTTACCCGATTAAATGCTTTTATTCAAATACTATTCGTTACAATTATAAATTGGCGCCGTGGATGTCATTCTTGTATAATATATAAATGAGTTTTAAAAATTGTAAAAAAAAAATGCATCGGCCGGGAATCGAACCCGGGCCGCCCGCGTGGCAGGCGAGCATTCTACCACTGAACCACCGATGGTTATCAAAAATCCCATCCGTGAGCTTCAGACAGACAAACAAACAGACAGAATAAGGCAAATATATAAGTAGATGGGTACATTGGATATACTGAGACTTTTCAGGAAACCTGGTAGTTATTTGTTCTCTTTTTACATATATCCCCCTTTTGCAATTTGTATCATTTTACAGTAGAACTTCCCTGTAAAGGACACCTAATTGCAGAGCCAAAATGTCCTTTAAGGAGAGGTGTCCTTTTACCGGAGATTTGCTGAAGAGTAAAAATGATAATTTTGACAAAGAAAAAAAACTGTACTTTATTAGAGGGGTGTCTTCTAGCGAGAGTATCCTCTCATGGAGGTTGTTCTACTGTATATGTACATTCCTATAATAGTGATATGTAAAGTTTTAGATATATAATGAAGGGCTCTTAAAAACAGCGGCAGACCAATCTATACAAAACGACCTTACAAGAATGGATAAATCTAAGCTATACTCTCACTACAAAGACATTCACATATCTTTCATGACGGAGGGATACCTTTTAGGGGATTTTCCTTTCCCGGTTGTAAGACTACTCGCACAAGTTAGAATACTTTCAAGTTTTTTTAGAGAAAACCACACCAAGATGCTCTGCGGTGAGGACCCGACTTGTACCTTCTGTAATTCAAAACTACAAAATGAAATCACTCACTATATTTTTGATTGCTCTGCTCTGAAAGAAGAAAGAAGAACCCTTATGCTCAAAACTGGGCAACTCTGTGCTTCACTTCCATCAATAATTGACAATTTGACCCAGAATAAGTATATTGCTACGGCGTTTTATGGTTTCCACAAGTCCATATCTCAGAAGAAGGCCAAGTGATACTCACTCCTCACTTTCTTACTGCTACTCTTTTTGTGTTGATTTCTTGCTTCCCTCTTTCTTATTATTATTATTATTTTTTCCTTTTCTTGTTTTTTTTTTTTTTTTTTCTTTCTCTTTTTACTCTGTATATATCGCTATTTCCGTTGTCTCACTGCTTTGTTCTTATGCATACCTCTGGTGAATCCTGTATAGGGTCAGTGACCCTAAATAAAGGCTTTTTTGTTGTTGTTGATATATAATGAAAAGGAATATATTAAATTGAATAAAGGATTTATTTGCCAATATGTCGGTTGGGGGGCTGAACACCAAACTTTTGTCAAGGACTAACAACGGATTTAATTTGTATAAATAAACTTTTTGTTTACACAAAATAAATACGTTGTTATATCTTGATACAGGTTGACCAATCGAAATATTGGCAAATAAATCCTCTCTTCAATCCAAAATACGACTTTTTATTATTTAAAGATTTGAAAACGGGGATTGCTCTATTTTCAAAATTGATATATATACTCGTATTTCATATTATCAATATTTTTCCACTTTTCGAAAATTAATGTACTTTATTAAGAAAAAGGCATCTCCTTATCGTGCAACTGAAAGTTGCTGATGGCTTGCGCCATCTATCGGAATAAATATCAAGACACAGCTTGCACCACACTGATGAGGGCCAACAGCCCGAAACGCGTCCGTGGTTAGCTTTTCTTGATTAATCAAGAATGGGTATTTGGCCAATTCTGGAATAATTAAAAATCAACGAGAATAGTTTATATTTATTCCGATAGATGGCGCAAGCCATCAGCAACTTTCAGTTGCACGATAAGGAGATGCCTTTTTCTTAATTTGTGCACCTTATCCCAGTACAATGTCACATTTGTACTATTTTTTTCATAATGTACTTTATGTTTTTTTTTTTTTGTAAATATATTTCTTTATTTCAACATGTACCTAAATTTATGTACCTAAAAGAGGAATACTTATATCTAGTTGAACATAGATTTTACAAATTATTTGCTAAAATTAAATCATTAGCGATGAATGAGTATTTTTCACAAATATATAATTAGGTTATAAAATATTTTTATATACAGTAGAACCTCCATGAGAGGACACTCACGCTAGAGAACACCTCTCTATAAAGGACAGTTTTCATTTGCAAAATTACCAGTTTTACTATTTAGAAACTTTCCGGTAAAAGGACACCTCTCCCTAATGGACACTTTGACTCTGCAATTAGGTGTTGTCCTTTACAGGGAAGTTCTACTGTATTATATTTTAATATATAATTATTTAATCTAATATATTATGATGCATTAGCGCGCCATCTGTTATGAAAATTCGAAACTATTATAGACGCGTATGATTCTTTTAAAAATTAAACAATTTCTATTGTCGTTACTGCAATGGAAAAATTAATAGGAGGGCCTGGCTCATCAGTGGTGAACCTCCCACTGGCGAAACCGCTGGGAGGGTTCACCACTGATGAGCTAGGTCCTCCCATTGATTTTTTCATTGTAGTAACGACAGTAGAAATTGTTTAATTTTTAAAAGAATCATACGCGTCTATAATAGTTTCGAATTTTCATAATATAATATATAAAAAGATGTAAAAATTAAGACACGCCTATTTATGTTTACCTTTATTTTACAATTTATATAAATTGTTGTTAGCTCTCAAGGCCCCGGGGTTAATTTAATCCTATTTACATATTTTTTCATTTATTTAAAACACATATATATAGTTTTTCCTTTATCTCGCCGACCAATAAAGGAAGATTTACGTCTTCTCATTTATTTTGAATAATAAAGCAATCAAACGATAGGTTTAGTTTTACCAAACGATATTTTAAAAACTGGCGCGCAATCTTTAAATAAATAAATATTGGTTCAAAAACAAATTTCAATTTAACGCTCCCTATACATACACTTCTCTCAATATAAAATGGGTAATCTTATTAAAGATTTAATTTATTTGTGTTTTGTAAAAATAAAAAGATATCTTAACGAGAAATTTAATATATTACGTAAAACACGAAGTTTTTAAATCGCGAAATAAATAGAGGTGTGAGGTAATAGATTAAAAATGCCAAGTCGTTTGGCCCTAATGAGATGGAATTTTATATAATGAATAAGAGAGTCAATTTACTCGCTATAATTTATTGCACTCATTGAACGATATAATGTTATTTATTACGCTCTTTCACAGATTAAAAAAATACATGTGATCGTATGGCATCTTATATTTCTTTATTTCTTTTGGTATTTTATTACCTACACTAGAACATTATCCCATACCTGCAGAAGGAAAGTTCCAACAATAATTCAACCTACACAAATGTGATTTATTTTCAAATTAGAAGTTATAAATAAGTTTATATGAATATTATTAAGTCGTAAGAATTTAAATGTGTAACAAAATTGATTTATTTTTTGTCCTCGCACACAGCGAGAATTTCACACTTCACAGTAAGAAGTGCAGGCGTAGGATTCCTATAAACACAAAGTTACCAAATCGAATATTAATAAGATCGTTGAAAATAACCCTGGGTATCTTTAATTGGTCGAAATAAAGCCACAAAAATGGTGGTAAAACAATTTCCATGTGCAATAGCAGCAACAAATAGGAGATTTCGTGATTCGAAGCTAAGTTTTTATTTAATGCATCCATTTAGTTATTCGATATAACCACTGGGCTAAGAAATATTTGTTCGCTCGTTGGCTGTTGAATTCGTCGCTGATTGGTTGTAAGGTCATGTGACAGTAAAGAACCAATCAGCAGCAGAATAAACCCCGAACACACCCTGTATACCTACTTATATATATTTTAAAAACGAGTAATGCGTATATTAGTGGTATAACTTTGCTTCATTTGACATTATATTTTAACCCTTATACATTTTAATGTGTTTTATATATTACAGATCTTTATTTGGAAAAGTAAATATGATGATACATATCGAATGCTAAATTGCGGGAGGATGGTATTCACGTTCCAGAAGAGGGCACCACTCCCTTTAAAATGCGTTAAAACAATACATTTCTCTATTTTCTCTGCCTAAGGCATGGAATATATACTAACACAACATTATATAGATTTGATAAACTCGATAAAATGCTAGTACCGATATGTCCACTAGAATACGCCGCACACGCGATGGGGAAATCGAGGATTTCTAAAGTGATGTGCTGAACTGCCGCGGATAATGTCAGATGGCGACAGATGCTGGCCGGAGTTAACCAATAAAGGAACAATGCCTCTAAAAGATACACAAACATATCTAATAACTATATATTATATTATATATATTTTTAAAAATCATAAATTTTAAACAAGAGACACCTTTTAAAGAATTTTTCCACTTTATAACCTCGTAATAACCACTTTATAACGCGTCTGCACGTGTCAGACAAAGTCCCTAGAGTGGGTAAGTCAGAAGGGAAGCAAGTAGAGCCCGGGATAATTCTCAAACTCAATAAGGAGACAGAGGCAATTTTGTTAGAACTTAGTTATCTCATGTGTCTTCAATAAAGGTCACTGTAATATCTTTCAGAGTTAGTCTGAATCCCTATATACATGCTAAAAGGTACAACTTCCTTAAGTTTTGTCCATGAGTGTACTATTAGGCAAATGGCATATAGATGCTGACGGTAACAGGAAACAGTTACATTATTTTCCCCACGAAAATTCTCAATGAATACACCAACCAACCAAGACAACTAAGTCTTGCCACCATGTGTGGAAACTATGGCAATAGATCTTGGAGAAGCCTGATTGATAGGGGAGGTATATCATTGTTAGAACTGACTCACTTGAAATATTGTTTTCTAAATCCGTGTTTTTATAACACACAGAACTATTCAATTAAAAAAAGGCATACCCCGATATTGCAGCGAACGTTGTTGATGGCTTGCGCCATCTATCAGAATAATATCATTATTGATAGATGACAGTATAATCCAACACCAATGCTAAACTGCACGATCAGGAAATGCCCTTTTTTTCTTAATTTCTCCAAATGATCTAGTAGACTCTTCTTTTTTGTTCGATTTTATCTCATTTAAAACTATGCAAATTTGTTACCAAACGATAAATATATTTAAAAATGCAGGAAACTGCATTAATTTATTGTTTTACATATATATTAAAATATGATTTATAATAATAATACTTTCATGTTTTACCTCAAAATAAATGATTATATAACACACAAAAACACATTTATTTCACCTTATTGATAAGTAACGGAAGGAAAAAAGCCACTTTCCTGAAACACCATCCTCGTGTGTGAAATAATTAAGAATTGAAGAGAGGCGCCTTCTCGATAAAATCCAGACAAGAATTTCTCTATTTTTTTTATGTGGGAGAAAAGCTTTTTACACTTTGTTGCTAGCTAAATCGAATGTTTCGAATTTTCTTTTAATCAATTGTCGAGTGGGATTAGGTTAGACAGAGTTTGACATGTTTTCTTTCTTGTTGTGTGTGTTAGTTTTCTAGGGAGAGAAACTATTTCTATTAAATATCGAGAAAATGTAACATTTTGAGCTGGTTGGAGAGTTGATATATCTATATAAGAAACACCAGGTAGTAAGACCATATCTAAAGAAATACCTAGTGTGTGACGTTTCGGTAACAGCGTTGTTACCATCATCAGTGTTTCATTACTTTTGTCTGGTGATGGTAACAACGCTGTTATCAAAACGTCACACACAATTTATTTAGTTGGATTTGGTCTTATTACCTTGTGTTTATATTCTATAATCTAAATTGTACCTTATCACATCTATATAGGAGTAAGATAGAAAAGTTTGTTAGTGTGTATTTGTTTGTATGTCTCTGTGTATACCTTGGCTCCCTTCGCATGAGGCACTTCGGCCATAAAAAGTTTATTTTTTCGGATTTTAGAACAAAATGTTTGTTTTCGTCATGAATTAAATAATTCATTTGGCAAGGCGTTATAAATTAGATACTTTATTACTATTCATAGAATACACGTAGGAGTTTCAAAGTGGATAAATCCCCAAAAGAAGTCCTATTTATTAAGATAAAAAAAGGTAATGGTAAATAAAAAGAATTATCACATTTAGACAAAAAGAATCAAGGTGAACAAAAGTTATAATTTACATATTGGCCATGACAAATTTACATATTTGTTAGGCGAATTCATAACATTTAATAACAAATATTATTTAAACAATTATGCATTATAAACAAATGTAAAAATAAGAAATTTAAATATTATATATCATGATAAATATTATTTAGTTCTTAATAAAGATTGATGATGTAAGAAATATGGAATATTTTGTGTTGTTTTCCTGGCCGACTGTTTTGCATATGATGTAAATGGCTTAACTTAATTGCAAATGTTTAAAAGGCAATAACAGTAATGGCAAAATTGATATATAAAAATGATTTGACAAAAAGATAATATAACTATAAACAAATAGCGATTGAAGCTATTAAAAGCATGGTTGATAATTAGAAAAGTTGACATTTGGTAATTTTTGTAAAATGGCAGAAACATAAAAGTACATTAGAAAGGCTGATGCTGGCTGGAGTTGAAGATCTCGGAAGATGGCTGGTGGAAGATGTGATGGCTGTAGATTGTGATATCCGAAGTTGTCTGGCGTTAGCTGGAGATGACTTGTTGAATATGGCTTTTAGATACTATGTTTGGTTAAAAATGGTTATTGTTGATCGGAGATAGCTGTTGTTTCTTGTAGAGGGCTATGTTTGCTTGAAGATGGGTATGTTTGATTGAGGTAGGTTATGTTTGGTTGAGGTAGGCTATGTTTGCTTGAAGATGGGTATGTTTGATTGAGGTAGGTTATGTTTGGTTAGGTAGGCTATGTTTGCTTGGAGATGGGTATGTTTGATTGAGGTAGGTTATGTTTGGTTGAGGTAGGCTATATTTGCTTGGAGATGGGTATGTTTGATTGAGGTATGTTATGTTTGGTTGAGGTAGGCTATGTTTGCTTGAAGATGGGTATGTTTGATTAAGGTAGGTTATGTTTACTTAGAGATGGGTATGTTTGGTTGAAGTAGGCTATGTTTGGTTTTCATATTTGAAAATGAGCTATGTTTGTTGAATATAAATTTTCATATTTTGAAAATTCGATCATTTTGCTTTTGCCATTTTAAACAAATAAACAGGTGATGATATCCTGTCGGCTTTTCTTATGGTAGATATAAAAAGATATTATTTGCTTATTGTTTTTGAAAAAGAATTAACGAACATTTTCTTGATTTTGGAATACATGAGTATTATGGTATTGCATTGAGTCATGGAATCTTAGAAAAGATAATTGAGAAACTTCAAATCACAATTTTCTTTAATTGTGCTAATGAAATATATAGAACATAATTTGAAAAAGTACTAACTGACTTAGGCGAGTATAATAAAGTAAAAAAAAAGACGTATTTACATATTTACAGAAATATTTGAGCCGGCCAACGGGAAACAACAACAATAGGTTTATAGAGAAATCCGCAACATCTGGCGGTCGACATTACAGAGTATTTTTTTCTGGAAATTATCATTTTAAAATTAAATAATTTTATATAACATATATATATATTTATTTATTTAAGACAAAACTGCCCACAATTCTACAAAGTCTTTCTACCTAAAATGTTGCCATATTGGACACACACACACTCTCTGATCAGCACATTGGGATCCCAAGTGAACGTTGACAACTTGGATCTTCCGCTACTCCGATTGTTGTCACAAAAATTTGTGAAAATTTCCAAGATCTGTTAGAAATTGTGTTTTCTTTCTAACTATTTTGACGGAGAATGTTGGAATACCACAAAGTAGGAAGTTTTGAAATGTTTCATTGGTGCATCATTTATTCCATTTTATTCTTTAGAAATGATTTTATTATATTTGGCAGCTTGTGTGTGTGGTGCATAAGTTTATTGACCCTATCTTGTGTGACATTACAGATGTCACTGAGAAGGACTTTCTTTTGCGAAAGTGTTTCAACTATTTTTAGTCATCACAGAGACACATCTCATGGTCATGCAACTTTATTGATAATATTTATTATCAGCTTTAAATCGTGAATCTCGACTTTATACATGCTCTCATAAACTATTATTATTTAAATATATAAGATAAACTATTTATCAGACAATAGTAACGAGTGTGATAGACATGCAGGAATATAGATAGATGGAAGCACTTATTATATTACACCAAGCGAAGTGGGTTATCGATAATGCAGACGATCAAATAAAAGGTCTCAGACGATGTGTTGGCATTCGTCTGGCATGTAATTTCGAGGTCTATCCATTATCTAGACGGATGATTACAGAATAACAATGCTTTCAATACTATACGCATCTCTTGTGGCCACCCTTTTATATGTCATATATTTATTTAATTGTGTAGGTATATGTATTTATTTATAAATATATATATAGATATAGAAAGAAAGAAAAAAAAAAGGATCTAATAGTTTTTGGGTAGTGAATTAAGAATAAGGAAGGTTAAAGGGTAAAGGTAGGATACGTTTATATTTGAGGTTTCAAAGGGTTTTATGTTTTTAATAAAAAAATAGTGCTCTCTCTCTCTATCAGGTTCACGCAGAAGCTTCGGCAGTTACGCGTCATAGATGCGGAACATAAGAAAGAAGAATTGAAGATAGAGTAGAAAAAAAGAGTAAAAATAGACCCCTGGTAAAATTTAATCCAACTACTAAAAGTGAAGAGAAAAAATACATTATTTTTATTATGAATTTAATTTTTTATTATTTTAAAAATAGCTTATAATAAAAGTTTTCTTTTAAATTAAAATTCTAGAGCAAATTGGCGAGAACATGTGTATTGTTTTAAAATGTTATTATATAATGAAAACCTCTTAGTGGTTCGACCAGGGTGGAAAAAGATTAACACCTCTATCCAAAGAACAATAGGAAATTTTTATTTGAAAAAGAAAATGCGTACTAAATAGTTCATTTCTCGTAGATAGATGGCGTAATAATTCCTTGTGTATGATAATTTCGGCGAGTTTGTAAATTCTAATAACCAAAAGTTCCACAGGTGTAGAAATGAGTTCGACTTACAAGATGTAGAGCAAATTGTTTCCTATATTTTCTTTTCTATAAATGGACAGGGATATATCTAAGAGTAAAAGAAGATACTGAGAGAGACAGTTGGTGTTTTGCAGATCCTCGGGATCCAAGAGAAAGTGTTCCTGGAAGGAATGGGGGTGTACTTCGTCAAGTTCCTGAAACAGTACGGCTACGACAGGGTCCTGAGTGTCCTCGGCCGTCACATGAGGGACTTCCTGAACGGTCTGGACAACCTCCACGAGTACCTCAAGTTCTCCTATCCGCGATTGAAGGCGCCATCGTTCTTCTGCGAGAACGAGACGCCCACCGGGCTGACGCTCCACTACCGCAGCTCCCGGCGTGGGTTCCTGTGGTACACCATCGGTCAGATCAAGGAGGTGGGCCGGCACTTCTACCGCACCACTGTGGTGGTCGAGGTGGTGGCTGAAGAGACCAACTTCGACGTCCTACATGTCACCATGATGCTGACCTTTGACAACCAGGCCTTCCGTCAGCAGCAGCGACAGCAAGTGCAGCTGGTGGACCGTCTCATGACGCCTGTCCAACCCAACCTCTTTCTGGAGATCTTTCCCTTTTGTATGGTGTTCGACCAGACCCTGACTGTCCGTACGATCGGAGTGACCCTTCAGACCATCATGTCACCCATCATTGGGAAGAAGATCACAGATGTCTTTGATCTTGTACGGCCCATCATCGAGTATACCTGGCAGTCGGTACGTAGCTCCTCTACACCTGTTGTTACCTTCTAGAACATTCTTTAGTGAAAACATATTCTGATCAATAAGTCCTGAAATACATTAGTTCATAATACCTTTAATGTCCATACTATTGTTTACCAATTGCGAACCAATCAGAAACGGGCTTTTTTTACATGAGTGGAGGAGAGGGGGATGTTGGGGTAATGGGAGGATAATAGAGCCCTGGAACATGAGTGTAATAACTATATTCGATAACCGGGAGAAGTGTGCGTGAACAGATCCACGACCACACCAACAACATCTTCGAGTTGACCTCGGTGGACCCCATCAAGGAACCCCGCGGGGCCAGAGGTCCGGGGACACCCCTCAGCTTCCTGTCCACCTACTCGGACGGCGAGGAGATCGGTAAGTCCTACCATAAATGGATCTCTAATCTTCAGTGATATAAATGGCACTATTCAATTTTAAGACAACGATGATATCCCCATTTGCTATAGAAGAACCAACACAGATGGTGATAAAGAACAAATATATATATTAATTACATATTGTATTATTTATCAACACCTTTAAGGTTTATACTGGGTGATAATGTGAGAGGTTCCTCTTTTGGTACATATATACATGGCTTTGATATTTTCTATAGCTGAACCAGGGTGTCTGCTTACTAGATTGGTAAATCTATTCTTCGCTAGTATTAGGTAGCTTTCCAGAAAGCTAGTCTTCATCTTTAAACACAAAGGTAAATTAATATAAAGCAATAGCGTGCCATCTAAAAAATATGCTCCAATGGCTCCCGATTCTAACAAAGTCCAACCCCACCAGCGAGTGCAAGTAACTAAACGGGACTCTGTCACATTTGTAAGTGCACAAGTCGAACTGCTTTTTCACGTGTGTAGACATGTGGTGTACTTACAGTAAAAGTAGTCGCCAACTTTTACACTCCATGATTTTCATGGCCTGTACCACGTGTACTAGGAATAAAAAAATGTTTGAAAAAGTGCCATCTATTTATAGGAAATAAAAGCATTAAATCATGAATGTTTATTCTTCAAAAGAAACAAAGGTAAATAAGAAAACCTTTTAAGATAGTTAATCAATTTAATTTCTCGAAAGTGACGTGGTCTTTTCGTTGTTGGCTCCTGCCAATAGTTCACGCCAGCTTTCAAAGAGGTGGGTAGTGAGAGTGGTGTTAAATATACCTAATAATATAATACTTAACTCTGTAACCATATAAAAATACATAATCAACGAAAGGAAAAAAATATTATTTAAATAATTTATTTTTTAAAACACACTATATACATATATAGTTTTACTTTTTGAAAGGTATTACACCTTTCAATACACTCAAATATTTTTACGAAACATACTCCCCTTTTTTCAATTTGAATACTGAGCAACAAATCATTGTTTCTTTCTATAACGTGAATGTATAACAATGGAGAATTTAATATCCAAAGAGCTACTTTTTAAACAAAGGAAGTCATTTTAAAAACCATTATAATGAATATAGTCAATTAAGTTATAATAAAATGTGCATATTTTAAAAGTTATATTCAATAGAATAATGAATAAGGCATTCTGAAAAAATAGTTTTTAAGGCTTAAATTTATCTCCTAGTTTTTTTTTTCTGCAGAGTTTCGGTTAAAATGAAATGGGCCATTAAGTTTGCTTACATGGGAAATTCTTGGAGTGGAAATAATATTTCACCCTGATTTGATTTTTATTGACTTTTCCTTATTTTCAGTGAAACATTTTATGAAGGCTAAAATTCTTTACCATTTGTGTGAGTGTATGGTTACCTGAATATCTCATCATGTGTTATACGAGTATATACTTATATATTTTAGAGGGGAAAAATGAATTATATAAACTATTTGAAATATCTATTTTACTATAATTTTTTGGAAAGAATTAAACAATTATTGGTATTTAGATTCTCCAAAAGCGGGCAGTTAGAGAAAATTGACTGTGATGAAACTCCTCAGAACGTAAAATTCGATAGAAAGAATTTCTTTTAAACAAAAGATTTGATATAGCGAAACTCTCTTTAGAACGAAAAGATGCTTTAAAACAAAATATATTTGATTATATATTATGCTTTACTTATCCCCAGTATAGATGGTACAGGCCGTGGTATTTACTGTGGGTACATCGATCGCATCTCTTCAAATTCGACTTATAAGGTTCTCCGTTTAGTTACTTGTTCTCATTGGTGGCGGGGTTGAACTTTGGAACAAGAATTAAGAAGTTTTTATGTTACTATATACACTGCGTGACATTGAAAATGGAACACCAAGAAATAGTGGCCAGAAAATTATGCAAATTTCAGGGTAGACGCGCCTAACCGAGTTATGCAAATGATGTAAAATGCGCAGCTCTCGTGCGCACATGGAGTAAGATATAAGGGAAGGAACTTGCAGAAAGAACAGTATTCGTGTCGTTATTTCTTCAAGGAAAATCATTGTAGAAATTTTGTTCTTGTGTCAAAAGACACGTGTAATAACAGAGAATGCCAGGTCATCGTAAACGGAGGCAGTTCAAGCAGACAGACGCTTTTACGAGGGGCATGGTGATCGGACTGAAAAGGGCAGGTTGGTCCATACGTCAAATCGCAGCTGATACACACCTTGGTGCGTCCACGGTGCACCGACTGTGGAGAAGATGGTTGGAACAAGGAAATGTGGCAATTTATAGGAATGTCGGTGCAACCAGAGTGACGTCAGCACGTGTGGATCGGCGTATCCTTCGACAAGCAGTGGCGGCCCCACAAGCCACTTGTACCGCCATCCTGCAACATGTGCAAGACACCCTAGATCATTCCATCTCGACCAGAACCATTTCCCGTCGATTGGTTGCTAATGGCTTGCACTCATGCCGTCCGCTAAGAAGATTGCCATTGACCCCACCGAAAAGGCGCCAACGTTTGGAATGGTGCCGGGCTAGATCGACGTGGATGACGGAATGGCACAGGGTCGTGTTCTCAGATGAGTCGCGTTTCTGCTTGTCCAGTGATAGTCGCCGTGTACGCGTGTGGCGTCGACGTGGAGAAAGGTCCAATCCGGCAGCAATTGTGGAACGCCCCACCGTGCGACAACGTGGAATCATGGTTTGGGGCGCAATCGCGTATGATTCCAGGTCACCTTTACTTCGTATTCAGGGCACTATGACGGCCCAACGATACGTTGATGATGTGCTGCGACCGGTGACACTCCCCTACCTTCAGGGGGTACCCAATGCCCTTTATCAGCAGGATAACGCCCGACCGCACACTGCTCGCATTAGCCAACAAGCTCTGCAAGATGTACAGATGCTTCCCTGGCCACCGTATTCTCCTGATCTCTCACCAATCGAGCACGTCTGGGACATCATTGGACGCCGTTTGCATGCCTTGCCACAGCCGCGTTCAGAAGACGAACTGTGGCAAATGGTTGAGAGGGAATGGAGAGCCATCCCTCAGGACGCCATCCGTACTCTGATTGACTCTCTACCTAGACGTGTTGCTGCGTGCATCGCCGTCCGCGGTGGTCCTACTTGCTACTAAGCCGACGCCGTTCTCGCTCTGTATTATGACTATCATTTTGAAATAAAGATCACTTATTTTTCGTCCCTGTCTCTCTCTGTCTGCCGAGTTTCATCACTTTCTGGCCACTATTTCTTGGTGTTCCATTTTCAATGTCACGCAGTGTATATGGCAATATCGCGTTACCAGTATATAGGAAAATAGACAATTTAGCGCGTTCTTTTTCATTTTTTTTTTTCAAATAAAATAGACTTCTTAATGCCCCGACTGTGGTAAGTAAAACATTAGGAGGGCCTGGCTCATCAGTGTCGAACACACTGATGGGCTTGTAAGATTCCTCTAAACTAAATCTCCTATATTCGCCAATAAAAAGACGTTTAATCAAGGCTATTTAGAATTAAAATGGTAAATATTTTTGTTAATAAGGAATGCGTTTTAATATTAGTAGAAAATATGACTTTTATTTTACACTTCTCGGCAAAATATCACCAATATCAGTACCACTTAAAGTGTGTCTCTTAAAGATATCTCGACATGTCGACATCATTATGATATAATAAAAGATTTATTCTTAGGTCGGTCAATTAGCCACATTATTGTTTCATCGACTTCCCAAGGCTCGCATGGTTTATTTGAAGATCTATCAGCTGGCATTTATTACGTGACTAGAACTTTGATCCGAACAACCCGGGTGTGTAGTTACTGTAGAAATCCGGGTTACCTCATATATATCTGATTAGTCAACTCCTAGCATTGATACCACTACGTTACTTGGAGTCGTAGACCTTTGCTAGTATCTCATGATATAAGGTGAAAACCTCTGCTTTGTTCCAGTACTTTCAATGAAAATTCGGCAGATAATGTGCATAGAGGGTATACCTTATTGTTTACTGTCGGTGGGGGTAGTAGTTGAATGTGGGAGGAATAAACATTCTCTGTGTGGGTACAGGGATTGAGGAACGACTCCTACATCTGAAAGGACAGATGCTCTACGTGGAAGATTGGAAATGCATCGTCTATCTGGGTACTCCCATGTAAGTATTGCCCCAAGAACTTACTCCGCCTTGACTTCTTTTGTTTTGTTTTCATGACGATGATGCATTCCTAGTTCTTTATATTCGAAATTTAAAAAATCACTTCTATAGATCACCTGAGTGTGGCTTGAAATATAGAATCTTATATTGTAGGTTGGCAATTTTTAAAGATTAATTAGAGACTCATCAACCTTTATAAAATGAATTGGTCGACCTTTCGGCGATCTAATGTTGTCATTTTTCAAATTAGAAAGTTTTAAACGAAGTTTAAGTGTCACAAAAGTTAAACTCCGTTTAAAAATTTGTGAAGGTCTCCATCCCTTATAGTTTGAAAGTGAATATTGAACTACACAACGAGATATTCGTGAGGTTTGTCTGTTTTTCTCTATTTTAAACCATTGACCTTTTTTCTATCATAATTACAACAGGTGGTGGAGTGGTGTAAACCGTCGATTTTAGACAGCCAGGGATCGAATCCTACTTTGGGCACTTTTTCTGAAGAAAATTTTGCTTCAATGTGTGGCTTCCGATTCATGTCAAATCCAACCCCACCAGTGAGGGCCAGTAAGCAAACGGGGCTCTGACACACACTTGTAAGCGTAAAATGTGTAGAAGCAGTCGCTAACTGCCCACTATGATATTACCGCGTGAACTTGGGATAATTAAAACATGATTATAACTCATTTCTTCGTCGCCACATCGCCCGTGTATTGTTTTTCAGCCCACATGGATGCGATCCGTGTAGGATTTTACATTAATATAGGATACTGTTGAATACGCAACAATTAATTAGTCGTCCAGAGAATCTACTGCTGATCGTTTGCTTTATTTAAATTAATTTGTAAGAGCAAAAAATAAAATGTAATTAGAAACAGACGCAAATAAAAGTAATTAATTTTTCAAAAAACAAAAGAAATTATTTTATTTGTTTTTTGTACTCCTTACCTTTATTTCCTAATTAATATTCCAATAAATAGTATTTTTTAATAAGTTAATTATTTTGAGACGAACTTGTTATTGATTCATTTTTTTAACATACGGAAATCCATAAGATTTAATTGTGTTGGTCCTCATTAGCGTGGTGCAGGCTGTGCCTCAAAGACCAGCTCATGTGAGCTGTCAGGAGATTCCTTTTTTATTTTTAATATCAACCTGTTATCACCTTAATATCACCTTTTTATTCTTATTTTTTCACATGCTTAGAGTATTAACGCAATTTGAATTTAAATACCCATTTCTTGATTTCTCGGAAGGCTTCTTGGAACAAATTTTGGTCGTTGAGGAACAGCCCGCACCACGCTGACGAGGGCCCACACCCCGAAACATGTAGGTGGTGGGATCTTCTTGGGTCGCCATCATCGGAAGACGGGTGGACGGGCGTCGTCTGGACAAAATCCTACTTCCATCAGGCTTCTGCGACAGCGTCAGTAACTACCAAATCTACAACTTTGTCTACTCGGACCACCGTGCCGTTCTGATCCAAGTTGAAGAGCAAGGTACTACCAGACTTCCCTGCATCGGCAAGCTGCTAATGTCAAACCTGTTCATCGATCGAATGAAGACGTTCATCTCGATGAAACCTCTTGGAAGGCCTAGTAAATCTTCCACTCCCGATTCAATGGGATAAATGGATCGAGATCAAGGCAAATCTGGTCGCGGGGATAGATCACTCGCGCCTGCCGTCGCCGAGTCCGGCGGTGGAAACACCGAGAAAGCAGACCACTTTCTGGGGCGGAGACTAGAGGACGAGACTGTCTGCACCGACTATCCTTCCCTGTCGAACCTCGGGCGTTCCCTCCGAACCAGACGTCGCTGTCACCTATATCGACGATGACGGCAACGCCAACTCCGAGGACCAACTGAGGCGTTTCCTGATGGAGCGCTTCAGTAGTCGCTTTGTCCAAGTTCCTAGCTTGGCTGAAGCCATCGCCGACTTCCTCCCAGCTCTTTCTCACCGACATCTCCCGCGACCAGATAGCGGCACCTGCTAAACGGCCGTGCTTAGGATGGGATTTATTACCCTGAGAGTTTTTCAGGGCTTTTGAAGATTTCTTCACCGAGGTTCTTTGGCTAGTCTTCGAGGCTTCTCGGCACCGCGGGACCTTGCCCCTATCTTCGAGACGCAGAAAAGTCATCGTGCTGCCACTGTAGTCCGGGTCTACAGGCACTCCGGCTGATCAGCCTCCCAACGGCCGACTACAGGATCTTCAGCCACGTGCTCATGGGCAGTCTGTGTCGTCTTCTGCCAGAACTCGTTCCCGAGTGTCAGACGTATGCCGTAGAGATTTAATTAGTATTTAAGGTTATTGTTCTGGAATGTATGGCAGTTGCGTGCGCGTTCGATAGTAGAGGATAGAAACAACTGGACAAAAAGAACTTGATTGGTATTTTATTTGACACCCACACGACAGAAAATCCAGCAGGGGACTAGATAGATCTGAAGTCAAGTCATTAAAAGATGTCGCTATAGCTAAGTTAGTAAGTAGCAGCGCTAGACCCTCGATGTCCCCGCGAGGTTTGTCGCTATAATTAAGCCTTGTCGTACGGCATACCATACACATCCTTGTTGTCAACCCATAGCCTTACATTGAGGAAGGCTGTTCTAATGAAATGTTGCCATCGCTATTGTGAGTTTTGGCAAGAATGGACAACTATTATTTATTTCAGGCAAAGATTCATGCTATCATTATAAAACAAATCGAAAGTTATGCAAGGCGTTGATTATAGCACACATTATAGTAAAAACCACAAAAATAACCTTCATGGCCACTAGTTACTTTATTTTTTATAGCATTTTTTACTTGATACACAGATAGAGGAAATGTATATATAGTTATTACACAATATTATAACAAATTAGGGAAATGTTCCATAAATTCCTTGTGCAATATACACTCATGGACAAAACTTAAGGAAGTTGTACCTTTTATATAGCAAGTAAAAATCTATAAAACGAAGAGAAAAATTATTTTATTAAAATGCATAGGCTACTAGCTTTCGGGCTCCAAGCCCTTCCACAGGTACAACGTGTTGTGAGAAACTAACGCTATATATAGAATCGATATGCGATGAATCTGCATATTTTAACTATGTATGAGGCAACGATATCAAATTAAGATATGGAAAGAAGGCTTTTTAGAAATATTTAACAAATATAGGATATGATAATTGATAAAATTATGAAAGATTTAGCATACTATTAATAGAACTATTGCGAAATAAAATAAACTAAACTAAAAAATAAAAATAATAAGATAACGCGTGATCATCTCTGGTTGCCAAACAACTGAAAAATACCATATACACCGTGACGCTAAAAAGTATAAACAGAGAGGAAAACAGGTTTGACCCGCCATCAGCGTAATCCTCGGACTATGAAAAATAGGGGTCGGGAGGGGGGGGGGGGGTTATGCGGGTGGTTATGGCAAGATCAGGGGAGTGAAGTGGCCGGCCTAAAGATTATTACATATGTCTAGGTACTGCATTGGTATATCAATATGTCTGTTAATACTGTTGTTACTGATGGATAAAACTGCTTCGATAATTAACCTTTGATATTTATTGTTGATATTAGAGTATATGGTGGTAGGGGAGGATAGATTGAATGAGTGGCCAGTGGTGTCTATATGGTTGAAAATAAAGGATCTGTTGTCTTTGTTGGTAATGCATCTACCGTGCTCAGTCATCCTGATGGCTACGGACCTACCAGTCTCGCCTATGTAAGACGCGCTGCAATCGTTACATGAGACTGAGTAGACCGAGCCACCCGAGGACTGAGCAACGGTAGATCTAGGTAGTCTGGTAATAGGATGTCTGAGGATGGCGCCAATACTATTGCTATTAGAGAAATAGGTGTTGATCCCGTGTGATCTGAGGATGCGGGAGATGGCGACTGATTGGGTGGAGAAGGGCAAAAGACAACTGTTTCTGCTGACTGTAGCAGGCCTAACGGAAAGAGGGTTATATCTATATTTATGTATAAAATGGGGAGGGTATTGGGATAGGGCCAGCTGTTTTATGATTAGGGAAAATTCAATAGTTCTGAATAGGGGAAGGGAGCAGTGGGTGACTAATCTCTTGGTAAGCGTTCGAACAGTATTTATTTTATGTGATAGGGGGCATGAAGAATTGAAGTCTGTGTAGAATGTGGGATTATTGATCTTGTGGTATACGGTAGTGTGATAATGGGAGGTAGTACGCATAACAAGTATATCCAGGAACGGCAATACAGATCTGTCCTCCAATTCTAAACTGAATGAAATTTCCGGATGATAGGAGTTAAGACAATCTAAAATACTTATTTCCTGTCCGGTATCACATATGCAGAAGATATCATCAATATATCTCCGCCACATGTGAATGCCCGGTGTGATTTGCTGTTGGATCCAGTGGTCAATGGTGGCCATGACTATTTCTGCAAGGGGTGGGGATAGCGGGCTGCCCATGGGCGAGCCCCTGATTTGTTTGAAATACAGGTTGTTAAAGGTGAAAGTAGTGAAGTCTAAACATAGGGAGGACAGTGCGATTATGGATTCAATGGTATGGGGATCTACGTGGTTATCCTGCAAGAATGTTGTCAAGTGGCTAATAATGAGCTGGTGGGGGAGGGAAAGATACATGGAAATAACATCATAAGATACCATAACGGAGTTGGGAACAGGACTGAGGGAATTAACTGATTGCACAAAGGACGGGATATCCCTTATGGCAGAGGACTGTGGGCTGGCTTTCACCAAAGGTGTGAGCCAGCTAGACAGATATTTAGATAGTTTGTAGGCAGGGGAAAGGTGGTAGGCTATGATGGGACGTAGGGGGATGCCAGGCTTATGGGTCTTGGGAAGTCCGTAAATATAGGGAAGATTGCCAAGATCGGAAATGAAAGTACTATATTGAACCGGAGTGATATGACCTGACTTTTTTAATCGCAATAGCTTTAATCTGAATGATTTAACGGAGGTGGATACCTCAGACTGTGCAATGGGGATAAACGTGGTGTTGTCACTGAGTATTTCCATCATCTTGGAGGTATATTCAACCGTGTCCAAGATGACGGTCTGGGAACCTTTGTCAGACCGGGTGACTAAAATGTTTGAGTTTCGCCTTATGGAGCTAAGGGAGCGGTACTTACCAAGAGATCGGGACTGTGGGGGGGTAGGCTTCCGGAGGATTTGGGCTATGGAACTGCGTATGTCATACTGGGATGTGTGGGAAAGGGAGCTGATGGCGGGCTCCACTCCAGAGATGATCCTGGGGATGTCGGCCTTTGTGGGAGGTCGAAATTTGAGACCTAAGGAGAGAACTTCGGCCTGCAATGGGGACAACACGGTAGAGGACAGATTGAGAAGAGTGGGAGCAGGTTGTCTGTAGGGTGAAATGTCTCTGGGAAATCATATTTGTAGATCCAATGGGATAGCTTCTCATACTGACGGGCTTTGATGATGCTGTCCTGTCGTCGGATGTCGGAGGTGAGGAGACCCAGGAACTCAACTAGATTGGCTTGGGATAGAAGACAGGTGGCTTGGGAGATGAGGCCTTTAATGGTCTTAGAAAGACAGCGTATTCGTGAAAAGCATCCCTGGGTTCTAGCCTGTAGTAACTGGTATTGGGCTCGGAGGATAATCTTGTTTGAATGGGAATTGCCCACGGGATCTCTGATTCTGAGTGATGGGGGGATGAACCGGGCCTTTTGACAAATCTTGTTAAAGTTGAGGTGCAGTCTCCATCTGGCCAGCTGCAGTGATTTTCGACCCAGAAGGGTTAGGAGTCTGACTATTTCAGGGTTGGGGTTGGTAAAGCGACGAAGTGCGTCCAAGAATAGGTGGGCTTCACGGTCGATCGCCATCGATTCCTTGAGACTAGAACATAAGTAAAAAGATTCCAATTTTAATGAGATTGACGAAATTTCTCTTAATGAATTGTAAAAATCTATAAAACGAAGAGAAAAATTATTTTATTAAAATGCATAGGCTACTAGCTTTCGGGCTCCAAGCCCTTCCACAGGTACAACGTGTTGTGAGAAACTAACGCTATATATAGAATCGATATGCGATGAATCTGCATATTTTAACTATGTATGAGGCAACGATATCAAATTAAGATATGGAAAGAAGGCTTTTTAGAAATATTTAACAAATATAGGATATGATAATTGATAAAATTATGAAAGATTTAGCATACTATTAATAGAACTATTGCGAAATAAAATAAACTAAACTAAAAAATAAAAATAATAAGATAACGCGTGATCATCTCTGGTTGCCAAACAACTGAAAAATACCATATACACCGTGACGCTAAAAAGTATAAACAGAGAGGAAAACAGGTTTGACCCGCCATCAGCGTAATCCTCGGACTATGAAAAATAGGGGTCGGGAGGGGGGGGGGGGAGGGGGGTTATGCGGGTGGTTATGGCAAGATCAGGGGAGTGAAGTGGCCGGCCTAAAGATTATTACATATGTCTAGGTACTGCATTGGTATATCAATATGTCTGTTAATACTGTTGTTACTGATGGATAAAACTGCTTCGATAATTAACCTTTGATATTTATTGTTGATATTAGAGTATATGGTGGTAGGGGAGGATAGATTGAATGAGTGGCCAGTGGTGTCTATATGGTTGAAAATAAGGGATCTGTTGTCTTTGTTGGTAATGCATCTACCGTGCATCTATCCTCCCCCCTTGCAGAAATAGTCATGGCCACCATTGACCACTGGATCCAACAGCAAATCACACCGGGCATTCACATGTGGCGGAGATATATTGATGATATCTTCTGCATATGTGATACCGGACAGGAAATAAGTATTTTAGATTGTCTTAACTCCTATCATCCGGAAATTTCATTCAGTTTAGAATTGGAGGACAGATCTGTATTGCCGTTCCTGGATATACTTGTTATGCGTACTACCTCCCATTATCACACTACCGTATACCACAAGATCAATAATCCCACATTCTACACAGACTTCAATTCTTCATGCCCCCTATCACATAAAATAAATACTGTTCGAACGCTTACCAAGAGATTAGTCACCCACTGCTCCCTTCCCCTATTCAGAACTATTGAATTTTCCCTAATCATAAAACAGCTGGCCCTATCCCAATACCCTCCCCATTTTATACATAAATATAGATATAACCCTCTTTCCGTTAGGCCTGCTACAGTCAGCAGAAACAGTTGTCTTTTGCCCTTCTCCACCCAATCAGTCGCCATCTCCCGCATCCTCAGATCACACGGGATCAACACCTATTTCTCTAATAGCAATAGTATTGGCGCCATCCTCAGACATCCTATTACCAGACTACCTAGATCTACCGTTGCTCAGTCCTCGGGTGGCTCGGTCTACTCAGTCTCATGTAACGATTGCAGCGCGTCTTACATAGGCGAGACTGGTAGGTCCGTAGCCATCAGGATGACTGAGCACGGTAGATGCATTACCAACAAAGACAACAGATCCTTTATTTTCAACCATATAGACACCACTGGCCACTCATTCAATCTATCCTCCCCTACCACCATATACTCTAATATCAACAATAAATATCAAAGGTTAATTATCGAAGCAGTTTTATCCATCAGTAACAACAGTATTAACAGACATATTGATATACCAATGCAGTACCTAGACATATGTAATAATCTTTAGGCCGGCCACTTCACTCCCCTGATCTTGCCATAACCACCCGCATAACCCCCCCCCCCCCCCCCCCCTCCCGACCCCTATTTTTCATAGTCCGAGGATTACGCTGATGGCGGGTCAAACCTGTTTTCCTCTCTGTTTATACTTTTTAGCGTCACGGTGTATATGGTATTTTTCAGTTGTTTGGCAACCAGAGATGATCACGCGTTATCTTATTATTTTTATTTTTTAGTTTAGTTTATTTTATTTCGCAATAGTTCTATTAATAGTATGCTAAATCTTTCATAATTTTATCAATTATCATATCCTATATTTGTTAAATATTTCTAAAAAGCCTTCTTTCCATATCTTAATTTGATATCGTTGCCTCATACATAGTTAAAATATGCAGATTCATCGCATATCGATTCTATATATAGCGTTAGTTTCTCACAACACGTTGTACCTGTGGAAGGGCTTGGAGCCCGAAAGCTAGTAGCCTATGCATTTTAATAAAATAATTTTTCTCTTCGTTTTATAGATTTTTACAATTCATTAAGAGAAATTTCGTCAATCTCATTATATAGCATGTAAATTCAGACAATAAATATTAAAGATATTGGATACAAATTGACCTTTATGGAAGATACACGGGATAACCAAGTGTGAAAAAAATGGCCACTGTCTCCTTGAAAAGAGCAGACGACCGGCAATATCAAAGACGTTCAACTTCCTTAAGTTTTGTCTAAGAGTGTAAGTGCAGCAGTCGGTGTTGTATTTCCTTGAGAACTGTTCGTCCATTGTTTGCTACGGATTCCTGGAATGCCGTCACTGATAGGCGCCATTGACCTACCGGCGTCCAGTAGTAGCGGTGCGAGTGTGCAGGATGCGGGACCTGGACTCGATGCTCCACACGGGCCTGTACATCAACGACCTGAGCATGCACGACTTCAGCCGGGACATGGTGCTGGCGGGTCAGCAGCAGTCCGCGGAACTCAAGCTCGCCCTGGACCTCGTACGTTGGCTTCCCAACTCCTTGAAGTGGCTATCTCTCTTTCTTTCTCCTGTGGGGAAAATTATATTAATAAATAATTAATAATAAATCGTAAAAAAAAACGAGATTGTACGCGGGAGTCCAGATGGATAAATTACGAAAAAGTAATCTCCTGATTGTGCAACTTTTAGTTCCACGATCAGGGGAGATGCCTTTTTCTTAATAATAAATAGTACGACCATCACATTTTTATTTTATGTTTCAAATATAAGCTATTCTTACATACTCCCTACTTGCTGCAATGGGTGAAAAATAGCAAGGGAATTCATTATTGTTAAACCCTCTCTGTGGTTTTGACAGAGTTCACCACTGGTGAGCCAAGCCCTCTTTTCTTTTTTTTCTCTATTTTATGCAACTTTTGCATCTATATCTGTGGAAGATTTTCACTTGAGAGAATTTCGGAAAAAAGAGCACAATGTGATAGATATTAAAATCATATCAATTTAAATCTGATGAATTTGTGCGCGATATATTTGTTATTAGAGATTTATACTATTTACATTGCGGATTCCTTTTCTTTCTGTATTTTTTAATAGGAAAAAAAACGTGTTGTCTAAACCGTTGATTTTCGACCGCTACGTCCCGGGATCAAATCCCGCATTGGGCTTTTTTTTTTTTTTTCTAATAAAAAAAATGCTCCATGGCCCCCGATTCTTGTAAAAGTCCAACCTCACCAGTGAATGCAGGTTACCAAACGGGGCTCTGGCACACTTTTAAGTGCAAAAATCGAACTGCGCTTTTCACTTGTGTAGACATGTGGTGCACTTGCAGTAAAAGCCATCCCACCATTAATATCATGGCCTGTATCAAATGTACTATGAATTATTTTTTAAAGGAACATTTTGGTCTTATAAATGTGATCGTTTAGGGAGGTGTGGGGTCGCTCACGGGAGGTTGTACTGTAGCAATATATATGTGTGTGGTGTAAACTATGACCGAGCAGAAGAGTGGTGAGTAGGAGCAGCAGAAGAGCAAGCAGCTCGAGGAGTCCATGAAGAAACTAGACGTCGAGATGAAGAGGACGGACGAGCTCCTCTACCAGATGATCCCCAAACAGGTGGCGGATCTCTTGAGGAGAGGCACCAGCGCTGTGGAGACCTGCAAGGTACTTGTTTCCCTATGGTTGGATAACTTAGGTTCGTGAGGATTCTGAACTGCATCCATAAACCTGCAAGGTGCTTGATTCCGTGGGGCTAGATTACGCAGGTTTATGGAAATACAGCACTGAGTCCATAGATCTTTAAAATGCAAGGTACTTGTTTCCACATGTCAGGATTGCACAGTTCCATGGATCTCCAACCTACAAAGTACTTGCTCCCATATGGCTAAATTACACAGTTCCATAGGAATACAGCACTGAGTCCATGGATCTGAAACCAGCATGGTACTAGAGTAACCATTGTGGTTTTGACATTTCCCTAATCACCCATCTAGATTACAGTGGAAACCTTCCAGGTGCTGGAGTCGAAGTAGTCGTTAGATGATACAGGGCCATGAGGATGGAACTCATAGCTATTAAACTTACAAAGCTCTGGGATAACCCCTACAATCTTGATATTACATGATCCATGGTAATCTCAGTGTAAATCTGCAAGGTCCAAAACCTATTGCCATCGATCCATAGGAATACAGCATTGAGAGTCTATTGATATGAAACTTGAAAGGTGCTGAAGTGCACTATGGTTCTGGCCTCTTCCAAGTCCATTAAAACACACTGGAAACCTGAAAATTCCTGAAGTGCTTTTACAATAAGGTTAGTTTACGGACACCACACAGAGAGTCCAAAAATCTGCAAGGTCCTTATGTAACGACTATTTTTTGACCGAAGCATTATAAATAAGGGAGGACCTGCAGGACCTGGAGACCAGGCTATCGACTGTTCCGAAGTCCCGAAGCGGTGGTCCTGATATTACCTGACATCATAAAAAGGCATGCCATTCTTGTCAAATGTAATATCTTTACAACAAAATGTGATGCTTGATAACAAGGGTGTTGTTGCTGATTGTCACCGAGTGCGCAGTATTTCGACTCCGTGACGATCCTCTTCAGTGACGTGGTAACCTTCACAGAGATCTGTAGCCGGATCTCCCCCATGGAGGTGGTCTCCATGCTCAACTCCATGTACAGCCTGTTTGACCAGCTCACCGAGAAACACGGCGTCTACAAGGTCTATTTTATTCATTTTCTGCACACACTTTAACCCAGAATAAAAGAGGCGCCTCTCCTCTTTAAATTGTATCAAAACAACGCTTTTGCTCATCAACCCATTGTAGGAAGCAAAGTTGGTATGTGTGTGATTTAATTATCATTTTTAAAATTATATACACACACAAGAAATTAAATTTATTGAAATGAACCTATTCCCGATCTCCACGTCTAGCTCGAAGTCTGAAACTCTATAGACTTGCATTGTTAACAGTATTGAGCGAATGTATAAAACTTCCGACTTCTACGTAGTGGCTGGAAGTATATATCGTATATTTTAAATTGATGACAAGATTTGTGTATAGACAGAACGACAGATATAAAAGCAAGTTAAATAAAAGCTTTGGAAAGATAGTATTTTCGTGCACATGAATATCATCATTGAAAAAGTTCACTGCTAGATTTCTAGTGATCAATGTACTATAACTACTAGTGTCTGTTGCAGGTGGAAACAATCGGGGACGCCTACATGGTGGTATGTGGGGCACCCACCCACGACCCCCATCACGCCGAGAAAGTCTGCAACATGGCACTGGACATGGTGGTCGTTATTGGGGACCTCAAGGACCCTTCGACAGGACAGAGTCTCAGGATCCGTGTGGGTGAGTTTCCACACAATGAATATATATAACTACGCCACATAATTAAATATAGTCATAGAACGTAACGTAAACTGACTGAGCGACCATCCAGTAGTAAATCAGACAGTACAACTTCGTTATAACGCTTATTGCGTTTTTGTCCGGGTCAGAAATTGCCCTTTTTTTAATTTCGCTTATATTACACTATCCCGCTTATAGTTTTTTATTGACATAGAAATAACCTGGTAATAAGAAAGTTCTATCGTGGCTTCGGCTCGAGTTGAGAGGTCTCCCTAAGAGAATAATTACAAAAGATGGTTGCTGGAAATGCAAACAATCAATCAAGATAACAATAACTATGTATTTTAACTGAAGGCTACATAGCGGTACATGTGCTACAGGTATCCACTCAGGAGCCGTGGTAGCTGGCATCGTGGGACTCAAGATGCCGCGCTACTGTCTCTTCGGAGACGCCGTCAACACCGCGTCACGCATGGAGTCTACCAGTGAGGTGATGTCCTGGTTGCCGTGTCAAATGTAGATTCAGCCCTGTTATATGATCTCTAGCCTATTCCATAGTTAGCTTTTTACATGATTGGAAGTTCACGGATAAATATTTCCCCATTTCGTTCTTTCTCCGGCAGCTGTCTCGTGCTTCCACTCTGGTGTGGTTGGGCAAATATCTCCTCGGTCAGAACCTGCATTGTATACCTCTAGTTACACTCATGGACAAATCTTAAGGAAGTTGTACATTTTAGCAAGTTTTGAAAATAGAGCAATCCATACTTAATTCATTAGATAATAAAAGGCATATATTGGATTTAATAAAATATTTATTTTGCCAATATTTCGGCTGGCTGAACGCCAAGTAGCAAGTATATCGGTATTCAGACAATAACTCTGAAATACGAGGTGTGTTCAAAAAGTATCACGAATTTTGAATTTTCGCGGGTTACGTATATTCGAATTTCGATCTTTTTGTGGCTTTATGTTGGTACTCACTTATGCCGACAAGCTCGGCCATTTTGAACGTTCACTTAATTTTTGACAGCTGCTTTGCTTGCAGGTGTTTTGGATCGTCTTCGATTTTTACCTATTAAAAAAAATGGATCAAAGAACCTGTATCAAATTTTGTGTGAAAAACGAAATTAAGTGCGCGGATGCATTCCGAATGTTGACTGTGGCATACGGAGAAGCTACCTTGGACCGAAGCAACGTTTATCGGTGGTACAAAATGTTCTCAGAAGGCCGAGAAGATGTGAACGACGAAGAGCGTGCCGGACGCCCGAGCACTTCAACAACAGACGAAAAAATTAATGAAGTGGAGAAAATGATATTGGCCAATTGTCGAATCACCGTTAGAGAAGTTGCTGAGGACCTAAACATATCGATTGGCTCTTGCCATTCGATTTTTATCAATGATCTGGGCATGAGACGGGTCGCCGCGAAATTCGTACCAAAATTGCTCAATTGCGACCAAAAACAGCATCGCATGAACATTGCTAATGAGATGTTGGACTCTGTCCGCGACGACCCAAATTTGCTCCAGAGGGTCATAACTGGTGACGAAGCGTGGGTTTATGGTTATGACGTGGAAACCAAAGCTCAATCATCTCAATGGAAGCTGCCGCACGAACCAAGACCGAAAAAAGCGCACCAAGTTCGGTCGAATGTGAAAGTTTTGCTGACAGTTTTCTTGGATTGCAGGGGCGTGGTGCATCATGAGTTCTTGCCACAGGGTAGAACGGTCAATAAGAAATATTACCTGCAAGTTATGCGTAATTTGCGCGAGGCAATGCGCCAGAAACGCCCGGATTTGTGGAAGAACAAAAATTGGCTTTTGCACCACGATAACGCCCCTGCTCACACATCGTTGCTTGTGCGCGACTTTTTGGCCAAAAACAACACACTAATGATGCCGCAGCCACCGTATTCCCCAGATCTGGCCCCCTGTGACTTTTTCTTGTTCCCTAAACTGAAGAGGCCCATGAAAGGACGACGTTACGCTACGCTTGACGAGATAAAGACGGCATCGAAGTAGGAGCTGAAAAATATTTTTTTTTTAAATGATTTTTTGAAGTGCTTCGAAGATTGGAAAAACCGTTGTCACAAGTGTATAATATCTCATGGGGATTGCTTTGAAGGGGACAAAATAAGTATTCATGAATAAATAAATAATTTTTGAAAAAACACAAAGGTCGCGATACTTTTTGATACACACTGACCTTTATTGAAGACACACGAGATAACCAAGTGTGAACAAAATTGACTCTGTCTCCTTCAAAAAACAAGCAAAAAAATAAATAAAAAAACGACAGGCGGACGAACATCAAAGACTTTCACTTACTCATGTTTTGTCCATGAGTGTAACTGGTAATTTCGCTAAAATATGGCCCTAAACAAATACACGATAATGGCTCTCCGGTATATATAGTGAGGCGTATATCCTACCTATCTTCAGATAAATTCTAGCCTAATTATAAGGTTGAGAATCAGACTGCGGAAACCTAGTGGAGCAACAACTCCAGATATTATTTTTATTCGAATGCTTATAGTTTTAGAATAAATTAAAGGATTAAGGCAATACAATTTGGCATAGATACCTTTTGATCCAACCTGTCCTCACTGCCTGAAAAATCCATAACAGTGGACCACCTCCTTTTTAGTCTACCTGCTTTCCTGTGGTTTAGGATGTAAATGTGTATGCTTCTTGGAGTACAAACACTTCAGCTATGGTCCAGACTCGGCCTGGTTAACAGCAGCAAGTCCCTCAACTCATGGCTTCTAGACCGCAGCACAGTTCACGTTGGCGCTCCAGGAAACCATGCCATTCTAATCTTCCATGAATGTCTGTAGCTGATGGCCGGCGGTGGGTGCAGGCGCTGGGCATCCAGATCAGCCAGTACACCAAGGACCGCATCAATATCGAGATGTACGAACTGTCGGAGCGGGGAGTGGTCTCCGTCAAGGTGAGTCGGGGATATCGTGCCTACCTCCAAACTCGAGTAAAAGCCTTTGTTATAGACTTGTCTTAGAAGTCACTTGTCTTGGGAGCTTTCTCGTCTTAGACGCCGACTTTTAGTGGAACCGTTTGCTTTTCCAATAATCCAGTTTTCTTAGGCATCTGTCCCAGTATAACTCATTTGCCCCTAAATTTGTTTAAGCTCTAAACGGATAAATGTATTAAATATCCTATATTAAGAGCATAATTGAGTTTTCATAAGAAAGAATAGTTTTTGGCTTATTGTATATATTTTTAATTCAACCTCTCTCGCGAGTAAATTTTTGCCTCAAACCAAATGGAAACAACTCCTAAGACAAGTTTTACTGTATGTCTCAAATATCAGCATCTTAGCCGCCTTCTATCGCAGAAAATTGACAGAAGTTTTTAACACTACTTTTTGATATATACATAAGTCTAAGATATTTTATAGACCTTAGACTGAAATGGTAAAAACTGAAAATTCCTAATTAAAAATGCGCAGACTATACAAGGAAATCAACCTAATACAATAGCAGAGCAGTCTGAAGATTAAACTGGCGAAACCGCTAGGACGGTTACCCACCAATGAGATATGCCTTCTCATTTTCAATTTTTATCATTGTTGTATGAAAAGTATGTAGATATAGTTTTCAATGCTATAAAATGTAGCGTTAATTCGGGGTCTATGTTTGTAATAGGTAATTCGCTGTGGATCGCTTGACTTAGAAATACGAAGTGTGTTCAAAAAGTATCGCAACTTTTGTGTTTTTTTTTTCAAAAATTATTTATTTATTTATGAATACCTATTTTGTCCCCTTCAAAGTAATCCCCATGAGATATTATAAACTTGTGCCAACGGTTTTTCCAATCTTCGAAGCACTTCAAAAAATCATTTTTTAAAATCTTTTTCAGCTCCTCCTTTGATGCCGTCTTTATCTAGTCATGCGTAGCGTAACGTCGTCCTTTCATGGGCCTCTTCAGTTTAGGGAACAAGAAAAAGTCACAGGGGGCCAGATCTGGGGAATACGGTGGCTGCGGCATCATTAGTGTGTTATTTTTGGCCAAAAAGTCGCGCACAAGCAACGATGTGTAAGCAGGGGCGTTATCGTGGTGCAAAAGCCAATTTTTGTTCTTTCACAAATCCGGGCGTTTCTGGCGGATTGCTTCGCGCAAATTGCGCATAACTTGCAGGTAATATTCCTTATTGACCGTTTTACCCTGTGGCAAGAACTCATGATGCACCACGCCCCTGCAATCCAAGAAAACTGTCAGCAAAACTTTCACATTCGACCGAACTTGGCGCGCTTTTTTCGGTCTTGGTTCGTGCGGCAGCTTCCATTGAGATGATTGAGCTTTGGTTTCCACGTCATAACCATAAACCCACGCTTCGTCACCAGTTATGACCCTCTGGAGCAAATTTGGGTCGTCGCGGACAGAGTCCAACATCTCATTAGCAATGTTCATGCGATGCTGTTTTTGGTCGCAATTGAGCAATTTTGGTACGAATTTCACGGCGACCCGTCTCATGCCCAAATCATTGATAAAAATCGAATGGCACGAGCCAATCGATATGTTTAGGTCCTCAGCAACTTCTCTAACGGTGATTCGACGATTGGCCAATATCATTTTCTCCACTTCATTATTTTTTTCGTCTGTTGTTGAAGTGCTCGGGCGTCCGGCACGCTCTTCGTCGTTCACATCTTCTCGGCCTTCTGAGAACATTTTGTACCACCGATAAACGTTGCTTCGGTCCAAGGTAGCTTTCTCCGTATGCCACAGTCAACATTCGGAATGCATCCGCGCACTTAATTTCGTTTTTCACACAAAATTTGATACAGGTTCTTTGATCCATTTTTTTTAATAGGTAAAAATCGAAGACGATCCAAAACACCTGCAAGCAAAGCAGCTGTCAACAATTAAGTGAACATTCAAAATTGCCGAGCTTGTCGGCATAAGTGAGAGACATGAGTACCAACATAAAGCCACAAAAAGATCGAAATTCGAATATACGTAACCCGCGAAAATTCAAAAGTCGCGATACTTTTTGAACACACCTCGTATGAGGTCCAAGTAATTGGAGGGTATCAAAGACTGCAAGTACTCATTTGGTGTAAATCTCTTTATCGGTGTGCGTTCAGTATTTTATGTTAAATCTTCTTTCTTGATATTGATTTTCAAAAGAAGGGGTTCTGTACCAAAATATGCATACCGAATTTATCTACAAAAATTACATATCTACGGAGTAGTAGTAACAATGGTAATTCACGCTCCTGGAGTATATCTGTAGAACGCCAACTGCTCGGACTGTCCTGTAGTTTATTTAAGGAATCCCCCAGCCTTTTCAAACAAGCAAGCAGGGTAGAGATGATTGATGACTTAAACCACAGAGTTAGTCAATGTAGCAAATTATTTAGTCCACTGAATTCCTCTGACATGTGTGTATAGAGTGTCTGCCTGCCAACAAGAGGTGCTGTGTAGGGAAAAGGAATGATGTCCACCTACTGGCTGCTGGGACGCCACAAGGACTACCAGCTGCCTGAGGTATCGCAGCCAGTACAGGACCTCGAGACGACAGAGGAACTGGCAGAAAGTCCGCCGCAAGACGGCGAGGTGGTGGACTACTACAAGAACGAGGGAGGCAGCACTAAGCCTGACGAGGAGGACGAAAGGGACCTGCTGGAGAGCCGAGCCCTATACTCCCCCATCACACTGGACGAGCTGCCTCGCTCCACCTCCCCGCCCCAGACTCCCTTCAGCTGCGCCACACCATCCGAGCTGGAACGTCGCATCTCCATGGTACCGCGCAGGAAGACAGCCTGGCAGGAAGTTCCCAGCCAACTCAACGGCGACCTCAAGAAATCTACACCCTGCGCTAACTGTCAAAAGAAACTTCTAGAACAGCAAACGACATCTGTCCCACTCGGATGCTGTGTGGGTGGAAGCCAGGAACAAAAGGCAACGTGCCAGCTAATCTAAACACTCACTTGGCACTCACGCGAAACACTTGAGCTGTGGTTTGACAAAGTTGAAGGCACAAATTCTCTATTACCTGTTGAACAGATCAGTAATTTATTTTTTTGTGGAGTTTACCCGAAAGAGTTCCGCTCTCTCTATATTTATATGTGTTACGTTTGAATCTAGTTGAGAGAAAATCCTTTATTTTTGTTCTCTTTCGGACCAATTGGCACGCAGCTTTCGATACACAGCCTTCCTCAGAGGTCAAATAAATAGGTTTGATATTGTTTCTTCCTTCCTTTACAACACTACTTCTCCAAACCTGCGCGAGTCATGTCACAACAAAAGTGGATTCGTTGTGAACAGCTGCTACAATCACTGTTGATAAAGGTACGTAAATGTTGCTCATTTTTAAAGTGGTTTTAACACAAAAATGGATGTTTTCAGTAATAATATTACCCTTTTTTTCTTAACCAATATCCTAACTTTGCCCGAGTTCTACGCAAATGAATATTTTCACAACCAAAATTATTTTAATATGAAGATACAGTACTTGTTAATAGTAGTCTTCTTTCTTATCTCAAAGCCATGATAATCATGGTGGGTAGTTAGCGACTGCTTTTACTGTAAAAGCACCACATGTTTACACATGTGAAAAGCAGTTCGACTTTGCACTTACAGATGTACCAGAGCCCCGTTTGGTTACTTGCACTCGCTGGTGGGGTTGGACTTTTGCAAGAATCGGGGGCCATTGGAGCATTTTTTTTTTAAACAGAAAAAAGTGTCCAATGCGGGACCGGGTCGTAGTGGTCGAAAATCAAACGGTTAATAGTAGTAATCATTAGAAGGTATGGAATCACTACTATGTTATCATTTTGCTATCCCCAGAAGTTTAGATATTATTTATATAGATTTTAACAATAATTATATAGCCAAACCTTCTATTAACTAACTCTATCTGATGAGCAGATCGTAAAATAAAAAAGATACGATTCACATCCCCTGCTTCCAACCACCACCTTCAGGAGTGTCTATTTCAGGCAGTCTCTCATAAGAGGATCTACCATAGTACCAAAGTAATCAGACAGATTCTAGCTGTTTGACAATATGGGGCTACACAGCATTGTGCTAACTTTCAACATCCTGGGCCTTCCTAGTTACTAGCTTACTTATTCCACTCCAGTCTTTGCTTCATATTCTTCTTGGTCAACTCCTTTTACCTGTATCCTCTAACATGGTATGAACCACATCATCTCCTGAAGAGCCTTTGTCTTAACTTTAGTGAAAAAAGGAAGGGCTTTTACAAAGAGTTTTTTTTTTTTAATTGTAATTTAGTGATTAAATAGGAAACTATTGTGTACTACCTATAATAATTTTCTATAGTTGTTCCTCTTAAAGTTTAAACACACACTTATAAATACATAGATGTGTCAACAGTTTCTCCATATAAACCCAAGATTTCCTCTAAATAGCCCACCATATACACAGCCTATTACACTAAGTCTGGTAGGTGGAGAAATCACCGACATTTGCCCTCCCATATATTTTCTCATTGCAATAGGAACTTTTCTTTAAACAAGCAATGTTAAAATGTCCCTTTACAATATTAAATGTGCACTTGTTGATTGACTTTTCTTGATTGTAATCAGCAATATGTGGTTACACAATGAGATATTACAGTTATAAACCTTGTTATAACATCCAAGTTCTAATTGTTGTATCCCTGGCTATAACACCTTGGTCCTTCAAGTGATGATGTTATAGCCAAGTTAAATATTCTAAACAACATTTCTGACAAAAAACACAAAAGTCTAAAGAATTATACTTTATTGCACTTAATAAAAATTTATGAAGCACTTTTTTTTTATCAAAAAAAAAAAAAAAAACAATGACACAAAATTTTATCCAAGTATCATTTTTTTTTCTTTGTACATTTCAGTTTACTTTTTTGTTTTTTTAAATATATTTATTGAAAAAATAATAATAATATTAAGTTACTCAGACTTAAGGGGGTGTTGGACAAATATCATAATAAAACAGATTTTTTTTCTTTTTAAACAAATTGTGAGAAATGGGGCCCCAATAAGTTTCATAAGTGTATGAAATAACTTTTTAAATAATATTTCATATATAATAGGAACTTGTATTTAAAACAAACAAAAGGCAACCAATAATAATATTATTATATAAGTACATATATAAAATACACAATATTTTATTTTTTCCATATATATCTAAAAAATTTTATATAAAATTACTAAAGCACCTA
The DNA here is from genome assembly GCA_030710605.1 of Cordylochernes scorpioides. Classification (NCBI taxonomy): domain Eukaryota; kingdom Metazoa; phylum Arthropoda; class Arachnida; order Pseudoscorpiones; family Chernetidae; genus Cordylochernes; species Cordylochernes scorpioides. The sequence goes on along the minus strand of CP092867.1, from coordinate 18,515,114 downwards.
TATAATGTTTACAACTGCGGATGGTGTTTTAACAATATTTTACAAAAAAATCTAAAAAAAAAAAATGACTTTAAAAAATATTAAAAGTGGTTTTGGGGGATATAAGAGGGGAAGAAAAAAAAAAGTGAACACAAAAAAAGAAAAACAAAATGAGTAGCAGAGACCAAAAAAAAACTAAAAAATAATAATAATAACAATAAAACACTTGTTTTTCAGCTAGAATTTGTTCTTTCAAAAAAAAAAAAAAGGAAAAAATGCTACTAAAATATACAGCTATTTAAGGGAAAAAAAAACAATGTGAGTGAGAGAGAGAAAAAAACATGAAATGAGATGCTACTTAAGAAAAAAAAAACAAGCAACTAAAATGCATGGATAAGAGAGAGCAAGAGAGGAAAAAAAAGGTGTTGAAAAAAAAATACTTTGATAGTTTGTAAAGAATAAAAATGAGTGAAACGTGTTTACCGCCAAGATATTTAACAGCAAGAAAACAATTATGATTTGTGTCAGAAAGAGGTGAGGTGGTGTTTTGCAAGCGCAAAATAAAAACTTTCTTCCAATCTGCTGGGATAAAAAAAAGGGGGGGTGAGTAACGAAAGCTGGGAGGGGAAAACAAAACAAAAAGAAGAAAGGAAGACGACACTAACTGTACAGTTTTTGGTTTGACGGCATGGACAAGCGAGACACAACGCGGACCAGTGCTCCGTTCTCCATCTTCAGCTTGTCGTTGGTTTTGCGCAGTTTTTCAACCTCCTGCAACACAGAGGGTTGTATTCCACTATCAATGCTAGGAGGGTCTTCAACATCAAAAATAAAAGTTTGGCAGTTTACAAATTAACATGTGTGATCCGTGATAAAACTAATGCAGTATTATCAAAGGACTCCAATAATTTTCCTGGATCAAAATGTTCTAAATGATGAAATACTAGATAAAATGAAAAGGGGGGGAAGGCTTTATATAAAGATTGTGATGAGCAGATAGATCATCCTTTCCCCCCTACTCTCTCTCTCTCTTTCTCTTCTATTTACATACTACATTTAAAAGCATAAAACATAGTACATCACCAGTGTATTTCTCTTATGATTCTTTGTCTACTTTTCCAGCATACTTATATCATGTAGATTTCCATTTAATACATACAGTAGAACTAACTCTCTGTAAAGGACAATACCTAAGTGTCCTTTAAGGAGAGATGTCCTCTTACCAGCGAGTAGCTAAATAGTCAAAATGGTAGTTTTTATGAACAAAACTGACCTTTGTAGAGAGATGTCCTCTCATGGAGGATGTTCTACTGTATATAAATAAATATATTTTTTTGCACAAACATGAAAAGATCCTCACTTTTACAGATAAACATAGGTTAAATTTATTGTTTACTTATAGCTGTGCCGTGGTTCAACAATTAATGTACCTGATTATCAATCCGAAAGTTCCAGGTTGGAATTCTGGCAGGCTCTTTCTTTTTTAAATACACTCATGGATAAAACTTGAGGAAGTGGAAAGGTTTTGATGTCGCTGGTCGCCTATTTTTTTTTTTTTTTTTTGAAGGAGAGAGAAGCAATTTTGTTCACACTTGATTATCTTGTGTCTTCAATAAAGGTCACTGTAATATCTTTCAGAGTTATTGTCTTAACCCCAATATACATGCTAAAAGGTATAACTTCCTTAAGTTGTGTCAATGAGTGCAGTTGTAGAACTATCTATCAACACATTTTTGGTGATATGTTGAGACACTTGCTAGAGCATGTACCAAGTTAAAAAGACCTTTGGATCTAAAGGTTTTCTAAATCCAAAGAGGACTGGGCTTCAGTCCAATAATAGGATATTGCAAATATTATCATTATAAAATATGATATTAATACTAGCTTTTTACTCGAAGGTGCTTGATATATAATAAGCAATATGACTTCAGAATTCAAAATTGTAAGAAGAAAAAATATATATATAGTTATAACGGCATTAATTCAACACATGATAATTCAACCATGTTTACATATCCCAGCCTCCAGCCTATCAAATAATAAATGTTAATTCAACCAAATGATAATTTGACACCAACGATAATTTCACAAATTTTTTAAAATCAAATTTAGACAACATTATATAATTCTTGTTTATATACAAATTTATTTCTAACAATACAATACTTGGGGCACAGTGGTGAGAGTATATACATTGTGCTTAAAAGTGTTACAATTCATCGCAAATATGGGCGGCAATGTTGCGCGTTATTTATTAATATGTAATATTATTCTGAATAGGTTAATCTCAACAATGGGGTTTCTTTGAGATTAACCTTCTGCTATTCAGAATAATATTACTTATTAATAAAATAACATACAGAAGACATGGGGTCTAAACCATTGGTTTTCGACCGCTACAACCTGGAATTGAATCCTGTACGTTGGGCATATGTTTTTCTAATTTAAAAAATGCTCCAATGACCCCTGATTCTTGCAAAAGTCCAACCCCACCAGTAAGTGCAAATAACCAAATGGGTCTCTGGCATATTTGTAAGTGCAAAGTCTAAATGCTTACCACATGTGAAAAGATAGGGTGCACCTACAGTAAAAGCAGTCACCAACTACCCACCATGATTATCATGGCCTGTACCACGTGTACTAGGGATAATTTATATATATATTTTCTTAAATTATATTAAAATAGTATTTGTAATTTTCCCTTTGGTCAAAAATATATAAAAATGCAATTTTATCCATGACTAAAAGTTAATCGTAAAACATTCTGAAAAAATAAATAATAATAAAAAAAGTCACAATGGTATCTATTCGCATTATTAATCAAAATATATTACAAACACAGCAGAGTGTCTTTCCTAAAATGATTATTTGAATTATATATTTGGTGTTATTATCCTCTCTCTCAATAAAAATGTCCACTAGCAGTGAATGTTGGGATGAAATCATCTAACTTACTTTAATTCAACACTTACCTTAATTCAACTAAAAGCTCTGAGCCCTTGGGGGGTCAAATTAAAGAGGTTAGACTGTATTTAAAGCAGTGGATATTGCATCTTGGTATTGCAGATATTGCACCTTGGTATTGCAGATATTGCACCCTGGTATTGCAGATATTGCACCCTGGTATTGCAGATATTGCACCCTGGTATTGCAGATATTGCACCCTGGTATAAATATTGTGTCAATGCTAACTTCCATTCCAGATGACTTATTGTGACAGGAATACACACACAAACTTGGTTACTATACTACCATAGATAAAGCACTTTTACACCAAACAAACAGCAAGTCGGTTCATCAGTATCTGGAGAGATTTAGGGATGGATCTCTTGCAGATGACAGGACCCTACACTGGCTTTGTTTGTTTTATCTTTATTGATATTTGTGGGGATATATAAATCAACCACAAGAGATTTACAGCCATACAAGTTACATTTCTCAAGGTAATAAGACATAATCCAAATAAATAAATAGTGTGTGATGTTTCGGTGACAATGCTCTTACCTAAATGTCACACACTATTTATATATTTGGATTATGTCTTATTACCTTGTGTTTATAATCCAAATTGTGCCTTATCAGATTCTGTTTTCTTACATACCTCCTTATCTATGTGAGACCACCTGATCATAAATTACTCCTTTTTTTATATATATATAAATATTCATATAGTCGTTTGATTGGGTGCAACTTTTGGTTTAAAAATGTATTCCGAAAAAAATCCTACAGAGTTAACTTGAACATATCATTTAGGTTATTGGCAGTGAAAAAAAAAAGTTTTGATATACGTATATACAGAGTGGAATCTTATTATAAAAGCCTCTTTGATAACACAGGATCTTAATTTGAACATCAAAGAATTCCTATTAAAAAGTAATAAGACCAGAAGGTAATGTAAAGGTGTGTTGTTGTTGTTGTTTCTTATCCCCTTGTGTAAAGATTACACGAATTCCATGAGTTCATGCTCCTTGAGCTGTTTTATGATGAGCAGCGGCCTCTCCCAAAGGTCCTGTTTAGTGCATCTAATGCAAGCCAAAATGTGTTCTGGAGCTGCAGGTACCAAACTACATTTTGGGCAAGTGGGATAAATTTTGTTATTATTTTCTATCTTCAATGGCATGTAAAGGTGTTGATAAAGAATAAGCCCCAACACCAGTTTAGGAAAATTCAGACAAAAGCAAACAACCTGTATACCATGGTTTCTGGCTTTGGCACTCATCAGTACAGGGGTGGCTTCAATTTGATAAGATCCTATGAGTCAAGCTATGAGATTGGTCAAATTTTCAGAAACTGGTGTTGATCACCACCTTAACATATTGTAGCTAGCTGAGGAACCTTTGTTGTAATCTGAGAGATGCCTCTTTTAGTACATGAATACCATCCTCCCTCAACTTTATATTATACAGTAGAACCTCCATATGAGAGGACACTCGCGCTAGAGGACACATCTCCACAAAGGACAATTTTCATTTGTAAAATTATCATTTTTACTATTTGGCAACTCTCCGGTAAGAGTACACTTTGGCTCTGCAATTAGGTGTCCTTTACAGGGAGGTTCTATTGTATTAAATCAAACAAAATGATATATATGAGTAGAAGATATTCAATGACATGTTGTGGCCTATATACCCAGAAGGAACCTGGGTTATCTGGCCTCCATCCAACTCTTATTCTAGCCAACCACCTCTAATATAGCTTGAGGCCCAAACTATGCAGATTCAGGTATATAAACTGTTCCCACACCAGCGTTGGCAAATTCAGAACTCCTTACCTTGGATTTAGGCTTCCTAAGTCAGCTTAGATATAGGTTGATCCAAAAAGGTCATTGGAAGTGGATAAGTTCTATTACAGTTGGAGTATAGAGGTGGTACCTACCTTTTCTTTCTGATACTATCATTCTCAATTGAATCAAAGCTCAGTTATTGGAACCTTAAAGACCAGAGTAAAGTAAAATTGAGAATATAAGGGATTTCCTCTTTTTTTAAATAAGTTTTAAGAGGGTAGGAATATAACTGAAGAGGAAAAAGTGGATTAATTTTCAACAGATATTTCATTTATATCTCCAGTGATAGAAATCTTCAACTCACAGAATGGATGGGCAAGGGAAGAGCTCTGATTGAGAACTACAGGGGAATCTCTAAGTCCATCTGACAAGGAGGGAAGGTGGGGACTACATAGGAATCTCTAAGTCCATCTGACAAGGAAGGAAGGTGGGGACTACATGGGAATCTCTAAGTTCATCTGACAAGGAGGGAAGGTGGGAACTACATGGGAATCTCTAAGTCCATCTGACAAGGAGGGAAGGTGGAGAATACATGGGAACCTCTAAGTCCATCTGACAAGGAGGGAAGGTGGGAACTAAGGCTATCTGACAAGGAGGGAAGGTGGGGACTACATAGGAATCTCTAAGTCCATCTGACAAGGAGGGAAGGTGGGGACTACATGGGAATCTCTAAGTCCATCTGACAAGGAGGGAAGGTGGGGACTACATGGGAACCTCTAAGTCCATCTGACAAGGAGGGAAGGTGGGAACTAAGGCTATCTGACAAGGAGGGAAGGTGGGGACTACATAGGAATCTCTAAGTCCATCTGACAAGGAGGGAAGGTGGGGACTACATGGGAATCTCTAAGTCCATCTGACAAGGAGGGAAGGTGGGAACTAAGGCTATCTGACAAGGAGGGAAGGTGGGAACTAAGGCTATCTGACAAGGAGGGAAGGTGGGAACTAAGGCTATCTGACAAGGAGGGAAGGTGGGGACTACATAGGAATCTCTAAGTCCATCTGACAAGGAGGGAAGGTGGGGACTACATGGGAATCTCTAAGTCCATCTGACAAGGAGGGAAGGTGGGAACTAAGGCTATCTGACAAGGAGGGAAGGTGGGAACTAAGGCTATCTGACAATGAGGGAAGGTGGGAACTAAGGCTATCTGACAAGGAGGGAAGGTGGGGACTACATGGGAACCTCTAAGTCCATCTGACAAGGAGGGAAGGTGGGGACTACATAGGAATCTCTAAGTCCATCTGACAAGGAGGGAAGGTGGGGACTACATGGGAACCTCTAAGTCCATCTGACAAGGAGGGAAGGTGGGAACTAAGGCTATCTGACAAGGAGGGAAGGTGGGAACTAAGGCTATCTGACAAGGAGGGAAGGTGGGGACTACATGGGAACCTCTAAGTCCATCTGACAAGGAGGGAAGGTGGGGACTACATGGGAATCTCTAAGTCCATCTGACAAGGAGGGAAGGTGGGGACTACATGGGAACCTCTAAGTCCATCTGACAAGGAGGGAAGGTGGGAACTAAGGCTATCTGACAAGGAGGGAAGGTGGGAACTAAGTCCATCTGACAAGGAGGGAAGGTGGGGACTACATGGGAACCTCTAAGTCCATCTGACAAGGAGGGAAGGTGGGAACTAAGGCTATCTGACAAGGAGGGAAGGTGGGAACTAAGTCCATCTGACAAGGAGGGAAGGTGGGGACTACATGGGAACCTCTAAGTCCATCTGACAAGGAGGGAAGGTGGGAACTAAGGCTATCTGACAAGGAGGGAAGGTGGGAACTAAGTCCATCTGACAAGGAAGGAAGGTGGGGACTACATGGGAACCTCTAAGTCCATCTGACAAGGAGGGAAGGTGGGAACTAAGTCCACCTGACAAGGAAGGAAGGTGGGGACTACATGGAAATCTCTAAGTCCATCTGACAAGGAGGGAAGGTGGGAACTAAGGCTATCTGACAAGGAGGGAAGGTGGGGACTACATGGGAATCTCTAAGTCCATCTGACAAGGAGGGAAGGTAGGGACTACATGGGAACCTCTACTCCCATCTAACAAGAATCTCTAAGCGGGGGGGATGTCTACATCTCTAAGGGGAGAAGGTCTACGATCAAACGTTACCTATTTGGCATACTTTTCCACCAAGCGAGCAAACTCCCGGTTTTCCCGACTAATCTTTGCGTTTTCAGCTCTAAGTTTGGGTATGACCTGAAAGAAGTCCATGGTGAGGGAGACAGACAGACAGAATAGACCAGGTGTTGGTGTTAGTAGGAGCAGCCCGCAGCCCACGTACAGTCCTCACTTCTCTTACAACAGCTGTGCCAAGAAGGAAGAAGACCTGCCAAGGCTCTCTAGTCCTAACACCCATCCCTTTTTCCTCTTCCAAAGAAAAGATTTTTTTTTTTTTAATGAATAACTCTTTTAAAACTTTTTTTACTGTAATAGTATATAAAGAAAATTATTTTAAATAGTGATAAAATTATTTATTAGAAAAAATTTAAAGAGAGATAAATGAGTATATTTCAATATGAAAATTTATCACGTAAATACAATATATATATTTTTCTTTTTGCTTATCCCTATTACACATGGTACAGGCCATGACAATCATGGTGGGTAGAGTAGCTGACTGCTTTTACTGTAAGTGCACCACATGTCTACACATGTGAAAACCAGTTTGACTTTTACACTTACAAATGTGCCAGAGCCCCGCGTGAATGCAATGTGCTTTCTACATGAGACAGGTGGGGTTACAGTAGTCACAAACCACGCCATATACAGGCTCTCAAATATAATGAACCAACAGTCTATCGCCCAACATTTCTACAAACTCAGGGGAATGAGGACAGTGTGTCGCCAAACCATTGAGAAATAAATCTATATTGATGTAGCTATATTATTTGTTAAACATAACTCCCATCAACAAATGTGAGTTTTATAAACATGTAATTCAACCCTTATAAAATATTAATCCTGACCCTTTCATATCACTAGTTTTAAGATTGAAATAAGGATGGCCATTTAAAAGGGGAGTTGATCAAGACTTTTAAAAAATGGCTGAATAAACAGTTAAGTGCTGGATTATAGCTGAGTGAGGAGATTACCTTATTTTTGAGCTAACAAATTAAAATCAATTCCAAAATTTTCTCAGAGCCCTAACATCCATCTGTGCTGGAGATCCAATTTACATGGCATCTACTCCAGAGTATCCTATCACTCCACAAGTCCTATATTTTGGCTCCCAAAAGGATCAGTAGAGCCCAACTAACAGATTCCCAAGTTGTGCCACTTCTAAAATACTTTCCTAGAGAAGTAGAAGCTGAGTAAGGCAGTGCAGTGGAGGCAGTGAGGCTATCAAAGCTAAAGAAAGGCTGTTATGTGAAAGCAGCAGTGGAAATAAAGACTCAGGATTTATTTTTGGGAAGCATTTTGAGGATGGTTTTGGAGAGGTATCTGATATCTGGGATGGTGTGTCGGGAGAGCCTAGCTAGGGTCTTGTGGCCCCCCTGGGCTGAGAGTAAGGTGTCGACCAGCGGCCTCTCGCCATGGCAGCCCTCCAGGATGTACTCCAGGACCTCCAGGCCGTTGTATACCAGCTCGTTAAGGTGGGACCTCAGGAGACTGCAGGCCACCTTGATGAAGCCCAGGTGGATGGCAGCGTAGAGCTGAGCCTGGCTGGCCACCAGAGTGAGGTTCTTGATGGCTATGGATGCCAGGATCTGGAGGTCCTCTGCCTCGCTGCCCGATAGCGCCACTTGCATGAGGTCCTCCACTAGGGTGGACTCCAGCACCATGCCTACTTCCACTTCTCCAAAGGTCAGGACACTGGCCAGGATGGTTAGCACCTCCTTCTTTAACTGGGGGCGTTGGATGAGCCTCTTCAAGATGGGCAGCAGGGAATGGATGGGCAGGTTGTCCAGATTGGTGGCGTTGGAGCTGACAATGTTGGAGATGGCTTGGAGGGCATTCCGCACCACCAGGAAGTCAGGGCTGTGCAGCAGGGAGGTGAGAAGCGGCACGAACCCCGCCTCGATCACCTCCCCACTCCGGCTGTTGAAGATGTTGGTGAGGTAGCCCACAGTCCCACACACGTGCCTCAGGACCACTGTATCCGGGTGGTGTACGAGAAGGAAGAGAACAGGGAGCAGCTCAGACACATCGCCATCTGGGAGAATCATCTGATCCTTACGGTAGGCATAGAGGATCTTGGTGATGTTCCTGACCATCTGGAGGGAGGAGGAGTGGGAGATCTTCCTCAGGAGGTAGTGAATCCCCCCGGCATCTACAATCATCTCCCTGATGAAGTCAGAGAGGTGGGCCAGGTGGCAGAGAAGGGACACAGCTGCCATCCAGGTCCTCTCATCTTCAGACTTCAGAAAGACCAGGACAGGGTAGACATAGTGCAAGAGCAAATTGGCTGGCACACTGTGGATCTTCAGGACCTCTTCCAGAAGACACAGCACCTGCTGGTGGAGCCGAGGAGGCACTGCCTTGCTGGTCAGGATCTCAAAGATGGGCACCAAGAGTTCCTCAACATTCTTCCTTGGGTCAAAACAGTGCTGATCTTGGGCCATGGACAGTATCCTCTTCACCACGTTCCTGGCCACCTTGCTCTCCGAGGCTTCCAGGCTCCCTAGGAGACTTTGGAGCCACACCTTGTCCTTCAGCCCATGCCATTGCAATGCTGGCAGACTCTCCACAGATCTCGAAGTCTTGGTGGAAATTTTCATAAAGGAACGGCGCCATTTAAGTACAGATACAGAAGACTCCATGAATGAGATAGCTTGAGACAAATTTCGAGATAAGATTATTATATTTGAAAAAAGATTAGAATTTTTTTTCTATTCGGAGGGAGCTCAGATACAAAACAGAGAATTTTTCAGATGTTACTTCCTTCTTCAACGTGATGACACCTTCAACAATTCAAATAAAAAATGCCTTGAGAAACAAAAAGCACAGATTGAAAAAAAATCATTAATAAACTGTCTTAATACTCTTTCTAAGGAGGCAGAAAATAATATTAAAACAATTTTATAGAATGAAATTTTTCAAATAAGCTTAGTGTTGACTTTCTAATATAAGAAAATAGAAAAATTTCACTAACCAAAAAAAGGTTAATTATTAGATAGTTGGGCATTGTTGAATTAGGATCAGCCCCCCCTTATATTACCCACTTTAGAGTGGAATTCTCCTCCTTCAATAGAGATCCAATTATGTGTCTTACAGGCGGGAACCAGCCGTAACAAACACAGGAAGCCTCCAATTCACACCAAGCTCTATAGAGAGAGTGAAGCTGGATTGCTTCTCAAAAAAAAAAAAAAGAGAGAGCGAGAGAACATTTTTGAAGCTAAAAAAGATTAATCATCCATCGCAAGATAGGAAGTGACAAAGAATTAAGAGAAAGAAATGAAACAAAACTCTTATATGGAAAGAAAGAAAGGGACTTAAGAAAGAGATGTAAAATAGATATGAAAAGAAGGGATGAGAGAAGAAGAGAAAACTAAACTAGTAGAAAAATATCCTGCTTCACCCATAAAAAAATACATATATATAAAGGAATCTAAAAATTGTAACTTTTTTTAAAAATAGTGATGTTTGAAAGTATATGTATATATACAGTAGAACAACCTCCATTAGAGGACACTCCCGCGCGCGCGCGGAGGTAAAAATATATGGCTATTATTACTGGTCTCCTGGAAATGTGGGGTATTAGATTACCATTTTTTATTTTATAAAAACCTCTCAAGAAGTTTTACTGTATAGTGAATATATACACTCATAGACAAAACATAAGGAAGTTGTACCTTTCAGCATGTATATCGGGATACAGACAATAACTCAGAAAGATATTACAGTGGCCTTTATTATTATTTTTTAAACTACCTAAAGAAAGTGCTGACTTCCTTAGTGACTCCACCCAACACTAACTAGAGACTCAAAACAAAATTCCCCATACAATTTTTATGAAGTTTTTAGAAAGTACCAAATAAGAAAGATTTTCTAAGTCTAATCTAGAAATAAAATCTATATTAAATAAAAACTAATGTATTTCCATCAAACTATATAATACAACCCATACCTCTGGATAAGGGGAAAATTATATTTGATTTTTTCCTTCAAGATAGGACAGGTGGAAAGAGAGGCGTTACAAAAGCACCAATTATCCAACAGAACATGTATAGACAACTGCCAACATTTTAATTGGCATTAGTTGGGAAAAACAAAAGTCATTTGCACAATTATCAATGGACTTAATAAATAGATGTTTTGTCTAAATATTCTAAAAATATATATATATAGCTTAAATTTCTCTAAAAAAAAAAGCACCATTTTCAATTCAAAGGAACTAGTTGAGGAGGGTCAACAGGCACCACAACAAACCCTCGTGGGAGACCAACCAATGGGCTTGGTGGAATGAGCAGTGAAAGAAGAGAGAGAGAGAGATGTGTGAAGAATAAGGAGTTAGGCGCATGCACCTGGAGTTAGAAGAAGCCAACAGCAGCAGCCATCACCAAGATCCCAACAACCACCTACCTTCACTTCTTCCTCTAGCTCAGAGATCTTCCTCTCCAGGGCTCTCTTCTCCTGTAACACCACCACACTCATTGAACCAACTACCTCTAGTGGGGGGGGCTAACTCTATGTACACAATCCCATCAAGTCACACTACACACAGTCAAGGAGGATAGAAATGTTCTAGAGAAATGTCAGGAACAAAGCAGGGAAACCACTAGAAGAAAGAAACCCACCTTTTTCTTGTCTGTCTCAGCCAGTGAGTTCACTTGGTTGTTCTGGAACAACACCATCATTGTCACCCCCACATACTTTGTTAACTTCCCCTTCTAACCATCTCAAGGATACACCAAAAAAAATTAAAACTCTGTTTTGATAATTGCATCATTGTAAAAATAAAATAATAATTATTCTCTCTTTGTTTCAGTGGAATTGTCCATCTCGCCTGGCTCTATATTTTGGTCACTTTATAGATGTGTGTCTCTTTAAATAGTTGCCTGGTTTGTTCAATTCCTTTCAGGTTCAGGAGACCACTGATAGTGGTCAAAGTAACCCTTTTGAAAAGAGACCTCTAACTCTATTGGCTCCAGAACATGTTTGACTTGGCTATAGTGAGAATTGTCTGGATGAGCTAACTGCATATCTACAGATGAGAAGATAAACAAAGGTTCCTTACCCTCAAGTTATGCCTCAGCTGTGTCTTGACCTCCTCAAGCTGGGTCTCCACCCTCCGTAGCCTCTCCTGGAGCTGGTGGTTCTCTTCCTTCATCTCCTCGTAGAGCTGCACACCACCATTACATTACCCTTCTTTAGTCTATATGACACTCCAACCTCATTAGTCAGGTGAGCTCTCAAAAATATGGATAATTGTTTCTTGGATTGTTTCCAAGATCCAGTTTGGGGGCTTGGCTATAAACCAGGAGATGTTGGGGGCTGGCACTATTACCTTCCCACTAGAATGTTGGGAAAGTGTTGATGTTGCCAATAAGACTGAGAGGTATCAAATCAGGATAGCATTGACTGCTCCTTTCTAAATAAGGTTTTGTGTTGTGTGGTATTTTCTAGTCTCTTCAGTTAATTCTATACAAGGTGGACATATAAGAGAGGGAATTCTCCAATGTCTTAAACATTTGTGTTCAAAGATCATTTTTGACTTAGGCAATTGGATGTAATCTAGCTGATAGATGGGGGAGGAGACCACAATGTTCTACCCCAGAATGGCAACAACAATCAACTCTTAAATCCCACACTTGTTAATGTGACACTGAAATCAAACAAGGGTAAAGAGAGAGGGGAATTACAGATAGATAGAGGACCAGAACTCAGTTCACTGACCTGGCTGGATTTACCAGCCTCTCCTTGTTTCAAGTAAAGGTGCAATGTGGATTTTTAGATCCCATGGTCCAAATGGGATATTTATCTCATTCAGTACCTTCTATCTGAGGAAGGTAACAATGCTGTTACAAGGGCATCACATAGAGAGATCATTGCTACCTTGATAGTTTCAAGTTACAGTGGAATCACTTTATAACAGCCTCCTTTATAACAACATCATGGTTAGAATACCATAATTCCTAAATTTTAGGTTATAACCAGGGTTAAAGCAGCATAAAATCTTGTTGCCAAGTAGTGTTGTTAAATTCCCAAGTGGTGTTGTTAAAGAGAGTTTGACTGCATATAAAGAGGGTGTTTCATAGGGAAGAAGACTGTCACTATGGGATGTAGTACCTTTAATATATATATTGTAGAAATTTGCGAAATAATTGGCCTGATGATGAGCTAACGCTTGAAATCTTGCTGTTTTATTTTATTTAATAAAGAAACTTTTTCCAATTAATTTTATCGGTGTATACCTTTTAAATCTCCATTGCAATTATTCCACAATCTAATGTAGTACCTTCTTGTAGTTTTTCCTTTCTGGACGGGTGGCTGTAGTGGTGGTAGCTGTGTCCTCTGGACTGTCCTCCTGTGGGACAGCAAAATGGTAGTTAGAGAGAGAGCTATTTCTTAACTACATATATACAGTTGAACTTCTCTCCATGGGACACCTAGTTACAGAACTAAAGTGCCCTTGAGGTGTCATAGAATGCCATAGAGCAGCTTATGGGTAAAAAATTATTAGGGTAGTTTGATGGTGTAAATTTTCAGTGGGTTACCACATTGAGGAAGTTTATAAAAGTGTGTTAATCATCCCACAGACACTAGGTTCACAACACTAGGTACCAAATGAGGCCCTGGCATATATATATATATTGTAGGTGCAATATCCAAACTGTTTCCACATGAGTGGTATAGACACACAGTAGGAGCAATTACAAACTTCTACTTTCTAGGATTATCATCAAGGCCTGTACAAGTACACTAATGATGAGGGGAAACACAACAAATGTCGCCAAACAACTACTTGTTTTGTATAAGAAAGATACATTATATAGCTGAGATAGAGAATGATCCCACACAAAGAGAGAGTAGAGATGGATATCCCACAGACCGGTATAGGATTGGAATTCCCAACTACTGGTACCAGGCCACAGAAAATTTTGACCTGTCCTCAAAACTGTTTGTGTTTTAAAAAAATCTTATTAAAAAATAATAATAATTGTGAATGTAATATTTTTAACCTTAATTTTAAGATTCAGATTTTGAAACAAAAACTTGTGTGGTGATTATTTTCTACCTAGTAAAGAGATTATTAAAAAAAAAAAAACATACCTGCAAAAATGTTTACAAAGTTTGCCAGTCAGAAAAATGCTGGCATAAGCTATGATGGATAGGGAGATGCCAGAGAATTGAGGAGATATTAAAGTAATTTATTATATTTTAAAACAAAACATAAAGAGACCAGCTTTGATGCAGATTTTGGGCCAATTAAGTCCTAGTTAACAAACCCTATAGACTGCTATCAGCCCACAACTCAACATAAAAATAAATCTGTCAACAAGAAGACAATGAAATAAAAGGACAAAGACCTTGGCTTCCTCAGTGGACTCTGGAGTCTTGTCCCCATCCCCTTGGGAGTCCCCTCCACTGCCAGCCTGTACCACCACCACAGTCACACACAGAGCTACAGGGACTTAAGATAAGCTACCTCAAAGTAAGCCACTCCGGTGGATCTCCTCTTTGGCCTCCGTCTCCTGGAGATGGCTGCAGACTTGGCCTGGTCACCACTGCCAGCTGCATTGTCCTTCCCAGCTTCCTCCGCTGCTCAACACACTCTATCCCTGTTGGATTGCTTGTGTAGCAATCTTAAATTTTATTATTTCATCTCAGTTTACAGGTGTTACATTCAAACATAGCTTGCGAGTCACCTTGTCCTTGCTACATTCAATTTCTGTCATTTAATGGCTTTTAATATTAAGAAATGGTTAAATAGGGGAGTTCAAACAGAGGTCTGCAAGCCATTGTTTAATAAAGAAGTGTGTTGCAATATTGATGTGGAACCTTTAAATTTAAAGAGACACAAGGTAATATGACCAAATATAAATAGTGTGTGACATTTCGGTAACAATGAAGTTACCAAAATGTCACACACTATTTATTTATATGTATTTGGTCTTATTACCTTGTGTTCCTAATCTATAATTCAAATATTGTACTTCATCATAAATTTAGAGGTTTCTAGATATTCCCCAATTTCAACATGACAGGTATGAATGAATGTTCTAGCTTAGATCTTGATACAAACTACATAGAGTGGTTCCGGGAAGATAGATAATCAATCCTACCCTCTGTGAGTAGTGATATATTGAAATTTTTTCTTTTACCGATTAAAAAAAGAAAAATTGTATAGGTTTTAGGTAATAAGGTGCAATTTGGAGGTTTAATTTTTTTTTTAAATCAATATTTGTGAATAATATGACCAAATATTGATAAGAAATTTTTATAGATGACTATTTCTCATTTAATTAAAATTTCACATTATATTTACAGTAGAACTACCTATCTGTAAAAGAAATACCTCGTTTCAGAGCCAAAGTGTCTTTTAAGGAGAGGTGTCCTCTTACCAGAGAGTATCAAAGTAGTAAAATTGGTAATTTTGACCATTGAAAACTGTCCTTTATAGAGAAGTGTCTTCTCATGGAGGTTGTTCTATTGTATTATCATGGGGAGAAAAAAAAACAAATAGGAATCTACCAATCATCAAATAGGAAGACAAAGGAGTATTAAAAAAGGAATATTAAGACAAGGAGCACCAAAAAAACTTTCCTTTAAGATGTCAAAGTTATAAAGAAGGTATATATCATACCTTTGTTATCATCAGGGGGTGTAGGCTTGGGTCGGACCCTGACTCCTGGCTTGTTGTTGTCCTCCTGTACACACTTGGTCCTTACTGACCCCTCCTCACTGTCCCACACTATATACTTTTGTGGCTGCTGCTGGTGGAGTTTGTCCAGAAATATAGCTACATCAACTGCTGCTTCATTTATTTAATTCTCCATGTTCCCCTGAGGAGGGTAACATTGTTGAAACATTGGGGGAAGTAAATAAATGAAAAGCTGTTAATGTAGCTGCATATCTTTGTTTGGAAAAATCTATTTCTTTTAACAGGGAAGTCAAAAAGATGCCAAGTAGAAAGTTTGCCCCAACTGAGTGTTACACAGATATGGGAAGAAGGGGTGGTCTGAGCTCTTGCTTATGGCAACCAGGACCCTGGCTTGAAACCTTGTGTGTACATTCTAAATACCTTTTTAAACTGAACTGGGGGTTGGTGGATGAGTGGTCTAAACTGTTGGTTTTTGCCCGCTAAGGACCAGGATCAAACCCTGCATTGGGCACTTTTTTCTAATAAAAAAAAAAAGCTTCAATGACCCCTGATTATTACAAAAGTCCAAACAAACCGGCGAGTACAAGTAACCAATAGGGGCGCTGTCACACTTGTAAGTGTTAAAGTCAAACTGCTTTTCACATGTGTAGTAGACATGTGGTATACTTACAGTAAAAGCAGTCGCTAATTCTACCCACCATGATTATCATGGTCTGTACCACATGTACTAGGATAATTTTGAAAAAAAAAATGGAACTAAGGGAAGTATTGAGCCTTTGAAGGAAACCAGCCTCTACTCTTGTGAGGATGGTGGAAGATTCAGAAATGGGAAAAGAGTTGGCGGTTAATCTCAGGTTTGTTGAAAGAACTTGCTGACTGGTATATTGACATCCACCAACTCATGATAGACAGAGATGATAGACATGTGTGTGTGTTTCCTCTATATAAAAAGTGAATTTAAAAACCTAGCCAGCTTCTTCACCTGTGTTAAGGGTGTAGAGGCAGGAGTGGAAGCTGTGGTTGTAATATCAGCAGAGATGGGGGTTGGAGGGGCGGCCACTGTACTTGTCACAGCTGGTGTGGCTGGTGTTACAGCTGGTGTGGCTGGTGTCACAGCTGGTGTGGCTGTTGTCACAGCTGGTGTGGCTGTTGTCACAGCTGGTGTGGCTGTTGTCACAGCTGGTGTGGCTGGTGTTACAGCTGGTGTGGCTGGTGTCACAGCTGATGTGGCTGTTGTCACAGCTGGTGTGGCTGTTGTCACAGCTGGTGTGGCTGTTGTCACAGCTGGTGTGGCTGACACCACAGCTGGTGTGGTTGAAGCCACAGCAGGTGTTGTTGAAGCCACAGGTGTTGTAGCTACCACAGAACGTGTTGTTGCTGCCACAGCAGGTGTCTCTCCAGCCTCTGACTTTTTCTTGGCGAGCAGTTGCTGCTCTGCACTCTTGATGTCCTCCAGAGTGACCCCCTGCAGCCCCATGTGGTGGAACATCTCTGGTGTGGGCTATAGCTTGGAGTGAGACCTACCTGGGTGGAACGTCTGGTCTCCCTCACCCGCTTGGCATGGGCCTTCCTCTGGGCCTCCGAGCTCTCTTCCCTGTTGGAGGGGACCAGAGACCTGCCAACAATAAACTCTGTCTATATACAAACTGTGATGGCCTAAATAAGTGAACACATTATCAAAATAACGAAATCATGAGGCGCAAAGTTTCACTATTTTGTTCTTTTGATATAATATACTGCTCCAGGCAATTATCCAACTTATGTGAAGTGAAGACAAAATGGAAATTTTGATATTGAGAGAGAGAGAGAGAGAGATCTAGTAAGAGAAAAGTAATTTCTCTTATCGAAAACTAAGCCCCAATCTATTGTCTTTGCAATCTAGTGGACTCAGGTCAGTGAGGCCAAAGTAGGTGTTGTGGCTTTGTCACAGACCAAATTCCACTAGAATGCGGAGATGCTCAATAAATGCACTTAGTTTTAGCAGCTATTTTGCCAGGAGAGATGACTTTTAATAGACAAAGACCAGATATTTATAGCAAAGGTCAATGAAGTAGGAGCAATAAAACTGAAAAAGTGCAATCTATAATTTCAGAATGAGTTACCCTCATTTCAACGAGCATCCTTGTCTTCATTTTTTTAACTTAAGAAAAAAGTTTTTAGAGTGGTGATTTGAAAAATAAATACATTTTAGATGTAAAATTGACAGAGCACACATCTCTCAATTTAGCAGCATACAACACCACTGAAGACACAGATTTGTTTTACCATACTATGATGAATAATTGAAATGGACCTCAAATTTTAAATTTGAAATACTTTTCAACTCTCTCCAGCACTGAGACATACAAAATATTTCTGAATCCTCATCTGTATTGTGAGATTGTAACCACATGGTGTAATTCCCCCAATCAACTCTCTGCTGTTAGAATCAAAAGGTAACAAGACCAAATTAATGAAATGTTTGTGACATTTTGGTAACAAAATATTAAACAAAAATTTTATTAATTTGAATTTGTTCTCATTTTACCTTTGGTTTTCTAATCTATAATCCACATTGTGTAGAATAGAAATAAAAGATATAACAAGATCAAATCCAAATTAATGAAATGCTTGTTACTAATCTATAATATACATTATCTAAAGCTATTGAAGATAGAAAATAACAACAAAATCTACCCCACTTGCCAAAAGGTAACTTCTTTTTTGCTTATCCCAAGTACATGTGGTACAGGCCATGATAATCATGGTGGGTAGAAGTTGGCGACTGCTTTTACTGCAAGAAATTGTAGATATGTATAGAGGCTGTTGCAAAGAGATTTATAGGGACTGTAGCTACCAATAATATATTCCCTTCTCTTGTAGAACACCAAAACAAACAATAGCCGGTCGCTTAACAACAACAAGGAAGTTTACCTTCTTCCTTGTGGAGGAGCTTCTTCTGTCTTAACTCTGGACAAACCACACACCGCTCTAATATATTCTATTTTAAAACAGTGGAGACTTCTACAAGTCCATGAGTTAAATAAAAACTCCCCAACTCCCCAAATCCAGAAAATGAAAAAAACTGGAGAAGGTACCCCATCAAAGGGAGGTCACCAAAGTGTCAAGTAGTTTGAGGTACATGAAGATAAGCAGCATTTATACAACTCATAAAATGGTGTAACATTAAATAAATGACTTACCACACAAAAGTTTTTTTTAAATATGTATTTATTGGGAGCTTTAAGGTCTTACCCATTCTCAACCTTGATGCAAAATTCATTTTACCCAAAGGTGTTGAGAAAGGGCAAGACCCGAAAGCTCCCAATAAATATATATTTTTTAAAACTTGTGCATAGTAAGTCATTTATTTATTTTTGTGTCAACATACATAGTATATTATATCTAGCAATGGCCAAAATTTCAAATATAAAGGTGTAGATGTATTTTTTTTGCTCTGGAAGGAAAACTGATCTCTGGAGAGGGGAAAAAAAGAGCCCAATTGTGATCACCCCAGTTTAAGAATGGCTCTAGTCAGGCCATAAAGTGGCAGAAATGGGTTGTCCCACCTGTTGTCTGGAGGGGTAGGAGGTAAGACAATCTCCAGCTCCGCCGGCTACACACATATGCAGCATTGTAGCCTGGCTGGACTACTTTGTCCAATGTCTGTCTCACCTTCTGTTGTTCTGTGGGCTGTACTGTTGGCATGGGGACTGGAGGCTCCTGCACCCCACATTTTACACTCTGGAATCTCCTCTTTGTTTCATTAGTTCTACATGTCTACCTTATTTCCATTTGTTATATATTAAGTGTCAGAGATGATAGACATGATATAGCCACGTTTGGAATGTAGAAAGAGAGATTGAGAGGAACGTGGTGAGTTTCTTTATTGAGCAGTATCCACGTTCCTCTCAATCTCTCTTTCTATATATTAAGTGTCATTTTATAAATTGATGCTTTTATTTCTACAAAGATCCTGGAAAAAATCTCCCTCTCCCACCCTAGACATCTTTCAGTTTATAAATCAGAACTCTCTGCTATAGATACGGCTCTAAAAGACATCAACATCAACTCGCCAAGCAAAATAATAATCTACTCTGACTCAAGAGCAGCTATTTATACCCTTCAAAACTGCTTCTCCAGTCAAGAACCTCTCCTCAAGAGCATTGCTAAGTCTGTAAACCGACTCCCAGCCAACAGCTCAGTCACAGTGCAATGGCTTCCAGCTCACGTTGGAATTCCTGGTAATGAGCTGGCAGACTCTCTGGCAAAGGCTGGAGCTCTTGGCCTACCTGAAGCAAGAGAATCTACCACCCAACTAGACGAAAGAGACCTCCTCCGTACCATCAAAACCCAATGCCTGCAGGAATGGAAATCTGATGCTGCACATGACTGGTACAGAGCAGGAGGGACAAGCACCGGTTCTGTCCTCCCAAGAGAACAACAGTCTTTGATTTCCAGACTTAAGTCTGGTCATCTACACACAATGACTTTCCAGAATGGTTGCAAGGTTTTCCCACTATGTACTAAGTGCAATTCTCAGCCTGCAACCCCAAGACATATTATTGACTGTATTGACTCATCCATTGATGAGCTCTACTCATCCCCGGCAGACACCATCAAAAATCTCAAGCTTTACAAGCTTGATACCTTAGTGTGATTGGGTGGAGATATGAAAGAAGAAGAAGATGCTTTTATTACAATCTTCTTTAACACTATATTCCACAAGGGAACAGAATCTGATGTTAAATTATAGTATTGGCTGAGATTGTTATCAATTCATTGCAGCAATCGCTGCACATGGACAATTTTTGATGTCAACACTTATCAGGGTTTTGAATTAAAGAGAGACTATGTTGAATTATAGCTGTTAAATTAAATAGGTTATAAATGGTGTGGATAGAAAAATGATTTATTTGATCCATAATTAAGCTCTCAGAATTAGATCGGAGTCCGGCTTATATTTTGGCTAGAGTGCTGAAATGGTCGTTAAACTTATAGATATATTAGAAAGAGGGAATCATAGTCTATTTTTAGAAAGTTGGACCTCAATGAAAGATACCAACAGTATTAATAGAAAAATTGACATCCCTCCGTTATATTTACAGTTCAAATCGATTTAAAATTCTTTTCTTATTCTTATACTTATTATGAATCATGTATATAGTCTATTATTATTGATATTTATGTGTATATATTTAAATTTTAGCCCCAGAGTTGTAAATATTTTATATATCGTCGCATGAAGGCATCGCGTGATTATCCGAAGCAGTTTAAAAACAAGAAACGCCCTGATGAAGTTAGGTGTATAGCCTATTGAAAAATATTGGCATTTTATATTAAATAAAATGTTTGTTTTATTTTAGTTCCAAAATATGCCCTTTAATTAATATTTTCATATGGATTGCTCAATATTCAAGAAGATATATATATATATATTGGAATTTTAAGACAGAATATTTAGGTTGTCAAAAAAAAGGGACACATCGAATGTTGTGGCATCGATTCACTATTGATTCTTCATGGAGAGGTGCCTATTATGCAAACATTGAAATATATATACATAAATATGGGGAAAATATATTTTTTTTTATAAAAAAGGTCAGGTGTTGGTATTAAAATCAAAGAAAGAATATCCTGACCACTAGCACATGTGCTGTTTAGATAGCAGTGTGCGCCATCTAGTTGAACAGAAATCAACTAAATGTTGATTCATTAGCCTATTCCCTGATATTTGGCCAACCCATTTTCTTGATAAATCAAGAAAAGCCAAACCACGAACACGTTTCAGGCTGTTGGCCCTCGTCAGCGTGGTGCAGGCTGCACCTCTACGACCAAAAATGTTTTGTTCCCAGAAGCTTTTTGAGAAGTCAAGAAAGTGGTATTTAAGGCCAAACTTGCGTATATACACTGAACATGTGAAAAAATATATATAAAAATATAAAGTGTAAATTTTACTTTAACAATATATTCAGTATGGTGACTGCTCCCCCTCCCCTCTAAATTGCTTTTCCTCCTCACTCATGTACATTATAACCTTTTAGGGGAATCCGCTTGTAAGACAATAGTGTCTTAATAAAGATTTTTTTTTGTTGATGTTGTTGTTGTATATTCAGTATGGAAGATAAAATATGTTTTAACAATAGAGCTAGAGCACATTAGACTACAAATATGCTTAAGAACTTATGCCATGACACTGTGTACAATACTGAAATAATAGGAGATAAAGACAACAATGAATTGAAGATCCATTTGAGGTTTCTTTATATAAGCTTTCACAGGATATGAACTCAAGCTTCCAGGCTTATCAGCCTTTCAACGGGAATAACACAATAATTAAATACACATGGGCTTTCTATTGAGTTATTGTAAAACAATATAATGCAATATATAATACAATATAAGGCCAAACTTGTGTATATACGCTGAACATGTGAAAAAAAAAATATATATATAAAAATATAAAGTGTAAATTTTACTTTAACAATATATTCAGTATGGAAGATAAAATATGTTTTAGCAATAGAGCTAGAGCACATTAGACTACAAATATGCTTAAGAACTTATGCCATGACACAGTGTACAATGATCTCATTGAAGGGCTGATAAGACCTCATGAGGGTTGCAATAAAAACTGATAAAGAAACTTATCCTTTTGGATGGAGCTTGGATTTATTTAATTGAGCACACACACACAGAGGATCAAATAGGCCACAACAGTACCTACCTTAGATGGAGGTGTTTTCTCTGGTGGAGCAACCACTGGAAATACAGCAGATTGGTCATTTGAAACTGTTTCTTGGAGTCATCACAGCAGTGTTTGACATGGACATCCATCCAATCTACAGCTGGGAGAATTCTCAATAGAAGGAAGTTCTTGGGTAAGTTTCTGAGCTTAGCTAGATCTAAATACACTCGAGAAAGTGGGAAGTCTTTGATGTCGCAGATTGTCTTTTTTTTTAAGGAGACATAGGCAATTTTGTTCACACTTGGTTATCTCGTGTGTCTTCAATAAAGGTCACTGTGTATCAAATATCTTTCAGAGTTAGTGTTGGAATCCCGATATATATGCTAAAAGGTACAACTTTCTTAAGTTTTGTCTCCGGGAGTGTAGTATTGAGTTTCTTAGAATGTGATTATCATATATATCTGTCAGGATATTAGAACTATATTAGAACTATCGGACGTACCCGGCTTTACCCGAGTAAAGGTTTGTCTAACGAATCTCTCGATAAAGTGAACATTTTTTCCCCGGTCCCTTGAAAAATACTCGATAAGTTGAATAAAATCAATATTAATTGGTTCCCTCGGTAATTGGAAGTTAAAGGAATAGTATCTTGCCTTGGAATTGTATCATTATTCTTGTCTCAAATAAATTGCCGTGTCATCCTGAATTTTGTCTTTCCTAATTTTCTACATTACAAAATCATCGTATCATCATGATAATATTTAGAGCAGATTGTTGAATTATAACAGATAAATTAGAATATTTATCTTGATTATTTTAAAGCGAAAAGTTATTTCAAAAATTTTATTTGCTAGAAACCTTCCCAGTACTATACTAAATAACTTCCCAAAGTTTCATGGCGTTCCAATGAGTGGTTTGGTCAGGCATAAAGGACAGACAGACAGACACACACACACACATACATTCATTTTTATATATAACTAGCGGACGTACCCGGCTTCGCCCGGGTTTTACCCGAGTAAAGGTTTGTCTAACGAATCTTTCGATAAAGTGAACATTTTTTCCCCGGTCCCTTGAAAAATACTCGATAAGTTGAATAAAATCAATATTAATTGGTTCCCTCGGTAATTGGAAGTTAAAGGAATAGTATCTTGCCTTGGAATTGTATCATTATTCTTGTCTCAAATAAATTGCCGTGTCATCCTGAATTTTGTCTTTCCTAATTTTCTACATTACAAAATCATCGTATCATCATGATAATATTTAGAGCAGATTGTTGAATTATAACAGATAAATTAGAATATTTATCTTGATTATTTTAAAGCGAAAAGTTATTTCAAAAATTTTATTTGCTAGTAACCTTCCCAGTACTATACTAAATAACTTCTCAAAGTTTCATGGCGTTCCAATGAGTGGTTTGGTCAGGCATAAAGGACAAACAGACACACACACACATACATTCATTTTTATATATATAGATAAGTAGATGATTACATCTAGTTCAAATTGACAGAAAAGCAATGGGAAATACGCCAAACTTGTGTTCAATAGAACTGCAGGAATTTCAAACAAAAGGTATCAATTCTTAGACTGTCTCCTAAAGACAAAAACTTCTGAGCCCTGAACTCATGGGAATGTAAATAAAGTATTATTTCTATAAAAGAGAGGTTGGAGATGTGTGTTAGTATATGTAACTGTCAGAACACATTTTGGCTTGCATTAGATGCACTAAACAGGACCTTTGGTAGAGGCTGCTGCTTATCATCAAACAGCTTGAGGAGCATGGACTCATGGAATTTGTGTAATCTTTACACAAGGGGATAAGAAACAACAACATATTGAACTGTGCAGTAAAACCTCCCATGAAAGACCACATTCCTGAGCAACCACCTTTACAAAATCAAAAAATTACTTAACCTGATCCGAACCAAGAACAACCACCTTCAGTAAAGACCAGGAGTTTTCATTTTTTTAAGCTAGGGTCTCTAATGTGAGGGTCTCTATATCTTTCATCTTAGCTGGAATTGTTCTGTAAATTTAGTTGTCACAGAGCTCTTTTTTCAAGAGATGGGACCAACAGTTCAACCAGGTCATGTCATAATGGCCATGTTAAAGGGTAGTTACCTGGTACAGGCTCCACTGGTGGGGACGGAGTGTCTTCATGGGACGGCTCTGTTTCTTCTCCTGCACAATGTCAACTTGTCAACTTCCAGGTCAGATATTGTTTCCATTCAGTCAGGGGCTTATCACCCCATGGGAAACTTGATTAAAAGGGTAAAAAAGATATTTAATCGGTTAAAAAAGTAAAACCCCACAAAAAGATTATTGGTGCTAGCCCAACTTTTAAAATGTAGTTTTAATAACAAGCCCTCTTACAACTATACTTTGTCTATACAAGCTTAGAAATAAAATATCTGCAATTCAGCTTATCAGTAAAATTCCCAAGAACTGGAGGATCCCACATAAACACAGCTGGTACAGTAGAGTGGACACAGGAGGAGCTCTGAACCTCAGAAATAGACAGAACCAAACAACACTAAAAAGATTTAGAACAGGCCATGTCAAGCCATTGAGGAAACTGTAGCTTGGCACCTGCAGCTCCAGAACACATTTTGGCTTGCATTAGATGCACTATACAGGACCTTTGGAAGAGGCCTCTGCTTATCATAAACAGCTCGAGGAGCATGAACTCATGGAATTTGTGTAATCTTTACACAAGGGGATAAGAAACAACAACAGCAGTAAAATCCCCTCTATTGAGGTCTTTGAGTGGACAGACACCTTAATAGCAAGATAGCCTTAATGAAAAGCTTATTTTTCAATGGCAAAAGTTGAGTGGGCAATCTTGGTGCTAGAAATGTGAAAGCTATAAAGTAGCACTAGAGTTTTTCAGAAGAGCTATACTCTATTAGAGAGTAAATGGTGAAACTGGATAAAATTTTTAACAAGGGGGCAATTTTAATATGGTACCAATCTGCTATTGTACTTTTAAACAATTTCTCTGGGCAGTATCCGGGGCAAAGACACTGTGCAAGGATTTATAAGTTACATTAAACCTTCTTGTGAAGAGACCACCTCCCATTAAAGCAAACCACTTTTGAAAAATTGAAAGTATACAGAGTATATAATTCAATAAATTTAACATTTGAGATAACTCCACCTTTGCCGGTCCCAAGCCCGGATGAAAAAGGAGGAGGGGGAGCAGTAACAAGCTCACTAAAAAACCTGGGTTCAGCTGGCCCGGCTGATAGTACCCTGTAAGGGCTCTTAATCCAGGTATACAGGATGAGCAGCGTTTGTACTCCATGTTAGGAGCGGCTGCACATGGCGTCTGTTCCTCATGTCAGAGGCGGCCATTTCTTTTGGAGCTAAGTCGACCTGCCACTGAGTAGTGCTCCCAGTCTTAATGACAAAGGCAGACACATTCTACTTCACCCAGTGTGGAGATAAGAAAGAAGAAGAAGAACATTTGAGATGGTCTGTTCTAAATTTGTTGTTTGGTGCTGTCTATTTCCGAGATTATTTTCAGTCATAATTTGATTTAAAACAAAACAAAGAGAGAAGAAAGGAAAAATTCAGCCACCTGGAGGAAAGAGCTCACCATCAGCGAACGGAGCCCTCTCAGCAATGGTGGCTTTCAGAATGACACTGGACTTGTCAGCCACACTCATGCGGTTGACAGAGGTCCTTCTCTTCAGTGGGGGTGGCACAAAGGCCGGCCGGGCCGCCGTCTGCTGTTGCTGTAGGATGGTCTCTCTCTGCCGCTCGTTGGCCTCAAGTCGAGCCTGTACACAGTGCATTCTCACTTATTTTTTTTATAATACAATAAATTTCTCCCCCCAATGGAGGATGATTCTTGCTCAAGTCCTATCTCACCAGTGAGTGTGAGTAACCAAATGGGGCTCTGGCACATTTATAAGTACAAGTTTTTCTTCCTTTCATACATTTATAAGTGCAAAAGTCAAACTGCTTTCCACATTTTAAATGAATGAATTGGCCCCAAAAAGCCTTATTTAAAATTCACTGTAGAGTTGCTAATTCAATTTGATAGCATTCTATCCCCACATGAGCTATTTTGTGGGAATGTTGATATTTCGCTTTACATCAGATTTTGATGTTTTCATTCTAAAAATGAATAAAAGAGAAAGACAAAAACTAATTCACAAGTCAATTAAGAAAATCTATTGGATCATTCTGTGAAATCTATGTACGATTCAATTTTTTATTTTAAAAAGGCAGTAGATTGTCTCTCTCTCTCTAAAGGACAAAAAGGAGAGGTGGATTCTTACCGGAAAACTATGAATTAGTGAAAATGGCAATTTGGGCTATAAAAGCTGTCCTCTCTAGAGAGTTATCCTCTCATGGAGGTTCTAATGCACACATTGGTAAAAAATATTTATAATTTTATATTATAAAGCCTTCATTATGACATGTTCTAGGGTCACAAGAAGAGGAGGAAACTTACAGTGGTCTGTCTCTTCTGAAGGTCTTGCAGGAAGTCCACCAGATCTTCATCCGCTATGTCAATACAAGTCTGACCCTGGAACAACAAATGTTTGAATCCGTCACTCTGGTGTTTTGTTTATATTCTCCTTCTTTTATTGTATTAATTTTTGTATATCCTTTGATAACAGTGTGTCAAGTATATAAGCTTGATAGAAACTTTTAAAAACTACATAGAAAATTATACACTTTCTAACTTGTATGAAAGGGAAAATACTTTTCAGCAAAACAAGAAATTTTAACTTTTTTTTTATATACTGATTTTTATTTTATTTTATTAAATATATATTTCATGCAATAAAGGATATCTTGAATAAAGAAAATTTTGTATACATTCATGGACAAAACTGAAAGTAGAAAGTCTTTGATATCGCCGGTAGTCGATTTTTTGAAGGAGACAGAAGCAATTTTGTTCACACTTGGTTATCCTGTATGTTTTCAATAAAGGTAACTGTGATATTTTTCAAAGTTATTGTCTGAATCCCGATATACATGCTAAAAGGTACAACTTCCTTAAGTCTTGCCCATGAGTGTAGATCCAAGATCCTTTACAATGAAAGTTTTTTTTTATAGATTACAATATTTTTAGAAAGATTTAAATTTCATAAAAAAAAAAAGTATATGTGCACACAGCACAAAAATATATGTCCATGTATTTGTAATGAATTGTATGAGAACACACATGAAGGTAGGAAGTAGAGGAAGGAAAGGTTAAAAGAACAGAGGAGAAAAAGTCATTATACATGGCTAGAGGGGTTTATAAGGAGTTCCAACAGTTACTGAAGATCTTGTTAGAGAGATAGATGTCTATACATTCACACAACTCTGGTTCATTAATTCTATGAGGCAACAATAGAGCTACATCTCTGTAAAGAACAACACCTAATTGCAAAGACAAGTGTCCTTTAGAGAGAGGTGTTCTCTTACCGAAAAGTTGCTAATTAGCAAAAATGATAATTTTAGAAAACTGTCCTTTGTAGAAAGGTGTCTGCTAGCAAGGGTGTCCTCTCGGAGGTTCTACAGTATCAAAGCTGATAGCTAGGATTCCACTGTCGGATCACTTTGTGTGTGTGTGTGCATGTACATAATATAAATCTCAAAACAAAAATAAACAAGAACTGGAGGATCCCACCTAAGCACAGTTGGTACAGTGGAGTGAACCCAGGAGGAGCTCTGAACATCAGAAATAGACAGCATCAAACAACACTAACAAGATTTAGAACAGGCCATCTCAAGCCATTGAAGATAGAAAATAATAACAAAATCTACCCCACTTGCCCAAAATGTAGCTTGGCACCTTCAGCTCCAGAACACATTTTGGCTTGCATTAGATGCACTAAACAGGACCTTTGGGAGAGGCCGCTGCTCATCATAAAACAGCTCGAGGAGCATGAACTCATGGAATTTGTGTAATCTTTACACAAGGGGATAAGAAACAACAACAACATAAATATCTAGTTGTGTATATTTTACTTATTTTTTCTTATCTCCTTGTGCAAAGATTACACAAACTACATGAGTTGATGCTCCTCATGTTGTTTAATGATAAGCAGTGGCACCTCTCAAAGGATCTGTTAGTGCATCTAATGCAAGCCAAAATATGTTCTGGAGATGCAGGTGCCAAGCTACATTTTGAGCAAGTGGGGTAGATTTTGTTATTATTTTCAATCTTCAATGACTTGAGATAGCTTGTCCTAAATCTTGATATGTTCTGGAGATGCAGGTGCCAAGCTACATTTTGAGCATGTGGGGTAGATTTTGTTATTATTTTCAATCTTCAATGACTTGAGATAGCTTGTCCTAAATCTTGTTGTTTGATGCTGTTTGAGGTTCAGAGTTTTTCCATTCCACTGTACCAGCTGTGCTTAGGTGGGATCCTCCAGTTCTTATTTATTTGGCTACTGCCTCTTTCCCTATTTTAGTTATTTTTTTTAAACATAGGCTTAGAAGATTTTAGCAGTACAGTAGAACCCCCATGAGAGGACCATCTCATTAGAGAACACCTCTCTACAAAGGACAGTTTTCCAAAATTACCATTTTTGATAATTAGCAGCTTTCCGGTAAGAGGACACCTCTTTCTCAAGGACACTTTGGGTCTGCAACTAGGTGCTGTCCATTACAGAGAGGTAGTTCTAGTGTAAACATCAATATGGCAAACAGCTAGTTATAAAAAGATTGCCAACCACGTGGTTGTTGATGGTCATGTCTGCGGAGGAGGCCAGGGCCAGGAGCTCACAGACTTCCTTCTGTCCCCAGTGGGCAGCGGCATGGAGGGAGGTCCAGCCATCTAGGTCTGGCTTGTTGGGGTCTGCTCCCGCCTCCAGCAGCTGACTGCTCACACGACCACCTCACTCACTGAGGAACTGCCTTAATGAAGGATCAACATGGTCTTAATGAAGGAACAACATGGTCTCAATGAAGAAAAATATGTCCTTAATGAAGGAACAACATGGTCTCAATGAAGAAAAATATGTCCTTAATGAGGAACGACATAGCCTCAATGAAGAAAAATATGTCCTTAATGAGGAACAACATAACCTCAATGAAGAAAAATATGTCCTCAATGGGGAACAACATAGCTTCAATGAAGAAAAATATGTCCTTAATGAGGAACAACATAGCCTCAATGAAGAAAAATATGTCCTTAATGAGGAACAACATAGCCTCAATGAAGAAAAATATGTCCTTAATGAGGAACAACATAGCCTCAATGAAGAAAAATATGTCCTTAATGAGGAACAACATAGCCTCAATGAAGAAAAATATGTCCTTAATGAGGAACAACATAGCCTCAATGAAGAAAAATATGGCTTTGATGTAACAATAACAAACTATCAATGAAGAAAAATTGTCCTCAATAAGGAACAATTTGGCCTCAATTAAGAAAAATATGGCTTTGATGTAACAATAGCAATCTATCAATGAAGAAAAATATGTCCTCAGTAAGGAACAATATGACCTCAATTAAGAAAAATATGGCTTTGATGTAACAATAGCAATCTATCCATGAAGAAAAATATGTCCTCAGTAAGGAACAATATGGCCTCAATTAAGAAAAATATGGCTTTGATGTAACAATAGGAATCTATCAATGAAGAAAAATATGTCCTCAGTAAGGAACAATATGACCTATATTAAGAAAAATATGGCTTTGATGTAACAATAGGAATCTATCAATGAAGAAAAACATGTCCTCAGTAAGGAACAATATAGCCTTAATGAGGAACAACATGGCCTCAATGAAGAAAAATATGGCCTTAATAAGGCCTTTCTCCTAACGCTTTATTCTATAGTATTTATAATCCAAGGAGAAAGTTTTCATGTTTAAATAGTCTTAATATAATAGCAATAATAAAACAATAGCAAATCATCAATGAATTAACATATGGCCTCAATGAGGAATAATATGGCTTTGAAGATGAATAACAATATGGCTTCAATGAGGAATAACATGGTCTTAATAAAGAGAGAGAAACTATGTCCTCAATGAAAAATAACATGGTTTTAATGAGTTCTACCACACCTTCCATGAGGAGTAACATGGCCCCAAAAGGGAAAACCATGGCGTTACAGAGTAAAACTATAGCATTGACTGCAGGTGTACCTACCTAATAAGGGAAAGGTAGCCCTTGGCAGCTGCCACGTGGAGAGGTGTGGCCCCAGTCCGAGGATGGACCAAGTCCATGAAGTTCCCTCCTTGGTCCAGGTAGTGCTGGAGATCCTCTCTCATCTGTTTCTCTTCTATCTGCCGGGCCGCCTCCTGGTCCACTCCTGTGCCACACACACTGACACTTCCTGGAAGCAGTGCTTTTTTCTTAGTTGGAGCCAAATGGAAACTACCAAGACATAGTTTACTATAAAGTTCACTCCTACATGTTAGTGTTAACTCCATAACACAACATCTAATGAAAGTAATTTATAATACAATATAATGCGGCTTGTGATTGTAAAACGACATTTTAAATACTATCCTGCATGCGTTTCTTTTCAACAAAAAATCCCTGGTGTCCCATCCCTGGACACTTTTATTTTTCCGTTTATCATTACTCTTCACAATTCACCCTTTCATACCTCATCCAAAAGGTTAGAAATGATCGTTGTTTCTCTCCTTGTAATAAATTTTGATTTTTCGTTGAAAAGAAACGCATGTAGGATAGTATTTCAAATGTCGTTTTACAATCTAATGAAAGGTTGGAGTATAACCAGTTATTATTTAAGTCTCTCACAGGAAGTTCTATTGTATTCATTAATCTGGATATGTGGTTAGAGCAAATATCACCACATGGAAACCTACAATTTAAATGGAAAATTCAGTAACATATTTCTTCCCTTATACAAAAATTATCTGTTAATTTTATTTCTACTAATAATCTATTTTTATTTACATGGGAAACACTCTAGATTCAGAGTGAAACCTCATTATAACAGACTCTTTTATAACAGCGCGCACAACTTGGTTATAATATCATTGCTCTAAGGTGTCCCAAGTTTTGAGTCCCAATTATTTTAATCATGGTTTTAACAACATAAAATCTTGATTCCAAATAATTTTAGCAGGGTTCAAGTGTATGATTGAACAAAATTTTACATTCATCATGTTTTATAAGTGGATATCATGAATTTTGCCCAAATGTTCTTTATCTTCACATAATACAGCCATCTCTCCGATACAAAGGTCAGTCATGATGCCATGTCTGTTCTACTCAATTCTTTTCTCATTACTTTGTATCTTTTAATTCCAAGAGCCATTCTTTTAAGATTAATGAACCAATCCTTTATTGGTCTATCTCTTCCACTTCATTCTACAAAGTGTGATGTCCCTCCAGTATGTGCTAATTGACTATCTTAATAAGATCCTGGAAGTCAGTAGACAAGTGGTCAAACTGTTGGTTTTTGACCATTATGACCTGGGATCGAATCCCACATTGAGCACTTTTTTCTGATTAAAAAAATGCTTTCAATGGCCTCCAATTCTTGCAAAAGTCGGACCCCACCAACGAGTGCAAGTAACCAAATGGAAGGCTGTGGCACACTTGTAAGTGCAAAAGTTGAACTGCGCTTTTCATATACATGTGGTGCACTTACAGTAAAAGCATTTACCAACTGCTATCCACCATGATTATCATGGTCTGTACCACATATACTAGGGATAATAATAATAAAATCCTTAGAGTATTGGCCCTGAAAACTCCCATTTTCTTTTGATTATTTCATTTGATCAGAATGAAAGAAATTAGAGAATTTGCAATGATTTATTTTACATTATATTATTCCAATATCATTCAGGATCCTGGCACACACAATTTATACACATTATTTGACTAGGAACCCAAAAAAGGTTCAGAATCCTATAGTTATTATATCATTAACTACTTGTATATATTTATTATCGAGACTATACAAGGTTTGGATTTATAGATTAGAAACATAAGGTAACAAGACCAAATACAAATTCAATAATTTATTCTGTGACTGTTACAGAGGAACAGAGTTATTATTATCTTCAGAAAAAAATATCATAGCTTGTGTTTACATAGTATGTATTAGTTGTGTAAACAAGATTAGAAAAACTGATAGGAAGTGAAAAAATATATATATAAACAAATTATTTTATAAGAATCCTCAAATATGAAGATTGTAACAACACCATTATCGAAACATGGAAAACACATTTTATTCAATTAGGTTTTGTTATACCTCCAAGACCAAACATGGCACCCAAGGAACAAGTAAATACAAGAGAGGACTCTGGGGAGGAGTCCTCCTTAGGAAGCCAGCTGTGGAGGGAGTTTAGTGGGAAAAAGTCTTATTTTTAGTTCTCAAGCTGCCAGAAGGTAGCGGTTGGAGTCCCTCTCTCTCTCTCTTTCTTAACCTTTTCACTACATTGGCCACCACATGATTGTGTTAGCCATCAACATTGTTTGAATATTACTCTAGTCACCCTCTTTTTTGGTACAAATGGTGCACTGCTATATTGTTCTTTTTCTGAGGGCAAGCAAACTATACATTTTCTTATTCCAGAACCAAGAATACGCTCTGTGATGTGGAATTCCCATTTTTTTAGAAGGTCTGGACATGCTGATGGTTTTTTTCTTCTCCATATTGAAATGTGGAAGGTAAATTGTTTGTAGGTTGTGTTTTTCTTGTAGAAGATGAGAGCATTAGGCATGGCTCTCGTAATCTTGCTCACATAAAACAACCACTTCGCGGACTTTCTTTCATCAAGATATGTGTAGGTCATTGGGTCAGTAAGATCAACAGTTCCTATAACTCGACTATACACTTGAAACATTTGGGAAATTGAACTTTACATCCAGCATCCGTTGTCATCACATTGGTATACCCAACTCTGGTACATTCTCTATACCAAGAGGCTCATTGAACTTTTTTTTAGTATCAATGACCAGCTGAGCATAAATATTAGTATTTTTCACAATAAGTGGAAGGCTGGGTAAACCGTTTGGTTTTCGACCACTAGGACCCGGGTTCGATTCCCGCATTGGGCACTTTTTTCTGTTTAAAAAAAAAAAAAATGCTCCAATGGCCCCCCGATTCTTGCAAAAGTCCAACCCCACCAGCGAGTGCAAGTAACCAAACGGGGCTCTGGCATTTGTAAGTGCAAAGTCGAACTGCTTTTCACATGTGTAGATATGTGGTGCGCTTACAGTAAAAGCAGTCGCTAACTACCCACCATGATTATCATGGCCTGTACCACGTGTACTAGGGATAAGCAAAAAAAAAAACAATATACTCTAAGAAATCTATTGTGAAAGACAGTCTGAAATGATCTATAGGCTCAGTATATCCCATGGTGGAGCCACAGTGAGAGGTGTAATTCAAGAAAGTCATTCACCATGTGAAGCACTGAGCAATCCAATGTTCCTCAACTACTTCATCTGAAGAGTCACGTCAATATCTACTTTACAAAGAAAGAAAAGAGCTCATAAATTTATGTGGTTGAAGAGTGAGAAGGCAAACTGTCAGAAAACCATAGTTGAAACAATCTGGACTTTAGAATGACAATGTTATAACCAAATCATGTTGTTATAAGAAAGGCTATAACGACTGTAGTTAGAACGACCACTGCCTACATTTGAATAGAGCTATCAAGGAAGACTTGGCAACAAAGAGTGGTCAACACACTCCCCCACACACACAAAAAGAGATAATTTAGTCCCAAATTATTATGGGGACAAAGTAAAATCTCGTGCGAGGAGGGTACTTCCTCTCATTGTGTTCCAAGTGGAACTTTTCAATAAAGGGAGAGAGAGATAACCTTCCTCCTTGTGATATTTCCAGCTGCCTACCTTATTCTATATGTTCTTCAACCTGGTCCACTGAGTTGGCATTTACCATGTGAGGAGAGGATTCATCCAATCTATAATAAATTATCCAAAACTGTTCTTTTTTTTTATTAATCACAAGGTGTAAATATGTCCAGGGGTGAGTTTCTTTGAAAAACTTCATTAAGACTTTCAAGCCTTCAGTTAGTTTTTTTTTTTTTAAAGCTTTCATTTAACTTTTTTTAATTAAAAAAAAAAGTATTAAAAATTTTGAACATTGATAGTTCAAGAAGAGATGTGCAGTCTGTTAAACTAAAACCTAATGGAACTTTCTTCTATGAATTTCAACAGAAGTGTGTTCTTCAAATATAAGAAAAAAATACACAATAGGCTTTTATAAAAAGATCAAAAAATGATTTTTTTTTTTTAAATCCTTTTGCAATGAGTTTGTTTATTATAAAACTGCAAGCTTTCCAGTTCTCCCTCTTCAATGGTCAAAATTTTATTTTAGTTCAAGGCTCTTCTCTATCACCATCAATAATGGGAGGTCCATGGAAGGATGGTCTAAACCGTTGGTTTTCGGTCACTACGCCCCGGGTTCGATTCCTGCATTGGGCACTTTTTTCTGATTTAAAAAAAAAATGCTCTGATGGCACCCGATTCTTGTAAAAGTCCAACCCCACCAGCAAGTGCAAGTAACCAAAACGGGGCTCTGGCATATTTGTAAGTGCAAAGTCGAATTGCTTTTCACATGTATAGACATGTGGTGCACTTACAGTAAAAAGCAGTCGCCTACTTCTACCCACCATGATTATCATGGCCTGTGTATCACGAGTACTAGGGATAAGAAAAAAAAAAAACATCAATAAAATAAAACTTACCTTTCCTGTCCATCTCTGACTGCAGCAGAGCGGCCACCTCAGGAGTGTCTGTGATGTCAATGGGGAGGGCCCCTTCATTGTTCACAGCTGCCACATCCCCTCCGTGTTCTATCAGGTACCTGGGACACCACATCACTCTCATATATACAGCACCTCTCTGTAAAGTACACCTAAATGCAGAGCAAGAAGTGTATTTTATGGCAGGACCAAACATATATACATACACTACCTCTCTGTAAAGTACACCTAAATGCAGAGCAAAAAGTGTCTTTTATGGCAGGACCAAACATATATACATACAGCACCTCTCTGTAAAGTACACCTAAATGCAGAGCAAGAAGTGTCTTTTATGGCAGGACCAAACATATATACATACAGTACCTCTCTGTAAAGTACACCTAAATGCAGAGCAAGAAGTGTCTTTTATGGCAGGACCAAACATATATACATACAGTACCTCTCTGTAAAGTACACCTAAATGCAGAGCAAGAAATGTCTTTTATGGCAGGACCAAACATATATACATACAGTACCTCTCTGTAAAGTACACCTAAATGCAGAGCAAGAAGTGTCTTTTATGGCAGGACCAAACATATATACATACAGCACCTCTCTGTAAAGTACACCTAAATGCAGAGCAAGAAGTGTCTTTTATGGCAGGACCAAACATATATACATACAGCACCTCTCTGTAAAGTACACCTAAATGCAGAGCAAGAAGTGTCTTTTATGGCAGGACCAAACATATATACATACAGTACCTCTCTGTAAAGTACACCTAAATGCAGAGCAAGAAGTGTCTTTTATGGCAGGACCAAACATATATACATACAGTACCTCTCTGTAAAGTACACCTAAATGCAGAGCAAGAAGTGTCTTTTATGGCAGGACCAAACATATATACATACAGTACCTCTCTGTAAAGTACACCTAAATGCAGAGCAAGAAGTGTCTTTTATGGCAGGACCAAACATATATACATACAGTACCTCTCTGTAAAGTACACCTAAATGCAGAGCAAGAAGTGTCTTTTATGGCAGGACCAAACATATATACATACAGCACCTCTCTGTAAAGTACACCTAAATGCAGAGCAAGAAGTGTCTTTTATGGCAGGACCAAACATATATACATACAGTACCTCTCTGTAAAGTACACCTAAATGCAGAGCAAGAAGTGTCTTTTATGGCAGGACCAAACATATATACATACAGTACCTCTCTGTAAAGTACACCTAAATGCAGAGCAAGAAGTGTCTTTTATGGCAGGACCAAACATATATACATACAGTACCTCTCTGTAAAGTACACCTAAATGCAGAGCAAGAAGTGTCTTTTATGGCAGGACCAAACATATATACATACAGCACCTCTCTGTAAAGTACACCTAAATGCAGAGCAAGAAGTGTCTTTTATGGCAGGACCAAACATATATACATACAGCACCTCTCTGTAAAGTACACCTAAATGCAGAGCAAGAAGTGTCTTTTAGGGAGAGTTGTCCTCTTCTTTCTTATCTCCACTCACAATCATATTAAGATATCAAGTCTGTAGAGCTTGAGATGATGTCTGCTGGGGATGAGTAGAGCTCATCAATCAATAAGCCAATAGAGTTTTCCTCTTACTAGAGAGTTTCTATAAATAGTAAAAAATGATCATTTTGTCAGTAAAAACTGTCCTTTGTAGAGAGGTGTCTTCTAGCAGGAATGTCCTATCAAAGAGGTTCTACAGTATGTGTATTCTTGCAGAAGTCTAACCCCCACCAATGAGTGAGAGTAACCAAATAGGGCTTTGGCACATTTGTAAGTGCAAAAGGTCAAACTGCTTTCCACATGTGCAGACATGCGGTGTACTTACAGTAAAAGCATCGCTAACTACCCACCATGATTACCATGGTCACATGTACTCTACCATAACCGTAATTTTGCAAGATCCAAAAACCAACCAACCGGTGTTCAGTGTGTTGACCTGTGGAGGAGTCTCACAATGCAGATAGATTAGATTTGTAAATATTTTATTGACCTGAAACAAAGTCAATGTGGTAGAGGTAAATAAAATTCAAATTTGAAAAAATAACAATAATAATGAATATTCAATTATCTATATTCCAATGAAGCGCTCTCTTAACAACGAAGAGCCCTCCTCCATAGAATCAGGGGATCCTCACGTAGGATGCCTCAGTCAGGAAGAACCCATAGTGGAGATGGACAAAAGATACCTGCCAGTAGTCTTGTCTCAAAGTCATACATGTCTAAGTACATGTGACATCAGTTAGATTTCATACATGTCTAAGTACACTTAACATTAAATAAGTTAGGCTTCCATAGATGGTAATTCTAGAGCTTCCTTCTAGAGTGTTTTTATTAGACCAACCCCAGAAGAGCTCATCCGATAGTGATGGTGTAACTTCACATGTTTACACCTGGTGATTAATTTTTTAAAAAAGAACACTTTTGGATAATTTATTATAGAATTGATGAATCCTCTCTCCTCACATGGTAATTGCCATCTAAGTGGATCAGGTTGAGAAACCATGTAGATTAAGGAGTATATAATGTAGACAACTGGAAAGGAGGAAGGTTATCTCTCTACCTCAAGTTAAAAGTTGCTGTGAGACGCAGAGTAAAACCTCCCAGGAAAATATCTCACCTAATGATCCACCACCTCCCTGGGCAATTAACAGCCTTGTAAAACCTGACATACCTGTAATGAGAGACCAGAAAGGACCAGGAGTATTCTATGTTTTCTAGGTGGACTTTCATTAAAAATTTCTATTGCAGATAGTCTGTAAATATGCATATATGTAGAAGGAGCCATATTTCTGTTCAAATATGTTACTTGATTTGAATAACAATGGTTACTTTTTTTTTTTAAGATTGAATATGTTATTTTTTTTACTCTTGCATGGGGCAGTTTCTTTATGCTGATCCAGTTCGCTGTAAACTAAACAACACAGAATAATTTTCTATAAAAAAAAGTGGAAGAAGTGCTAAAAAAAAAAACAATTTATGATAACAAAAATTGAACCCTGAAGATCAAAATCAATATATAGAACAATATAATTTTAGTTTATAAAACTAAAAGGAAACTTTTTTGATAATTAAATATTGATTGGGGTATCATTCCGCAAAATATATGTCTGTTATATATTTCTTGTATCCAAACTTGCCATTTAATTGTTGGTTGAGTAGCAAATGAAAATCCAAACAATCATGTCAGCAGAGAGGGAGAGACAACCAGGCTAGAGTCCAGTAACTAACATCAATGGCACCTTTCTGACTCTTCCTACAGTTGAGATACCAAATATAAACCAAGTAAAATAGAAGGCCACACAGTTTGACTAGATGTAACCTTCACTTCACTACAGGCACAAGTTAGCAGCACTCTTATAGTCGGACTTCCCCCCACCTCAATCCACAATTGTGAAATTCTGCCTCTGATATTCCAGCTTCTCAGTGTGTCATCAATCCACAACTGTTCATCTTATGTGCTTCTTATATTTCAGCATCTTACATTGTTTGATATAAAACTGAAGAGTGAACCCTGTCTCTCAAACTATATTCTCATAAAGTTATAATACCCTCATGTAAAAGATTGGGAAGAAGTGAAGAAATTTGCTCAGAATAGGGTGGAATGGCATTACCAATAATAAATCAATATTTGTATCAGAAATAGCACTATTATGAAAGCCTGTTGTTTGTTGCTAAAACCTATCACCTAATCTGTATTGGTAATCCATCTGAATGAAAGAGGGAGAATCTAGCTATTTGTCAGTGAATGCTGAGGAATGAAACATAAATCAGGACTTACTTGACAATGGAATCCAGGCCACACGAGGCTGCTGCATGGAGGGGAGTCCAACCCTCAAAGTCCGAAAAGTTGACATCACAGCCGTGAGACACCAGGAATTCCACCATTTCCAGATTGTTGTCGATGCAGGCCTGGAATACCATAGAGGGTTGGTTGGAGATAGACGGCAATGGGTGATGTGTTAAATTCTTTTTAGGACAATAATAAATATTGTTACAAACCTCAAGTAATGGTTCATGGTGCTGAAGACATGAATTCTACTATAAGAAATAGGCCCTTTGTAGCCAAGCTCCACCTTTTGCCTGGATTTCCAAAGGAATAGTAAAACAATAAAGGGACATTTGTAGCTTAGTCTGTGCCTGATGATACATTGTCTATAAACCATATGGAAATATAGCAACATTAGCATGTAAATACAAATTGAAATGAGGAGGTATAAGTAGAACTGCCACAAGAGAACACTTTTCATCACCAAAATTCCATTTTTACTATTTAGCAACTCTCCAGTAAGAGTTAACTTCTCCCTAAAGGACACTAGGGCTCTACAACTAGGTGTTGTCCTTTACAGAGAGGTAGCTCTACTGTATATAGGGAGGGCAATAAATAAAAAGCTTACAACAAAGAGAATTTTGAAAATAAATTAAATTAGAAAAAATGATTAAAAAGCATTTTATAAAAATCAATTCATAAAATCATAGGACCAATTAACAAATGTTTAGTTAGACTACCTATGATCCTACAAATTCCCATTAAAAAATAATGTTAATTGAAACTTTTTTATTTTTTTTTTGTAATTCTAACCCAGCATTTCCCATTTTAAAATTATGTTGTATTTTCTCCATAGGACAGCAGTAACCTGAATGCACCAACATTCCATGTTCTTAAACATTGTGTATGTAAGCAGAATCGCCCCATACAGTATTAAACATTGTGTATGTAAGCAGAATAGCCCCATACAGTATTAAACATTGTGTATGTAAGCAGAATCGCCCCATACAGTATTAAACATTGTGTATGTAAGCAGAATAGCCCCATACAGTATTAAACATTGTGTATGTAAGCAGAATAGCCCCATACAGTATTAAACATTGTGTATGTAAGCAGAATAGCCCCATACAGTATTAAACATTGTGTATGTAAGCAGAATCGCCCCATACAGTATTAAACATTGTGTATGTAAGCAGAATAGCCCCATACAGTATTAAACATTGTGTATGTAAGCAGAATAGCCCCATACAGTATTAAACATTGTGTATGTAAGCAGAATAGCCCCATACAGTATTAAACATTGTGTATGTAAGCAGAATCGCCCCATACAGTATTAAACATTGTGTATGTAAGCAGAATCGCCCCATACAGTATTAAACATTGTGTATGTAAGCAGAATCGCCCCATACAGTATTAAACATTGTGTATGTAAGCAGAATCGCCCCATACAGTATTAAACATTGTGTATGTAAGCAGAATAGCCCCATACAGTATTAAACATTGTGTATGTAAGCAGAATAGCCCCATACAGTATTAAACATTGTGTATGTAAGCAGAATAGCCCCATACAGTATTAAACATTGTGTATGTAAGCAGAATCGCCCCATACAGTATTAAACATTGTGTATGTAAGCAGAATCGCCCCATACAGTATTAAACATTGTGTATGTAAGCAGAATAGCCCCATACAGTATTAAACATTGTGTATGTAAGCAGAATAGCCCCATACAGTATTAAACATTGTGTATGTAAGCAGAATAGCCCCATACAGTATTAAACATTGTGTATGTAAGCAGAATCGCCCCATACAGTATTAAACATTGTGTATGTAAGCAGAATCGCCCCATACAGTATTAAACATTGTGTATGTAAGCAGAATAGCCCCATACAGTATTAAACATTGTGTATGTAAGCAGAATAGCCCCATACAGTATTAAACATTGTGTATGTAAGCAGAATAGCCCCATACAGTATTAAACATTGTGTATGTAAGCAGAATAGCCCCATACAGTATTAAACATTGTGTATGTAAGCAGAATAGCCCCATACAGTATTAAACATTGTGTATGTAAGCAGAATAGCCCCATACAGTATTAAACATTGTGTATGTAAGCAGAATAGCCCCATACAGTATTAAACATTGTGTATGTAAGCAGAATAGCCCCATACAGTATTAAACATTGTGTATGTAAGCAGAATAGCCCCATACAGTATTAAACATTGTGTATGTAAGCAGAATAGCCCCATACAGTATTAAACATTGTGTATGTAAGCAGAATAGCCCCATACAGTATTAAACATTGTGTATGTAAGCAGAATCGCCCCATACAGTATTAAACATTGTGTATGTAAGCAGAATCGCCCCATACAGTATTAAACATTGTGTATGTAAGCAGAATCGCCCCATACAGTATTAAACATTGTGTATGTAAGCAGAATCGCCCCATACAGTATTAAACATTGTGTATGTAAGCAGAATAGCCCCATACAGTATTAAACATTGTGTATGTAAGCAGAATAGCCCCATACAGTATTAAACATTGTGTATGTAAGCAGAATAGCCCCATACAGTATTAAACATTGTGTATGTAAGCAGAATCGCCCCATACAGTATTAAACATTGTGTATGTAAGCAGAATCGCCCCATACAGTATTAAACATTGTGTATGTAAGCAGAATCGCCCCATACAGTATTAAACATTGTGTATGTAAGCAGAATAGCCCCATACAGTATTAAACATTGTGTATGTACGCAGAATAGCCCCATACAGTATTAGAGCTCTAAAAGCAGTCTCTGTGATAGATTAAATTAGCGAAACCACTGGGAGGATTTCCCACTGATGAGTCAAGTCCTCCCAATATTTTTCATTGGAGGAAGGACAGTAGAAAAAGTTGGTTCATTAAGGTTTTAAAAGAAACATTTTCCTTTATGGTTTTAATTCTTAACTATTTAATGTGCAAAACATCAACAAGATTTGGATTAAAGCTGGTAAAACATGAGGTAACAAGACCAAATTCAACTAAACAATTAATATATGTTAGGGTACCAATACATGATACCAACATTTGTCTTCTTCTTTTCTCTCAACACTCGTACAATGGATTCCACTCAACAATCATATTAGTGTAGCAAGTCTGTAGAGCTTGTTGATGGTGTCTGCTGGGGATGAGTAGAACTCATCAATGGATGAGCCAATACAGTCAATAATGTGGTTTGGGGTTACAGGTTGAGAATTTCACTTAGTACATAACCTTACAACCATTGTGGAAATACCCCAACATTGTAAGTAACCTAAACAAATGCTGTGTATACAATGAGGCTTTACAAGAGGATCTACCACCACCACAACAACTATCTAAACAGGAAGCTGCCAATGGGATTGTTGATAGTGGAGAATGACCTCATTGGGTTGACAACCTCAAAAGCTGTTAATTTTTCTCTAGGAATATCTTCACATACATTGGTATAAAGCCCAGATTTTGTTTAGAAGAGTTTATTTTTAATTTTTTGTTGTTGTTTAGCATCCATTGATTCAACTTTTGGTGACTATATAGACAAATATTCTCCAATATTTGATCTGCTAGTGACCGACACTCACAGCTGTTGGCATAATTACACATTTGGTCCATGTAGTTTTCTCAGAAATGTTTGATACAGAAGTGGTTGCCAGTACCTTCTTC
Organism: Cordylochernes scorpioides; assembly: GCA_030710605.1. Classification (NCBI taxonomy): domain Eukaryota; kingdom Metazoa; phylum Arthropoda; class Arachnida; order Pseudoscorpiones; family Chernetidae; genus Cordylochernes; species Cordylochernes scorpioides. Next base: position 18,472,775 of record CP092867.1, on the reverse strand, counting down.
CATTTGTGCCATTTTGTCAAATAAATTTGGCTCTTACACCTTTTGGGGAAATTCTCCCCTTTCATTAAAAGCATAAAGTCAAAAGCGTATACCGGCTTTCATTCGGTCCCTTTTGTGTTAGCCATTCCATTAGGAAGTACAAATAAGGGTTTCCCATTCAAATTGGAATTGAGATCAAATGCCTTTTCTCAAAACCCTCCAGTACTTTTAGAGGACTTTTTTTTTTATTTACATTTTGGTTAACCTATTAAAACTATATCTAAAGATCAATTCTGGAAGTTTACTTCAATTAGACTTGTGGCCATTTGATATAGCCTTCTAAATGAAGAAATCAAAAATAAATTAAAGGTTTGCAGGACTCTGAGAGGATTATCAGGAGTTCATCTATATAGAGACCATAGGGGAGTGAGGGACATTGAAGGTACAGAGGGACAGACCAATGGTTTGATTTAATCAAAATAGACACTGCATATATATATATATACACTCATGGACAAAACTTAAGTAAGTTGTACCTTTCAGCATGTATATCGGAATTCAGACAATAACTGAAAGATATTACAGTAACCTTTATTGAAGACACATAAGATAACCAAGTGTGAACAAAATTGCCTCTGTCTCTTTAAAAAAAAAAAAAATAGATGACCGGCGACATAAAAGACTTTCCACTTCCTTAAGTTTTGTCAATGGGAATATATTTACAGTTAAACGTGTCTATAGCACCCCCTCTCTATAGCACCCTTTTTTGGTGAGTCTCAAGAGGGGGTGCTATGGACAGGTTTAACTGTATTATGATTTCAATATTTTTTAATACATTTTTGGCAATGTGTATCTCTTTTGATATTTGTTATTAAATATTATCTCGACAGAGAGACCTTACTGCAATGATAAAATTTGTTAGATGAGAGGGCTTGGCTCATCAGTAGCAAAACCCTCTCAGCAGTTTCCCCAAATTATATAAAGAGTGTAAAATTCAATAAAAGAGAGAGGAGGAGGGGAAGAATCAATCATATAAAATACTGATCCTAAAGGCATCACTAGGAATCAACATCTTACATTGGTATTGCCATGTTTTCTATCTATTGGTTGTATCAAATCTCAGACACCATAAAATATAAACTTTTATTTTGACAGATTCAACAACTCTTCAACATACACCTTATATCTATCCTTTTATATTTGCATAATTTTTCTTTCCTCTAATGCAATATTTACATATTTACGGCACTTCCAAAAAAAAAAAAAAAAAACAACTCGGCATATGGAATCTCACTATAGTTATAATAACCCCAGTTACACCATTGGAACTTTAGAATCCTGATGCTATAACCAAGTTGGTGTTATAAAAGAGGAGATGTTATAACAATTGCTGCACAGAGGGGTCTGTGATAACTTTGCTGCAACAACAGAAAAAAAAAAAAAAGTTTGACTGTGGCCAAAACAGCTCCCAGGTGACAACACAAAGGTTAGAGTTCAATGCTGCTACTTCCAATAAAAAAACCACACAGACTTAAAAATAGGTGGGACTCTAATTGCTCCCTTGGCATTGCGGCATTCTCAGCTTGGCTGTTTTTGTTGGTCTTCTTCCGCATCTCAGGGCGGCCTTGTTATTACATCACAGCGGCACCACACATGGTGATGAGGAGTTCTCCTTCTAACATTTCAATGACTTTACCTACCTACTTCAATGAACAATTGCCATCATAATTAAGTCACAAAATACTGACACATGCTCCTCTCACGGTTTTATTCTTTGGTAAAACCATAAATTACATTTTTGTGCTGTTTAAACACACAGTTGCTTAATTCAACACCCCCGAGGAGTCAGAATTTTCATTACATTATAGTCGGTTGAATGAAAGAAATTAATTTTATCATTGCAGTAAGGGCAGTATAAAATTATTTTATTTTAAAAATAAACGTCAAAATAGCTTAGCGAGCTTGTTACTGCTTCCCCTCCTCCTTTTTTATCTGGGCTTGGAACCGCGGTAACTGGTGACAGCAGAACGGAGCCATCAGCTTGGTTGTGGAGATATTGAATTGTGAAGTCTCTCTCATTTTGGATGAGCTGCGAATGGTTGTCATTGTAGAGGTCCAATGTGGAGGATCTACTGCTTATAGGCTCCACACATGCCAAAAGTTTAATAATATTAAAATAAAAGCTTTTTAGTTTCCAGGTATGTGCGATATTACCTTGATATTCCAAAAAATACATGTGTGCAGTTGCTTGCTTCAACCACATAGCCCATGAGATCAACTTACAATGACCCTGGTTGCTTGAGGTACTAAGGCAATACAGTAAAACCTCCATGAGAGGACACTCATGCTAAAGGGTGGTTCAACTGTATATAAAAAATTCACTTTAAAAAAATATATAAATACAAGACTTTAATAGAAGGGGAGGTTAATTTGTATTTGGATTTGGTTGTCTTGTGAATCTCCTATGGAATTAAGACAACAATGACTCCCATTTGCTATAAAAGAATAAAGAAATATATATAAAATTTCTTCTAATCTCCTATGGAGTTGATAAAAAACACAACATCACCACTGAGCAACAAGTGAGGATGGAGATAAGGGGAGCCTAGACTGGAAGAAAGAGAAGATGAGGGAGGGGTAACCACTACAATTACATAATGTCAGCAGGCATAATTGTGATTCATCTCCCTGGTGGCCCCCCTCTACTTAATGTCAGGCGAGTATATTTAGGTATGTTCCTTGCCAAGGTGGCCGCCAGGCCGGAAGAAAAACTGCCCTAGAACAGCAACGGGCTAGGTATCAAGAGGGCCGGCTATTTCTGTCTCTACCACCCGCCATCCTCTCTCTCTCTCTCAAAATTTCACCTCCCTACTTGGGATGCCATCGCAGCAGCATCAACACATTCTAGCTCACATCTAGCGGGGGATTAGGATGGCAGCCGTATTTACATACTTACACACTTGCATCATTATCACATATATATATATATATAGTCAAACTTCTTTGATTCAATACCCTAAGGGATCAGAATTTTTAGTTGAATTAAAGTTGGAGTTCTCAATTATAGTGGGTTAAATTAAAAGAAAATAGCATTTTATTGGGATTGGAAAAAAAAAAAAGAATGTTGAAATAAAGTATGTGTTGAATTAAATAGTCTCTGTTGTGATTTCAAATCCAGAATATGCTAATGAATCTGATAAGAGACCAATTTTCATATTCTGTTTGTTTTACACAAGTTTCCACAATATTGGGGATGGATGCAAACAAAGCGTTAATGCATAAGGAGTTAGATCAGAAAAAGTTGATGCCATACTTTTATGGAGCCCCCATAATATGCTAAAATAATCTGATAAGACCAATTTACATATTCATGTTTGTTCCTCATACTGGATGAAGCCGGATCATTAGCCTAGTATCAAATATAGAAAAAGTTTTTTTGGGGGAAGGGGGGATTTACTCTCCTTTTTTTTTGCAGTGTTTACTTAGAAATTTATTAAATACAGTGAAACCTCTCTAAAATATATGCAGCTATTAGTTTTCCTTGAATTTCAGGCAGGATTGCTGGTCCTATTTTTTTATTATTATTTCATTGAAAATTTCCTCTTTTATTAATCTTACATTGTTTTTATCTCCTCAAAACTGGAAGCAATCTCCTTCAAACCTAAGATTAAGGCTTATTTATTTGGACTTGCTGCACTCATTGAATTTTAAATCTATCTAAATTCTAAATCACACAACTTTATACATTGTGTAATGTACACGCATTATATAAATGGCCGCATTTTTTCCCCCTTTATTTCCTTACATTTTGGAATAAAAGATTGGTTTGTTGTTCCACACAAAATTTCTTTTGTTGTCTGTTATTTAATGCACATAATTATTTGCTTTGGCTGTGCCTTTAGTTGGACCCATGCAAGAGAGGAGAGTCAATTCTGAGAACCAATGGCTCAACTAGGCTTGGTTGTCAAAACTGGTTTAGAGGCATTTTAACCAAGCCTGTAGTTTCATGGACAATGGTATAGTGTTCATTTGATCTGTTTTGAGAGAGAAGGAGCTTTTACACTCATGGACAAAACTTAACGTGTACTAGAGATAATTTAAATAATAAAAAAAAAAAAACTTAAGCTGTACCATTTAGCATGTATATCGGAATTCAGAAAATAACTCTGAAAGATATTTGATACACAGCGACCTTTATTGAAGACACACAATATAACCAAGTGTAGACAAAATTGCCCATCTCCAAAAAAAAAAAAAAATAGACAACTTGCAACATTAAAGACTTTTCACTTCCTTAAATTTTGTCCATGAGTGTAGTTGGTTTTATATACGTGAGAAGACACCTCTACAACTCTCTACAAAAGACAGTTTTCATCGCCTAAATAATAATTTTTACCAATTAGCAGCTCTCCAATAAGAAGACACCTCTCTCTCTAAAAGACACTTTGACTTAGCAACTAGGTATTGTGTATTACAGAGAGGTAGTTCTATTGTAAATGTGTGACACAAATTTCCTATACTCTTGCTCTGCCAGTCAGATCAAGTTGGTTGAGTGTGTCTCCTAAAATGAAAAAAGACCAGTCTTCTTTAGTGGCGGTGAGGATTGTGAGACACATAATAAACTGTTTTTCTTATCCCATTCTCACCCTATTAAAAGATAGATTAAAATTATTTTTAATTTTAAAAATAAGAATATAGGAGGGGGGTGGGGAGAGTTCAACGGCCATGTGAGGTGACAGCACCACCAAGATATCTCCTGCCTGAGGTAGTTATCTTGGTGCTCCCACGGAGTGAAGACAACCTGTCTACCTCACCCTGGGGACTCCTATAAAATACTCAACTTTTTATCATCAATTTTTTAAAACTATTTTATATTTATTTTAATTACCCCCTTTTCCAAAATATTGCGGATAAGACAAAATTATGAACTCATGGACAAAACTTAAGGGAGTTTCATATTTTGATGTCGCCAATCATCTATTTTATTTTTTTTTTTAAGAAGACAGAAGCAATTATCTTGTGTGTCTTCAATAAAGGTCACTGTAATATCTTTCAGTTATTTTCCCGATATACATGCTAAGTATTTCCTCTTAAGTTTTGTTCATGAATGTACTTTCAAAAAGAAAAAGAACAAAACACAATTCAAAATATTGATAGTTTAGATTATAGATAAGAATCACAGAAGATAACAATACCAAATCCTTTGCAATTCAAATAAGTAAAATTTATAAATTTTAAAAAATAGTATAAGTATAAATAAATTAAATAAAGCTGAACTATATTTCCAAAACAGTAAATATGTAAATAGAGCTCATACATAGAATGTATCTGCCTTTTATCCTTACTTTAGCAATCAAAAATCCAGTCAAAGATCAGTTTATTCCCTTGAAAGTTTACTCGTTTTTTTTTTTTTTAATATTTTGCTTGTCAAAGTAGTAATATCAGCCAATTTTTTTTTCTAGCCATCTCACTACAGTAAAACCCCTCTATAGTGAACCTCCAATGGGACTGAACCTGTGGTTCACTATAGCCATGGTTCATCATAGCCATGGTTTACTGTATTATAAAATAAAAATGGGGATTATTTGTTTTTTTTATAAGGGAAGGTTTGCCATATCCCTGGTTCATTTTAGCACATTTTTACTGTATTAATTAAAAGTAAATTATATATAGAAGTAAAAAAAAATTGTTAATACACATTTTTGCCACACTAATTTCCTTTTTTGGTAACTATTTTAAAAAAAATCAAAACTACAATAAAATCTCTCTTTCTAAAGTAGAACACCAAGTTACAGAGCCAAAGTGTTCTTTAGAGAGAGGTGTCCTCTTAGTGGAGAGCAGCTAATTGGCAAAAATAATCATTTTGGCTATGAAAACTGTCCTTTAAATAGAGTTATCTATCCACTAGCAGGATTGTCTGCTCATGGAAGTGATACCTACTGTACTTCTACATACAGAATCCTAACTGCAAAGTTTCAGTTTTCCACTGTGTGTAAGTTTAGACACAAGTGTGTATTAAAACATTTCAAGGATGGTCCCCAGACTTACTCTCAACAAACCAGAAGCTCAGCCATTCCTCTCCAATAGCCCAGGATGCCCAAGTATTCCCTGTTCCCCGAGACCATCCTTCAATAAACTACTTTGGATTTATAGACACCTCAAGATTCCAACCATATGGTCAAAAAAAGAACCAAAAAGTGCTTCCACCATCCCAAGTATTGTCTATGGAGAGAGAGAGAGAGCAAGGTAGACAAAGAAAGCTCAACTTCCCCTAGATCTCACAAAACAAAGGTCGCACAAGCCAGGAAAACAACCTTTTGCTGGAAATGGCACCAACCTGGTATTGCCAACTTGGCATACCCTGACAATTAGGAGTGACACGAGACAAATGGGTGAGACATGCTTTCTGATAGACAGACAGACAAACAGAACAAAGAGAGTCAAAATACCCCTTCCCACCTAAAATATACACATTTACATGAAACACATAATTTATAATTCTTTAGATGGGTGCACATCTAGTAGCTTCTCAGTGTGCAAAGAAACAATAGGTGCACAGCTTACTCCTACTATTATTATAATTAAAAGATATCAATTAAACACAAAAATTTATTTATTAATATCAGAAAGCTTTAGGGGCAAACCTTTCTGCAGCTCTGTTTATAAATTTATGCAAGTAGAAATGCATTGATTTGTAGAATTTGCATGCAAAAGAATGGTAACCCAAATTTAAAATTATAAAAAGAAGGGAAAAAAGAGGTATTTCCAAATTGCATTAAAGATACTTTAAAGCTTGATTTGTGCCCCCACATATGAACCATTCACACTCTACAAATCTATGCATTTATTATAATCTCCTCACTCTAGTTATTTGTACAGTAGAACCTACCTCTCTCTATACAACAACACCTAGTTTCAGAACCAAAGTGTCCTTTAGAGATAGGTGTCTTCTTACCAGAGAGCAACTAATTAAAAGTGTCCTTTGTAGAGAGGTGTCCTCTAGTGGGGGTGTCCTCTCATTGAAGTTGTTTCACTCTACTACTAATAATACACAATAATAATAAACCTTTGTTTAAATATTATTATTTAGGCCACAACACCATATATAGAGTATTAAAAAATGTAATTAACAGTTCTCTCTTAATCTAATGATAGTAACAATGACCAAACACCAACATAAAGCAACAGTATCCCAACAGTGCTGGTGTTCCACTGCTGGAAAGTGTGATTGTCCATGGTGGAAGAGAAGCCTATGGGGTGATTGTTTACAGGATATTCTATACTTAAACAATAATTTGTGTTAATACAACCTTATATTGGTGTGTGTGATCTAATCCTATAAATACTTATGTTATGATGCATAGCGCGCCATCTGTTATGAATATTCAAAACTATTATAGACGCTTATGATTCTTTTGAAAAAATTAAACTGTTTAATTGTTAATTAAATTGTTTAATTTTCAAGCCAGGCCCTCCCTTGAATTTTTCCATTACAGTAAGGGCAGTAGAAATTTTTTAATTTTCAAAAGAATCATACGCATCTATAGTAGTTTCAAATACTTATGTACCTATGTGGGAACTCTCCCTTTAATTAAGCATCATCTCACTAGTCAAAAAACTTGGCTAGTGGTGATGAAGAATAAACCAAACACCAGTTTTGTCAAATCCTCCCACAACTTTATGTTATAAATACTTATATTAAACCATACAGACAATCGGCTAATTGGAAACAACAACAATGAGTTTATAGAGAGAAAGCGGCAACTTCTGGCGGTCGACTTTACAGAGTATTTCTATAGATAGAAATTTTACTGGGAGAAAATTGATCTATAAAAGCATAGGGCACCTCTCCCATCAAAATAAATGTCAAAACTAGATGATTGCTATTTGGTCATGTGTGTGTTTACTCAATGACAATACATGGACAAAAACTTGTGAAGAGAGCTAAATGGTAAAGCACAATTTGGATTATAGATTATAATACAAGAAAATAAGACCTAATCCAAATAATTTTATTCTTTTGTCTGATGATGGTGACAATGCTGTTGCTGAAAGGTCACACACTATTAAATTATTTGGATTAGGTCTTATTTTCTTGTACGAGAGCTAAATGAAATGAGCCAAGGAAGGACTACCTAGGTATCAAGTCAATGAACCAAGGAGCTAAGAGAAAAGAAACAGACAGCCGTTAAAATTGGAGGAGGAGAGATGTGGGTGACACAAGAGGTGACTGCCTCTCTAAGAAGATTTAAAGGTCATTTTCAGCTTTAAGATAGAAACACAGGTGGTATATATATATTATATATATTGGATTATAAAATTAACTTATATATACTATAATATATGGACTAATAGTTATATTTCAATTTAAAAAATTTAAAATTTGATAGATATCAAAGTGAAAACGTTGGGATAAATTTATTTTTAAAATAGGAAAAAATGTATTTTTAAATAAAAAGAAACTTATCTCCCTAGAAGTCTAATGTTTTCTCTTTAACACTAATATGTCTTTTATTCACTCACTGACTGACACTGTTCACTGTCATATGATCTTAATCAGCCAATCAGTGTTGAGATTATTAGCCATTCTGTGTGCTGTGTTTCTATAACTCAGAAGCACATTGAACAATTCCACTTTAAATATAAGATTGTGGGTTCAACTTTAGAATTCTGATGGTATAACCCCGGTGCTGTTATAATGAGATTCCACTGTATAGGTCTACTACTGCCAAAAGTACTGGGAAGGTTCCCAACCGATGAGTCAGGCCCTCTCAATATTTTTATTATTGCAGTAGGCAATTTTTTATTTCTTTTTTTATAAGGAAAAAAAAAGCCTCAAATTATTTTACACATTCTTACTAAAAGATGGTATAGAATCCTCTAATAACTTTTAACTTAGTAAATTTTGTATTATACGATAAGATTCCCATGAAAAACCATAGCCTAAAAACATGGCTAAAACCTGATAAGGCACAATTTGGATTATAGATTATAAACACAGTACTGAATTCAGTACTTTTGTCTGAAGATGGTAACAATGCTGTAACCAAAATGTCACACACTAATTATTTATTTGGATTTGGTCTTATTACCTTGTGTTTATGGCTATACCTGGTTTCTCAAAGATTCATGCCGGGCCAAGTCATGAAGAGTCTTTCAACCAAAACAGAGTTTCTGATGGGAAACTACCTTCAGGAGAGACCTCCAGGGTTTAGCCATGTATATAGGCTAAGGTTTCTCATAGGAGACAAGGATGACGTAGAGAATTTTCACTATGAATTATAAATTTTGTTCTCTTTGAATTGCAAGGTTGTATAAGTCAGACAGAATGAAGAAGAAAAGGTGGGTAGAAGTGGTGGGGATATTTATAGTGGTGTTTGAGTAAAGTGAGGTGTAAATAAACTCTATATAGGGTGGAGCACCATCTAAGGCAGCAGGTTAAGTGGCTTAATTATAAAGAGAAGAGTTGATGATAGATGACCAGTTGAAAATTGACTTTCAACAGAGTGGCTGATATGTCCCACAGATTAGATGGGGAAGGTGTTAAGGAGGCAATTAGCCAAGTTTGGATGGTCATTGTTGTTATTAGCTGGTAACACCTAAATGGGGGGTAGTTTGGCCTTTGACAATCCAACAACAAAAAGCTTAATTAAGACCTTTTAGTCTTATACAGATTCTCCAAGCAGAAATGTAGGATACATGCAGGAAAAAAAGCAATAGTACCTTAATGATAATATGATATTTATATCCTTTGACAATAAATATATCTATCTTCTCCAAATATTTGGCTCACAACTCCACTCACTTTTTGTTCATTGGGGGGTTTGGGCACATACACACATTTTGTTCACTTCTTTTTTAACAAACAAAGAAAAAGAAAAAAAAAGAAACTTCTGATCATGCAACTAAAAGTTGCTGATGGCATGCGCCATCTGTCAAAATAATTAGCAACTAATCTGTGATTCTTTTATTATTCCAGAATTGGGCAAATAAAGGAGATGCTTTTTTCCACCCGATCCCAGTACAATTTCACTTTTGTGTTATTTTTCACAAAACCTTTTTTGTTGCTGTTGTGTGTGTTATTTTTTCAAAGTGTACATTATCCACAGGCCATGGGTTGTATGACTGCAGTAAGTATAAGTTATATAGGATTTCAAAGGCTGTGGTGACATGGCCATTATGTCCTCAGCTAAGTTGAGAGTCCACAGGTTATTCCTGACTCTCTGGAAATCAGAGGCATCTGCAAAGACTCCCTGATGGCATGGAGGAAGACTCCATCATTGAGTGAAATTATTTGAATGTACACTCTTGGACAAAACTTAAGGAAGTTTTAGCATGTATATCGGGATTCTGAGAATAACTCTTAAAAGATATTTGATACACAGTGACCTTTATTGAAGACACACAAGATAACCCAAGTGTGAACATAATTGCCTCCATCTATTAAAAAAAATAGATGACAGGCAGACAACAGACTTTCCACTTCCTAAAGTTTTGTACATGAGAGTATTCGATGCAAAGTGTGGAAATTTATTTTCTCCATCTAAAAAAAAGTTTCAACCATCCTATGATTTTCTGAAGTGCATACACCAATTGTGTCAAGTTGTGACGTTCAAGAGAGATTCCATCAATCTCTCACACACACACACACAGAGAGAATCTGGAGGGAATGTCTACCCTGAGAAGGCAGTTAATGAGGTAAAGAAGTAAATTAGTAAAAGCACAGCAAGAGAGGGAGAAACTCATGCAGGGTCAACTGGCTCTTGACTTCACTCCAAGGCCGTCCTCTGGATTAATGGCCTGATTGTGGATCAAGTTCTGACTGCTCACTCCGCCATGTGGGAATACGCCACAGTTATTTCTCCTCCTATACCGCTGAGGAAGATAACTTCATGGAACACATTTTCAATACGCGCTCTGGGAGAGCAAAAAAAAAAAGCAGTCTCACTTAACAACATTTGATTTAGATGCAAATTCGTGAGAGATTTAAGAGTCTCGTACAGTGTCAGGTAAAACTAAAACATCAGCCCACATTTACACCTGCAATAGAAAATTTCAAGAACAAATAAACCTAAAGATTTGCCAATGCAATAAAAACTATCTATTATAGTAAAACCACCTCTCTATAAAGGACACCTAGTTGCAGAGTGAACATGTCCTTTAGATAGAGAGAGGTGTCCTCTTACCGAAGAGTTGTTAATTAGTAAAAATGATAACTTAGGTGAAGAAAACTGTCTTATTTTTAGAGAGATGTCCTCTAGCAATAGTGTCCTTTCATGAAGGTTCTACTGTATTAGAATCCAGAATAGTACATGATGTTGATATTCATTTCATTCTCTTGTTTATTGGCTCTCTCCTACTTTCCGGTGCCATCTGGTGAGACATGTGCAGTTCATTTCCCATTCCATTACTGTTGTATATGCACAAGCAGACTGAATGGGGGATTTCACAGACTTCTTGACATCTTCTTGGCAGCCAAGATGGTTATCTTTGCTACAATAATACTGAATGGAAACTTTTAATTTGATATTAGGGTATTCACCAGTTGTCCACTCTCATGTGTGTATGATGGGCTAATATAGAACTTCCATAAGTGGAGACTCCCTCTAACAGTCACCTCTAAAAAAAAGGGCCAGTTTTCACATCACCAACATTGCCATTTTTCTACTAATTAAATTCTCTCTGATAAGAGAACACCATTCTCTAAAGGATACTTTGGCAATGGAAGTAGGTATGTATTGTCCTTTAGAAAGAGTTTTTAAACTGTGTCTGGAAATGATAAATTCAATAGCATGTGGTGATTTCTTTACTGAACATGGGAAGATAAGGAAGACTTATAGGTGAATAAACAAAGACATTTGGAGTTCTAGAATCCAGAGAGGGAGTGTTATGTCAAAATAAAAATTTTAGTGGCTCATCAACGCAGACTTGATTTTTCCTGCTCAACACGTGTGCAAAAAAACAAGGTATAGGGTGTTAAAATAAAAAAAGGCAGCCGAGGAATGTAAAAATAGAGATACCGGTGACATCAAGGGCCTAATAAAAGATGTAGTTAAGAGAGCAATGATGACGAAATCATTTTAATGAGGGAGGAGGAACTGCTCAAATTAGGTCTGAAGTAGTTTGGCGTGGCGTGGGTGAGGGTTTTCTGGGAAGGAAGGTTGCTCTTAAAACCAGGAATAGACAGGATGTCAAGTGGACGACATTTTCTACAGGGGAGTTAACTCGCTCTAGCACCATAGTACGGTACAATTTGGATTATATATATAACAACATAAGGTAACAAGACCAAATCAATTAACTGTGATGTTTCAGCATTGTTACCAACTTCAGACAAAGGAGTGAATCTATTCAGTATTTTCTATATTCTGTGCTGTTTTCGAAATGTCACACACACTATTTATTTATTTGATGTTGGTCTTGTTACCTTGTAGTTCTATTCAAAATGAAGATGAGACTAAATATGAGAAAGGTCCATGACCTCACATGATACCCCTACGACAGGAATGATCCCATAGAATGCTGTAGAAGAAACTCCAGGCTGACAAACCAGCTGCTGTACCAAGAACACCAGTTGTGCCACACTCCTGTCTCTAGCTAGATACAGCCTTCCACATCACAAATTTGAGTTAGCAATCGCAACAGAGTTCACACTACCCTATAAATGGGGATATTATGACCAAAAAAGTGTGTTGATTTATTGCAATGTGAAACAGCAATGATACCACTTTCAGACTAGAAGATGCATGATAGCTGTTGGTGAGAAATGTTATTAGAGGATACTTATTTATTCTCATCACCTTATTATCCTTATTTATATATAATCAAAATCTGTACCTTAAAACAATATCTCATTAGAATAATAAAGATCCAAATTGTGCCTGCAACGTCCCACAATCAATGTCCCATATACTAGATGACTGCCCGCAGTACAAATTCAATGGAGGAATCTCCAATCTCCATTCTGTCACCCCAGAAGCCCTGAACTGGCTGAAGGCCTTGCCTCTCAGACTTTAATGACCGATATGTCCTCACTTCTTTTTTCTAGATTTAATTCATTTTGTCTCCTCTCTAATTGTAAATACGCTGCTGTATCACCTCATAAGCATAAATAAATAAATTAGAATAATTGTAATAAAGAGTTAGTTATTTTGATGATATCAACCATGTTTGCTACTGCAGCATATCTCCACTATCTCAGCTTCTACCAGCCATAACAGGAAGTAAACTCACCGGTAGAGTAAGCACCTTGCAACAAACTTCCACTACACAGGGATTGTTGAAACATCAACTTCCCTGCTTTTATGGAGAAAGAGAGAGCTTGATCAATTATTATGCCTTCTACATGCTTTAGGTCAAGCATTCTAAGGCAAAACTCATCATTCGGTGTCGCCAAGTGCCCGCTGCGGGGGAGGGCCAAGGAGAGGGGTGGAGAGGCGCAGGCAGAGCGAGTGAGCACCCCGAGGAAGAAGAGGGCGAGGGCACAGTTAGTGAGGGCACCAAGAGAGAGAGAGAGCTGTGGTGAAATGGACAAGTATCCAAAATATATAAATTGTGGCAAATTTCTGCCATCTCTCACAAATTTGTATAACAAAGCAGCAAACTTTTGTTAAGTAGGATATTTGGGAACTTCTTATTTTTGCCTGTGAGTGCCAATGAAAGAGAGAGATTAAGACTCCTCTAAAGGGGGAACAAGTGGGACCAACACAAAGTAAACTACATCTCTGTAACGACATTGTGTTCCCAGCAACAGGCTAAAGTACCTAAGTCCATTCTCTGCGGGAAATAATCATATGGAATTGGGTACTTCCCTATTATTAAATGTAATCACACATTTATTTCAAAAGTAAGTTTTAAACAAAAAAAAAAAGCTTGTATAACCACTTTATTTAACAAATAGTCATACGGTAATAAGACCAAGTCCAAATAAATAAATAGGGTGTGACGCTTCAGTAACAGCATTGTCACTATCATCGGACAAAAGACAGTTTTCAGTCTTTTGTCTAATGATGACAAAGCTATTACCGAAACGCCACACACTATTTATTTATTTAGATTTGGTCTTATTACCTTGTAGTTGTAATTTATAATCTAAAGTGTGTCATTAACAGACTATAATTCAACTATTTTTCAAATCCCACAACCAAATTCTTACTTTATCAGACTACAATTTAACAGGAATCACCATCTAGGGGGGTTTATTTTGAAGAGTTTATATATATGATAATGGAGTGAATATATGATACCACACTTTAGTGTGATGCTGCCGTCACGGATACAATGGACACAAAGTAACAAGATCAAATAAAGTAATTTGTTATGTGACATTTCGATAACAGCATTGTCATCATCCCTCATTGTACCTTATCACAATGGTTGGTTTCTTTAGTAAGTTCCTTGACTGGTTGTCACTTTTTGTTGATGATCATCATTTCCATCTAGGTCATATCTAGCTAGCCAGACCATTTGTCTCCTCTACTGATATCTCCCTGGAATGTTGAGTTGGGGCATCTTGTCTCTCTTAATCATTTGTTAAGGATATACTTTCGTATAGACACTTTTTTAAAATTATTATTATCCCTAGTGTGTACATATGGTACACAGGCCATGATAACCGTGGTGGTTAGAAGTTGGTGTCTGCTTTTACTGTAAGTGTACCACATGTCTACACATGTGAAAAGCAGTTCGACTTTGCACTTAGAAGTATGCCAGAGCTCCATTTGGTTACTTGCACTCTCTGGTGGGGTTGGACTTTTGCAAGAATTGGGGGCTATTGGAGAATTTTTTTCTAATTAGAAAAAAGTGCCCAATGTGGGATTCGATCCCGGGTCATAGCAGTCGAAAACCAACTGTTTAGACCACTTGTCCACCCCCTCTTATAGACATAGTTTTCTTTAAGATTTGTTCTTGGAATAGATTTTTTTTTTAAGGAGTATACAGCTCTCTCTATGTGGAGGCACCCTAGAGTAGGATGGTAATGGGATATCCAAGGAAACAAAGGAAACCAGAGATTCCCTGTAAACCTACACCCAATCAAATTGTGTATAGGAACAATCCTCAGAGGGCCTGCCTGCCTGCATCATTCTTCTCTATACTCGGGATTTGAAGTTATTCCAACAAACTAAAAGAACAAAATTAACAAATTTGCATGTGTGTGTGCATGTTATTTTTTCACCTCTAGCACATTTCGGGTTTGTAGGAATAATTGCTTAACAATGTTGGCAGCAGGAACTGAGGCCATGAAGAGACTTTGTTGTTAAGTAATCCTAATAATATACCTTCTTGAGGTAGCTGACATCTAGGATAAGGTAACCTCTGATCTCAAACTAAGAGGTTCTTCATAGCTTTGGTCCCATCTAAACAAGCCTGTATTTGGTTGTTCTAGTGGCCCTTATACAGTCACACATAATGGTCTTACTTGTTGTCAGGATAAAACACAACATCCCATGTGATGGCCAAACTTCCTATTGAACATGGCACTGCATGATGATGGACATCTTCTCACAACATACTATTTTTGTTTCAAAGTGGATCTTTCAATGGTTACAGTGGAAGTACAAAAGCACAGAGAGAGTGAAATAACAATGGTAAACACATATACAGAGGAGAAAAAGAAGGAATGTAAGTGAGAATGCTTGTTATTTAGACTTAAGACAACATACCTTGAGCCCTTGCCAAAGTCAATAGTAGAGCCTAATGACATTTCACACACACACACACACACATGGCAACTTCTAAAAAATCCATTTGAGTAACTACAAAGGAAGCGGCAACAAATGGCCACTTTGTAAAACCAGATTGTAGCTGGCTGTTGTGTACAAGCCTAGAAGTCTGAGGAATGGGTTTAATTTTATCTCCAAGAGGAAACTTTTATTACCAGGCATTTCTGATGGGGGGACTTAACATGAGAAACCACCAGCTATTCCACTATGACAGATTGACACTATTCCAAATAGCCAGCTCCTTATGATAAGCAGGGGGAGCAAAGTCTGACTGTCATGTGGTGCCCTCTACCAATGACAGCTGCTCTTTTTACCCATCCTGGGGACTTATGAACTATAGATAATCAAAACTGACTTGACCTGAACTAACCCAATTTCCAATGAGAAACATTTCTAAAAGAGAGAGAGAGAGAGACACCAAAGTTATCCGCATTTTTTTGTAAAGCTGTCTCTCACTTTGTACTGTACCTCTATGTACACCACCTTTAAAAAGAGTAACATAGTGCATCAATAATGATAAGGCACAATTTGGATTATAGATTATAAACACAAGGTAATAAAACCAAATCCAAATAGATAAATAGTGTGTGACATTTCGGTAACAGCGTTGTTACCATCTTCAGACAAAAGTACTGAATCTTCAGTACTATCTACAGAATCCATTCAGTACTTTTGTCTGAAGATGGTAACAACGCTGTTACCAAAACGTCACACACTATTTATTTATTTGTATTTGGTCTTATTACCTTGTGTTTATAGTGCATCAATAGATATTGGAAGCTTTGCTTGAGACAGACAACCAGAATGTGGGCCAGCATGGAAAATTTAAAAGTGCTTTAGCTATATAAGTCACACACAAAGGTGGTCTGATAGGTTTCATCACCAAGGAGTCAGTCCCTCCCAATAGCTTTCTCATTTGTAATAGGGACAGTAGAAAATTGTTGTAGGACTAAAATTGTTTTCTCACTTCTCTTACCTACTTATATTGAACTAAACAACCTGGGCAGGTTCTGTCAGAATGAATGTTTACCAAACACAATATATTCAAGTTACCAAAAAAAGAGGCACCTCTTCCTTTGGATTATACATTATAGATACAATAAAATAAGACCTAATATAAATAAATTAATAGTGTGTGAAATTTTGGTAACAGCATTGTTACTATCATCAGACAAAAGAATTTTATTCCTTTGACCGATGATGGTAACAATGCTGTTACGGAAACATCACACACTATTAATTTATTTGGATTAGGTCTTATTTTCTTGTATCTATAATCTATAATCCAAATTGTGCTTCATCATTATACATTAGAACAATGCATTCTGTTTACCACCCCAGTAAAAAGTTGTAAACGGTGGATAAAGACTGAGCCACAACACCAGTTTTGGCAAATTCAGACAAAAAGCCAACAACCTGTATACTATAGCTTCAGAGTATGGCCCTCATCAGTACAGGGGCTGAATTTGCAAAAACTGATGTGTTGTGGCTCATTGCTTTTCACAACTGTAACCATTTTTACTGGGGTGGTAAACAGAATGCATTGTTCTAATGTATAATGATGAAGCACAATTTGGATTATAGATACAAGAAAATAAGACCTAATCCAAATAAATTAATAATGTGTGAAATTTCGGTAACAGCTTTGTTATCATCATCAGACAAAATAAATTTATTCTTTTGTCTGATGATGGTAACAATGCTATTACCAAAATTTCACACACTATTAATTTATTTGGATTAGGTCTTATTTTCTTGTATCTATAATCTATAATCCAAAGGGAGAGGTGTCTCTTTTGGTACATGAGTATCATCCTTCCGCAACCTTTATGTTGTACACAATATATATTGTTTTAACAAATATTTTTCCCTAGTAGAGCAGTAGCAATGAGAATATGAATGTTGAGTGATTGTTCATCAGCTCAACATCCCCAATTATTATATTCTGGGGTCAACAGTGATTCTTTCCAGACCTAACTCAGCAGTTTTATCCAAATATACATCAAGTGTGGAAACATAGGCTCTGAATAAACAAACAAACCAAATTTCCATTATTTATATAGAATGGGCTTGTTAACTTTCGGAATTTTTGTTTATAATCCAAAAAGATGGCTAAAGATTCTATAGAATCATCAAAATAACACTTAGTGTTTTCTTGCAATTCCCTCTTTTTTATATAATTAAAAGGGTTAACAGAAAATATAGGATTTTCTAAAAATTCTCTCTCTATTGAAAGTGACTCAGCCGGCAGACCTACTTGCTCATCTATTACTCATAGCGCCCCAGGACAATTGCAATCACTGGTGAAATGGAGGTCAGCAAAGGTAACACTTCATGAAGCCAAACTAACTAAATAAATAGCCATCCAAGATGGTAAGTTTATTTCTCTAGGGCTAGGCTTTGTAGATCAAATAGACTTACTCTACTGGATGAAGGAAGGTCCTGAAACTTCAGGTTTTTGAAACCTGAGGATAGCACACCTAATTCTACCCAGGGTTGATATAAATGGTGGTTGGTATTCCACCTCTTTATTACCTTAGACCATTTTTTTTACTCATTCTTCTATCTTTTTTTAAGGAAGGCAGAGAGAGGAACTAATCCTCAAAACGTTTTTTTTCGGATCTCTCAGTTTTGATTCTTCATCCCTCTCTCTACAGCAGGAGTGGCTAATCTTCTCAGTAGACGGGTCAATTTAAGAAATAATAATTCCAGCCAGGTCACATGCGCCTAAGTCTTGTTCTTTTGGCAATATGTACAATAAATAATTTATGTTCATTTGACCTATCTCCAATGGTAGCAACAAGATCCTACAGTTTGCATGCAAGCCCATCCCTGTTCAATAGTTTCTTCTATTGGAAATTTTGAGTCTTACAGAGCTCATCCCCAGCAAGTGTATAAAATACAAATTGAACCTACTTGACAGTGTATTGTACCCACAATGATAGAAAATCAAAACTTCCATTAGCTGATTAAACATCTTAAAGAGTGTTGAGAAAAATGTTGATTAATGATTTTTACTTCTTGAACCATTAAGAACGGACACTTTATCAACAGCCTTTAGGCCGCTGGCAACAATGTGCCTGAACAGGGGGAGGGGGGACTATCAAACTTTATATCAGAATGAGATTTTATTTTTCTATATTTTAAATATTTTTCAAAATGATGCATTTAAACTTGTAGCAGCGGCCAACTCTGAAGTTGTTTCATCAAGATATCCTATTATTGGAATCTTTAAAAAGTAGTTGCCTTGATCTGCCAACACAATTTTCAATAATTAATACTGCATATACTTCTTGAAACAGGCTTTTTAAAAAGTTAAAATATTCTTCTTCTTCTTCAAATCATTTCTCTCACATCTTTAAATCATTTTCATTCTGCTTTTCACAATATTCACAAGTTCCAAAAAGCTCTTTCAATCAATATACTCTTATCTAGGCATTTTATAATTGTTTAATTCTACTTTGGTGCATCTCAGATGTAATTCTATATTCCCATATTGTGACTATAACAGTAGAACTACCTCTCTGTAAAGGACAATATCTAGTTGCATGGCCAAAGTGTAGTTTAGAGAGAGGGGTCTTCTTACCAGAGAGCTGCTAATTAGTAAAAAATGGTCATTTTTGAGCTATTCCTATAAAGAATTGGTTGTGGATTGTTCTCTTTTGTTTAAAGAGAAAACAGTACTACATAGAGAGTGATGAGCTGAGCCCATAGCTGGAGGAAATGCTAGCTGTTGTAGGGATGGTGTTGTAACGGCCAAGATATCTACATGTCTGATCTACACCACATGGCTCCAATATGTGGCTTTTAATTATCCCCGACTTATCTGATCGGGTCGTGGCATTAATCTTCATGAGAAGACCTTCCTTCTCTTTTGATGATGGTGTTTTTACTTCTCCAGAAAACACAACAGAAAGGTGAATTATCAGGTAACAAGACCAACAAGTATTCTATAGATCCACTCTTCTTTTTACCAACATTGTTGCTACCTTCCAAGCAAGAATAATCAACAATTGTTCTTCTTTTTTTCTAATTATCCCTGGTACACCTGGTACAGGCCATGATAATCATAATGGCTAGTAGTGGACGACTGCTTTTACTGTAATTGCACCACATGTCTACACATGTACAAAGCAGTTTCACTTTTACACTTATGAGGGTTCCAGAGCCCTGTTTGGTTACTTGCACTCATTGGTGGAGTTGAACTTTTGCTAGAATTGGGAGCAATTTTTTTTTTTTTTAAGTGTCCAATGTGGGATTTAATGCCAGATCATGACTGTCAAAAACTTGATAGTTTATACCACTTTTCCATCAAAGATGGTTCTAGTCTAAAAAAGGTAACAATGGGGTTACCAAAGCATCAATCATTATCCAGTATCCAAATTTTACCTTTTTATTGGTGAAGAAAACAGTAAAAAGAATAAGTTGCTAATAATGAAAAGTCACAATTTGAATTATAGATTATAAACACAAGGTGATAAGACTAAATCCAAATAAATAAATAGTATGACATTTTGATAACAGTGTTGTTACCGATTGTCAGAGATGGTAACAATGCTGTTACCGAAACATCACATACTATTTATTTGTATTTGGTCTTATTACCTTCTGTTAAGACACAAAGATGACATCACGCAACCAGAAACTTGTATTCAAATGTCTATCAGAAAGAGAGAGATGGTAAAGAATAACCCATCATCAAAGATGAAGTCCTCCCTGAATTACCTGAAGAGTTGAGTGAACTCTTATTGAAGAGATCTGTCTACTGCAGGCACCTCGCTGGAATTTGAATCTTTATATTTGATCTCTCAACATTTTGTTGAACAATATGGGACTGAAAATTTTCAATTTTTTTGGGCAGTATAGAAATTCCTGATCGCTGCCAATGATGATCCTTTTCAGACACTTTGCCTCATCTGGAATCCTAATTTTGGCCTTATTACCTGACACCTAATAGGTGATATTTCTTCTCTCCATATTTTGATATATTTGATAAAGAGAATGAAGAAAAACATTTTTTCTGATAAAAAATCTTCATTTCTTCTCTCTCATTCCAGTGTAATTATTATGTGTCAAACTTGTCTTGAATCAATTTTTTGCCATTATCATCATTTGAACATCATGTAGTGCTATTTACAATCATAAGGAGGATCTGTGGAAGGCTGGTTAAACCGTTTGGTTTTCGACCACTACGACCCGGGTTCGATTCTTGCAAAAGTCCAACCCCACCAGCGAGTGCAAGTAACCAAACGGGGCTCTGGCACATTTGTAAGTGCAAAGTCGAACTGCTTTTCACATGTGTAGACATGTGGTGTACTTACAGTAAAAGCAGTCGCTAACTACCCACCATGATTATCATGGCTTTGAGATAAGAAAGAAGAAGAAGAAGACAATCATAATCACCCTTGTGTCGCTTTCTTCACCTCTGTATTCAGAGAGGGGCCATTTCAACCATTTCATTAAAATCTTTCATAAGGGGGGAGGAGGTCATTGATCATTTTGAGCCTGTATTTGTCACATGAAATAGTCAACATGGCATGAACATATTCTGTGCCAATCCAACAGAAGGACATGTCTTGTGTTATTATATATCACTTTTTAGAATATAAGCTTAAGGTAGCTTCATTTTTTTTCTAGTTGTGGTGGTGATATGATTATTGATACTTTAATTGTGGTCAAAATTTATAAATTAATAATGTAAATCAAAAATTTAATGTGAAAGGCTATGGGACAACCCTTGGAGATTGCATTCATGAAAAGACTTAAGGAAGTTGTACCTTTTAGCATGTATATCGGAACATTAACTATGAAAGATATTACAGTGACCTCTTCAATAAAGAAGACACACAAGATAACAAATTGTGAACAAAATGGCCTCATCTCCTTTTTAAAAAACATGACGACCATTGACATCAAAATCTTTTCCTAAGTTTTGTCCATGAGTGTATATGCTGCATTATATGAGAGCCTGGCCCATTTTTTTAAATCATTGTTATAATGACAGAGTTTTTTTTGTCATTAAACTGTTGATATTTGACAGCCAAGACCCGGGAATGAATTCTGCATTAGGCACTTTTTTTCTGAAGATTGTTTCAATGGCACTTGATTCTTGCAGAAGTCTAACCCTGCTAGTGATTGCAAGTAACCAAATGGATCTCCGGAACACTTATAAGTACAAAAGTCAAACTGCTTTCTAAATGTGTAGGCATGTGGTACCACTTAGAGTAAAAGCAATTTATAACTACCCACCATGATTATCATGGCCTGTACTATGTGTACTTTACAATAAGTATAAAAAAACAACTTCCTTACAAATAGTGATTTAATGCCGTATATTTAACAATTAACAAACCAACTTGCTTTACAAGCTTGACACCCTAATATGATTGAGTGGAGATAAGTAAGACAAACCAACTTTTATTGAACAAGAAGTCACAAGAAACTTTTCAATCAGAGATAGAAAATATAGATTCAATTATGTACCTAGAGAGGTACCTCTCCCTTTATAATTATGTATCAGAACAATGTATTAAGTTTATCACCCTGGTTAAAATACTTTACTAGTAAGGTAAACACAAGGTAATAAGACCACAAATCCAAATAAATAAATTGTGTGTGATGTTTCGGTAACAGCGTTGTTACCATTTTCAGACAAAGATTCAGTACTTTTGTCTGAAGATGGTAACAACGCTGTTACCGAAATGTCACACACTATTTATTTATTTGGATTTGGTCTTATTACCTCACCCTATATAGTTAAAATACTTTGTAAAACAACATTTGAAAATCATCCCTAAGGTTGGAAATAATCGTTATTTCTCCTTGGAATAAATTTTGATTTTTTGTTGAAAAGAAACTCATGCGGGATGATTTTCAAATGTCGTTTTACAATCACAAGCCGCATTATATTGTATTATAATATTAAAAAACTTTACTAGTGAGGATGAAGAATAAGCTACAACAACAGTGTTGACATATTCAGACAAAAGCCAACAACCAGTATACCATAGTGTCAGGCTATGGCCTTCATCAGTACAGGGACGGCTTTGATTTCATAATATCCTAAAAGAGGGGCAATGAAATTGTTCAAATTTACCAAATATGTGTTTATTTATATGCAAAAATTGATAAGGCACAATTTGGATTATAGATTATAAACACAAGGTAATAAGACCAAATAAATAAATAGTGTGCGCCGTTTCGGTAACAGCGTTGTTACCATCTCATCTGTTTATCAGATAAAAATATCTTCTTCTTATTTGTTATCTTGTTTACATACTTGAGAGATAACAGGAACTATTTAAAAAACATGCTGTGGTAAAATTTCTCATTCAGTACTTTTGTCTGAAGATGGTAACAACGATGTTACTGAAACGTCACACACTATTTATTTTTATTTGGATTTGGTCTTATTACCTTGTGTTTATGTGCAAAAATTGTTTTCATTTTGTTAAACTTAATTAGATATCTCATTGGAAATTTTGATTGAAAAATAAATGTTATTATAACAACATTACTTGGGACTCAAGGTAATAAGACCAAATCTAAATAAATAAATAGTGTATAACGTTAAAGAAATGTCATACACTATTTATTTATTTAGTCTTATTACTTTGAGTTTATAATCCAAATTGTACCTTATCACACATCACTTGGGACTGTTTTTATGACCATGGTGTTGTTATAACTATTGTTAACACAATTGAAACTTAAAATGTAGGAGGAATAGGTACAATTGAGATTATAAATTAGAAACCCAAGCTACTATAACCATATCTAAATGTGGGACTTTATAATTCTAATGTTATATTGAGATTTATGTTATAATTAGTTTCCATTTTTATAAAATAAAATTATTGTGTTATTGTTTTACACACTATTAAATTACAGTAGAACTTGGATAATTCGAACTTCTTTAATTCGAAAACCTCTTTAATTCGAATATTTTCTTGGTCCCTAGAAGCCTTAAGCCTTTATTCAAAACATCTTTAATTCGAATTTTTGGATAATTCGAATTTTTTTACGGTCCCTTGGGGTTCGAATTATCCAAGTTCGACTGTATTTGAATTAGGTCTTTTTTTCTTGTATCTATAATCTATAATAAAATTATAAATACAGTTTTTAAAATGTCTTTGAGAAATTGATATTTTTATCAAGTTTATAAAGATGGCTTTTTAAAGACCAGAAAGACAAATGGTAGGTTGTATATTTGTTTTAAAACAATGTCTCTCCCACTCTCTTTTAATATTTGTCTTGTCACTCAAACATTTAAAGATCTATAAAAACTTGTTGACATTTTATTATGATTGATATTGAACATGTTCAACTTTTTTTTAATAGATGCCAAAGTAATATGTTTACATAATATATTACATAAGTGTTTCCATTTTTATAATATCTAAAATTATGATGACTATAAATAGCTTGAACCAAAAAAAAGGATTAAATACCTTACAAACATTTTTCACCAAACGATAAATAAATGCAACTGCAAATAGCATTTGAAATATGAATAATAATTCAAAATATAATATTTTCAAGATTGCACTTATTGTTGATCTGTCAATAGTTTTAATGAAAACTGTATTAATGAGTATCAAAATACTCATTTTAGTATTAGATAACTAATTGAATGTCTTATATTTGAATATACTTGTGAGAAAGTGTTTTTTATATAATATGTAAATTTTAAACTTCAAATTGGGTACATAGACCTTCTTTTTTAAATAAGGGAAGTATATTTAACTTAAGTTTTGTGTCCGATATACATTAATATAAACTTTGTTTAGTTTTGGCTTTTTAAATATTCTTTTGAATGATTAGTGTTTTAAATCATTTTTAACAAAATGGGCGTATAATGTATTTATTTAAATAATAATATATATATATATTTCAAATTTGATGCAATTTGGTTCTAATGTTTACGTTTTACACGCGCAGCCATTTAACAAAAAGCATAACTTTGTAGTGAAAAAAATCTACTTACTTGGTGAAGTGCTGTTAGACCATCTACATTTGATGTATTTATGTCTACTCCATTCTCTAATAAATGTTCCACTTCGTCCAAATCGCCGGCAGCACAGCAAGCTAGAAATATACATCCTTTGCTGAATTGTATTTTTCGTAATTTATCTTTTGATATTTCAGACGATATTTTATTTGTTTCTGAGGCCTCCCAACGTTTTAATTGCTCAGCTCTTTTAAGTACCTGAACACTCGATCTTGATTCCATAGGCATCCTGCAAATATATTTGTTTACAACCCTTAGACGACATTCACACCTATTTTAGAAATAGATTCATTTAAACTAAAGCTTCCAAAACCTATTGGTAGATGGCAGATATTTTATTTATTTATAAACTTGGTCAAATACTATTTTATTTGTTCTGAACAAAATTAAAATTAATATAATGATTGAAAAGTATTTATTTAGATTATTTTATTTTAAATTGTTGTTCCTGGTAAGATATTTATGTTTTTCATTTTATAGTAATTGATATTACCCCCCCCCCCTCTTTCTCTCTTAAAAAAAAAACATTATTAGGAGCAACAAGAAAATAAGACCTAATCCAGTTAGGATTAGGTCTTATTTTCTTGTAGCTATAATCTATATTCCAAATTGTGCTTTTACATTATTAGGAGCAATTATTTATATTGGGGAAATATATAGCGAAGTCTTGATTAAATATTAATAAACATTTTTTTTAACAAAAATCAATTATCAACTTAAAAATGTCCTTTTATTAACGCAAAATTAAATATTTGAGAGTAATTGAGAATTTTTAAGATATATATATCCCCAAACTAAAATACCTAGGCCAAGACAATAGAGGACATTTTTTATACTTAAGGTTTATTTACCGTGTACCTACTTTTTAAAACTATATATATATATATATACTTCTCAATATAATTTTTAAATACTGTAAAAATATATTCTAAATGCCTTTATATGTAATTTAAATAGACAGAATATATTCCCACATTTTAGTTACACATGTTAAAAAAAAATTTAAAGATGTATAAATTAATAAACTCTTGAATGAAATATTTCTTGTGAAATCTCAGTATCAACATCAGCCCATATCATTTTATCAATGACAGTATTAAGTACGAAACTTTTTCTATTTCCAATGGAACAAACATTCTTCTGTCCTTACTATGATGAAGATATTAGGTGAACCCATCAAAGGTGAACCCTTCCAGAGGCTTCACACATATATATACAGGGTGTATCAGGTAAATTGTAACTTACCTTTGGTAGTCCATAAAATTAATATTACTTTATATTTAAAATTCTATTTTTTCCATTCCATAGTCACATTCATGTAAAATGTAACAGTACATGTGTGTGCAGTTTAGTGATGAACAATAATCGGAAATATCGAGAAGCCATCATCGTTGTTCTGTGCGCTGGAAGGAGCCCCAAAGAGATAGTGAACTTTCTTTAGTTGCCCAAAACCACTGTTTATGTGTCAAGAAGCAGTTTGATGAAGCCAACAGTAACAAAAAGGGAATGGCTGCAATGAATAAGAATTCGCGAATATGTCAAGGAGAAAATTGATTGAAACCTGGGAGAAGCATGAGGGTCAGAGCCAATAAAATGAACATTGTCTCTATGTCAATTGTCAGAACTATCCATGAGGAGCTTGGTCTCAAGTCACATGCCCTTTGGAAAGGTCAGTTTCTGATTGGGAAGAAAAAGATAGTCTGATGCCCTTCTCAACAACTTGAAACATGACTCTTGTGGCATGCTGAGGTTCTTCTCTGACGAAAATAACTTTTACCTGGACCAAAAGGTAAATCCCAGGAATGATTGATGAATCTCTAAAGGCCCTCAGAGGTACCCATCGGGATGCGCACGAGATTTACTGCCTGCTTGATGGTCCTTTGCGTTATCAGCAGGGAAGATGATGGCATGCCTCCCCATTTCTTTGAGAGAGACTTGGTATCCTAGGATAGACATAGTGACCGCAGGAAGGAAGCATGTCTTCCAACAGGACTCAGCTCCAGTCCACAAGGTAAAAAGACACAATCTAGGCTGACACTTGAAGTCCCCAGTTACTGTAGTCCTGATATTTGACCCCAAACTTTCCAGACTGCTACCCCTCGACTACTATTATGGGGGTTGTTGAAAGAGATGTCAACAAAGTTCCCCACAACACCATCCAGTCTGTCAAGAAAGCGGTTCACACGGGGATTGCCCAAATAGACAAGGTCATCGTCGCCAAGGCGCCATGTGCTTCATTCTGCACTCGCCTCGAGACTGTTGTAGCTAATAATAGAAATTACATTGAATAAATCAAAGCTATATCCTTTTATCTATTATTCAGCTACATTTCATTTCATTTTTTATATTTTTACTTGCAATAAATTTCAGTTATATTTCATTGTGATTATTACCAATTTACCCAACCTTTATTTTTTCATTCTGAGTGCATAAATTTTCCCTTATTGCCTTATGTTAGATTTATGCTTGTCTCAAGCTCTACAAGCTCGATACCCTGATTTGATTGAGTTGAGATAAGAAAAAAGAATAGAAGATTCATGCCTAACTGACCTTGTCTGAAATGTTTGCGGAAAAAAAAGCTCGATGCAGATATTTATATGCAAATATATATTGCCTAGTAGCTTATATGTCCATGGTTTTTTTGAATACCAAAACCAATATGCCACTCTTCCGGGTCGTATATATAATCAGAATCATCCAAAAACAGTTTTGAGTTTTAAAAAAGCGATATGGTGAATTAAAAAAAAAAAATGGGTGAAACCGTTTGGAGACTTCAATACAGATGAGCCAAGCCATTCCAATATTTTTTAACGTAGTAAGGAGAGTAGAAATTTTTCATTTGAAAAAGAAGAATTCGTGCCTAATAGTTTGATATCGTTTATATGGATGGCGCGTTTTATTGTCATATTTTTATTTGACTATAAATATTAAAAAATACAGCAAATGAAAAGCGCGGTGAATTTTCCTAGAAGTTGATTCAGCCATTGAGAATAACTCGTTTTGTAATCTTCTTTCCCGTATTAACCAGGGCTTAATTTATTCTTAAGTTGATATATAGTTAACGCGGATATACATGGTGTTTAAATACTCCAATGTTTAAGATGCGTTTATAGCATATTGTAAAAGCTATAAATTGCCAAATATTTCGACCACTAAAGACAGTTTAATTGGAGACCATCATATTGTTTGATCTCTCCCTGAGTCGCCACTAGAGCCTTTAGTTAGATGATCCATCATATGAATTCTGACCCCTCTTTTCTCCTGATCTACACAAATTAGTCGATTACCTATCACACTCGACCATCTAGAAATTTGAAATTTTATACACTTGCAAACGTTAGTAGGATTGAACAAGTATGCAAAATAACATACTTCTATTTGGTCTAAATTATATTAAAATTTATCTCAAGATATATTTTTGGGGACAAAAAAAAAACAAGTTAGGTAGAAACGTTTAAAAATATGGGGCTATTCTACATCTTTATTGATTTCTATTTTCTTGTGCAGCTCCTGGTCTCCAGTAACGCCATGATTCTCTGTCTTGAACACTTCTCTTCATTTCATTATAGCTTCCCATCGGATACATCGGTATAATTCCTCTTTTTATCGTTCTCATTCTATTCATTTTACTTAGCAATACTTTTTTATTTTGAGAAAAAAATTATTTGAGAGAAAAATTAATTCAGAGAAGAGTGCCTTGCAAAAACACAATTCAATTAATTCGAGCTTTCGGGTTTTGGAACCCTTCTAAGGAGTAAGGTTAATTTTTGCAAGACACTCTTCTTTGGATGAATTTTTTTTCTCTCTCAAATGATATATTACAAGGGATTATTATTTTTGAAACTTTCTTCTTTATATATGCACATCCAATTCCTCTGTCTTTTTCTGATGGCCTTCAACAGGCTTTGTTCCATTTCAAACTGTTAACAATAAACTTCAAACTTTGTATGTATATGCAGTAGACTTACAGTAAAAATATCTATAAATTTCTTAGTAATCTACCTTTAATTACCAATCGTGAAATCTAAAACTCACTTTTTTAAACGATCTTCTTAGAGATGCTCTATCTATATTGAATTGTAACAATATAATTGCTCTCTTTACTCTGTAAATATAAACTACATCTTTATAGTGGTTTAAACACTTCCTAAGAAACCCTTCGGCACCCTACTTTAACTGACTCGCCCTATAATGCCCTACCAATATCACAGGGGGAAAATGGAAGACTAACAGTCCAGAGTTCTAGCAATACAATACAACCAGATATTACATCTTAACAACACATTACCCACAATTTTCAGAGCTCTCTTAGAGCAGAGAAAGTTTGAAGATAATCATTCATGCAATCCAGGTCTCGAAGTAGAAGTGTATAAAGTTTCCCATTTTCATTAAATATATTTATAAAATGAAAGGATTTAAGAGCACGAATGTTTCTTTTATACATAATACAAACTTCTACTGTCCTTACTCATCGCAGTAAGGACAGTAGAAGTTTGTATTATGTATAAAATAAACATTCGTGCTTTTAAATCCTTTCATTTTATATGTATAGATGGCGCGTTATTGCTTTGTGTTAATTATATATGTGGCGACTACACTTTGCTTCAGCGAGCCGAACTAAGACGGCATCGGCGGGCGTCAACACTTCACTACGCATGCGCGTGGGACGTCATCAGAGACGCTGGCGATTTAGCGCTAAACAACAAGGCTAGTGCGGCGGCCGTTATTTCAACCGTTGCTTGGAATTTAGTTTCGTCGCGGGAGATCTCGGCTAGACCGAAAGCGGCTTCTAGCTGGCTTATCCACAGTTCAACGTTGTTGGGCCAGAATGGTGGTGCACGGAAAGCCAATCTTGATATTTGGGAGGGTGCCGTGGATGTTGGCCCTTCCGGATGTTCCGTAGTTGCGTCTTGCATTCTGGGGCTGTTGAAAGTTTCGTGGATGAAATAAAAAAATATATAGAAGTGTGATTAAAATAACTTTTGCATCACGTCCGGCTCACCAATTTGTAGGATGGTTGTTGATGTGCTGTGTTGGTGTGGCTTGTGGAAAGGCTGCTGATAAAATTATAATTAAAATTAATTTATTTAAAGCAAGAAATTATAAAGAGAAAAGAAGCAACGATTGAAATAACGGCCGCCGCACTAGTCTTGTTGTTTACCGCTAAATCGCCAGCGTCTCTGATGACGTCCCACGCGCATGCGTAGTGAAGTGTTGACGCCCGCCGATGCCGTCTTAGTTCGGCTCGCTGAAGCAAAGTGTAGTCGCCACATATATTTTTGCAGAGTAAATTAAGAAGATAATGATGAATAATATTAAATATTCATAAAAATGATTGCAAAAGTTGAAATACAATATATCAATCAGTATAATTTCAGGATAAGGCCTGATAATGAGCTGACATTTGAAAGCTTTCCATTTTAACGTAAAGAAACTTATTGCACTTATCCTGATGACTAATATTGCTCT
The DNA here is from genome assembly GCA_030710605.1 of Cordylochernes scorpioides. NCBI lineage: Eukaryota > Metazoa > Arthropoda > Arachnida > Pseudoscorpiones > Chernetidae > Cordylochernes > Cordylochernes scorpioides. The sequence continues at coordinate 18,442,595 of CP092867.1, read as the reverse complement.
ACCATCCTCCAATCTATCTCTAAGAAAACCATATGGAAAATAAGACAAAAGAAAATATATTACAATAAAAAATAAATAATTTATCAGAAAAGAGAAGAATATGTATAAACAAAAAATCCAAAGCTAAACAAGAAACTAAACAAAAGAAAGAAAGGGGGAATAGTAAGATAAACAACCACTCAGAATTTTCTTATCTACACTTCGTCCTATTATATATATATTTAAAAAAAAAAAAACATTAAAAACAAACATAAAAAAACATTAAATAATTTTGTTTGTTTTTATTTAATAATTTATAGCAATTCTTTTGTCTATTTACAATAAAAAAAAAACAATTTGGTTGATATTTTTATTATATTAAACTATATAAAACTGTTTTATTATATGTGATGTTTGGAATTAGAGTTCGTAATTTTTGGCTCTAAAATTTATTCTGTCGCAAAAACATTTAAATCTGTTACTGATTTTACAAGTTTGGATTTTTTTTTATTTATTTATTTATTGTTACAAAGCACGAAGTCCAAAGGACTATTGTGCTGTGCTAGTATTATTTACATATATATGATTAATTATTTACACGATGGATTAGTATTGTTTTGTAAATTATTGTACAAATAGTTCTAAACTTAACGAAGTTCTCATAAGATAGAGTATATACACAAAGAGAATTTGGTAATGTTTCAAAGTATCTACATACAATTTGATTAGTCAGAGGGCAAGATAAAAGAAGATGCTCTGGTGATTCAACATCTAAGCGGCATTCACATGCCGGATCACTGATAGCATTCAGTTTGAAAAGGAAACTTAAGAAGGGTCCTTTGCCAGTTAAGAATAGTGAATTTATCAGAAGAAATGAAATTTGGGACAGAAATTGGAAATAATTTCTTGAACAGTTCGTTAGATTGAGAAAGATAAAACTTAAATTTTAGATCCAGATATAGTTTGTTTAATTCTTTTTGAAGGGGTTTTTTGAGTGTTCGATCTGTGAGAGAATTTGTCATATTATACTTTGTTTGTAATAATTCAAGATAATCGGACAGTAAAGGGGTTTTCGCTAGTATATGTGTGATGTAAGAAGATGAAGTCCTATAAGCATGAATGCATCTAATAAGAATTTGATATTGTATAGAATTCAACTTGGATCTTTTTGCTGCAGTGATAAAAGGAAACCAAATATTTGATGCATAGCTTATTGTAGAGCGTATCATAGCTTTATATAAGATCAATCTACGCCGAGTATCAATGCCCCAAGTACGTGCACATAATGAGAATAATATATTCTTAAGTTTCGTAGCTTTCATAATTATATTGTCAACATGTGTTCCAAAATTAATCTTATTCCTTTGTCTATGATTTTTAAAAATAACTCCCAAAATTTTAACAGTTTCTGATGGTTGAATTATTTTTCCATCAAAATTAATGGGCAATTTTTCATAGTTATGTAGATAGAGTATACCTGTTTTGTTTGGACTTAGTGAAAGTTTTACCTTTTCACACCAGGCTTTGATTTTTATTAAACATTTGGTAATATTATACTGAAGATCATAGATGTTTGAACTCCATACCACAAATGTCACATCGTCCGCGAAAGCAATTACTCTAGCAAAACTTTCGTTAAAAGATAAGTTGAAATCATTAAGTAATATATTCCAAAGAATAGGAGAAATAATACCACCCTGGGGACATCCCTTATTTATCTTTTTTATACACTTTACATTAGTATATTTAAACTCTACACTCCGGTCTTCAAAGTAAGAATTAATTATTTTTATAAGTACCGCTGGAAAATTTGCCTTGTCCAATTGTTGGAGAATTGCCGGATGCCATGCGTTGTCGAAAGCTCCGCTGATGTCCACTGTTACTATTGCCGTATTTTCTGTTTCTCTTTTCAGAAGACTTAATTTAGTTATTTCTTGTAAAGCAGAGATTGTTGATTTTTCTTGTGTAAATCCATGTTGAGCAGGATGCATAACATTATTACTATTAATATGATTTAAAAGTTCAATATGAATTAGACTTTCAAAAATTTTACCTAAATTAGAAGACAAGCTTATAGGGCGGTAGGCTTTCGGATCTTTATAATTTTCTTTATTAGTTTTTTTTTATAATCATTACTGCTGACTTTCTCCAGGCCTCCGGATAATAATTAAGTCCAATACAAGCATTGAACAATTTTGTTAACACAGGAGATATATGATGAACTGCCTGGAAGCTACTAGCTTAATGCATCAGATCGCTGAAATTGTATTAGCTTGTAGTAGTTCATGGACATATGCTTTTGAGAAGGTGGGTATATTTATGAATAGTAATAGGAGGTGTGGACAATCAGAATGATATCTCGGCGTGTCTGAAGTGGCACATTATCAGCAGACCTATGGATACAAATGAGTTATGGAGACCTAAGAAGTAAGTTTGCACTAGCTAGCCCTACGATATCGAAACATAGCTTAGTTCAATGGTATATCGTACAAACCTACTATGAATATACACCAGACTTATAGTGATAGGACTGATGTAACTAAAGCTAGATAAAACAAATAGTTTCAGCTTGAAAAAAAATACAAAAGATTCATTTCCAAAGGCCAATATCAGGACATATTTTGTTCATTAGTTGTTTTTGCCTCTATCTTTTCATCTTATCTGCATGGGCCAGTCTCATTCTTTTGTTTATTGGTGTCTCCAAATATACCCACAATCTTCTGCTTCCTTTGAATATATAATTTTAAATACAATATAGTATTTACAAAAAATGGCTTTAGTGTAAAATTTTTATATTCCTAATAAAATGCTAGTCAAATTCAAAATATGTTTATATATATACTATATGTGGGGGAACCCATTTAATGAAAATGTATAAAATAAATAATAAACTGAATTAAGTAAAAAATGCACAATTATTCAACTAAAAGTACATTATATAAAACTTTTTTCTTCGTTAAAAACTGTTGTGATAGTTAAAAGGCACACACAAAATCCTATTAAGATAATAGCGATTTCGGATAATTAGAGTTTTGATAAATTGTATATATTTTGGAGGTTAAAAAATAAACAAGCAGAAATATAATGAACAGTTTTTATTCAATATACACTGTACAATCTATATACACCTAATCCAACGATATTTGAAGGGATTGAAAAGCACCAGATATAGAGAAATGAGTAAAAACCTACAAAGGGATAGAGACTAGTTGCATATATAAAAATTAAAAGAAAATATTATAAAAATTTCTATATCAATAAAATTATCTGTATAAAATTCATAGAAAAAAGCACACTAATATTTAAAAAAGTGTCTGATATATATTATATTCACATATAAAAAAGGTTTTTATTTTGATAAAGATTTGAATGCGCACAATAGGCATGTTAAAGAAAAATATATCGTTTGATATTTTTTATAATTAAGAAAATGCTTACAAAAGTGTAAATGTATTTTTTTAATGGTTACTACAAAATATTTTATATATAAAAGTAAATCATTATCATTATCTAAAAAATATATTAATTGTGTGTTGAGCAACATATTTTAAAACAATTTTAAGTTCAAAATTAAAACAGAAAATTCTGTGCTAAATGTCGTTTGAAATCCATTGTTGTATTTTATATATATTTAGTTTTAAATACAAATAAAAAGTAAGGTTTTAATGAGATAATCGTTTTATTTAAAATTCATTTTAAGATATCTTTAGGGTTCATACGCCCATTATTGAATCGTTTTGAAAATAGAGCAATTCATAAACAATTATTTATATGAAAAAAGAAATGCATTGGATAAAAATATTTTTTTCTTTACCAATATGTCGATTGGCAGTTTGTTAATCTTTATCCAGGTACGTAAGTATCCTAACGTATTTATTTTTGTACAAGTACGAGGTGGTAATGAGCTTACTTGTATAAAAGCGAATATGTTAGTGTACTTTTGTATTTAGCTAAAGATTGGTGTGCTTGCCAACCGAAAAATTGATAAATAAATAATTTTGTAACCAATAAACGCTTATTCAAATAAAAATTATTATAATATCGAAATCTTTGTAATTTTATATTTATTAGTAACAAGATTGCTTTAAAATTTATGTTTAAATGCATTTTTCCTGAGTGAAAAAGCACAGAGTATTGTTTACTCAAAAATATATAGAAAAATTATTATTTTAACGCTACTTCATGTATAATAAAATTAGAGAACATTATCTGTAAAATAAATTAATGTATATAAATACAATTAAAATATAATAAATACATGTTTATGAATGGAATGTGTCCGAAAAAAAAAATAGCATTCTAATTAAAATTATTAATGTATAAGTATATATAGATTTTTTAATAGAAAATATTTTAAAAAGAGAACAAAATAATATATATTAACCCAGGTTCCTGGAGCGCGTACATTAAATGTTGTTTAGTATATCCCTGAATATTTAAAATTTTATATTAATAAATAAAATATTTTTGAAACAAATGTTTGCTATAATCGTGTTTATTTTTACGATTTCATTTGCTATTATATATATTCTTTACCAAATACATTGGTAAAAGAAGGAGAGATAATAAATAAAAAAATACGTTTTAGGAACTTGTGTGTTTAGTTTAAACTAACTTAATGCAATATATATGTCTAAATATAACCAATAATAGTTTTTAAAATCTATGTATAATTGTCAATATTTATGAGATCTTTTATAAAATATATTATTCGATAAATAGAATTATAGTTATGAAGGTGTTTGTAGAAATTCACACATTCAAATAGCAAAAAAAAAAAAGTGAAAATCACAAAATATAATACAAACTTGACTATAACACCTAAACAAATCATTCCAATATCATACCCATATTGGGATAACTCTTATTCCAGCTTAATATAATCAAGACACGTTTTCAAACTTTATTCAATAATTTATTTAGTTTTAAATATCCTTTTGATTTGTCTCCTTCACAAGTATTTCGAGTTACAACAATTTATTTATGAATATTACGAACATTTCTGTCAATTTTGAAACACATAAATAATACCAATTTTTAAATTTACATCTGTTTATTATATAAATTTTTTATTTTAGGTATTCATAATCATTGCATCTCTCTCTATAATAATAAAAAAAATCTTATTTCAATATAGTAATTTAAAATAATTTCAAAATTTTGCATAAATCAAAGAAATATAAGATATAAAACCAAACGATTTCACACAATAGGAATTTTTAAATAGTCAAATTTTAACCATTTTGATTTCATTTTGAAATATCGATGCATAGCGTATTGATATTTTTAATAAACGATATTAATTCGTTGATATAAATACATACTTTAAATTCCAATTTATCAATTTTTATTTCATTTGCAAACGAGACAACCAGTTTAAAAATCACTTTTTAGTCATATGTACAATCAATTTTTTTTGTTAAAATATTAAAAGTCATATTAGGTAAGATATCAATTGGGAAACGCATATATGTATATATAAAAACGTTGCATATAAATTACGACAGATAAAAAAGAGATATAAAGATATTTTATTTTTACAAAAATTGCATATGTATTAAGAAGCCATTATATATATCATTTCCAAAAACTTAACTCGTAATTATAAAGCAAGGCACGTGAGAGAAGACATAAAAATGAGAAAAAGAAAATCTTGCAAATAGATTTTTTTGTGCGAATATATTAGATTACATATTTTTAAAATCAGTATTCAAATACACAAACTAAATTATAAAGGCTAAAAATTGGGTATTAAATATATATATATATATATTAAATATATTTTCAATAAGTATATTTTTGTATATATTTTAATAAAAGGAATTACACACATTTATTTTAGTTTTACAATCTATACACAATAAATACATCAAGGGTGTTTTTAAAAGTCTTTAAAACTTGGGGCTCCCTTTGTTAGCAATTATCTCATTATTTTAAATGTTAATGCTAGTATGACACTACAAAAGCAATATTTAAAAAATCTTGTTTATTCTATTATTTGAAATTCAATAATTTAACCGTAAAGATAGAGACCGGCATTCATATTTCTTCAAATAAAAGACACTTCGGCCAGTGAATCTTTTTATTTAAATTTCAATAATTTAAGTTAGAAAAAAAAACTTTTTTTTTCGTTGACGGTTTTACAGTGTGCCAGATCGATTAAGTTTATTGATCCTTCTATGAATTATTCGACCTTTTTTTTTATTCCAAGAGAGGGAACAAGATTGGAACACGAAAGAAAATGTCTACTTCAATATTTAATGATCTATAAAATGAATACTTTTTAGAAAAAAATTATATTAAGAAGAGGAAGTTAACAAAACACTATAAAAATGTCATAAATGGCTTAAAAAACACTATTAGCGTATTTTTATACGATATATAAGACATTTGGTTAGGAGTAGTACCTTTTTAGATAACCATAAATGTAGAAATTTAAAGCGTCTGTTCATTTACATTGACCTATATAAGGAACAAAGTAAGTTTTATTTAATATATAAAAAAGGAGAAAAGATATTCTATAGAGAAAATATTACTGTAATGATAAATATCGGAAAAGTAAAATCCTCCGCAATATTTATAAAATAATAAATAAAACGGCACCTGGAGGCGCGAGTTTCTTGTTTTATTATATTGCCACTTGGAAAATTAGGAAAGACAAACTTGAGGATGACACATCAATTTATTTAAGGCAAGAACAAACTATGAATGATAAAACAAAAGATAAGCAATTAAGGGAAGTTTATAGAGTAACAAAATATAAACATAAAAACTGATACTCTGTTAATAAAATAATAAATAATTTGCTACAATATATTCTTCTCAAGTTTTCACGTTTTATAAACCCTTCTACAGGAGTATAGATGGAAAACTTGCCGGGAGGAAATCAATCCATAGAAGCAATGGGCGCTTCTCCCGTCAAAATAAACGTCAGAAAACGACGCCATCTATTGACCGTCGCCGCAACTAGCGACCTCGGGTCGGTGACAAAGCCACAACAAAGTCCGCCCTAGTCTGACGAGGGCCATTAGCCCGAAACCATGGTCTCTAGGTGGACGCTTATCAGTTTGCCAAAGTTGGTGTTGTGGCTTTGTCACCGACCCGAGGCCACTAGTTGCGGCGACGGTCAATAGATGGCGTCGTTTTCTGAGGTTTATTTTGACAGGAGTATATGTGGGGTTTATGAAACCCGAAAGCTTGAAAAGAATATATAATAAAGAAAGAAACTCATCCTCGGAAGCCGTTTTATTATTTTATAATGATAAATATAGGGGGAAAAACTTATGTACTATCTAGAATTCTCCGAGAAAAAGAAAATTATAAAAATAAAGGGTATATCTCAAAGGTATAACGACCTTATCTATCGTAATGTAAATATTAAATAATAATTAATTTTGTTAACTCTCCAGGATATAATAAACAATTCGTGTTATAATTTGTTCCAAAAGATGGCGCAAACCACCAGCCACGTTCAGTTGCACGATTAGGAGATGTCCTTTTCTTAATTTGACTACCTGGTCTGGTACAGTTTTCCTTTTGTTCTAGATATGTTCATAGAAAAATTAGAGTTTGCAAGTACATCAGTTTTGATATATTAAGAATGCCTTCCTATATAAACGTACAAATTAAGGAGCATTTTTATAGAATTTCGTTAAATGCAAGTTATTCTAGGTTGATAATAGAGGGTACAAGCTTGAAACAAACCAAAAAGGTGGGTATTCCATATTTGCACATCATGTGTTAAAACTTTACTCTCTCACACTAACAAGTATGCAGATACATCCGTGTTTATATCTATTTTGAAAGTAGAGGTTGGTTTATTCAATAAATGGATAGATTAGATATAATAACTATAATACATATCGCCTTAATATTTTTATACTGTGCTGAATTTATTGTGTCCTTTAAGTTTCCGCGCTCCTCTAGCTGATTCCCAACTTGAACTTCAGTCTTTTTATTGACGGCTTGTTTCATATAATTATAGACAGAGTTTATTTACGTTTTTAAACATTTGCTTGAATGGAGTTAAGCAAATTAGTTCAACCGACGTTTTGATGATCAGCTGACTCCATTCCCAATGAAACAAAACTATTACTTCCTTGAAAAGGGAGACAGTGGGTTCGTCCACATGTTGATATAAACGGAAAAAAAGTTTGATATGTGATATGTTTAATTCTATTGTTTTAAATTATTATTTTAAAAGAGTTAAATATTAAAACTAAAAAAAAAAGCCATTTAGATTATATATTCTCGAATTTCTCTGCTCAAGTCCTTAAAGAAGTTCAAGACCTGTCTACTTCTCATCCATCATCAGAGCGCAGTAAAGAATTGAGGATTAATTCTGAAACAAAGAAGTGAGGTGCGAGGTTGTCAACAGAGAGAGCCCCCAGTTTCAGACAAGGGATCGAGGGGGGAAGACTAGACACTATCACAGATCTAGGGGCACAGGGCCCCTGACACCTCTTCAACGCGAGGAGGTACGTCCACGTGGGGGGCAGCGTAGCTAGCGGCTTCCTGTAGCCGCATCAACATGTTGAGCTGCAACAATCAACACTTAGTAACTGACCCAACACATGCAGCTACATTCGGTAAAACCTATAGATGATCCTATTAACTCAAGTGCACTTGGGAGACCAGGAAGAGAAAGGCCGAGACTGAAATTCAAGGATAATTTCGGGAGAAGACTCTACGATATCATCAAAAGACTAGCCATAGAAAGGTAACTGTGAAAGGACAAGAATACTGCCAGCCACCAACCTATAGCTGGCTGAGGAGAAGTAGATAGGTATAACTACACAAGGCACATGCCCTGAAAATCCTGGTGGTGAGGAGTTTACAGTATTGCTTATACTGTAAGTTCACCACTCACAGTATCAGCAATCCCTTTGCAATAATTTGCAGAGAAAGCAATGGAGGAAACTATCATAGTCTTCTCGCTTTTCTTGTTTGATGAACTGTTATAAAATGTTCTGGAGAGGCCTTTAAGCCTTGATGGTAAACAATCTTTATATTATTTTTTCCTAGTTTTATGAACTGCGGTCAAATCATAATTGTCTCCAGCAAGACCTACTTTAAACCAAGCATTAGAGAAGAGGTCAACTATTCACAATTCTCTGAATTTACGTATTCAAGTACAATTTTGTCAACACTGTACAGAAGATACACGCACCAGGGGATCTGCCGCGGCGGGGGCTACGGAGGAAGACACGGCTGGACTGGGCGGTGGACCCTGGAACGGCTCCTGTCCCACGTCATCCGGCCTGAGACGTAGCAGCGCTGACGATCCCGGCCAGGGCAGGGACCGCAGGACCCAGTCGGTAGGGTCCTCCCAGGGTGTCGACGACTCCCGCACAGCCTCAGTGAGGTAGGGAACAACGGAGTAGTTCCAGACGTCCGTGAACCACACCTGGGCGCTGGCCGCGTCCTCCACGGGGCAGGCTAGGAACAGCCGCGGACCTGCACCAGACACTCGGGTGAATCTACATACTCACACCACATGTGTAGATACTTTATTGCTAATAAACACTTGCCAAACTTTGCCCGGGTTCTGCTCGAGTGTATGTTTCTCCAATGAATCATGTTTTGTGCGAGAAATGTGGAAGTGATGATTCATCAAATGTTGTTAAACACAGTTTTGACATGATGGGGAGAGTCTGATGAGTTGTTTTTACCGCATGAAGACCTGTTGGCTTGAAAGCTCGACCAATTTTAGAATAATGAAGAAACGCATCGCTAGAGCTCTTCCATAACTTACGTAAATTTGTATGTAAAAAGGAGGGCGGGAGAATACTCATTGCATATGTAAATAATTTTATATCGAAATAATTATAGCGCTCTCTGAATGTAAATATTTTTAGAGTAATTATCTGTCATATAACTTTACAATTTAAATTTCCCCCTGCCTCTCTTTTCCCCCCAGTTATTCTTTGCATCTCTCAGAAAAAGTGTATACTGGATATGACACTGAAGGTTTTTGTTAGAAATAAATATTTTTTTTAAACATAGTTTGTTAAATACAATTACCTTTAGGCGCGCACAACATTTTACTATTAAAAAAAAATTCCCTTTTATAAATATTATGGTGAAAAAAAAAGGCTCTTCCAGGGGGATAAGTTTATCATTTTTTTTTAAATCTAGAGATTTGAATTGAAAAAAAAAAAAAAAAACTTATCCCTGGAAGTCTTATGTTTTCACCTTAACACCATTTTTTACGCAGAACAAGTTACATCATGGCTGCTAGACAAACAACAGTTCCATATAGATTGTTTGCTAATAAAGGATTATCCTCGAAAATCCACCACAAAGCCACCCTCACTAATATGTCAAAAATTGTTATACATTTTACATAGGCATAAAAGACAGAGAACTCGATATCTTGGGTGTTAGTTGGTTGTTAGTTTTGATAAAGTATGGCTTCACGAGGAGTATCATTTCGAATAGAGTTTGTTGTATTAGTTTATGTTTATCTTGAACTCCTGAAGAAAGGTTTTAGAGGCGAAATCTAGAGAAACTTAATAAAATCTCAAAAAAAAACTTATCCCTGGCCGGCTTATATTTGCACCTTGAAAGTTTTTTGATGTGTTTGAACCCCATGTAAATGTAGCTACTCACCGATGGTGACGTCGGAGGAGGAGTGGGTCTCCAGGAAGCGGTTGAGATGCCTCCACACCCTGGGCAGCCAGTCTGCCACGCGGGCCTGCAGCTCCGAGGGCGGGGGCCGGCACGCCAGCAGCCGCCGTCTCAGCGAGCGGCCCAGTAGTCCGACCACAGGCTCGGCGTGGTTGGCGCACACCACCCAGCGGAAGTTGTGATGGAGTTGCAGACTGGTGGTGGCGCCCGAGGCACATCCGCCCATGGTGCCGATGATGTACGGGCTGCACACCACGTCGTGTCCTTGATCGACAAACTTTATCACACATTGTACTCATATGTTGTATATAAACCTATCTCGCTCCGCACTAGCAGCGAAAAAGTTCATATTTGTATATACGATGTTTTGGGCATATAATTGACATATACTATAGAAAAAATGGTTTATTTTTTTCAAGATCCGGCTTAGTAATTCGACGGTGTTCAGGAATGATCACATACAAGGATGCTCATGGAACTTTACAGTGATACAGACAAGCCCAGAGAAATAGGGGAAAATAAGTACAGAGATAGAGGGTAAACAGGCACAAAGAAGGCACAGAAAGAAACCGACAAGTACAAATAAAGAGAGATAAACAAGTCCAGAGAAATACATTACTAAGTCCACAGAGGAAAAGAGAAAGGTACAGTATGTAACTAAGGTAAATTACCAAGCCTGATGGTTGGCGCCCAGGAAGCCGTTGAAGACATCCCCCAGCGCCCCCACCTGGTGCAGGTTGTCCAGGATCACCACGGACGAGCTGCTAGCCGCCCCCGAGGTACAGCGCTCAGCCAGCGACGTGAGATACTGGCGGAGTTCCTTGGCGGACTTGTGGTCCACACTGAAGGTGCTCACAGCCTCCTCCGGCTCCTCGCCTTGGCTGCAGCGTCCCGCACGTACAACACGCCGCCCACACCAGGCCGCAGGACTACATACCTCTGAACGACGTGCCTCGCCAGCTTCTGCGCCAGGAAAGTCTTGCCAGTACCGCTGGGTCCGCAGAATATCACCCTGCGGTGTTCCGTCAGCAGCGCCAGGTAACGTTCCAAGATGGGCTTAGGGATCAGGGTCTCGAAGGCCAGGCTATCCGCGCTGCAGCTCTCCACACCTAGCAGCAATCACGTGTAAATAAAACTTCGTTGTAAATATGATGACCTAGGTTACTCTTTTTGAGCGGTACCTAATAAAGTTATTTTTTGAACTGAAACTTCCTTTCAATACAGCGCAGCGTGTGATTGGCTGTCCAATATAAAGTGGAGTATCTTGTATCTCTGTTTTAGAATTTAAAAAAGCAGCTAACGTTAATGAGAGGGGATTTGGAATGCTAAATCATCGATCTTGGCATCCAACAAGTATGTCGCAAAGTGCATTTCTCCGTCGCATTTTGATGAGCATATATACTCTATTCATTACATTTATATAAATACTAATTTATTCTATAATATGTGTGTAACTACATTCATGGACAGAGATTAAGGAAGTTGTACCTTTTAGCATGTATATCAGGATTAAGCCAATAACTCTGAAAGTAATTTGATACACAGTGACCTTTATTGAAGACACACGAGAAACCAAGTGTGAACAAAATTGCCTCTGTCGCCTTAAAAAAACAGGCGACATCAAAGACTTTCCATTTCCATAAGTTTTGCCCATGAGTATATGTACAATTCTTCAAATATCTGGAAACCTGGCTGGCATGAATGATGATCATTTAGATATCTCTGCCCTACACGATCCCGTAGATAGCTGTGATTGTTGGGCTGTTGAGATGTAAGATTTGATTTCTATATGGCCAGTATTGGACTGTTAGTCTTCGTCTTTTCCTTACGTCCATATTGAGGCGGTAGAGAGCGAGCCAGTTGAAGTAAGGTGAAAGTTGGTATCCCAGGAGATGTCCAGGCCATCATAGTTTGTATAAAACAATGTTCCAGTAGGTAATGCGTAGTTGTGACGACGCATACTCCTCTCTGTAATCTGGGGGTTTAGGTTTCAGTTCTCACCTTTAAGTACTACGTCGATGGTTGAGATGCTGGTGTCACAAACTTCTGAAGGAGTCTTCTCCGGGTAGATGGTGTCTACACAGATAGGATTGAGATGTGAAGACGTCGTAGGTGATTCAAGAACTGGCTTACCTTTGATCTTGAACTCGTTCTCGCCGATCTTGAAGAGGTAGATGCTTTCTTTACTGAGTCCCAGACTGGAGACGGGATCAACCTTGGTGAGGTAGTCCTGGGAACACAGTTGTCGTGTACGGTGAGATATGTAATCGTGCATATAAACAATTTATACATCTTCCTAATCATAATTGTTCAATCTGTTTATTGAATATATACTGATAAATGGAAGTATGTAATGGATGATAGGTTTTTATTTACATGGTGATATACAGTATATTGTAACTCTCCACGTTGTGTTTGGCGGAGTTTCATCTAAATACACACCACTGAGTGGGATTATGTATGTATCACAGAATATTCAATATATAGTGGTATAAACTTTCAAGATACCTTCCACTTGGAGGTTACAAGGACATCGAGTGATACCACCCTGAGAATTTTGACAGCTACCACATACCACTACAATGTCCGACAAACTCAAAGTTCTCCGCTACAAGTATGGCGAGAAACTTGCATCAACCGATATTCCGAATCTTATAGGTACAGAGTTCTAGTCTGTAGACACGTAGTAGACATAGTATGTCTATCTACCATGACTACAAGGCCATAGGTAGATACCATGTTCTGTAGAAGAAATCGAAGAGTTGTTTAATCAACTTTTTCTGGGAAGAAAAATTGCGCGCCACTCTCTTATTTTCTTTAAACTATAAATTTGAGTTTTATATATTTATTAAACCAAATTAAAAATACGAAATAATTCAACGTATATTTACAAAAGATTTTAACTCGGCCTATTAACTAACTTAACCTGATACATATCAAACACACGACACCTACCGTGAAGGCCGCAGCGATGGACCTCTCCAGCTGCATCCACTCCATGTCCGGACCTATGCTCACGGCTCCCACGTGGAAGGTCGCCTGGACCCCAGCTGTCAGCAAGGGAAGGAAGGACTGCAGTACACGGGACTCTACCTGTGGCAGGCAGACCTGGAGGTCGATCCTGGGACCTATGGGGTCCTGCATGTCTGCTGGACACGGCGGGTCCTCGGTGGATGGTACATAGCCATCTGTGGGGACACACACGTACTCTCAACGGATAGTTGGGTCAAAGGTTATAATCATTTCTTACAGAAGACAAATATTTATATAAGGTTCTTCCAAAAGTTCGTGTTTTTCTTAAAACGTTGTTTTTATTATTACTTGGCGAATAATATTATCACGACGCGAATACATAATAATACATAATACAATTCCTTTATGTGAGCAATAGTTACCCAGAAATTATTTGAAAAAGGAAAAATAATGTACATAGAGTATCAGCCTGTTGAAGAGCAGTATATTTTGCTCGAAAGCTTGCAAATTCAAAATCAAAAGAAACTTTTCACCTGATTTTTATTTTTCCTCTTTATAACAATTTATTTATACATAATACAAAGACATTATACATAACGGAGAATAATATTGGTATTTCATTTTTTTGCAAATGTTTACGAAATTTTAGGACAACCTTGTAATCCCTGAACAGATAATTATGAAAAAATATTAGGAGGGACTGGATTGACATTGGTAGAACTCTCCTAGCGGTTTCGGCAGTTTGGACTGACAAACCGTTAAAATTGTTCATTTTCACCTTATATATACTCAGTATAATTTATAATTATATATATATTTATACTGTTTTTTTTTTTCAAAGCTTATATCTATATTTTATTTAAAACACCATGCCAAAAGGTCAAGTTTAGTATCGGTATAATAGGAATACAGAAAAATTCAATATTACAGCGGTATGGTAGATAACTGGCGAAACCGCTGGGAGGGTTCATCACTGATCATCATTCTAGTAATTTATCATTGCAACATGAGAAGTAGAAAATTGTTTAATTTTTAAAACAATCATACGCGTCTAAAATATTTCTTGAAAATAAAGATACTTCGGCCAGTAAATCTTTTTATTACCTCGACGTTTCGACAAAAATATTTTGTCCTCGTCAGGAGCAAATAAAAATTAAACATTTAGCAAGGCGTTAAAATCTTTCTAAAATATTTTCAACTTCTTATACATTCAGTGTTTATCAACAATGAATAAATACGGGGGAGATATGTTTTCAAGCTACCACCAAAAGATCATTAGCACAATCCGAAGCAAACAAATGCCTATATGGGTAGATCCCTCATCTACCATGTCTACCAACCTCAGGTCAGTGAGGAAAGCCAAGTTCGAACTAGGTTGATGCCATCAAGAAATGAACGAACTCAAGAAACTAAGGAAAAAGCACCACTAGACACCACTAAGACATCAATGGTACCATTTAGTGAGAAAAATCGGGTTTGAACTGTCCCAACGTAGGACTATCGGTTGACGAGTCAGTCTTTTAATGTTTAGCCACGGAAATGGTATTCAGTAAAAAAAACTTTCGAAGAGAGACATTGTGTCAGAGAGGGTCTATATACCCACAGAATCTGTCGAACTAGAGAACCCACCCAGGACAGGCTGTGATGACTCCAACTGTCGCCGGAGCCTGTCGTTCTCCTGTCGCAGTGAGGCCGCCTCCACCCGCAGCCGTGCCAGTTTCTCCCGCATTGTGTCGAGCTGGTGCTGGGAGCTGAGCGCCTCCAGCCGGATGTCTGTCAGCTGGAGGTCTTTCTCTCGGAGCTGGCGTCGGAGGTCGGTGTCGGGGTCGCACGGCCTGCCAATTGCCACATGCTCTAAAAATATGAAGCAACAAGAAGAAGAAAAATATCATGGGTTATGTAGGACTGATATATGTGTCGAAGCAATAGATTTGCTGAGTTCAGACCAGAGGTTCACCAAACCTTTTTCGGGCCAAGGCATACTTTGTAAAGCATGAGTTAGTTTACACGTTCAGGAAGTTTATGTTAGATGTGTATAGGGGCAGGTGTGAAAGTATTGATATCATTGTGGAATTTTGAATTGGAAACATCTCTGTGGAAGCATGTTGACGGATGCAGGCAGGCACAGTACCTGAAGGAGGCCGAGGGCGGTGGGTGGTGGCCCCCCAACATGGGGGAGTTGGGCACCGACATCTCCTCCACGTCTGACACCGACCCGTGCTTGTTCTTCTTGCTCTTCGTGAAGGCCTTGCTGAAGGAACTCCGTAGCTGCCACAACACCTCTTCACTCAACACATCGCCAGTTTGCTTATAGGATGAAGAAATTTGCATATAATCATTCTAGCAATTCGAATTTTTACCTTAGAACCTATCTTTTATGTAAACTTTCTTCTATTTAAAAATGTTCAGGTAGGCTTCTCTTCCTTTATAGCGTTAATTAGACTCATAATAATTGTGTTATATTAATTGAAATCGTAAATTATGTAGCAGAATATGAATAATGATATCTGGTGTTTCACAACATTTTATTTATAGACACAGTGCGTATTGGTATTTTAAACTGGTTTCTATTTCGATACGAAAAAAATGTTCTTAAACAAGATTTATCTGACATTGTACGATAGTTTCTACAGAGTATGTGGAGCTGATACTGCCTATGGGAGACCGTCCATAGGAAGTGTCAGAACACGGTGTCTCTGTACTTCAATGATAATTATTAATATTATTAATACAAAGCAACAACGCGCTATCCATATACAGCAAATGAAAACATTAAGATGCGAATGTGTCTTTCTCACATCAATCATGTCTTTTATCCCAAATACACTTGTTCCAACCCATGAAAATTTTAGACGATAAAGTTTAGCGACTGAAGTTAGTATAAATGCGCATTCATGCCTACTCATTGAGAAGTAGTATACTTTTTTATTAAAACAAATTGCAATTTGACTACATGCTCTTACTGGTATGGTTGGACTTATAGAAGAATCTGGGTCATTGAGGCATTTAAAAAACGCGGGTTTTTCTATCCGAGTGCTGGTTGTCGAAATATCGCGATATCATCACTGTTTGGATATGAAGAAAAATGCTCTTTTTTCACTTTCTCTCTCAATAAGAATTATTGTACAGAGATTAGGCTGGCAATCACAGCTTCCAATCTCCTGTCGTATTAACAGAGCCTATGGTCTCCTATGGACTACCACCCGTAAAAGATGTCAGAATGGTCGACGTACCCAGCCTTTCTTCTTCTTCTTATGGGTCTTGGCAGGGTCCCCAACCGACTCCCCTGACTTGCCGCTGGACATGGAGTTGACGCTGGAGACAGAGTCTGCGGAGAGCTGTCGGGACATCCTCTGTTGATGTTGAAGACCTGAGACATCCACCACATTGTTGATTCTCTATCTTCTGATGCGGTTGTTGTTGTGGGTCTCAACACATCAGTGTATAAGACTAATTGTCTTAATTAGGCATTTCTGTCTATATCACATCTACCTTATTATTATTAAATGTAAATAGTTTTTACTCCTTATTATTTTATTTTGTAAACACCGTTACGAGTCCATGTAAAAGGCTATATGTCAATAAAAGCTGCTG
The DNA here is from genome assembly GCA_030710605.1 of Cordylochernes scorpioides. Lineage (NCBI taxonomy): Eukaryota > Metazoa > Arthropoda > Arachnida > Pseudoscorpiones > Chernetidae > Cordylochernes > Cordylochernes scorpioides. The sequence continues at coordinate 18,425,420 of CP092867.1, read as the reverse complement.
TGTGTTTGCTAGCCTTCATTCTGTCATAATCTTGGGAGCGTCTAAAATTGTTTTTTTTTTTTTTTTGTGGTAGATTGAGTGATTAAGAGAACCTAAAATAAATTGAGAATAAAATGTAATTTTATTAATTAAGAAAATAAGGCAACATTTTTTAAGAGAATAAACCAATATTTACTTTTAAAAAATGAGTCACATGATGAAGAATAAAGAATATACTTTTGTGATGAATGGTGTAAAATACAATTGAGATTGGGACTAAGAAAAAAAAAAAGGCATATCGGAAGAGACGCTTATAGTTTGCATGTTGGCTAAAGGCAGTAAACAAGACCTATGTTTTAACGAAAGGATGTAAATATAATTATTCCAGAACTACTCTAGAAAGAAATCTCGATGTAATTTCCAGTACTTACTCTTGTGCACCGCCTGCATCGACTGCAGCGCCACCTTGGTCAGACCGGCCTCTGCGCTCTGTTGTTTCAAGGCCTCGATGGTTCCTCGAAGTTCGTGGAGTTCAGAGTCCTGGTGGCAAACAACAAACATTTATCATATCTGTTTTTGTTATACTACATTATAGGTTTAAAAAACATAGGTTTTTACCCTAAAATGATTTTTTTTCCGGGAGGAAGTAAAAGGGGGAAAAAGGACAAACAAATCCTCTTCTTAGCCAAAAGAGAAACCGAATCTATACTTTATCTATTGACCTTCTTTGGAATCTAACCGGGTTGGTGACCAAGCCCCATAACCAGTTTTGGCAAAATGTCCCAGCCATTTCACCAGCTGAGCACATCTGTCTTTTTGAAATCTTTAAGAATAGGTTTAAAATGACACCTACCCCAGCGTCGTTTTAATTCTATCCGTAGCTTATAGATATATGATCACATGTCATTCATCTAGGATCTTTATATTCAAATTAAAATAGTATATTTACATAGGTTCTTAGATAAATAATATAAGAATCTAAAAAGAGAGAGAAGTGTGGACGAGTTACCTTCTGCTCTGCGGTGGCCGTGAGGTGCTGCAGGCGGGAGGTCATGTTGGAGAGGGACTGCTCGAAAGCTGCCACCACGTGGGCCTGCACAGGTCAGTCTTAGGTCATCTACGTTCCTGCAGTTCTGTGAGGCATTTTGTGATCATTAGTGTCACTTTGAGTCAGTAATATGTAATGTAGGATCAGCTACGTGATCACAGCCAGATGGCTTCAGTTTAGTAGGTTTCAGTCAGGTTTCCTCAGCTCAGTCACACGTTCTTACAGTCAGTCATGTGTTGTATGATCAGCAAAATAGGCCTGTATATATAAGGTGTCTTAAAAGTAAGTGTGTAATAACTTTTTTTAATACTAGAACAACATATCCAAAATATACTTTTTTCAACTAAAGATATCGGTTTCTCCAATAAAAACTGGAAATGTCTTTCAGAAACTTGATGGCAGATTTCTCATGACATTGTTGCATATATTGTAAGCTAATAACTTTAGTTAAAAACATAAATGTGGTTCTCCTTGTGTGTGTTATATATAATTTTAAAAAATATACACACATATATAATAACATATATACAACATATATATAATATCAAATTTAATACCAAAATATTCTCAATACGTCAAAATTCTCAACTCCTAACCGACTCCAGTTGTAACGGCCTTATCATCGTTGTTATATAATGTAATTATTTCAATCAACACATTTATATATGTTTGTAACTGAAGCAAGAAAATTATTATTCTTTGAGTGTGAAAGCTTGTAAAAATAGGAACTTACCTTCTACCATTAATTTGTTTATTTTCTTTGTCGTCTGTTTTGCATAAGTTGAATCTGGTTAGAACGATGTATGAAAATTAGATGATTCTTTTGTTGCCTTTAATACGAGTAATTAACTCGTTTCTCTCTCTATATCTAAAAATGCTTAAAGTTTAATAAATTAATTTTATAAATCTGAGAGTTGTCTTCAAAAACGATCCAACAGTAACCATCTGTTGTGATACTAAAGCATAGTTTTTCAAACTCGCACCTCTTCTTTCTAATATTGACATTCTGCGTGTTTTTATATTGATCTATCATTGTGGTTGAAATGGTGGTTGAATATGGTGAGAGGGTAAACTAGAACAAGGAACTTTCTGGAGATGACGAAGGAAGATTGTTGATAAGATAGATACTTACATTTGTAGCCAGTTGGGCTGTAAGAGTTGCGATTTTGTCATGGGCTTGGTCCAATTCTTTCCTGAGTCTACGGATTTCATGGGCTTGTTTCTCTTCAGTGGCTGCTCCCTGGGCAACCATAGGCATCCCCGTAGTATCGGTACAATCAATAGCATCTTGGGTTCAATGAAATCTTAATTTCTATATAAACACCTAATTGGTGCTATACCCTTCCTGTATGTTCCAATATGAAACATTTTTTATACACCGCTTAATTAAAAACATAATAATTATCATCAAATCAGCACTGATTACTTAAATTCCTAGAGTTGGTTGGAATATGTAAATAAAAATGTATAAAGGCCAATATATATTAGATAAAATGAATATTTCAAGCTACTTACTTCAAAATATTGGTAATCCAAAACTGTTTCGATCCAAGAGGTATCCATTGTACTCTATGTTTTGATTTTACCGTATGGAGGAAATAATAAATATTTAGAAACTCTCTCCCCCCCCCCTATGATATACTTTATAATTATTTCAAAACTATTATACTTGAAGGCACAAATATTATAAATTGTAATTTAGAAAGACGATAAATATAGAAAGCTAAAAAATATTGGAATAAATATAAAAATTAAACTTTAAGAATATGTAGTTTCAAAAATGTAATAAATATGATAAATATTATTAATACTGCCAGTTCGTTTAAATAAAAATATTATAAACTATTTTAAATATGGGATAATATCTAAATTATATAATGATTTTAAAGCTCAAAATAAATCACTGGAGAATTAAACTTTTCAAAAAAAGAAATGAGAAATAAAATTAAATGATATAAAACTACAAAATTACTTAACGAAACATCTCAAAATGTGAAAGGAAATTTAAATCAAAAGATGAAAATAGACTTAGCTGGACGCGGGAAACCAAACTTCCAACCAGACGATTCCCGTACAAAGTGACAGTGGCACCAGACTGAATCAATTTTTGGCAGCGATGCAGACCATACTTACCGAGTAGATAGATGACGCAGAAGAGACCAAAGACAGAGCTGATCCATGAACTAAAAAAAACATCAAATTTTTGTTAAAATTTCAAACATATGAACGACACATTAAAAACTTGGCTAAGCCTCAACAACTTTCTTAAAACATAATGTGCCTTCACATAATCAATAACTTCTGGAAATTTGCCTAAAATTGTGCTGACAAATTTAATTAAATTTTGACTAACTTCAGTATAATCAAATAAATTAAGAGAGCAAAATGATGTAATTTAAACCACAAGAAAATAAAATTACATTCCCTTTTTTGAGGGTAAAATATTTTCTAAAGGAGAATAAAAAAAAATGTCGGGTAGAAAGAAAAAAAAGCTGCCTTTTATATATAATATATATTTTTAAAACCTTATTTTTGGATCAAATATCATTATTTTATAATATTTCGTATATATTTTTTTCTAATACACGGAAAAAAACTAAAAATAAAGATTATATTTGATATTAAAAAAAATAATTTTTATATATAAATAACTGAGAAATTCTCTCTTATATATATATTAAATATATATTTTTTCACACAAAAATCAATGCGCTTAATAACTGTGATGCAAATATATACACAATTATATATGGAAATATTCGAAATTTTAAAATTATTCTACAAGATTTTTTAAAAAATCTATAAAATATATCATTTTTGAGAAGAAAATAAAATGTTTTCTTTATTGATATAAAATAATAAAGTTTACAATGTATTTCACATATTATGTATATAAGTATGTACTAAAATATGAACCTTAATGTTTATATAAATATAAGGTGTCAATTTGATTGGCCCTTCCCTGCTTCTCTTTTGCATATAATCTCTCCGTCGCATGTATGTTGAGCTCTAATATTTCAGGAAGATAAAAAATATAGCATTTTTATTTCAATAGAACAACTTCCTACTGTCCTTTGCTACGATGGATAAATATTGGGAGAGCCTGGCTCATCACTTTTGAACCCTTACCGTGGTTTCGCCAGGTTAACCTCCCATGTATGTACCATATTCAATAATGAAAAATTTATGAATAATTTGATTCTACACTTCATTAAGTTTTTATCTGATTCTTTGGAATAATGTATTAACGAGATTTGACTGCTAGCGGCTTGTATTCTTTAAGCTGGATGAAATGATCCAATACACTAGTTAAGACTTTACGTAGGAGTCAGTCACTAAGTTAGGATATTGTTCTTAAAACTTACCATCTTCATCTTTGGACTGAAGAAGTCTAGAAGAGGATCCTCTCATGTGATGGCTTCCATCATGTAACCTCTGCAAATATAGCACATGTTAGCAGTAGCACATAAGTGATGTTCACGTGGGACCTTTCTTCTAGTTTCTACACATCTATAGTCGAGTTCTTGACTTACAGTACAGTATCACAATCTGACGTAACATCTAATCAATGAGTTGGTTTAGTGAGCTCAAATCCCGCATTTGAACATGATGAGTTGGTTTAGCGAGCTCAAATCCCGCATTTTAACATGATGAGTTGGTTTAGCGAGCTCAAATCCCGCATTTGAACATGATGAGTTGGTTTAGCGAGCTCAAATCCCGCATTTGAACATGATGAGTTGGTTTAGCGAGCTCAAATTCCGCATTTGAACATGATGAGTTGGTTTAGTGAGCTCAAATCTTGCATTTGAACATGATGAGTTGGTTTAGCGAGCTCAAATCCCGCATTTGAACATGATGAGTTGGTTTAGCGAGCTCAAATCCCGCATTTGAACATGATGAGTTGGTTTAGTGAGCTCAAATCCTGCATTTGAACATGATGAGTTGGTTTAGTGAGCTCAAATCCCGCATTTGAACATGATGAGTTGGTTCAGCGAGCTCAAATCCCGCATTTGAACATGATGAGTTGGTTTAGCGAGCTCAAATCCCGCATTTGAACATGATGAGTTGGTTTAGCCAGCTCAAATCCCGCATTTGAACATGATGAGTTGGTTTAGCGAGCTCAAATCCCGCATTTGAACATGATGAGTTGGTTCAGCGAGCTCAAATCCCGCATTTGAACATGATGAGTTGGTTTAGCGAGCTCAAATCCCGCATTTGAACATGATGAGTTGGTTTAGTGAGCTCAAATCCCGCATTTGAACATGATGAGTTGGTTCAGCGAGCTCAAATCCCGCATTTGAACATGATGAGTTGGTTTAGTGAGCTCAAATCCCGCATTTGAACATGATGAGTTGGTTCAGCGAGCTCAAATCCCGCATTTGAACATGATGAGTTGGTTTAGTGAGCTCAAATCCCGCATTTGAACATGATGAGTTGGTTTAGTGAGCTCAAATCCCGCATTTGAACATGATGAGTTGGTTCAGCGAGCTCAAATCCCGCATTTGAACATGATGAGTTGGTTTAGTGAGCTCAAATCCCGCATTTGAACATGATGAGTTGGTTCAGCGAGCTCAAATCCCGCATTTGAACATGATGAGTTGGTTTAGTGAGCTCAAATCCCGCATTTGAACATGATGAGTTGGTTTAGCGAGCTCAAATCCCGCATTTGAACATGATGAGTTGGTTTAGTGAGCCCAAATTTCGCGTGTTACCATGATGAGTTGGTTTAGTCAGCTCAAATTCCGCGTGTTAACATGATGAATTATATTATATATATATATATATATATATAAAAGATAACACTGTAAAATCATTTAAACATTACAAAATTCGTTACAATTATTCCTTTAATTATAATATGCACAAATAATGGTTCTAGTTTGTATATCAAAGAGAGAGAATCTGTATTTAAAAACTCTATGAATGCCATTAACAAAAGTTAGACAACATTAGAGGGAGATAAATAAGGTAGAAGGCTACAAATAGAAGAGGCAATGTCCAGTGCAGCTTATCTCCTTTCTGATAAGACACCAGATTATCTTTGTTTCGTTTTTTAATGGCAGTGCCATGGGCGCATCGGATCAGGTAACATCTTCTTACTATAAATCTTAAGCTAGTTATGTCTGAATATTTCTTTGAGAGTCCTTTTTTTGGTGCCATTCGAAAAAATAACTTTAAGAAAGTTCTAAGGTATCTTAAAAACGGCGAGGATCCTGATTCAAAAGATATTTTTGGAAATTCTGCTCTTTATCTCGCGGTCGAGCAGGGGAATTTTGAGATAGCAAAATTGCTTTTGAAATTCGACGCAAAAATTGGAACTTTCTGGAATATTCAACTGCAAAATGTTCTCATGATGGCAAGCCAGTTTGGTTGTCCAGAGCTGGTCGACATGTTAATTGATCGAGGCGCAAAAATCGAGGATTCTGATATAAATTGGAATACTGCATTGATGTATGCTGTCGAACACAACAGACTTGAATGTGTACGACTCCTGTTAAATCGGGGAGCAAGAATTGACCATCAGAATCAAAAAAGAGATACAGCCTTGATGCTAGCAGTGAAAAATAAATACGAGGAAATAGCTGAATTACTTATCGTATCAGGGGCAAATGTCAATCTCAACAATACCGAGGATGAAACACCTCTTCTATGGGCTATAGAGAGTGATCAAGTTACCATTGCAGAGAAACTGGCGACTCATGGCGCAGATGTCAATCAGAAAGTACAACCTCCACACAACCTGCTGACCTGGTGTCTGTCAAGCAATAAAATACTGATGGCCCAGATGTTAATCAAGAATGGAGCCAATGTCAACGCAAGCATTGGTAATTTTACAATCCCCCTGACAATTCCAGTCAAAGTCAACCAACTGGGCCTTGTTGAAATGATGATAAAACACGGAGCCAACGTCAATTACTTCAACAGGAACGATAACAACAGTTACCCACCTCTTTTCTATCCCGTCCATACTATACAGTATCCCATGACAAAATTCCTGATCGAATCTGGAGCAGCCATCTTTTTACGCCATCCCGAAATTGACATAACATTTCCTGTACCTATGGATAAAATGGTGGTAGATTTGAGACGAGTGCTTAATGTTCTTTTTTCGAATCTCTGTCCATTCACCCAGATAATTCTAGAAGAAATCGAAAGGGAACAATCGTTTTGGGAATTCGCAAGTGCAATACTGAATTGCTATGTGGAGGAAAATTTCAATTCGGAAGATGTTCTTATCTTCCAATTTGAAAAGCCAAATTGGCCGAGAAGGTTTGAGATCTATAAAGAACTTAGAATCATGGCTATCTACAGAACTCTAGCTCTGATCTACCCCAACTTGAAGGTCCAGAAAGAGTTCGTACTACCAATACCGAACGACAGCACTAAGGAGGAGTACGAAGTAAGACTACAGTACTACCGAGACATGGTGAAGAATCCACCTATCTACGGAACACCTCTGACATTGAAACAATGGTGTGTTTTCAATATTCCTGAAGTGATGAATACCATTCCTAAAAGATTTTTGATAGAAAAATGCAGTGAAGAACAAGCTCAAGACTTCATTAAACATTTCATCAACATTTACAGAAAAAATAGTAGATAACTATCTAGAAAAACCTATAAAAAATAAAGGTCACCTCTTCCGCCAAGATAGACGCTAAAACTAAGAATAATCTGTTGACTGTATTCGCAAATTAGCGGATTCAGGTCGGTGACAAAGCCACACCATCTTTGGCAAATTGAGAAGCGTCATTTGGATACAATGTATTCAGGCTAATGGCTCTCGTCTAGTTTTGGAGACGGTCAATAGATGGCGTTCAGTTTTAGCGTCTATTTCGACAAGAGAACGGTGACCTTTATAGATCCTCTCGAGATATTTCCATCTCTATCTAAGAAAATATTTTTAGAAATTTTATTTTTTTGGACAATATATCTTTGTGTATATGTATATTCGTAAATAAAGATGATTTTTTACATTAGTCTCTTTCTTTTAAATGATAATAAACATATTTACATCTATATTAGAAATCCTCTATGACTTTTCAGAATGAAACCTTGTTTGAAATGGTATGGCACTTTTAAAAACTATTTTGGATCAAATTTTATTAGATTTCGTATTATATCCATTAGTAAGCTCTTTTTTTGCCGACTGTACTGGTGGGCCTCTTTTTTTTTTTACTTGCTTTCTACCGAAACCGCTGAGATGGTTCACCCAAATGAACCAAACCCTCTCATTCAATAACTTTTATCATTGCAGTAAGGTCTGTAGAGATAATATTTGATGATGTTATTTTTTTTTTAAAACGCACGCATTGCCAGTAAATTTAATTATTACAAAAAAAGAAACTCATTTCCAATAAATTTAAATATTATAAATTTTATTTACAAAGTCTTAGAATCTTTCTTTCAATCGATAGAGAACTCAATCAATCTTAATAGATAATCTACAGGAGCACAGAACTGCCAGTTCAACTTAATATAATGAATGAACACATTAAGACGCGAATGTTTCTTTTCACAAATAAATCAAACGTCTACTGTCCTTACTGCAATGGAAAAATATTGGGAGGGCTTTTGGTTCATCAGTGATAAACCCTCCCAGCGGTCAGTAGAAGTTTGATTTATTAGTGAAAAGAAACATTCGCGTCTTAATGTCTTCGTTCGTTATATATAGATGTTATTGCTTCGAAACAACTTAACATGGAAGACTACACAAACAAGTGGGAAAGAATAGCGTCGCGATAAGAAATATCTAAGAGATTTCACTCTTGATAAGAAATGGATAAGTTACTCTACCTCGTAATTTCGTATATTTCCATATTATAACACAGAAAATATATTCTCGAATTAAGACAGGTAACCATAGAACCAAACATATTCAGTCTTAAACCCGATATATATTGCCACGTGGAAAATTAGGGAAGACCAACTTCGGGATGAGACAACAATTTATTTCAGGCAAGAACAAACTATGAGTGATAAACGAAAGATAAGCAAAGAGGGAAGTTTACAGAGTAGCAAAATATAAACATAAAAAATAATAAATACTTTGTTACAATATATTTGTAATCACCAACATTGTCATCGAGTTGGGACATTCGTTGTTTTACAACCGTCTTCCAGGTTTTAAGGTTGTATTATGGTGTGGTATTGGTCGGTCTATTTCTAGATAAATATTAAATTAATAGAAAGCATTCATATTTATTAAAGATGCCGTTTTTGATTTTAATACCAACACCTGACCTTTTTATTATTATTATTGTTTCATACACACATATATATGAAAAAATAATACAAATGTAATGTTGTACTGGGATAAGGTGCATAAATTAAGAAAAAGGCATCTCCTTATCGTGCAACTCAAAGTTGCTGATGACTTGCGCCATCTATCGGAATAAATATCAACTATTCTCGTTGATTTCTAATTATTCCAGAATTAGCCAAATACCCCTTCTTGATTAATAGCTTTTTCTTGATTAATCAAGAATGGGTATTTGGCCAATTCTGGAATAATAAAAAATCAACGAGAATAGTTGATATTTATTCCGATAGATGGCGCAATTCATCAGAAACTTTCAGTTGCACGATAAGGAGATGCCTTTTTATTTACACATATATATGTAAAAATAAAAATGGCATATCCTGACCTGGAGCACATGTGCTTTACAGAAGCACCTCAGAACAGAATTCTATAAAACATTAATTTAGCCTGTTCCCTGGTATTTGGCCAACCCAATTTCTTGATAAATCAAGAAAAGCCATCCACGAACGCGTTTCGCGCTTTTGGCGCTCGTCAGCGTGGAGTAGGCTGAACCACTGCGATCAAAAAGATTTTTGGTCCCAGAAGCATCTTGAAAAACCAAGAAATGGGTGTTTAAGGCCAAACTTGCGTAAATACGCTTAACACATGAAGAAATGATTGAAAAATTAAAAATAAAAAGGTCAGATGTTGATATTAAAAATAAAAATGGCATATCCTGACCAGGAGTACATGTGCTTTACAGAAGGCAGAGCGCCATCTGGTGCTCATATATGTATGATGACTTAAAAGCCAATGAATAAGCATTGTTCTTTTTTAAGTCATACATTTTATAAACATTTATTTTTAATTTAGGAAAATTTACTTATTTAATTTTTACTTACTATTTCTTCTCTTTCCTCTCCGTATTATTTTTATTTAGATATATATTAAAACAATCCCCATATGTATTCATTAATTAAAAGGCTTATTTTAGATCTTGAAGATAAAAGATTACTGTATAAAAAGATCAAAATAAAGAAGAAAAATCGTAAAAATGATAACTTTTTTCACCTAGATTTTATTAACCCATGAATATTTATAATTCTTTAACACATGTATAAATAATAAATAAGGAACAAAAATATTCGAGAAGAGAGGCAACAAAAAAAGACATTTCCTGCTCAAATTGTGTATTCCAAGGTCGTCGTCTGCAATGCAATTTGGCCGTTGACCCCCGTTCCAATCGATCGTCTGAGTCAATATTAGCGAGAGTTCGGCTGCGCGGAAAAAAATCAAATTACCAAAAGAATTACTTAGGCCAACACCCAGCACATCAAAATTAAAAACTTTTAAAAACTATTCATCAAGCTGAAAATTTTGTCCTAACGGAAAATATTTTTCTACACATTTAATTCATTAATCAAAACATTATTAATCAAGCAAAAGTTTAAAGAAAAAAGCAGGAAAATTATTATGGCGTTTTTTTTAAAACTTCAATTCATTAATAAAGAAAAGAAACAATTTAGCTTGAGGGCTCATTTAAAAAAGGAATAACCTTTGCGGCAATTTTCTTTGATAAATTGTCTTTTGGAGAACGCTTATAATTTGACTTTTTAGCTTAAGTAGGGAATAAATAATGATATTTCACAGACTGTTTATATTGTAAAATATATAATTTACATAACTCTATTATTATAATAAAAGTCAAAATCTGTCTGTCAGTTTGATGATTAACTCTCCAAAACTACCGAATCAATTCTTCTGTGTTAAAATTTTCATATCACCGTTTTAAAATCTAAGATAGCTATGAGCCTATTTTTTCAGATAATGTGATAAAATAATATTTCAAAATGTGTGAGTATGAATATTATAGAAATAATATATATTAAAAAAATTAAATATATTAAAATATTTTTTAGATAACAAAAAGAGGCACATGTTGGATTTAAAAACAAAAAAATATTTATTTACTAATGTTTCGGTTGGCTGAACGCTAACCTTTGTCAAGGTATAACAAAACGTATTTATTTTGTATAAACAAACTCAGCTAGGTTTGGTTCATCAATGGTAAAACATTCCAGTTTAATCTTCCAATAGTATCCCACAAACTAAACAGCATCAATAGAAAAATAGAACTTCCAGAAGCTTATCATCCTCTCCTGTTCTTTATTTAAACTTCCCTCATGTTTTTAACCGTAAAATTGACCTCCCCGACGCATATCAAGCTCTCCTGGCCTTTATGTTAAAAATGTTTTCTCTTTTATATACTTAATACTCCATTTCAGACATATATTATGCTTCATTAATATTTCTTTCCTTCAGCTACTGTTTTGCATCTCTTGAATTATCCTCTATGCATGCTTTTTTATATATTTATGTAAATTAATATGTGTATGTATATATTCACTACAGCCATCGGTATCGTTCATAGTGTCGTTTTAATCTCGCCTGTTGAAGGGCTTTTGCCCGAAAGCTTGCTCTAATGCACCAATAAAAGAAACTCGTCTTCCTTCGCCATGTTTTTTTATCGTCTAAATACCGATCTTGTATTGAATTTGTCTTTTCGGTTTGTATATCCGACATCTTGGAATAATTCTTAGCAAAGGTATTTAGGAAAATTTATGGACATAAGATTTGAATCTTGGAAGATAGAGGTTGCGCCAGGCCGGCATTCATAGTTCTTAAAAATAGGAGACGAAATGGTGTTATTATTCCGGCGGGTTTTCGACATAAAAACTTTAGAAGAAAGGAAAGAAGAAAAAAAAAAAGAATTTGGCAAAGAAGCTATAAACATATCTGAGATTATATAGGTGTTCTCACGCGATCTTTCAAATTTAATACATCTACATTCTCATGGACAAAACTTGAGGAAGTTCTACCTTTTATCATGTATATCAGGATTCATACAATAACTCTAAAAGATTTCTGATACACAGTGATCTTTATTGAAGATACACGAGATAACCAAGTGTGAACAACAAAATTGTCTCTGTCTCCTTCAAAAAAAAAAAAAAAAAAAAAGAAAAACAGACGACCGACGCGATATCAATTTTTTTTTACTTCCTTAAGTTTTGTCGATGAGTGTAAGTTACGAGTTCTAAAAATATTTAGCTAACCAAAAACGATGATCCTGGAAATAAATATATAAAAATAAAAATAAGCTTTGAAGACACATGCATAGCAAAAACATATCAGAAGAAATATATACTTACATTGGACAACAAACAATATTCATCAAATAATTCACGAAAAGGCAATTATGTCCTTCGTGCTATAGGTTGGAGAGAGATGCCATCTTTTAAAAGTTTTCAATGTTCTAATTCAATATTTTAATGATAAAAACTCCGGTGTGTTATGGAGAATTCCGAAGAAATATACCACCATTGATGTATAGCGTAACTTGTTAGAAAATAATTATATTTTTATTATTAGTTTTTTTAAATATAATTATATTTCTTTTTTCCATCACAGTTCTCTCTTCAATAATGGCCATCTAGCGTGATAGGTTTTTAGGAATAAATGGAGTTTTTCTTGGAAATACTTTTTTATTCATATATTTTCTCACTCAAAGAGGTTTTTTTTTCTTAAAAGAAAGTCTATATTTCCATATTTTATTATAATGTGGTACTATAAAAATATACCCCAAACGATCTTATAATTTGTAATGGTATTCCAAAAAAAGAGAAATAGTTAGAAAAAAATGTTATATTTTTAGAAGAAATAAATGAAAATGGTCACGTGATAATATTTGTATTTAATAAGTTCTGGTCACGTACATTTATATATATAGTGTTGTCTCTCTAACCCTACTAGCAAGTGCAAGTAACCATACGGAGCTATGGCATACTTGTAACTGCAAAATTCGAACTGCTTTTCACCCGTGTAGACATGTGGTGTACTTACAGTAAAAGCAGTCACCAACTTCTACCCACCATGATTATCATGGCTACAATGCCAGTTTTGGCTCATTTTTTATCATCACTAGTAAAGGTTTTTTTACTAGGTTGATGCAATAGTGCTTTGAGGCGTGGTGTTGGTATAACTTGTGGACAATTCTGTTCCAAAGTAACTCTATTAGGTAATACTCAAAAAGAGAAACATAGCTTATCTACAATGAAAAATATGAACAGCTTCTTCACACACACACACCAAAAAAAATAAGTGTCCAATGCTCGATCCCGGTTCATGGCTGTCAGAAATAGACGGTTTATAGCCCCGGCCACCGACTTCATGCTTATGGACAGAAAGAGAGGGCCCGTTGATATAAATATTTAAAAATAATATTCAACTTTATTTACGCCAAAAATAAAGAGAGGAAATAAATAGCTCTGTTAGTCGAACGACGCACGTGCCAAGATTCCCGGATGTCACGGGCCAGCCGAGGTGTTCTCTAGACTCAGGCTGAGACATGGTGTGGCCGCCTCATTGTTTTGATGTACAGTGTGCCTGTTCTGGTACATGAATATCATCCTCCCCTAACTTTATATTATACTAGATGGGTGACCCGGGCTTCGCCCCGGGATTGACCCGTGTGCATATCTACCCGAGTGATATATATTTATATAAGATTTTTTTTATAATTGTTTGTTATTAGCATTATCTATTTGTTTGCATCAGCATAATTTAATCTAATATTTGATAGAGGGCGCTGTTCGTGAGCTAAGTAGAATAATTTGAATATATAGTTTTAATAATTGATTTATATATTTTTTAAAATATCCTATCGTCTTCCCCTTATTTTTTTACCTATGTATGGAAATTTTGGTTTGAATTAGTGAACTACTGCTAATTTGTATACCGGACATACAAACAAACATACAAAAATTGATTTTTATATATATAGAAGATTATATATACAGTTAAACCTGTCTATAGCGCCCCCTCTAAATAGCGCCTCCCTCTCTATAGCGCCCGATTTTAAATACGTAGTATGATGCGATTTACATTAAAAGTAACCTGCCTATAGCACCCCCTCTCTATAGCACCCTATTTTGGTGAGTCCCAAGAGGGGGCGCTATAGACAGGTTTAACTGTATATGTATGAAAAAATAGTACAAATGTGAAATTGTACTGGGATAAGGTGGATAAATTAAGAAAAAGGCATCTCCTTATCGTGCAACTGAAAGTTTTTGATGGCTTGCGCCATCAATCGGAATAAATAAATATATAAATGTATATATTAGGGCTTCATATCTAAGCATCCATAAGCATCTATCGTGTTTTAAACATTTACTGTTTGCTCCCTTCCACTCGATATTCTTTTGGTATTGATCCTAAATACTTCCTCTCTTACCTGTATCACGTCATTCATAGAAACAAACATTTATTCCTAGTTTCTTCCTCTATGTGTCTTGTTGAAGAATACATCCTATTGTCAGCGTCACTAGAATCCTCGTTGTAGCCATTGTTGGATATTGATCCTAAATACTTCCTCTCTCTTACCTGTTATCACGTCATTCATAAAAACAACACATTTATTCCTAGTTTCTTCCTCTATGTGTCTTGTTGAAGAATACATCCTATTGTCAGCGTCATTGGAATCATCGCTGTAGCCCATTGTTGGAACTTACATTGTTGGACATTTCTCCTAAATGTTGTTGTCCAAGGTGGTATTTTGACTTTAGTTCTTTCACTCTACATTATTTTAGGTGTTTGTAATTTATTATTTACATTCACTTGTTGATCTATCAAATTCATTTAAAAGCCAAATTTCTATTTTAACCATCTAATGATAACCCGTTTCAAAGATTGGTTTGGTTATCGAATTTTTTTTAAATATACATTCTTCATCGAAAAGTTGTATATACTTTTACAAAGTTGAAAACACATCCTCCTTAAAGTAATAAAAACTATATAAAAATGT
This sequence comes from Cordylochernes scorpioides, assembly GCA_030710605.1. Classification (NCBI taxonomy): domain Eukaryota; kingdom Metazoa; phylum Arthropoda; class Arachnida; order Pseudoscorpiones; family Chernetidae; genus Cordylochernes; species Cordylochernes scorpioides. The sequence goes on along the minus strand of CP092867.1, from coordinate 18,410,288 downwards.
GAATTAACCATTCCTTTTAAAATCAATTTTAGACAAAGCAAAAATCCATTTATTACTAAAGGTATATTTAACATTTATTAGGTATTTTATTTTTTATATAACAATTGAAATTGTTTTTTTTTAATTGTTTAAAATAGAATAAAATTCTATTTTTAAAACTTTCTCATTTCCAAGTAATTATATGATGTGTTTTTTATCGCCGTTTAAAGAGTCCGTATTTAGGTGTAGATAGAACGTCTCAGAGCAATATTTATTTCTAGTAGTTGTCTATATAGCGACTGAATTATTATCTTTAAATGTGAATAGTAGGTTTTACTTCTTTTACCTTTGCAGACTCCGTGGTGGATTCACGAATAAAACTGTTTGTCTTTATGTGGGTTTTATTTATTTATTTATATATATGTGCGCTAAGAAATTATTTTTGTGCATGTATGTGTATGTGTTTGTGCATTTACGTCTTTGGGTGTATGTTTTGGGCATGTGTCTATGTATGTGTATCCATGTTTTTGGTTTATGCTTTTGTGTGTGTATACATTATATATTTGTTTATTTTGAAAATAGAGCAATCCATAAATAAATCTTTAATTAAAAAGGCATATATTGAATCAAAATATTTTGATCTAATATATGCCTTTTTAATTAAATATTTGTTTATGTGTTTGGTTTATATGTATTTGCGTGTGTATGCTTTTGTGTATGTGTCTATGTATGCTTTGTGTATGTTTGTGTTTGTATGTGTTGGTTTATGTGATATTATATATATATATATATATGTATGTATGTATGTCAGCAGTATAAATGACAGTAGAACTCACTTGAGAACTCCCCTCCTCAGTCCGCCGTAACATGGAGGGGTAAACTTGCTCGGACTTGGTGGAACGGATGGAGTCCGACCGGGAGAGTGGTCCTTCTGACAGGCTACTGGCTCGGTCCGTGGAATCCTCGGATCAAGAAGTCCCTCACCGTGAGTTGTGTTGTTGGAGTTAGGGTTAGTCCGGCGTGCGGTTGTTCATGCAGTTTTGTTTAGTGCGGCAATGGCGGTTAGGCTTGCTGTTAGCTATGGAGGATGGGGCTCTCTCTCTCGATTCTTGAAAGTCCTTCAATATACCGTCGATTGAAGACCTGCCGTATCTAAGACCTGTGGTATTTAACCCTTTAGGTGCCGGCCGTTTTCAAGGTCATTCCTGATCATTGTTAGCCTTCAAAAGACATCAAACAATTTTTTTTTAAAATTAGCTCTTTTATGATTCATATAAACCTATGAAACACAATGCAACAGACTATGCGCTATGAAATACAGTTAATTAATTTTCATAAGATTTTTTAAGGAGAAAAGAAGTATCAAGTCACATCAAACCGATACATCGGCTTGCCTGGTGCTTAAAGGGTGAAGACCTGAGGAATTTAAGACCCACCGTATTTAAGACCTGTTGTATATAAGACCCTGCCGTATTTAAGGCCCTGACGTATTTAATACCTTCTGTATTTAAGATCTGCGGTATTTAAAACCTAATGTATTTAAGACCCTTCCATAGTTAAGACCGAGGTTTTCCCATTCCAAAATTTATTTCTAGAAAGATAACGCATGGAAAATAAAAGAAACCATTAACATCGAATTTAAGAAAAGACTTCCGATCCTATGGTTTGATCAGTAAATTGAGACTGTATTGACATTTATAAAGTACTATAGATACATATTCTCTACACCTTTTTAAATTTTGAAATCCCTTAAGTATTGAAAAGTATGCATTTGAATGTGTTATATACAAGTATTAGAGTGCGCGCGCCCTCTGTGTATATAAGGAACTACACTCATGGACAAAACATATCGGGGTTTAGACAATAATTCTGAAAGATATTTGATACACAGCGACCTTCATTCCGAGTCGATGTGACGAAGAATAACAGTTTGTATCATCCCTCACTCCACTTCTTCCTTTATAGATATAAATATATGAAAATAACTTTAAAATATAATCTCAATCTTAAGATATGTGCGAAACTTAAACCATTTCTAGATTTCATGATAAAATATTTTGTAATTTTAACCATTTCTAGAAAAGAGATAATTTTCCAATGCGCGCGGTGTTGAAATGGAGATAAATGCAGACGATGGAAAGCGTTGAAAGTCAGACGAAGGTAATTAAATAAAGATGATGATGATAAATTCACAGAACTCTCTCTCCTCCCTTTAACTAACCTCGTTTCCTGTGAACTCTCGTTATCGCCTTTTCTTTCGTCTCTCTCTTCCATTTAAAACTGTGTGTACAAATATAGTAAAGCTAACTAATTTAATTATATTTTTAGAGAGAGTGTATTTGGGGTTAATTTTAATTTACTGGTGTATGTCCTTTAGAATTTCTACAACTTTTATTTGTGTTTGTGTTGTGTGTTTTGTTGTCATTTGGGGATAAGGGTATCCAGGAATAAGTTTCTTGTATGGATATTTTATTAAGTCAAGCTTTCAGGTCTTGGAGACATTCTACAGAAGTATTGATGACTAACTACAAGTGCTACAAGGACCGAAACCTTGAGTTAATAAAATATATTCCTAAAAGAAACCTAAATGATGTTTGTCCCCAAAACGATATGATGCAATGGTTTATATATATTTTTACGAATTATATTTTGTGTCTGTCACTTTTATATCTATTTTAGGAAGTAAATCTGTTTATGAGCTCAATTGTCTTATGAATATTTGAAACTATTATAGAGGCGTATGATTCTTTTGAAAATTAAACAATTTCTACTGCCCTTACTGCAATGGAAAAATTAAGGTTGGGCCTGGCTCATCAGTGATGAACCCTCCCAGCGGTTTCGCCTGGCGAAATTGTTTAATTTTCAAAAGAATCATACACGTTTATAATAGTTTCAAATATTCATAACAGATGGTGCACTGATGCATCTCAATTGTCTTAATTATAATGTGTAAAATTAATTATCTCAATATTGATTGTGATTTGCTTTTTTTTTTTATCTTCATTTGCGGTGAATCCGTGGTAAATCCATGTATAATAAATTTCCTTTCCTCCAATTTACCCAGACGAATCTATTTATTAACTTGATTGTCCTTATATAATTTTTCTTGTATATAAATATCATATTACCATTAAGGCACTATTACCTTTTTCCTGCATGTATCCTACATTTCTGCTTGGAGAATCTGTAAAAGACTAAAAGGTCTTAATAAAGCTTTTTGTTGTTGTATAATTTTGGAAGTTAATTATAATAGATAGAGTATATAACTAATAATAAATCTTTGTTCAGAGAAGATTCATTGCAGAGACCTTCAGTCTGTCAGAACACAAGCCCTGGGCGAATGTGTGTTCTATTAACATGGAGACAGACAATGTGGTGTGATCTCCTAACTTGTTTTGTTTGTTAGTTTAGCGTGTGGGTGGGTGGGATATTATAATTACCCCCCGTACTTGGGGAAACTTTTTAATAGCTATTTTTTTATGGTCTGTTGTTAGTGGGTGCAATTATAATTTGTGAAAAATGGTAGAGACTAACTTTTGACAACCCCATATAACTTTTTCCCTTAAATTCCTTGTGTGTGTTAGCCTTGAGAATGATATATGAAGAAGAAAGTTAGAGACTCTCAGATAAACAAAGAGAGTGAATAGACTTCCATAGTCGTATACATATTCTAAAGATAATATGCAAAATTGGTGATAAAGGTAAACTAAGAGGACGAATTGAATGGTGTTTCTTTTTGTGTGAATTTTTTAATATTTAAATATGATTATAAAATTTGGTTATGCAAATAAAAATTGTTAATATTGAATAATATTCCTTTTAAAAAATCATTTAGTCTATGTATAATAATCTGTACATGCACAAAGTGTGATAATATTCCACTAGTTTCGTCTGAGTCAAACAAATTCGATTAATATATATATTTCCGCTAGTGTATTTAGTAAAATAAGTTGTTATTCGTTTACTAATTGTTTTATACATCGTCTAAGAATACGTATAGAAAATAGGAATCATTCAAGTTAGTTATATACAAGAGGTGCTGTGATAAGGGGAAGACGAATGCGGTTAGGTTTTAGAAGCTCGTTGCGTATGTTAGAAGCTACAGGCAGTTTAGTAAAGTTACATATACCATATATACATATAGACACATAGGCATATATACACTCATGGACGACAAAACTTAAGGAAGTTGTACTTTTTACCATGTATATAGGGATTCAGACAATAACTCTGAAATATATTACAGTGACCTTTATTGAAGACACACGAGATACCCAAGTGTGAACAAAATTGACTCTGTCTCTTTAAAAAAACAGACGACCGTCTACATTAAAATATGAAAACTCCTTAAGTTTTGTCCATGAGTGTACATACAAACATACATTGGAAATGCACTATAATGAAAGCTTTTTATAAGGAAAACTATCTTTTTAACAAAGTATTATTTAAATATAAAGTGTTATAACGGCTTAAGAGCAAGAATTGAATCATTCTAGTACTATTTGATTTATCAAATATAAACAATTTCTTACTGTCCTGTGTCACGGAGAAAACTTTTGGTAGAACCCAACTAGCTCTCATCAGTGGTGAACCCATCCAGCGGTTTCGCCAGTTTACTCAATCGGGCAGCCCAATACAATAATAATATCAGTGGAGCAAACAATAATCTGAAAATGGTAACAATGCTGCTAAACAATATATTGTAATATTGTATATAGCTGGTCCCTTACGTTGTGAAATTAAAGAGAATTTGATATTCCTCCTATTATATATTTAGATAGTTTTTAAAGAACTAAATATTTCTTACAAAAAGTTTATTTTTTATTTTAAAATGGTAACTTTTTTTGAGAGAGAGACAATAGCTCTTCAACTGGCTTCAACGGGTTGGAGAGTGATTATTGCTTGAAAGTTTGCCTATTAAAATAAAAATAAACTTATTTTAAGAAATATCTGTAGTTTTTAAACACTTTTCACAATTTTATCTTGAATCATAGTTTTCTCATTATAAAGAGTTTTATTTAAAAGGTTCTCGTTAAAGAAACTGAGAATGTGTTTTGTTTAAGAGCATCTCTTAATATAGACATTTTATAATCTAAATTGTCATCTTAACATTAATCCATAATTTTCTCAGATGACAATTTCGGTCTTCCTTCCTATATCCCTCCCTTTATCCACTCTGATAAAAGTTTATCATCTCATCTACTATGATTTCAACTTTTTTTTAATCCATAATTTTCTCAAAAATAAGTTGAAATCATAGTAGATGAGGTGATAAACTTTTATCAGAGTAGATAAAGGGAGGGATATAGGAAGGAAGACCGAAATTGGAATTTATGGATAATTTCGGGAAATTTTCCTTCAAAAGATTATCCATAGATAGGAATCTCTGAGAATATATTGCCAATATTCCATTTATAATTTAAGGTAAAACTTGTGAAAAGTGTAAAAATTATAATAGAATTTTATCATAAGGAGAATCGTGTTTTAAATTTAAAATGCAAACTTTCAAGTGAAAATCACACTTTCACAGATCTATCTCAAAGAAACAGACACATCGATTATCTAGATAAAATTAATAAGGACGTCCGAAAACTGGCAGCTTTTAAATGAAGAAACTCGTCGCGTCTACCTTTGGTCATACATAGTCAAGATATTGTACATATTGTATATATATATATCAAGATATTGTATATATAGTCGCCCCTGGAAAAAAATTATAAAAAGCGCGAAATCATAAGAGAAAAGGTTTCTTTTAAAGTTTTTATTATTTTGTACCGAGCTTTCGAGCCCTTCCACAGTATAAAAATCGATATATATATATCTAGATAGTCGGTGTTTCATTATGATAAGGCTGTAGAAGTGTGATCTTGAAAGCTTTCATCAATTTATAAAAAGTTGAGATGGAACTGAAGTAGATGAGGTAGGTACCTGTGCCTGGAGTGAGTCGTAGCTCAGCCGGGCCATGTCGTGGGAACATGTCTGGGTGTTGGCGCACACCTTCAGCTTGCGGACACCGGCAGAGCCCGTGGGCGGGGTCCTACGGCTGGCTCCTGCGGCCAGGGCGCCCTCGGCAGACATCGGAGCGGGCCTGGGCTGGGCGGGAGGTCCGTAGCGGTAGCGGCTCCGCTGGTGGTGGCTGCGGGCGTAGTCCGAGCTGGACCCCGTCATGTTGTCGTCCGTGCTGAAGTCCGCCAGGGTATCGCTGATCCCGCTGCTGAGACTGCTGCTGTCATCCAGGCTGCGACATACCAGACTGTCACCTTGTGGTATTGGACTCTGGTTGTGGATTATTCGTTTTTGTACTCCTGTAGAAGGACAGAAATATCCGAAAGCTTGAGATTACAATAATAAAATGAAAAGTAACTCATCTCCAGAAACCTGTGTTGTATTATTTTAATTATCTCAACCTCTATCAACCATTGACCATCACTGAATCCCATCCATATTCAAACTATTCATCATCAAATTTACTATGTACAAATATAACTCTAACCAGTATTAACCCCCACAAACCACACAAAGATAGTTTGGTATAAGTGTATTCTTGTAGTTATTCAACATACAGACAGCTCCAAATGTAACTGTGGTGTATGTCGTTTAAGTTATATTTGATTTAGTAATTATAGGACAATAACGCGCCATCTATATATAACACATTAAAGCACGAAAGTTTCTTTTTACACATAAATCAAATTTATACTGTCTTTACTGCAATGAAGAAATATTTTGGGAGGGCTTGGCTCATCAGTACTGATTGGTGAAAATAATTGGCAAAACCGCTGGGAAGGTTCGCCACTGATGAGTCAAGCCCTCCCAAAATATTTATTCATTGCAGTAAGGACAGTAGTTATTTGATTTATGTGTAAAATAAACTTTCGTGCTTAAATGTCTTATATATAGATGGCGAGAATCAGTCTTAACCAGGTATATCGATCCATATTCTGTGGTAAGATGTTGTATTAGTTCTGTTGGTTCATTCATTGAGGATTTTCGTGGGAAAATAATGCTGTGGTCATTTCTTCCACATCCATATACCGTTGGCCTAGTTCATCCGCCTTTACAAGCTGTTTCTACCTTTAAGTAAGTGTCCATATTAGGATGGATTTGGAGATTTAACTAGAATCATTAGAAACATAAACTACAAATACATTGAAAATTCACTCATGGACAAAACTTAAGGAAGTGGAAAGTCTTTGATGCCGTCGGTCGACTTTTTTTTTTTTTTGAAAGAGACAGAAGCAATTTTGTTCACACTTGGTTATCTCGTGTGTTTTCAATAAAGATCACTGTAATATCTTTCATCAGAGTTATTGTTTATATTCCGATATACATGCTAAGGCTTGTCCATGAGTGGTGTATATATGTATGTGTGTGTGAGAGAGATATAAAACTACATATTTACAAACAAACAAACAAAAAATAAATAATAAAGTTACTCACCCTTTTCTTCTTTTGGTAATTCTGTTGGCGCTGTGAAAATAAAATAGAAAAAAAAAATTATAAACAAAATAAAATAAAAGAGAATACAAATAATAATAAAACAGAAAATAAAAGTAGATAATAAATAAATAGAAAGTAAACAAAAGGGAAACAAACAAAATAAGAGAAGAAAATCCTTTATTTTTATCAATTTTTACTATTCGAATAAGGAAATTGTGTGTGTTTATAGAGTGTGTAAATGAAAATGGGTTTCTGATTAAAATACATGTAAAATATTCACATCAATCAGTGTTTCACAGAGAAAAATACACTCACGGATAACAAATTTAAAAAGTGGAAAGTCTTTGATTTTGCCGGTCGTCTATCTTTTTTTTTTTAAGGAGACAGAGACAATTTTGTTCACGCTTGGTTATATCGTGTGTCTTCAATAAAGGTCACTGTGTATCAAATATATTTTAGATGTATTGTCTGAATCCCGATATAAGTGCTAAAAGGTACAACTTCCTTAAGACTTTTCAATTTTTTAAATTTTGTATATGAGTGTAAATCATTTGAAGAAAAATGCAAGCAAGGGATTAAAATGTCCGAGTAAAGCATCTCCTGGTTTTGCATTGCGCCATCTATCGGAATAATTAGAAATATATAGATGAAATATTTGTGTGTTTGTTACGCATGTGTCGACAATATTTGATCTAGGTCGCCTCTCCCGTCAAAATAGATGCTAAAGCTACGAGGAGTCTAGGCGCTCGTATAAGATGGCACTTAGTTTTAGGATCTATTTTTGTGTAAGAGATGATCTTTATTTTTATAAATCAATATATTTCTCCAGCAGAATTTTCATAAAAGTGGATTTATTTGATAAATTATTCCATAATATATAACAAAAACTTAATGACTCCAGTCTATATGTGCGATATAAGACTTCCGTAGATTTCTCAGAAGACAGATGTTGAGAGTATGTTTTACTTATTAAAAAAAGTGTTGTGTATCCAATAGTACCAAAACTATCTGTCTATCTATCCCTATCACTGGTAGGGAGGTCATTCCTCCTATCTCACTATCCGATAGCCCCGTCATATCCCTTTGTTTCCACATTATCTTCACTTTCTGTCATTTGGTGTATACTTTTGGTTTGTCTACTCTCAGTTGTTTATCAACCGCCTAATGTTTTGAAAACATAGCAATTACTGTTATGAATATTCCAAACTATTTTAGACGCGTAAGATTATTTTTGAAATTAAACTACCATGGTAGATTAAACTGGCGAAACCGCTAGGAGGGTTCACCACTGATGAGCCAGGCCCTCCCATTAATTTTTCCATTGCAGTAAGGGCAGTAGAAATTGTTTAATTTCAAAAAGAATCATACGCGCCTAAAATAGTTTCGAATTTTCATAACAGATGGCGCGCTATGCATCATAATAGCAATAACTATAAATATTTTAGATGATAAAAGAGACATTTATTGGCTATCGTTTAATTTGATTTTATTTGCTAATATTTCTTTTGGTTGAATACAAATTTCTAATGCTTTAAATTCAATGGGAATATTTATAAATAAATTATAGTAATTAAATAAATTAAAATCCTCTGGAGTAACTTGATAAAGAAAGAAAAATCAAAGATAAGGAGGATCAGTTTCTTTTATGAACAAATGATCAAGCTTTCGGGCACAAAGTCGCCCTTCTACAGGAATAAAATTATACAAAATCAAGATTCGTCTATATATATACAAATATTTAGCATAAATAATAAATAAATATTAGAAAATAGAGAGATAACATTTAAGTTTTATGTCTGATGTACGAATCAGGTAAATCAAGTGAGAGTCTCGTGTCTCGTGTGTAAGGCCTTAACAAATTATTTTTAAGAGATAAAATTTATATTTTATGTGTGATATACAAAATAAATAATAGGAGAAATGTGAATATGCTAATATTTGGTATAATCTGCTAGTTAAAAATCAATAAGTTGTTGTATTAACAGCTTATGAAAATATTTCGTTATAAAGATCCGGAATATCAATGTGCCTATTGATGCTATTATATTTCAGAGATAGTAGCGCCTCTACAACCAATCTCTTATATTTATGTTGAATGTTAGAAAAATGTGAACGGGGTTCTATTGTATTAAAAGTATGTCCTGTATTTGAAATATGTTGGGCTATGAGGGATCTAGGGTCGTTATTTCTGATATTTCGGATATGTTCATCAATTCTATCTTTTATATGTCTACCAGTTTCTCCTATGTATAAGCTTATTTCAATAAACATATTTCAAATACAGGACATACTTTTAATACAATAGAACCCCGTTCACATTTTTCTAACATTCAACATAAATATAAGAGATTGGTTGTAGAGGCGCTACTATCTCTGAAATATAATAGCATCAATAGGCACATTGATATTCCGGATCTTTATAACGAAATATTTTCATAAGCTGTTAATACAACAACTTATTGATTTTTAACTAGCAGATTATACCAAATATTAGCATATTCACATTTCTCTTATTATTTATTTTGTATATCACACATAAAATATAAATTTTATCTCTTAAAAATAATTTGTTAAGGCCTTACACTCGAGACACGAGACTCTCACTTGATTTACCTGATTCGTACATCAGACATAAAACTTAAATGATATCTCTCTATTTTCTAATATTTATTTATTATTTATGCTAAATATTTGTATATATATAGACGAATCTTGATTTTGTATAATTTTATTCCTGTAGAAGGGCGACTTTGTGCCCGAAAGCTTGATCATTTGTTCATAAAAGAAACGTATCCTCCTTATCTTTGATTTTTCTTTCTTTATAAATTATAGTAAGAAAAGCTTTTTGTTGTTGTTGAGGTACAACCTGCACCACACTGACGTAGGGCCAACACCCTGAAACGTGTATGTGGTTGTTTTTTTTTTTCTTGATTTTCCAAGAAAGGTTTTTTTGACCAATATTCTGGAATAGTTAAAAAATAAACGATTTGTTGATATTTATTCCGATAGATGGCATCAGCAAATTTCAGCTTTATAATCACAGGAAATGTTATTTTTTTCTTAATTAATACACCCCTATCTCAGTATAATTTGAATTTTTTACTATTTTTGAAAAAAAAAAAGGATAAAAGGTACTGGGACTTTTTTTTCTTATTCAGCAGCAAATAACTAAATTCATTCCAGTCCTTGTGGTTAATACTCCACATATACCATCACACACCACATATATTATAATATACTTTGTCTTAATATCATGAAGATATAGAGGTTGCCTGGCCCCGGCATTCATAGTTCTTTATAAAAAAATAAAAATACAAAAAAAGAGACACTAGGGCCAGAAATGGTTTTATTTTTCTCGAGGTTTCAACAAAAATCTTTTGTCCGCGTCAGAAAAAGAAATTGTTATACAGCGATTTGGCAGTATTACTCTTATAAGTATACAGATATGAATGGTTTTTTGCTCAAGGAGGACTTGAAAAATCTCATTATGTTTGTAAAGCAATCAAGTCAACAATGATAGAGATAATTGATGGATAGTTAACACCCCAGTTCCCTGTAACAAGGACCTACCTGTCGTCCTGGAGAACGTTGATGGCCGCGTTGCCCCTAGTGCGAGCGTACAGGGAGGCCCCTCCCTCGCTGACGTAGCCGCTGCCCCCGTCCTCCAGCCGGGGCCAGGCCAGGACGTCCCCGTCACTCAGGTATCCCCCGTCCAGCGTGGTGACCCCCGCAGTGGGAGGGGGCAGGGAGCTCTTGCTGCCCCCCGCCAGCCTGCGAGCATATCCGTACGTCAGGGGCTGCATGGGTTTAACCAGCATCTCCTCCTCATTGTCCTCGTCTTCTGGAGCGCGGGCCCTCCGCCAGATATCCACAGGGCTCTCTCCTCCTCCCTCTGTGATTGGATTGAGATGTGGGGGGCCACCTTTAGGGTGGCCCCCCACCATTGGGGATACCATCGCCACCCCTCGTCCACCCAAGGGGGCGTATATATCACTGCTACGGGAGAGTTTGTTCTGGTTGGGTAGCCGACTGAGAGACCCTGCCCCTCCCTGGTGGTGGCTGGTGTGGTGATGGTGGCTGTGATGTGTATGGTGACTAGACGCCGAGGCTGCCAGCGTGTTAGACTTGGAGGACTGTCCCCTGACTGTCGCGGTGGGCTTAGGGATCCCCGAGCCTTCTTCTACCGTGGGGGAGGTGGTCTTGCTGGGGGCACGGTACCGCCGGTCTGGAGCCGTTTTACAGTTGTAGTTGCTATTGCTGCTGCGGGAGTCGGACTTCGGCAAAGTCTTGGAGTCTAAGGACTTCAAGTTGGGTTTGGGTTTCAAGGGAAGCGGTTTCTCGGCCGAGCGTACTGAAGGTTTGCTCTTCCGAGGGCCACCCATACCCCTGCTGCTGCTGGTGGTGCTGCGCTCGCCGCCCTCCGCGGACCGCGAGTCGCCGCTCTGTAAACTACTGGAGGATTCCACTCTGGCCATTCCTGCACACACCCGATGTCATTGTAAGTGGTGGTACAATGGCTGCAACCCACCTGATGTACTGCCCTTGATCTTATCTAGCATAGTCGGCCCAGAGGTGGGTCTGGACGCTGGCAGGTGCGGGATGGACGAGCAGGACGACGTGGAAGAAGGCCTGGACACCCAGAATTAGCCATCCATTCCTCTCGGTTCTTCTCTAGTGTGGTTATCTCTTCCTGGTCACTTTTCAAAATTGTCCTTACTGATGAATTACAGTACATAATGTGCTGATAATGATCCCAGAATGACCAAGATCCCAGAATATCCTTGTAACAATAATGTTTCACTCTAAATAAAATAAATCTCGATTTTAAAAAGAGGTATTGGCTGCGAGAAAATAATTTTAAAAATAAAAATCTGTTTCAAGTGTGCGTCCATTTAAATGACGCTGTCCATAAACTTATGTCCATAGTTTGATCATTTGCCGTAACCAAGATTCACCCCTTCTGTGTTGGATAAATGAGCAGATCATCCGATATACAAACGTGTGGAGCTCTAGAAGGCGGTCTAGTTGATTAAACTGACGAAACTGCTGAAAGGGTCTTCCATTAATGAGCCAGGCCCTCCCAATATGTTTCATCGTAGTTAAGGAAACTATACTTATAGACAAAACTTGAGAAAGTTTAAGCATGTATATCAGGATTCAGACAATAACTCTGAACGATATTTGATACAGTGACCTTTATTGAGAAACACGAGATAACCAAGTGTGAACAAAAATGCCTCTGTCTCATTATAAAAAATATATAGACGACCGGCGATATCAAATACTTTCCACTTCCATAAATTTTGCCCATGAGTATATAGGTTTATTTTATATGAAAAGAAAAATTCGTGATTTTTGATATTTTTATTTTTTGAGGATTGTAGTTTCTAATGCTGGATAAAGAGAGAGTACAAATCTATGCAGCTATAGCTAGGGTGGACATACCGCGAGCTGGCGGGGCGCGCACTGTCCGACTTGTGAGGCCAGGCAGTCGTCGACTTGTGTCCCCCACTTCCTGCACACACAGAGACACATGTGACTCTCTTCAAACCATTTATTCTTAATCTTACTTATTCATATTTTTTATATTTAAAACCTTACAGAATCTTATATATGAGTATTGTAATAAAGAAGTTCCAATTTCAATCTCTTCAAACCCCAGCGTCTCTCTCAACTTTCTACTTTTTTATAAGGAAAGATACTTCTCTGTGTCAAAGTAAACACCGAAACTATCTCTTAAAATTAGAAAATATTTTAAACGCTAATTTTATATTTTTATAAATAAATATAAAAGTTTTCAAGCTATTTTTACACGTAATACACTCATGGACAAAACTTAAGGAAGTTGTACTAAAGGTCACTGTAATATCTTTCAGAGTTATTGTCTGAATACCGATATATATGCTAAAACTTCCTTAAGTTTTGTCCATGAGTGTATTACTAACCCCCTTGCAAATATTTCTATATTAGAAGCATGGGTATATGGAGCCATATGAACCAGCCTGAGAGGTCACACGCTAGCTATAAAAGTGTCACATGGAAGTAAGTGGGTGTGGGATAGATGGACCTCCAGGTCCCCGGTGTACAGGTCCCGGCGAGAGAACTGGCCCATTAGGGAAGCCGTAAACCCCGTCGCCATGGCAACGGATCGATGTTCCCTACAAGTGATAGCCTGCTGCAGGAATTCTAATTGGTTCGTCGACCTTCTCTTACGTCGCTGTGTGCCACACCTGGTTCCTTGTAGTGCTGAGATGTTTCTTGTATACACTCCTACAGTGTGTACTTACTGTGATGACAAATGTATTGTGGAGGGCCTGGCTCATCAGAAATGACACCCTTTCTCACTAGAGATTTTGTTTCTTTTAGAGAAATAAAGCACGGCTTCTCCTTCTGTCATTACTGCGATGACAGATGTATTGTGGAGGGCCTGGCTCATCAGAAATGACACCCTTTCTCACTAGAGAATTTTGTTTCTTTTAGAGAAATAAAACACAGCTTCTCCTTCTGTGTCATTACTGCGATGACAGATGTATTGTGGAGGGCCTGGCTCATCAGAAATGACACCCTTTCTCACTAGAGAAGTTTGTTTCTTTTAGAGAAATAAAACACAGCTTCTCCTTCTGTGCCCTTACTGCGATGACAAATGTATTGTGGAGGGCCTGGCTCATCAGAAATGACACCCTTTCTCACTAGAGAATTTTGTTTCTTTTAGAGAAATAAAACACAGCTTCTCCTTCTGTGCCCTTACTGCGATGACAGATGTATTGTGGAGGGCCTGGCTCATCAGTAGTGAACCCTCCCAGCAGCTTCGCTAGTTTTTCAACTATACTGCGTTTTTTAGAGCTCTAATACTGTATTAGACGATTCTGCTCGACATAAAAGACTTTCCACTTCCTTAAGTTTTGTCCATGAGCGTATATGCATCACATGCAATATCACAGCGGTCTGGTGGATTAAATTGGCGAAACCGCTGGAAGGATTCACTACTGATGAGCCAGGCTTTCCTAATATTTTCTTTATCGCAGTAAGGACAGAAAAGAGACGGTTTCAATTCTATATATTTATATCTTCTATAGTTATATATTTTCCAAATAAATACTGTAAGTACACATGTGTGGATAATGTTTCACCTCTACATTTACAAAGTATCATAATTAGTTTGATTGTCAAAAATAGTACAAATGTAATATTGGACTGGGATAAGATGGATAAATTAAGGAAAAAAGGCATCTCCTTAATGTGAAACTGAAATTTGCTAATGGCTTGCACCATCTATCGGAATAAATATCAACTATTCACTGATTTCTAATTATTTATCGTGCAACTGAAAGTTGCTGATGGCTTGCGCCATCTATAATTAGAAATCGACGAAATAGTTTATATTTATTCCGATAGATGGCGCAAGCTATCAGCAACTTTCAGTTGCACGATAAAGAGATCCCTTTTTTCTTAGTTTTATTATGTTGTATATACTGGCGAAGTTGGACTTATGCAAGTATAGAGATTGTTTGAAACATTTTATTATTTAAAAGTATATCAATTCATTATTACAGCGGAGATTTCAACAATAAATAAACATCATAAAACGCCGCAAACCTTTTAAAAAATATTTAAACGCATTTTTGTTTCGCGGTCTTTGTATAGGTACGATGTAAAGAGCCAACAATTATAAACACGACACCACAGAAGAATTCTGTTTGATTATTTGGACTTTTTGGAATCATTCAAAAAGGTTTTTTTTTTTTAAGAGTTTGAGCATTTTATGATTTTTTTTTTTTGTAATACAAGTAGATGGAGCTCTGCCATCTAAAAAACGTTCATGTTAGTGGTCAGGGGATGTGCCTAATTTTTTCTTTTAATATCAATACCTGATCTTTTTGTTTATTATTATTATTATTATTATTATTATTAAATAATAATAAATGGAAGCCATGGATAGATTGTTGGAACGATGTAGGGAGCTGGCATGTGATGACGAGGAAGGTGGAACAACGGACATGGAGCACAGGGATACGACGACCATAGAAGAGATCCAGGAGAACGACCTAGAGCAGATGACAGGAAACCTGACAGACAAGAATGGATCAAGGCCAGGGGACCATCTTATCGAGGAGCCACTAGTAGAGGCCATAGAAAGACTGCTGGAGAGCTGCAGGACTATAACGGCAAGGGCCACAGCACTGACCAGGAGTCATGATAGCAAATGTAAATATCTTTGTTTACTTTTACTGTTGTCATTTATTGAAGTTGTAAATACAAATATGTAAATAGACCGACCATTCGCTACACTTTTTAGAAAAAAACTTGTAACCTTTTTGAAAAATAAATTTATTATTATTATTATTATTATTATATTTACGCATATTTATATATTTACGCAAGTTTGGCCTTAAATACCCATTTCTTGATTTCTCAGGAAGCCTCTGGGACCAAAAGAATTTTGGTCGCAGTGGTAGAGTCTGCATCACGCTGACGAGGGCCAACAGCCCGAACCGCGTTCGTGGTTGGCTCTTCTTGATTTATCAAGAAAATGAATTTTCTAAATATCAAGGAATAGTTTAAAATCAACGTTTAGTTGATTTATGTTCCAATAGATGGCGCTCTGCCATAAAAAAAGCGCTCATGTTTGTAGTTAGGATATGCCTAATTTATTTTTAGTAATACAAGTGTATGGTAATATAAATGTAATACTTGTATATCAATTGGTTTTAAACTCTCTTTCTTTATTCCCCGAATAACATAAATTCGATAGGGAAAATGATTGTACAGTAGAACCTCCCTTTAGCGGACACTTTTCCACAAAGGACAGTTTTCATTTGCAAAATGACCATTTTTTACTATTTAGTAACTCTCCGATAAGAGGACATGTTGAGTTTTCTATGATTATTTATTATTTAATTTAATTTTTCTGTGATATTGTTTATTAATATTTAATTCAAATTTCTGTGATTATGTATATATTGACCGATTGACTGTTTTGTATATAATTAAGTTTTTTAAATAAAGTAAGAGTGTGAATATTATTTAGGTCGTGCCTTTTTTCTCTCTTTGGCTGAGGCGTTGGAATCACCATTGGGGTGTCGTCTTGGGTAGTTAAAACTTATACAGTCCTCTGAAGAACGGCCTTTGTCTGTTAAGGATAAGAAACCTTAACATTTGGTCCTACTCGAGCCGGATTCTAGAAGAGAATAGGCAAATAACTTAAGAAAAGGCCGAAGAAGATAAAGTCAAAGAGAAAGAAGATAAAGTCAAAGAGAAAGAAGATAAAGTTCAAGGAAGATAAAGCCAAAGAAATTAAAGCTTAAGAAGGTAAAGTTTAAGAATATTAAGATTAAACAAAGTAGCTTGTCGAAGTTTAGCGAATATATGTAAATTAGCCTTAATTTAAATTGGTTGAGTGAGAAATTCAAGATGGATAAAAATAAGAAATTAAGAACGCGGCTGCGATCATCGGTGACAAAAAATATAAAAGAAATTGAGACTGAATTTGATAAAGAATATCCTTCTCGGGACTCTCTATCTTGGTCGTGTTCAAATTGCTGGAGACTAATGTGGGCCGGCTAAGGAGCACGAATTCCCAAATTGAGGAGTTAATGCTGGACGATGAGAACACCACTGTGCAGGAATTGGAGAAAGAACAGGATTTGGTCGAGCAGTATGAAAGAAACTTTCTGCTAATAGAGAAGAAAGTAGCCGAATATCTCGATCCTAAGGGAAATGACCAACAAGGCCAAGGGGATGTGGCTTCAATTAGGAGTAGCCCAGAGAGGAGTACCTCCTGCAAACTGCCAAAGATCGCGTTAAAAGTTTTCGATGGCACCAGTCTCGAGTGGCTGGGATGGTGGTCGCAGTTTGAGGTCATTCATGAGAATCCAAGCCTGTCTGAAGTGGATAAATTCCATTATTTGATACAGGCTATGAAAGTTGGAACAAGAGCCGAAAGACTGGTCAAGAGCTACCCTTTGACGGAGGCTAACTACCCCAAGGTAATAGAGGCGCTCAGGGATCGTTTCGGCGACAAGGTGATCTTGACCGAAGTTTATGTGCGACAATTGTTGAAACTGGTCATCAATAACGTAAGAAAACAGAATATATCCTTGGAAAGTTTATATGACCAGGTTGAGTCACACATAAGGTCCTTGGATTCCCTGGGTGTGAATGTGCAGCAGAACTCTTCCTTTTTGTATCCACTCGTGGAGTCCAGTTTGCCAGAGGAGTTGATTAGAGTCTGGCAGAGGAGTGACATGGCTAGCTATGCTAGAGATGAAAAGGAATTAATCCCATCGGTGGACCAGAGACTAGCATCTCTGCTGGCTTTTGTGCGAAGAGAAGTCAAGGGTGAACAGAGAATTGCCTACATTAAGGATGGATTTGGGGATTCATCACGTAAAAGAGACACCGGACATTATGTAACGGGGTCGCATATGGCAAAAATAAGAGAAAATGACGTAAAGAGGGTTCCCTGGTGTATAATCTGCCAGGGGAACCATTGGATACAGTCTTGCCCAAGGTGGCGTTCAATGTCGGTCCCAGCGCGAGTAGAGGCATTAAGGAAGGCGCACGCCTGTTTTAAATGCTTACGCGTGGGACATATTGGAAAAACATGCAGGAGAGCTATAAGATGTGCACAATGTCAAGGCGGCCATAACGGATTCCTGCATCGAACGAATGCAGTGTCTCTGGAAATTCAGGATCCAAATAAACTGAGGATGACTAGCCCCAAGGATCCGCCTGCATCGATTGATGGACAAGAGGTGGAATATACCGGAATGCATGCACGGACGGCCATTCCTAGGGCACTTTTGGCCACCGCATTGATTCGGATTGTAAATCCCCATGGAAACGGGGTAGTGGTACGAGCATTGCTGGATCAGGGATCTCAGTCATCATTTATACAACGAGATCTTCTGCAGCATTTAAGTGTTCCAACATGCGGAGTAAATGCCCAAGTTTATGGAATAACTAATATTAAAGGAGAACATGTTAAAGAACTGGCTTCGTTTACATTGGAATCTTTGACAGAACCAGGATGGACCTTACCGATGAAGGCATTAGTGGTAGGAAGTATGACAGGGTTATTGCCGACTAAAGACCTATGTCTGGCTATACCGTCCAGTTGGAAGGTCCTACCTCTAGCCGATCCCCAATTTGAGAAAAGTGGAAAAGTGGATGTCATCCTGGGTGCGGATGTCTATGGAAAATTACTCCTCCCCGACCTTAGGCTTTGTGACAGAACCCATCTATGTGCCCAGAACACCAGGTTGGGATGGGTGATTTCTGGGGAATTGCCGAAAGGAGATGGGGCGAGTGGTGGAGGTCCATCGGGGCAAAGATGGATTGGTACGAGTGGTATCAATCCGCACCAGGACCGGCATACTCAAAGGACCCCTGGTAGGCTGGCGTTGCTACCTGTTCCCCCCAGTTTGTCTTGATGGTTCCCATCAACTCGGGGAGAATGTTGGGTTTTCTATGATTATTTATTATTTATTTTAATTTTTCTGTGATATTGTTTATTAATATTTAATTCAAATTTCTGTGATTATGTATATATTGACCGATTGACTGTTTTGTATATAATTAAGTTTTTTAAATAAAGTAAGAGTGTGAATATTATTTAGGTCGTGCCTTTTTTCTCTCTTTGGCTGAGGCGTTGGAATCACCATTGGGGTGTCGTCTTGGGTAGTTAAAACTTATACAGTCCTCTGAAGAACGGCCTTTGTCTGTTAAGGATAAGAAACCTTAACAGGACACCTCTCCTTAAAGGACACTTCGGCTCTGCAATTAGGTGTTGTCCTTTACAGGGAGTTTGTTCTACTGCATTGATATATACAATATACAACAATTTATCGAAACACATTTGTTTTTATATTTCTATTACGATTTTCTATATAGACATCCGAATTGCGATCCGACATGAGAGAGAAATCCTACAGAGGGGAAAAAACACTCAACTAATCCATCTCGTCCATTTCTCCAGTGTAACCAGTTTTAATTAAAAGTTTGGAATCTTTCATCACAGAGATAGCCTTCTGGAAACCCGGGGATTTTCAGCTGAGCATGGAGGAAAGTTTGGGGAAAGAAAAAAAGCCAAAAGATTACAACATTTCTAAAAGACTATAAGTTTATATCGATCTTACAACTCCAAACACAGTCGTTGTAGCGACAACTGTAATAGATATACCTTATATAAATATAAAAACCAACAATTAACCTTAACAATGATAAAAACGATGCAGAATAATTATTTATGATTATATGAACCTTTTGAACGATTCAAAAAAAGGTTTGATTAGGTGAAAGTTAATAAATATTAAAAGTATTATTATATTTTTAAAAGGCGTAGAGCCAGATCTGTGAAAGAAGAACCATTTTCTTCAAAATATTTCGAAGAGATTGCTCCTTTTTTATCAATATATTGTACAAAAATATATAGAAATAATTTACCAATTCTTATAGATTCCCTCTGGAAACAACTTGTCAATGGTCAAAATTCAATAAAAGTAAAAATTAAAAGGATAAAGATGAATATAAAATAAGGATAATATAATATTAATATATATATGTAGTAAATATGTGTGTAGCAGCTGGAAATAACTGTTGTTATTATAACCTAAATTATGGCATATATATTCATTTTTCTTTAATTAAATAAAAAATTAATTATGCTATGAATTGTAAATAAAAACAAAGTAAAGATGTTTTGAATAGGAGTGATATTTAATATGTTTTATCTTGATATATATATTTGCATGGGTGTAAACAATAAGATCTAAGGATACGCTCCAGGAGCCTGGGTTACCTTTATGTTACTACTTGTAAACAATAATACAATTTACATGGATTAGAATATAAAAAACGTTTATTCTAACCAACGGTGGTGAAAGAATTCTGATTACTGGATATATTTTATTATAATATGTGTGAAAGAGAGAATTGAAAAATAAAGTTGAAGAGAAAGTAGAATATGATATACTATATTTTAAGGTTTTATTTGTATTTTTAGTAACAATATGAACAATAACATATATATAAACTAATATTCACAATATATATAATATAAATCTCCGTTCTGTTCCATCTGTTTATTTAAGTAATGGGAGAGAATTATCTGTAGCGAGATTAAATATTTGGTCGTTTTTTTTTTTTAAGATAGAAAAGGGTTTGACACAAACATGTTTAATACCAAACTCTTTAATTTTTCTCCCGGCGTTACTTTTGTGAACAAACCAAAGCTTATGTCCATAGTTCCTTTAAAATATCCATTCCAAGATTCTAGCATCAGTATCACTATAAAAGGAAAATCGGAAAAAAGCAATATAACAGCGGTATGGTAGATTAAACTGGCGAAACCGCTGGGAGGGTTCACCACTGATGAGCTAGACCCTTTCATTAATTTTTCATTGCAGTAAGGGCAGTAGAAAATTGTTTCATTTTAAAAAAGAATCATACGCGTCTATAATAGTTTCGAATACTTAAACCAATATGTATTATCAACATACGTTTAGAATGTTAGCACATTTAAGAATTTAAACTTGATGTATTATCGCGCAATCTGTTTTTGGAAATGTGAACAATTTACAGCGCGAATGTCTCTTTTAAACGTACAACAATTCTCTACTGTCTTTACTGCAATGCTAAAAATAACTGGAGGACCTGGAGTGAAGATTAATTTGACGGTGGCAATAAAAGTATACCGGATTTCAGACCAAATTGGATTTACACTCCATAACTTCTGGTTTCCTGACTTTAGTCTTTAAATTCGGCTTTTAGATTGATTTTTAAATGATATCTATTTTTTTTGGAATGTTTTACATTGTGAGTTAAGAAAGATATAGAGAATGCTATATAGTATAGTTATAATAATACAAATCTAGTTCCATTAAAATGTGCATATCCTGACCGCGCACATGACCGTTTTAAATGGCAGAACGTCATCTAGTGGAACAAATATCAACTAAACGTTGGTTTAAGTTTGTTCCATAATATTTGGCCAACCCACTTTCTTGATAAATAAAAACCAACCGTGTACGTGTTTCGGAATCTTGGCCCTCCTCAGCGTGGTGCAGGCTGTGCCTCAAAAACCAAAAATTTGGTCCAAAAAACTTCCTTAGAAATCAAGAAATGGATATTTAAGACCAAATTTGTTAAAATACGCTAAGCATGTGCGAAAAAAAAGTAAGAAAATAGAAAGGGTCAGGTATTGATATTAAAAATAAAAATGGCATATCTTGACCGCGCACATGAGCGTTTTTAATGGCAGAACGCCATCTAGTGGAACAAAAATCAACTAAACGTTGGTTTAGGTTTGTTATATTAATAGTTAATTATTGAGAGAATATGTTCATTATGCCCACAAAGTACTGGAGAGGATTGCGGGTAAAGTCTTACTCTAAGGTTCCATATATTTTTATTTTAGATGGATCTGCTCTAAGACTAGGGGTACCTAATCACTCAGGCTCCTCTCTCTCTCCAAGACAATATATTCATAGCCATAGTTGTCAACTGATGATAAGACTTGGTTGTCTTGGTTTCTCTTCCTTGGCTCCCCACAAATGTAGGAAGTCACCTTGATATGGTATCTTCAATGCCTCCATAATAGGCTATTATCTCTTATCACACGGACTAGCCAATTCAGTTTCCTTAGTATTTTAATGAGAGAGAGAGAGTTCAAATTCCCTCTCTCATATTCAAAGAAGGGAAATTTCCTAGTTGACACTTCCATGTGACGGAAGGTGGACAACGCCCTAGAACAGCTAAGCCAGGTAGAGGTCGAGCAGAGACCGGGATAAGTAAGTCTCCAACTCAATCCTAATATCGAGGATAAAATTCGCTTCTCTTTGAAGTTGGAAATGACTTTTGAAAGCGGAAGAACCTACTATTGGGTCAACGGTATATGGATGTAGAAGACAAGGGTAAAATACCGAATTATTTTTCCCACGAAAATCCTCAATGAATGAACCAACAGAACTAAGACAACCAAGTCTTACCACCCGACTATTGCTATAGATTGATCGTCTTGAAGGAACCTGGTTGAGGAGGGACATTAGTCTTAGAGGGACTGATATATTCACCTGGAATATATAATACACTCATGGACAAAACTTAAGGATGTCGAAAGTCTTTAATGTCACCGGTCGTCTTTTTTTTTTTTTTTGAAGGAGACAGAGTCAATTTTGTTCACACTTGGTTACCTCGTGTGTCTTCAATAAAGGTCACTGTAATATCTTTCAGAGTTATTGTTCCAATATACTTGTTAAAAGGTACAACTTCTTTAAGTTTTGTCCATGAGTGTATATTATAATTTTTCTTAAGAAAAGGGAATTATATATAATACACAATGTGCGTAACCTTTCTTTCTCATTCCTCCAAAAAATCTGATTTAAAAAGATTTTTTAAAGAGAAAAATTCAATGATATGAATTTAAAAATAGTTAAAATAATTAAAGAGAAAGATAGAGAACTTTAGTAATCACAAAAGAGGCAGGTAAATTAATTGGAAATAATCATTTTAAAAGAATAGAGAAATAATTTGGGAAGTTTGATCGTTTGGTTAGGAATCCTAAGTAGTTTATAATAGCCGGACCATTTTGTCCGCCTTTGCCAGGATGGATCGATATCTGTGATCGAAGAAATCAATAGGGCCCAGACGGTGGTAGGCGACAACAGATAACCCGGTCCTCTTGGCCATTTATTCTTAGCTGGGATTATCTCAGTAATCTGTGGTGTACCCTCTCTTCAGTGATTTTTCTTCCATAAAATCAATAAAAACCATATCGTAAGGAGTGATTTTAGAACGTCGTTTGATGGGAAAAACAAAAGCTAAAAATGACTTTTTTCTTCTTTTTTTTTCTAAGCTTTTTAAAATGTCCAAAGTGAGAGAGAAAGATATATGTATAAAACACATTAATATTAAAATTATTAATAAATGACTTATATATATATACAGTACACTCACATCTAGATCAAAATGACAATACTCTTAAATAATATTTATAATTATATAGGAATTATATAATAAGAAACACATAGAATTATTTGTAAGAATTCTATATTTTTATGAATTGGTTAAAACTCTGCTTACTGGAGCGTAGATTATATATTTATTAGTATATATAATATACATTCACCTGGACAAAACTTAAGGAAGTTTTACCTTTTAGCATATATATCGGGATTCAGATGATAACTCTGAAAGATATTAGAGTGACCTTTAATGAAGACACACGAGATAACCAAGTGTGAACAAAATTGCCACTTTCTCAAATAAATAAAAAATAAAAAACAGGCAATTCACGACATCAAAGATATTCCACTTCCTTTTGTTTTGCCCACACACACATCACATGAGTGTATATATATATATATATATATATATATAGTTAAATACAATTACAATTAATAAAATATTTAGTATATCTCTCATGTACAAATAGAGAATGCCTCTAGTTTATGAAAAGTTATCATTTCCTATGTGAAATAAGGTTGTGACTTTTTTTAAAAATGGATGACACAATTACGGAACGGAATATGACAAAAGTGCCGCCATTTTTAGAATGTCGCTATATTTCATTTTGGATTGTCTTGGAGGAGACTGAGGAGGCTCACCAGTTTTAGGAGAGATTGAGATTCATATGAATAAATATAATATACTTTACCTCTTCTCAAAATCTATGATTTAAGATATAGAAAAATAGAGAATGAAAGAAAAATTTCTTTAAACTCAACAGGCCATAAAGATCTCTTATAAATAGGCAAGATAACAAGACATAGTAGAATCATAGATTCTTGACCAAAAGATACAATGCAACAAACCCTTATATATAAACCACTACTGTAAGTATGTTGACCTTTCTGAGCACGGTACCTAACACAGTTTTAAAAATAAATACTATTACTTATAGCAAAAAGTGCAAAAAGATTGGAGAAAAGTTTCATTTATTATCTTATTATCTTATTATTCTATTTTACTTATTCATTTATATAAATGTTGTCATCACTTATAGCTGTAGTATCAAGCCTGAACTCCATGTTAGATATGAGTTTATTCATTATTACAGGACATTCTTAAACTCGACAAAACTCAAAAACAATCATAAACACCGCAACTCTTTTTTTCATTCACCTGACCAAAGGAAGCTTTCGGGCAAGCCCTTCTTCAGCTATATACACACACACATAAAAACCTTTATTAAGACACACAGGTCTTACAGAGGATTCTCCTTGGGGTTACAAGACTGAGAAACCCATGAAAGTGGGAAATATATAAAGGGGTAAAAATGGAGAAAGATTATATACGCATGATAAATATATACAGATTATTATTTGAATAATCCTATGGAAAATAAGAATATGGATTTGGAAAAAAAAAATTGGAATATTCTTCAGCTATATAAGATTTATACGTTTTGATTAGCTCAAGAAAGGCTTGCCCGAAAGCTTTGTTGAATCAATGCAAAATGATCGTATTTATTAAATATTGAGCAATCCCCATATGAAATTATATTAAACATAAGCTTATTTTTGGATCGTTATAAAATAAAATATTTTATTTTTCTTTAAAATTGGCTAACAACCTTTACGAAATATGTATTTTAATAGAAAAAAGCTTTATGTTATATTGATCTATATTGTTTATCTAGAAATTCAAACATTTCAAAATAATAATTAAAATAGAGTCAATGCGTTTTCAATTTTGGTCTTGATGGTCAAAAATCAATAATTTATATAGTCAGGTCATTAACCTCATCAATCAAATCTCAGTGGACATTTTAAATTCACGGCTATTTAAGAAGATTTAAAACTTGTT
Source organism: Cordylochernes scorpioides (assembly GCA_030710605.1). Taxonomy (NCBI): domain Eukaryota; kingdom Metazoa; phylum Arthropoda; class Arachnida; order Pseudoscorpiones; family Chernetidae; genus Cordylochernes; species Cordylochernes scorpioides. Next base: position 18,385,064 of record CP092867.1, on the reverse strand, counting down.
TTCTCTAAGGAAAACAAACGATTAAAAAAGTTTCAAAAAAAAGTAACTTCCCCCAAAACACAAGAATCCACTTTGCATCTTGAAAAGATTCTCTGAAGTGAGAAACTTGTAAAGAAAGTAAAAAAGAGAAAAATTCTAAAGTTAAGGTGTATAAGGAGGGAGCCAATTTCCGCATTCTAAAGAGAGAAGAGAAAGAGAAAAATTTATTTAAAAAAAAAAAAGAATTTTTGCGGGAATAAAAATAAATTTATTCGTAGTCAATTAATGATCTAATTTAAGTTTCTCGCATTTCCAATTAGCAATCGGATGTGTTTGGAATTTTAAATGTAGGCAAGTCCTGGCAGGAGTTCGTGTCATAGCCTAGTTTGGCCTGTCGCAAGCATTTTGCTCCAATTTTGACATACCTTTGGGATAAAATATACTAGATCCTTTGGGTCCATACTAGATCCTTCGAGTCCATACTGGATTATTTGGGTCCAAACTATATCTCTCTCTCTTTTGGGGCCATATCTGAACTTTTGTGAGCATACTATATCCTTTGAGTGCATATCATAACCTTTGGTTCCATGCTAGATCCTTTGGGTGCATAGTAGATCTTTAGGTTTCATAGTAGATATTTTGGGAGTATGTCGGAACTTTTGTGAACACACTATATCCTTTGAGTGCATATCATAACCTTTGGTTCCATGCAGATCCTTTGGGTTCATGCTATATCTCTTTTAGGGCCATAACTCAACTTTTATGAGCATACTAGATCATTTGAGTGCATATCATAACCTTTGGTTCCATGCTAGATCCTTTGGGTGCATAGTAGATCTCTTTTGGGGCCATATCTCAACTTTTATGAGCATACTAGATCATTTGAGTGCATATCATAACCTTTAGTTCCATGCAGATCCTTTGGGTACATATTAGATCTCTTTTGGGGCCATATCTCAACTTTTATGAGCATACTAGATCATTTGAGTGCATATCATAACCTTTGGTTCCATGCTAGATCCTTTGGGTGCATACTAGATCTTTAGGTTTCATAGTAGAACTTTTGTGAACGCACTATATCCTTTGAGTGCCTAACAGAACCTTTGGTTCGATATTATATTCTATGAAATATAGGTATTTAATATCATTGACATCTTTTCTACTTTTTCTTCAATCCGTGGACTGAAATAAGGGTCAATAAAGATTTTTAAAATGTCTATATAAGCTCTTCATTATATACATTGTAAAGAACATTGCTGATTAGTGTTACTATTGCTGTTGTATATACCCTTTTCTACTCGGAGAGAGAATCTGTATAAGACCAAAATATCTTAATAAAGTTTTTTGTTATTTTTCTAAGCTTCATAAACTTTTTTTATGGAAAAGGTATCGACATTGGGTCGCCGAAATATAAAGAAAAAAAAGTGGAATGGTTTGATATATTTTTCTCAATTTTATTTCAATAATTTTCAGCTAAAAATATGATGTTTTTAATAATGTTCAATCAGGACAAGTTTATTCCCTCGATTAAAGTTCCATCTGGAGTGACACGGCAGTAGAGCAGTCTTAATGACTTTGGGACAACCTTGTTGAAAAAGATAACGACCCAAGGGGAGAAATTCTTTCCATTTTTAACTTCATCTAGATGATTAATGATCTCAAAGTTTCTTCACACAGTCTTAACATTTAACTCGATTTTTGCCTAGAAAGTGAAAACTGCTAAAGGAATAGTCATTACTGATTAGATATATTCTAATGGAAGTTTTACTGGAAGGATATATTGGCCTATATAAAGAGAAAAATCCACATTTTCTATTAAAATAGACGCTAAAACTGAACGTAATCTATTGACTGTCTATATAAGCTAGCAGACTCGGATCGATGACAAAGCCACAACACCAGTTTAGGAAAACTCGGAAAGGCGACCTGAAGACTATGGTTTCGACCTAATAGGACTTGTTAGTTTCAGGTGAGGATTTCCTGATATCAGCGAGGGATTATTTAAATCTTCAGAATATACCAAAAAGGTTGTTGTGTGATTCTCCCCTAGTAACACAATCACGACAGCAATAAATCCTTTATTGCCAGTAAAGTCACGATAACAAGGGCTACTATATATAACTCGCTACCGAACTGAACCGCACTTAACTAATTCACAAGTCGTATTGGGAATCGGTAGACACGAGGGGTCTAAACCGTTGGTTTTCGACCTTTACAACCCGGTATCGAATCCCGCATTGGGCACTTTTTTTTTCTAATAAAAAATGCTCCACTGAAATCCGATTCTTGCAAAAGTCCAACTCCATCGGCGAGTGAAAGTAACCAAACGGGGCTTGGGCACACTTACAGTAAAATCAGTCGCCAAATTTTACCAACCACGATTATCATGGCCTATATCACGTGTTGTGTGTGTGTGGACACACTAGAGATAATAATAATAATAAAATAAGCCGTATATATAGCACCTGAGAGAAAATAAGCAGAAACTATGCAAATGAGTGTCAAAACAAGATCAAATATGCAAATAGACAACAGAGTTGTGTACCTGGCACTGTATGTGTGGGTCCAAGCCAATTCTATGGTTGGAATTTACAAAAGATGGTTTTGTGGCTTTATCACCGATTCTGCTAGTTGGCAGAGACGGTTACTAGATGGCGCTCTGTTTTTACGTCTATTTTTAAAGGGAGAGGTGATGTATTGATGAGATAGGCAGAGTATATATTTCAATATGTATGTTTTTATTCATTAATTAATATAGTGAAAACATATATATCTTATAAAAGGAGACTTAATTCTAAAACAGCGGCTCAATATAACTGTTAACAACATTATTTCCTTCATCAGAACTCGGCGAGCTTTGAGTGAAAAACGTCTCCCAACAAACACGAGACAGGGTAGAAACGAGATAGAACAGTTAAAACGAAGATTTAACCTAAAACAAAGTAAATAAAATAGGATGAAGTTAAAGCTATAAACGTTTATTTTACTTAGACTGAGGTTAAATCTTTATTTTTTACTTTTCTATCTCATTTTTAACTTGAATTGTTTTTCGGTCTGAAGAAAGGAAATCTTCCATGAAAGTTCGACCAGAAAGGGCGACAGCATGAAACAGAAAGATTGATATAAAGTAATAAAAATTTTCGCGTAAATCATTTTCAACTCAAAATTAATATTTTGAATATCATTTGTTAGTTTGGAAGTTGGTTCAAAGTAGTATAACTACATTAACCAATGACCTTTGGGAAAACTCCAGGACTATAAGCTGAGACAATGGAACCTAATGGAGATCGTTTAAACAACTCGAGGAATAAGCAACAACAACATTCACCAATAATTTGTTTAATTCTCGATATTTCAGTGATTCGCTGTCACTCTCCAAAATTAATGTATTTTATTATATTAGTAAAAGGTTTTAAATGGCCGCTACACTCTTACAAACATCGTGGTAACAGAAAATAAAAAACAATTTTGTAGATCATTTGTTGGTTTTAAGTTTATTTAGGAAAACATATTGCTACATCAACGAATCTTCTTCTTTCTTATCTCCACTCAATCATATTAGGGTATCAGGTTGTGACCCTTGATGGTGTCTGTTTGACAACCATCATGACTGGGTAAAGTAGAATATTTCTGCCTTTGTCATTAAGACTGGGAGCACTACTCAGCGGCAGGCCGACTTAGCTCCAAAAGAAATGGCCACCTCTGACATGAGGAACAGACGCCATGTGCAGCTGCTCCTAACATGGAGTTACAAACGCTGCTTATTCTGTATCCTTGGATTAGGAGCCCTTACAGGGTACTATCAGCCGGGCCAGCTGAGCCCAGGATTTTTAGCGAGCTTGTTACTGCTCCCCCTCCTCCTTTTTCATCCGGGCTTGGGACCGGGCAAAGATTTATTTAATTCCGACGTTTGAGTGACTCGCTGTTATTCCCCTGGGGAAAGTGCCAGCGAATCACTGATACGTTATGAACAAAATACAAAATTGGCTAATGTAGTCGACATAGAAAGAAACAAATGAAAACACCAAATCAATACAAGCGTGCGTGCAACCATCATCTACCCATTGTAACCATGAAACCATCGGTCAAGAAAACCAGGTCAGTGATGACAATGGGATCCCAACAATGATTGGATAAAAGAACCTCTTAATTCTTTTTGATACAGACGATCTTTTTTTTTTTTTTCATCGTTTCTTTTGGGGAAGGAATTGAATCGTTTGTATGAGATTTTATTTTCTTCCTCTTATACTTCCTTGTGTCTTTCTTAAGTGTAAGTTACGCCTGAGAAAAATATGATATGAAGATAAAAATGGCGTAGTAGATTATACGGTAAATATTTTTTTAATCGTTTGACATAAAATTACATTCTGATAGAAAATAGTTGAGGTATAAAATTATTTTATTAAATAAATAATAAATTGATAGTTTTTAGCGAGTCTTATTAAAACATATACATGATTGTACAAAAACAATCATTAAACATAAAACGCTGTATTTTTATCTATTTCTTTGCTGTCTTTGCATATGTGTGCTTCAATATGTAATAGATATGCAAATTTTCTTTAATAAATATTTCTTTATTTTCATAAAATCATAATATTTTATTGTTTGTTTCTTAACTTTTGAACGCCATGATGTATATATACTCGGTATATGTTTATTTATATACATTTAAAATATATACAATTATACAATTATCCGAAAAATGTATTCATATATGTGATCAAAATTAGAGAGCATAAGAATAAAATATTTAATAAAGATATTAGAGACTACAATAAAAATAGTGGAAATGTGTCCATTGACTTGAAGAAATGTCTTCACACACTGCTGCACAATGTCAAAGATTATTTCAATATATTTGTTTAATAAAATGAATGGTTCTCTCCCTAGAAGTTTTTGACTAAAAACTAAAATTTCGGATAACTCTGACTATTCCTTTTTAGAAACGTTATCAGCTAGTAATAAATGAAGCTAGAATATCGATTTTTTTTAAAAACTGACAACACTGTTATTTAATTTATATCAGAAGATAATATTATTCATAGAAATTTTAAAATATCATAGAGTATTGAGAATATTCAATTTTATGCAGTAAACATTTTTGTGCGTTTCATAAAGATATTAAGGAAAACGAGATTTATATTCGTAGAAACAAAAATGAGCTTAAGAATGTAAAAATAAAATAAATAGTATTTAGAGGAATTTCGCCTCGAAATACAAGCTTGTTTAAATTCAATACACCTTATTTATTTTACAACGTGTCTGTGTTTGTTAAAGATGCTATGGGGAAAATAAAATCGAAAAATATAAAGCTTTTTTTTTATATGTGAATATCCTATATTTCTTCTTTTGCTAGAAATCAAGAAATCAAGCGTACTGAAAAAAATTGAACTACTTTTTACAAATAGGTAGGTATCCATTATATTCTTACAATAGACTGATTCCACACTCGCCTTTTCAGTGATGCGCTAACCTATGCAAGGTGGATTCTGTGGCCATTTGACATACGTCGGACCTGGAGGCTGTTGGGCTCTGCGCTGCCTGGAGTATAGGGGCTCCATCTATGCTTCCTTTCTGTAGTGCATCTATATGTGTGTGTGCGTGTATATTTTATTACAGTAAAAGATAGAAACAAGGTTTTTTAAGAAAGATAAGTATTTGCAACATATTGATACATCTCTCTGGGCAACTCGCTTAATGGAAAGTATGCCTCTGCCAACTAGTTACTACAGTGGACCCTCGGTTTGCGAGCATAATCCATTCCAGAGCCATGCTCGTACTCCAAAACGCTCGTAGTGCGAAACTAATTTCTTATTTTTAATAATTGAAACTCGGGCAATTCTTCTTGCTACGAACAATTGCACAGTTTCCCACATTTTACATATTTCCCGAATCTGATCTGAAGGGAGGGATCCCAGTGAATTTTCATCCATCACGATTACGGGCAACCATCACGAGTTGCTCGTAATGCGAAATATCACTCGTAATCCGAGGTAAAATTTTTCAAAAAATTTTGCTCGTACTGCGAAAAGCTCGTACTCCAAGGTGCTCGTAAACCGAGGGTCCAATGTATTTCTTCTGATTGCAGATATATGTTCTGGCAGCAATATATATACTACTGAACCAGACCAATCAGTTCTGAATGCTCTGGCGTTAGACCTAGCACCAGTGGTCAATCTTTGTTGGGGTAAGGAATGGCAGCAGAGTTGATATCAGAATAGATATTTGGTCAGATGGCTGGGGATGATATAATTCCCTGACATCCTGGAGTTGTAGGCAATGAACTGGCTGACCAGGCGGCTAAGACTGCAGCAGCCTCAAACATACATGGTTTTTTCCTAACCAATCCTACCTCGAAGCCTATACCGCATGTCAGTGCAATCATCTACAATAGAAGTCTGGAACATAGTCTTTTCCCAAGACTATCTAAACAGGAGACCTAAGAATATTCGTTTCTTCTACAAACCGCCTCAGGACATTCCTATCCTGGATCCATCTTAGAAATATCACCACCACCATCCATAGTGACCATGGTCACATCCTCACATATCTCACGTTCTAACATGTATATCTTGATCTCAACACATCTCACGCTCTAACACACAGATCTTGATCCTCACAACATGTCCTCAATACCTTGATGGACCACACGCAGTATGCCATTTTATTTTCAACTGTCCAATCTATCCCTTGCCTTACTCCCAGATTTGGTCTGGAGCTATCTTTTCAGCTGGTTTACTTCAGTAAGATGCTCTCCCAATGAGACTGGTACTTTATTCTAGAATGAAGCAGTAGAGTTCTGGTAGTTAGAGATTTGTGCTCCAGGGAACCTGCTCTTTCTAGTTTAATTTATTCGAAAGAGCTTTAAGAAGGCATAACATTGAATTAATATTTACATCAATTATAACTAAAACGTTTCATATTTTAGAATAAATTATATCAAAAGTATCATTTTTTAGAAGCCCAAAGCGAAGGTATGTATTAAAAATGTTGCACAATATTTATTAACAAAAGTATTAAAATAGGTTGACTTTTGATATGTGATTATAGTTAGTTTAAGAGATTATATTTAATTAAAATATCAAGTATATATTATATTTTAGGTTATTCATTATATATTAATTATAATCTTAAAACATAGAAACATATTATTAACTAATTTATATGTATTCTTTTCAAGCCAAAGAAAAGATTAATTAAGCGCGTGTGGTAAAATATATTTAGAGAATTTTAGTCATAAATTGAGATAATTTATTTTTCTACTTAAGCAAAAAAATGGCTTTAAATCTTTTGCAGAACAATTTTTTTAAAGGAAAATAATATTTTTCTTCATTAACTTATTCCAAAGGTTAAAAAAAAAAGCTTTTTATTTTTTCTTCTTTTTTTGTCCAAAAGAAAATTCCTAAACAACTTTAGGCGTACCTTTAAAAGTTTCAATTGATTTTAAAATCAGGTGCATGTTAATATAGTGAAAAAATAAATATATTAAAATTTAAAATACCTGCTTTTAAACTAATTTATATTAAAATTTTCTTCAAAGTATTTAATATACTTACAAAATGTGTGTAGATCAAATTAAATTTATGTAGCTATATGTAATACTTTATTATATTTATAAAATTTGAATATATTTTATAATTGATATTATAAATATATATATTGAAGTAGATTATTTATTATTCTATGAAAAGATTTTAAATTTTGATATTTGTATTTTGATAAACTGTAAAATTTTCTCATTACTTCTCTGCTATTTTATCAGTTTTAATTTGGTTTTACATTAAATAAATTTCTGTGCCATTCTGAGGTTTGTCTTTCCTAATTTTCTATGTTACAATATAATTAATATTATTAGGAGAAAAATTATTTTATATACCTTATAAACGTAAACTTTCGCTATTTAATTTATATATTATATTTAAATGATTATTCTATGCAATATATATATGTTATAACAAAGAGATTTTCTGTTTGATTTTTGATCATGTTGAGGATTATGGTAATGCAGTCGTGGCAAAGATCTTTAATACTAAAAATAGTTTTGATCAGATATTGCTTTAATTGAACTTAAGGAATACATAAAAAACATAATTTGGTAAAAGTACTGCCTGGCTTAAGGCGTAAGATTAAAAAATGAATAACTTATTTACATAATGTACAAAAGGATTGAGCCGGCCATCGGGAAACAACAACAATGAGTTTTTATAGGGGAAGCCTGATCTCTGGCGGTCGATTTAACAGAGTATTTGCATCTATGAAATATAATTCTAAATAAAATAATATTTTAATATAACATATATATATTACCTTTCAATATAGTTGTTCTCTCTATGCATCTATATATAGTCTAGCCCAATGTATAATTTTTCATAGAAAAAAAAATCAAATTCAATTTGACCAAATCGTTTCCATTTTATTCTCAGTGTTGCCAGCTGTTAGAAATAATGTAAGTGGTTATTTTTATTATTTTTAAAGTTTACGTTCCAATTTTTGAAATGGGAAAAGCAATAATTTTCTAAAAAATATATCTTTTGTCAACATTGTTTAAATCAAAAAAGAAGAAAATAACAACTATTATATAAATAAATAAATGTTTTTTTATATTATTTTGGATTATTTTGATACTTTTAATGTTAACTCTGTCAAAAAAATAATAAAAAATGAAAACGAGAATTTAAAAGTTATTGAAATAGGTTTAAATTGAAATGATATAATTTCTGGATACAAATATTTTATGATTTGTATATAAACATATCATTGATAATGTGGCATTTTTGTATTATGCTAATATAATTATTATTTAAAATGAGACTCCATTGTTGGTTACTATTTGTACCTGCTTCTGATGAAGCAAGCTTGCTTATATGGAGATCTTGTCTAGATTTATTTGTCTTGATTTTTTTGGCCTTAAGAAAAGGGTTCTTAGCTCAAAGAGAGAGAGAGAGAGAGAGAGAGAGTTTGCATAGCTCTATTAAAATATTATTTGGGATATAGTATCAATTGAATCACCGTGATCATAATTGGGGAAAATTTCATAACTAGGATATTAAAAAGGTAAATTTTATGCATTTTTAAAACGTGATTTGTTCATTTTTGGCATTAAAAAATGCCTCGCAAACATGTAAAATGTGTTTAAATTTATGAAATACTATAAGTTCTCTTTAAATGGTTTCTAAAACTTATCAGCCAAATTAGGAGGTGTATACATGTCACGAATTGAGTCATTTCTTCCCACCAAATGTTCACGACCTCAATGACCTACATCCAATTGGGAAGTTCTAAAAAAATCACAGTTTTATGACATAGTCTTCCGGTTGTCTTCAAACTTTGTGAAAGCTGTCTTTTCTCTAAGGTGTTTTCTCTATGTATTCATTGGTAACAGTCAAGAGTTATTTTGCTCAGAAAAGTTCCATAGTATCAATTTTCTTGCAACAACAAATATTTAACAAATGGATACATTAAGACGCGAGTGTTTCTTTTCACAAATATATCAAACTTCTCTACTGTCCTTACTGCGATGAAAAAAATATTGGGAGGGCTTGGCTCATCAGTGGTGAACCCTCCCAGCAGTTTTGCTAATTTTAATCTACCAGACCGCTACTTTAGAGCTCTAATATTGTATTGGATCATTCTGCTTTTGTATGCTACACTGAAACATTCGCGTCTTAATGTATCCATGTGTTATATATAGATGGTGCGTTATTGCTTTGTATTAACAAATGTATTTGTTGATTAAACAAGTCTATATTTTATCATTATAATTTAAGTTGAAAATTTGTAATCGAAACTATAAAAAAGGACTATAATTTCTACAATTCTAAAAAAAACATATCTATATAAATAAATCTGAACTTTAGTTTCTGATAAGATAACACACAAAGCATATCATATAATCAAATTAAACTATACAATAGGAAGTAAATAGAAGGAAAATGAAATTGTACAGGGATGAGGGGGATAAATGAATTGTCAGTTGTACGATTTCAGTTGCTTAATTTATCAACCGGACCCCAGTACAATTCCACTTTTATACTATTTTTAAAATATAAGGTTGTCCCAAAAGTTCGTGTTTTTCTTAAAACGTTGTTTTTTTATTACTTGGCGAATACATAATAATACTTGATACAATTACTTTATAAATAATACTAATACTTTTTTTTTTTGCTTATCCCTAGTACACGAGGTACAGGCCATGATAATCATGGTGGGTAGAAGAAGGCGACTGCTTTTACTGTAAGTGCACCACATGCCTACACATGTGAAAAGCAGTTCGACTTTGCACTTACAAATGTGCCAGAGCCCCGTTTGGTTACTTTCACTCGCTGGTGGGGATGGACTTTTGCAAGAAACGGGGGCCATTGGAGCATTTTTTAATTTTTTTTTTATCAGAAAAAAGTGCCCAATGCGGGAATCGAACCCGGGTCGTAGCGGTCGAAAACCAACGGTTTAGACCATCCTTCCACCGACCCCCATACTAATACATTATACATAACGGCGAATTATATTGGTATTTCAATTTTTTTGCAAGTGTTCACGAACTTTTGGGACAACATTGTAGTTTAGGGTTTTCAATCACTTAAGGCCTTAAATACCCATTCCTTGATTTCTCAGAAAACTTCTAGAACCAGATTTTTCTGGTCGTTGGGGTAAAGTCTGGACCACGCTGATGAGGGCCAACACCCCGTAACGCGTACGTGGTTAGCTTTTCTTTATTAATCAAGAGAAAGAATATATTCAGCCAATATATTTTTTCATGTTTTTTTTTTAAATCAATGATTATTTTATATTTATTCCGAGAGATGGCGAAAGCAATCATCAACTTCTAGTTGCACAATCAGGGGAGCGCTTTTTCTCAAACTATACAATAGTTTTGGCGGTCTGGTAGACCAAATTGGCGAAACCTCTGGGAGGGTTCACCACTGATGAGCTAGCCTCTACCAATATTTTTAGGTCTTAGATAATACTAGTATGAATATAAAAAGCTGTTTCCATAAAACCAAAGAGCTCAAATCAATATAATTCCTATATTGTAAATTATTGCTGTTTTAAGGTGTGAGAGAAAATGTGAAAATAAACCCTCTTAAAATCGATTTTTTAAAGTGTCTTTTCTTTTTCTACAAGGGTCGTTTTCTCTAAGAAAACTTTTATCTTTTTCCAGATAAAGGTTCAATCCATTTCAATCTACTCTCGTTCTTCTTGGAAATGGAATTTTCTGGAATAGCAAAGAATGGGAGCACCTTCCATTCCTACTCTCTAACATGGTTCTTAACTTTGTTTGCTATTTAAATAAATAGAGTTTTCTATTAACTTTATCTAATATCCATTCCGTAGATTGTTACGCCTATTTGGACCAGAGCTCAAAGATAATTTCGTAACCAGGTTAAACACTTTTTTCGGCCGTTTTGACCGATTTTCTAACTTCTCTCTAAGAAATTTATTTCTAAGTCGCTCTTGTACAGATGAGGGTCATAGCCCCAAACTATGGTATATGCAGGTTGTTGGCTTTTGTTCGAATTTGTATAACTTGATGTTTTGGCTAATTATATTTTCTGCATTTGCGTGTACTGTTCAAAGATGATCCAATAGTTGTTTTGATGTATTTAGCAAATGGGAGAGTGGTACCTTTTTTGCATATAAAATTACCTCAGTTCAAAATGTAATGATGATAAAGATTGTGTCACAAAACAGGGTTTTTGAAAAAATCTGATAAAAAGGCAACCTATAAATATAAAATAAAAGGATTTAAAACGCGAATGTTTCTTTTATACATAAAACGAACTTCTACTGTCCTTACTGCGATGAAAAAATATATTGGGAGGGCTTGGCTCATCAGTGGTGAACCCTCCCAGCGGTTTCGCCAATTTAATCCACCAGACCGCTTCTCAGAGCTCTAATATTGTATTGGATCATTCTGCTTTTATATGCTACTGGCGAAATTAAATTGGCGAAACCGCTGGGAGGGTTCACCACTGATGAGCCAAGCCCTCCCAATATATTTTTTCATCGCAGTAAGGACAGTAGAAGTTCGTTTTATGTATAAAAGAAACATTCGAGCTTTTAAATCCTTTTATTTTATATGTATAGATGGCGCGTTATTGCTTTGTGTTAATTTATTCCTAATGACCTTGTCTTTATAGTTTGCTGAAGAGCATTGCTCGAAGCAAATATTTGAATGTAATTCTACTGTCCTATAAGCTTATGTCCATAGTTTACTTGAAAACCATTTCTAAGATTCCATCCTTCAGTGTAGCATATAAAAGCAGAATGATCCAATACAATATTAGAGCTCTGAGAAGCGGTCTGGTGGATTAAATTGGCGAAACCGCTGGGAGGGTTCACCACTGATGAGCCAAGCCCTCCCAATATATTTTTTCATCGCAGTAAGGACAGTAGAAGTTCGTTTTATGTATAAAAGAAACATTCGCGTTTTAAATCCTTTTATTTTATATGTATAGATGGCGCGTTATTGCTTTGTGTTAAAAAGGCAACCTGTATACTATGGTTTCGGGATTTAGCCTTTATCAGTACAGGGGCGGCTTTCCTACCTATACCTTTCCTTCCTAACATCCAACGAATTTCGTTCGAATGAATTGAGCAATGGACACACTAAGACGTCGGAGTTCGAACATTACAATCTTAGAGAAGGAGAGAGGCGGAAGATGAGTGACCATATAGATGCTGTGTTCTTTGATATTCAACCAAATACACCATCGGCTGGCAAGTTCGAGTACACGAAGCTGAATATACACATATAAAGGTGCTTGTAATACTCATTACAAAAACTAGAATCAAACTGCAATATAACTTTCCCAGCTTATAACACTATCCCGTTTATAACGTTCTTTTGATCAATTGTACTTTTAAAACCTTATATAGGTAACCTTTGTAAGAGGTCTCGTGTACGTAAACAACGCCGTGCTGTTAACACGACGACACCACCGTGCAACGTACCTGCAGAGGACCTACGGCGCTGGAGCCGCTCCGTGATGAAGGCGGGCAACATCCGACCTCCCAATTACCTACCTGCTGTGGGGGCAACGGCTCCTCATTGGTGACGTAATCTCCCCTGTCTGTCTATGCTAGGTTGTGTCCTCTGTGTGTGTCTATAGTAGTGGAGTACTAGTGTCTCTACACTGTCTGTCTATGCCAGCTTGTCCTGTTCTGGCATGTCTATCAACACTATACTCACTACACTAGCATGTCTACACTGTCTCTCTTTACTTATGTGCCAGCCAGTCCTGAAATAGCCTGTCCTGAACTATACACACTAGTCTGACCTGGCCTCTTTGTCCATATTATCCTGTCTCTAAACTAGCATGTCTACACTGTCTCTCTTTGCTTATGTGCCAGCCAGTCCTGAAATAGCCTGTTCTGAACTATACACACTAGTCTGACCTGGCCTCTTTGTCCATATTATCCTGTCTCTAAACTAGCATGTCTACACTGTCTCTCTTTGCTTATGTGCCAGCCAGTCCTGAAATAGCCTGTTCTGAACTATACACACCAGTCTGACCTGGCCTCTTTGTCCATATTATCCTGTCTCTAAACTAGCATGTCTACATTGTCTCTCTTTGCTTATGTGCCAGCCAGTCCTGAAATAGCCTGTTCTGAACTATACACACTAGTCTGACCTGGCCTCTTTGTCCATATTATCCTGTCTCTAAACTAGCATGTCTACATTGTCTCTCTTTGCTTATGTGCCAGCCAGTCCTGAAATAGCCTGTTCTGAACTATACACACTAGTCTGACCTGGCCTCTTTGTCCATATTATCCTGTCTCTAAACTAACATGGTTTACTAATCTGTTCTTTCATAAATGTCTGTTTATGCCAGCCTCTCCTGTTCTGGCTTACATGTCAATATGGTACTGCCTACACTAGCCTGGTCTAAGCTATCTATACTAGACTAACTTGTCCATATTATCCTGCCTCCACACTAGCATGGCTTCACTAGCCTGTTTTTCTGTATAATTGTCTGTTTATGCCAGCTTCCTATCCGTCAATATTGGTCTGGCTGTCTTGACCTATCTACAAACTATCTTGTCCTCTTTGTCTATATTGTAATTCACAGTTTATTGCAGTCACAAATGTTTTAACGATCTTGTTCTAAAACATTAAACATTTTTATATGCTTACTACTGCGCTGAAGGATATTATTATATTCCGATTGAAATATGTGGTACTCTTTATTAATATATATACATTGTCCAATATATCTCAATAAATATAAACTAGTTTATAATACATTAAAAGTAAAAATCTAAGAATTTGTATAATCGAAATTATTATTTTGAAAATAAACCCTGTTTTTTTTTAGAAAAGGAGGCAGGATAATAAATAAAATATATTATCTCACAGAATTAATTAATTTATGAATATAAAATCGATAAAGGAAGTATGGAGCCGACGCAACGAAAAGGACTACGCCCTAGAATTTCCCACCAAACGACGACGCTAGGGTTAACCCCTTCTTTCTGACCCAAGCAGCCGATCGATAGAATCGGGGAGGAAATCTTCTGATTCCTTTTTCCCTGCTGACCTTGTGATGTCGACCTTGTCTTCATCAACCTCTTCAATCTCTGTTTATTGACTCATCGTGTCTACCAACACATCCATGCTTTGGGCTCGATATTTGATGTTATTGATCATCATTATGTGACACGCGACATATCTTGTTCCGTGTCTACGAATTTTTCTTTCGTCGTCTACAGGTTAATATATGTAGAACACATTGCTTCTTTTGGATCATTACAGTTTATTTTTCTTCCAATATTTCGCGTGACCACTCGCCAAACTTCCTTGGGGAATAAAACCGTTTTTTTTAAAGGCCGCTCTTATTATTATATACAACTGTGCTATAAAATTCAAAATATATTTTAAAAATTACAGAATAAATACATTTAAAATAAATAAAGAATAATAGTAAAAATAAAAATATATTTTTTTATGAATCAAAGAATTAGAATAAATTTTTAAAATGGGCATATTCATAAATTTAGAAGTTCAACTAAAATGTAGTACTATAAGTTATGTAGACATATATACCTTATCACGGTGGGCTATTAGGATTTAAGTTGGAGGTATACTTGAGCAATGTCTAGTTTTCTGTTTATGCTATTGTTTGTCTTCTATTGAGGTCTAGCTTTCTATAAAATATTCGAATTCTATCAATTTGATCTACATATATTCCTATTTCCATATTCCATCTGTACAATCCATTCTTCGAGCAACTACAGATGTATAAACATTCATATTTCCAGAATTTTAATCTTTCTTCTTGATATTCCATTCTGATCTACATTCTAGCAAGGGTTGGGTATTAATACCAACTATATTTTCTCGCGTCAATCAAGACTTCCAATCAATATATTAATGTCTTAGATCTAATTAAAATATCGAAATTTATATTTAAATCATCCAGAGGAATTAGTTTCTTTGAGATTTCATTTATCTCTAGCGCTTTCGGGCTTAAAGGCTCTTTTTTTTTTTTACAAAAGTAGAGAAGGCTTCCTATAGAAAGGTCTTCAAGTCCTAAAGCTAGAGACAGTATTTTTCTAATTATCCCATGTATAAATATATATATTGTACCGTAGTTTATTTGTATTTATGTTAATTTACATAATTTTGTGTGTTGTTTTTTTTTTTAAGGTTTTATTTGCATAGTTTGGTTTGTATTGCGATTGCTTTATAAATTCGCGTATCTTCAATTTTAAAAAGCCCCTGGCAGTTGGCGTTTTCTTACGCTCCAGGGGCCTGGGTTATCCTTATTTCCCTCTCAATTTTAAAGTCTGAAAGTGTGAAGTTTTAGGCCACTAAGACCCACCCCTGCCTCCCCCTGATCTCCGCGGATCCCTACCTGCCCCTCTGATCCTCCTGTGCAATCCTGGCTAATCCCTGGCCACCCATTCCTAGGCTCTCTCCATCGGTATCTTCGGGTTTTTCCAACAATTATTTGCGGGTTGTCTGCTTGCTACGGCCTTTTTTTTTGGCTCAAAAATCCTCTTGGTTAGGAGCCTTCTTAAATCTATATTAAATAAATAATTTTAGAGATACATCATTCGTTGTTAATTAAGTTTGTTTCAACCTATCTCCCATGGCGACAATGTCATTATACAAGGTCGTGGAAACATTGATTCTATGTAGGACCTATTGAGGATTATGATACAAGAACTCTCTAGTGGCACGAGAAAAGATGTTCTAGGCTTGTGTGCCTCCAGATATAGTAAATAAAATCTCAACTGAAACTCGTCCTTCTGGATGACTTATTTTAACAAGTCCTCTTAAGTTTTTTTTTTTTTATTGAGCTTTGAAGTGAGATAATGAGGGACCTTCCTGGCTATCTGGAGGAAGACTTCGTTGTTGAGGAAGCCTCCTCGACACTGTACCTATTTGTATATAGTCTCTTTGTTTTTAGAGTTTTCTATTTACTAAATATCTTAAATTATTGTATATTCGTTGGGTTTGACTGAAATGTCAACTGTTTAAAATCGTAATCTTCATTCGAACACTCTCGTTACTTCTTTAGTATCTCTAATCTTTATTATCTCCTTCCACGGGATAGAGTGAGTGCTAAACAGTAATGTTTTGTATATTTTTGCATCATGATTAATGCGCGTATTTTAAAATATTTATAATATTATTTTTAATATATTTAAAATGTAAATTATACATTTATTTATTTTTATAAAACAGATTATTACTATAAAACATTTGTATTTTGATACACTGAATACCCCACCTGCTTTAAACTTTGATGTGATAAATAAAGAGATATTCTAGGTGCTACCTAAATATATAGTTGTCTTATTATTGACTGGTTTAACCTTGTAGGATGGTTGAGACACGTTCTGGAAAGATACAAGACACGTCTGAGGAGAGAATCAAGACTGAAGAATCTGCCAAACCGCAGCCCAGTGCAACAGTATATAAATACATATATAGAATACGTATTCTATAGACTACATATTCACCACAGGAAGGAAGCATAGATGGAGCTTCTATATCTTCAGGCAGCACAGAACCCAACAGCAGCCTCCAGGTCCGACGCATATATTAAGCGGTCACTCCGACAACCAAAGCAAATTGTACCAAATTGTCAAAGATATAAAAATCAACTAGTTCAATAAATAAACCCATTTCTTTAAGACATTTTAAATCAAACCACGCTGCGAGGCCAACAGCCCGAAAAGCATACGTGATTCTTGATTAATCAAGAAATGATATTTGGACAATTCTGGAATAATTAAAAATCAAGGCATAGTTTAAAATATTGCGTATAATAAATGGTACTTACGTATCCATATAAATAATACACTAACAGAGCTTTCAGTTGTAAAGGTTTAAGCAATCTCCTCCAAAGATACTGAACTATACATAGCAATCTATATACCAACATTTTAGTTATTTTTTACTTCATGTGTCACACTTATTTTTATTCTACAAATATATTAGTGTAGATATATTTATTTTTAAAATTTATTCAATTCTCTAATCGTAGATTTTTTTGCGTTCAAGTTTTACTTTATTTATTTTTCATCACCCCAAAAATCGCTTTATTTTTAAAAATTGTGCGTAATATTGAATTTTATTTATTTCTAGTCCTAGTAAATTATTGAATAAACTTCATTGTGTGTTGTGTGGTTAACGTTAAACTTTTAATTATTATACGATTGGGGGGGTTAATCAATATATCAGAACAAGACAAACTTAAAGAATACATAGGTAAACACTGTATAGCTCAGAGATTAAGGAAAATAAGACAAAGATAACACCAGTAGAGTCCCAAATCAGAAAATATCACACGTCCTACTCCATTAATCATAAAAAATAATGAATGATAAAATTAAAGAATACAGAGATAATAAGTCAGTTATTAAAGATATCCGGAGAACATGGAGTTAACAAAAAAAAAAGAAGACACGGCCAGTATAGGATAGTCCAACTGATTCCATTATTGTAGCATTGAAGAAAAGTTCCTGATGACAGGTAAGCCATCAAGAATGTTCAGGAGAAGGTAAGAGATACAAACTATTATTAAAAACTCGTCCATTCCAGCTGGTAGCATACAGATTACAACATCACCTTGTGCTAGGCTTGGCAGTAGTGTAGAATAAAATCCTAAATGATAGACTTTAATAAAATGCTATGTGTGAGAGAAAGTTATCTGTGTGTATAAAATACAAGAATACAAAGTCTATAGAAAATCAGCCGCGAAATATCACAATCTTCACACCACATGGCATTACGGGGAAAAATATCGATAAAAAAGATCCCCAATGATGCACTATGGTGGGCGGAACAAGATAGCAGTTACTTAAGAAGGAGAAATCTAAGGCCGACGTAGCAGAAGATTCCACCCCACGTGATATCACCGCCCTACGGCGGGCGCATTGATCGAGATGCCAGAAATAACAAACCGGAAAAAGGAAGAACCGCTCTAAAGAGAAAAACCCAAATACAGATGCTATGTAACTGAGAATAGAGTTATACAAATGTACAAATTCAACCAGTCAGTGAGATATTGAACCCAGGCTGTTAACGTCGAAAGCTTGATCTCAATTAAGTCAAAGAGATTCAAGTAAGATCTAAGAAAAGCAGCAAAAAAACATCAAAGAATAGATGGCAAGGTATAAGAGAATGTCAACAGAATGAAGATAAAATCATGATCGAATATAGATTTCAAGCGACATCGCAGTAAAACATAAAAAAAAAATACTTAAGAGACAAAGTTTGCAAAGACTGCCAGCAAAATTCCAAATAGCATTCCAATTAATAGATGGAAAGGTATAAGAAAATGTCAACTGAATGAAGATAAAATCATGATCGAAGATAGTTCTCTCAAGCGACATCGCAGTAAAGTGATTTAAAAAAATACCTGAGTAGGAATAAAATGAGACAAAGTATGCAAAGAAAAGACTACCAACAGAATCCCAAATAGCATTCCAATGAATAGATGGCAAGGTATTAGATAGTGTCAAAATAATGAAGATAAAATCATGGTCGAATAAAGATCCTAAGCGAAATCGCAGTAAAGTGATCAAAAATACTTTAGTAGGAACAAAATGAGATAAAGTATACAAAGAAAAGACTACCAACAGAATCCCAAATAGCATTCCAATGAATAGATGCCAAGGTATAAGATAGTGTCAAAATAATGAAGATAAAATCATGGTCGAAGATAGATCTTAAGCGACATCGCAGTAAGGTCGTAAAAATTATTAAGAACAAAATGAGACAAAGTATGCAAAGAAAAGACTTCCAGTAGAATTCCAAATAGCATTCCAATGAATTTAACAAAATCAACAAGCAATCCAGGGCCAGGTTTCTTTAAATTATTTTTTATTTCTCTAGCTTTCGGGCAAAAATGCCCTTCAACAGGAGAAATAGATGACAAGGTATAAGATAGTGTCAACAGAATGAAGATAAAATCATGATCGAAGATAGTTCTCAAGCTACATCTCAGTTAAGTGATAAGAATACCTGAATAGGAAGAAAAAAGAGAATATGGTTTAGAAAGAAGAATCTACACAATTCCCAAATAGAAATCTAAACACCAAGTGTAGATAGAGTTGAATGAACCCTACACAATCTCGCGATAGGAATGAACAGCGCCAAGCCATATAACGAAAATTACTGCAATATATTGAACAATCTGAATTCCATATTCAATAAAAATCTGTAATAACATCACATAGCAAGGTCACAGAAACGCAGTAATAAACGAACAGGGAAAGGAGAATGCCCATCAAAAGAATCTCAAATTTGAATTTTAAGCACAAAAAAGTAATAAATGACTAGTAAATATGGATAAAATACAAACTAAGCTATGCAATGTAACACCAAAGATAACATAGAAAAGGATTTAACATGCAAATAATTCTAAAACATTGAATATCGAGATGTAATAATGCCATTCGTCTGCCTAAAAGATCAAACTAAAGACAGCTTTCCTCTATGTAATGACAAACGAAAGGTGGTGTGGAATGGAACACGACATTCGAAAGAATTCCAAAAAATCAAGATAAAGGTTTTAAAATGTCATAATTCAATCAGTAAAACTTGGGTTAAAAAACACGCTACTAATACACATTGATTAAAGGCAAGGTAAATGAGAACGCAAAATCGCAAAAATCCCAAAAATTACATAAAGAGGTGTAAAAACTTTATAAAACGGTATGTAAGACTTAAATAAAAAAGCTACAGTTACACAATGGTAAACAAACATGGTATGTAGAAATGGCCATCGAAAGAATCCTAAAAATTTATATATGTAGAAAGGTCAGAAAACATATAGTAAGCTTTATGGACTTTAAAGGTCCACTAGTTTAAGCGCCATGCAGTCCTAAAGAAAGAGTGAGGTATAGGAGAACGATGATTGAAGGGGTTCAATGTAAGGGTGAAGGAAGGCGACCTAGCGACCAGCATGTTCAAGATAAGCTACGCAACGAAGTCATAAGAAAGAGAGAAGAAGAAAGCCGGGAGATGTCCGAAGGAATCCTGCAAGGGCAGCGACTCACCTCTGTACCAGACGATCGGTCGCCTAGCAACGCCGACCGTGGCGCTGTTTACTCGCCGTGGTCGACCCAGTGGAATTGACAATTGCCTCAGCCACTCCAGCTTTAACTACATCGTTAACTACACTTCGTTACATAGCATCCATGTTCCGGTAGAAGGAGTGATATAGTGGATTGATTGGAACCGATTTTCGAGTCTACTCTAACTATCCCACCCTTTTTTTCTTAATTGCTTCCAGTAATACCTTACATAGTGCAAACATCCATGTTTAGACAGAAGGTATTGAATGGATAGAGTCAAATTATTTGAACAGATTTTCGGGACTGATTCAACCATATTCCCTCTTTTTGTCTTAATTCCTGCAACATTTTATATAGTGCAAACATCCATGTTTCAACAGAAGCTGTTGAATTTATATAGTGGATTGATTGGAACAGCTTTTCGAGACTGTTTCAACCATTCCACCTTTTCCTCTCAACTACTTCCTGCAACACCCTGAATAGTACAAACATCCATATTTCAACAGAAGGCGTTGTATGATGGGTTGATATAGTGGATTGATTTGAACAGCTTTTATAGACTGGTTTAACCATTTCCTCTTTTTCTCTTAATTACTCCCTGAAAGACCTTACATTGGTCAAACATCCGAGTTTCAACAGAAGGTATTACGTTATTTGGTTGGATTCAAAATACGAAAGAGCTCACGTGAAAACGTGGCTTCACTTCTAAATATTTTCGTCTGTTTTATATTGTAACAAAATATTTATTATATCAAGAACAGATTTATGTATATATTCCTACTCTTTCTCTCTGTAAACTTGCCATATTGCCTCTCTAGTAATTTGCATCGCTTCTCGGCTTTTGTCAAGATCAAAGTGCATCTAGTATTTTACAATTTTAAATTTATTTTTGCATTTTAATTTATTCTTGCATTGCCGTGTCATACTGAAGTTTATCTTTCCCAATTATCTATGTGACAATATTTATTTCAATTATTTTTCTGATTATCCTAAGAACATGCGGTGTACAGGCCATGATAATCATAATAAGTAATATATCTCAGAAGAAGGCCAAGTGACACTCACTCCTCACTTTCTTATTGCTACTCTTTTTGTGTTGTTTTTCTTGATTCCCTCTTTCTCTTTCTTGTTTTTTTTTCTTTTTCTTCTGTCTATATCGTTGTTTCCTTTGTCTCACTGCTTTGTTCTTATGCATACCTCTGGTGAATCCTGTATAGGGTCAGTTACCCTAAATAAAGGCTTTTTGTTGTTGTTGTAATGAGTAATTAACGACTAGTTTTAACTGCAAGTGCACCACATATCTGCACACGTAGAAATCGCAGTTTGACTTTTTAACTTACAAGTTTAACAGAGCCTCGTTTGGTTACTTGTACTCACCAGTGAAATTGGAATTTTGCAAGAATTGGGAGCCATTAAAGCAATATTTTTTCATCATAAAAAGTGCCTAATGCAGGATTATATCCAGGATCGTAGCTGTCGAAAAGAGACACTTTATACCACTGGTCGAGCAGACCCTTCTTTACAGAATTCTATGATATAAAGGAATGATATTTACCGAAACGTTGTGCAAATAAAGAATTTTTCATGTAATCGAGGAGCTATCCTTTTATTATCGAGTAATCCAGAATGATGTACCCTATCAAACAACTGACTGAACAGAATTGTAATGTTGGCGTTATTTCAGGTCAAACCCAATATCTTAAGCATCCAAATGATCATTATTACATTTTACAAGCGAGGAACAATACATAAACACATTAACCGTTTGGTATTTTATATTTTGTCCATATGATTATTATTGACTTTAGAGAATAATTAAATTAATTATATAAGAATAATTACATTTATATTTATATACAAGAAAGGAGCCACAACCATCACTGCACAAAGGTCAGGCTTCCAAAAGAACCTTAGGAAAATTGACTTTAATTATCGATAAATTAGATGTTATTTGACGCATGGATGCACACGTAAGTATTCGGTCGAAAAGGTGACGTCAATTCCGGAATGCTTGTTTAAAAAAATTGCATATAATAGAGATTGTCAGAGAGAAATTTGAAACTCTTTTATTATATTTTTTTATTTATTTAATATATATTTTTTAATAAAATAATTTTCTACTGCCCCCCCCCCCCCCCCCCCTATTGCAATGATAAAATAATGGGAGACCCCATTGCTCATCAATTTTCAACTCTTCCAGCGGTTTCGCCAGTTTAATCTACCATACCACTGTAATAAACTGGCGAAAACGCTGGGAGGATTCACCAGGGAGAGATTTTAAAATTACTTTTACCTTTCTAATGTAAAATCCCCAGTTACATTTTTTATTTGCACACACAAAAAAAAAAAACATTTATGAAGACATAGATTTATCCACGGAATCTACAAAGGAAAAGAGTTAAAAAAGTAAAAGTTATTCACATTTAAAGTTAATAATTCTTTACAAGAGCCTAATTACACTCATGGGCAAAACTTAAGGAAGTTGTACCTCTCAGCATGTATATCGGGATTCAGAAAATAACTCTGAAAGATATTACAGTGACCTTTATTGAAAACACACGAGATAACCAAGTGTGAACAAAATTGCCTCTGTCTCCTTTAACGAAACAGAAGACCAGCGACATCAAAGACTTTCCACTTCCTAGAATTTTGTCTATAAGTGCAAAAAACAATTAGTCTCATCCATGGATTTGTATAATTCAAAGGAAAACAAAAATATATTTTCCATGTTATATTCTAAAACTATATACAATTATAATGTTCCAGAAATAACTAAACATGCTTATTGTTGGAAAAAGAAGAATAGTAAATCAATGATCTTGAAATACTTTTAGACTGAAAACACTGTAATATAAAAACGAGAACAAAGGAGTGTTTTGTTTTACAAAATTAGTAATTGTAATGTAAATTGTTAAATGTTCTTTTCTCTCTCTCTCTTTGAAAATAATAAATTTAAAATACTTTCTTAAAAGGTAAAATAGCTTAATTCTTTAAAACCACTTCAGCTGTAAGTAAACCTGTTATTTGTTGTTTCATTGTCTGAACCATAAGAGATTCCCAACACTTATAGCATGTACACACACATGTGAATAAATTTATATAAAAATTGTTTTTATTACACACACTCAATTATATACACATCTGTATAAATACCCAAGTAAACAAAACATTTAAAAAGATGTATAAATAAATGTATTTACATATTATCAAATTTGCCTAATATCTCTGAAATAGTCTAATGGGATTTTAATGAGATATTAAATATTTATTCATCAAACCTCATCTGTAGGATGGATTTATTAACGTCATGCGCGCCATCTGTTATTAGAAATTCAAACTATTTTTGACCCGAATATGTTTCTTTTTGAATTAAAACAATTTTCTACTGCCCTTACTGCAATGATAAAATAATGAGAGGACAGAAGAAATTGTTTTAGTTAAAAAAAAAAAAGATAATAATCGCGTCAAAAATAGTTTATATTTCATATATCTATAAGATCTATGTACAAATGTAATATGGAGATATGTCTGGAGAGTTAGAAGGGGCGGTGTGTAATCACAGTTTTATCATCAACATTTTTCAGTATATAACAAAACCAATCCAATACAATAGTAGAGCGGTGTGAAGATTAATTTGGCGAAACTACCGAGAGGGTTTACCATTGATGAGCCAAGCTCTCTTATTCAATAACTTTTATCATTACATTAAGATCTGTAGAGATAATAGTTGATGATATCATTAAAAAGGAACTCATTGCCAGTAAATTTAATTTTTATAAATTTATCAGTGTGTTCCTCCCCAAAACACAAGAAAATGATTAAATCTAGATATACCTTATTTAATAGTTACCATATCAAGTTAAACTTTTCATATGAATTCTCCATACATTTTTCGATATATTCTAAAAATACCATCAATTTCAAATTGTCTTCGGGGAACGTTAAATTCTTGGTTTTATGAACTCGATTTATTCATAAATTTGTTTGGTCTTATTTCCGACTAGTTTTCATTGCCAGAATTGTATTTGGGACTCGAATTACGAAAACCCTAACAAAAATAGACTATCAATTTGAAAAAAAAAAAAAACGAATTTGTCTACAAATTAATTACGGTAGAACATTTATAAGATTAAATGATGTGTTACGTATCTAATGATAGACGAGTAAATACCTAAATGTATCTTGATACGCTGACAAAAAAAAAAAAGCAGACGAACATCCATCTGTCGTCTGCCCGCTAATGTGCCAGGGTTGCGCGACCATTTATTGCCTCGGAAGTAATGTTCCGAGAAGATATTTATGGGTATCACAGATGGGGGACGTATTGTCTGCCAGATTTACATTGCGATATATTCACAATGTTTCTTTTCAATTTTATCAACATTCTTCTTTTATTCACTGAGCACAAATGGTCAAATTTAAAAACTATATTTATCATAGAATATTTTTTTAAAATTGATGCTATGTCGGGCAATATGTTCCCTTTTTTTTTTTTTCATTCAATTTTATTATGATGATTTTTTTTCAATTTACTGAGATAATAAAAGTCAAAATTGAAAAAAAAAAATCATAGAGAGCATTTTTGTAAATCTAAGGGAGGTGTATTATTTTCCTGTATAAGGATTTTATCTATCATTTTATATAGGCATTTTAATTTTTAAACGGAATGAATGTTGATAGGGTTCACCACTGATAAGCCAAGCCCTCCCAATATTTTTCTTTATGTAGTAAAGTTAGTAAGGAATTGTTTATTTAAAAATAAATTCAGTATCGGTATAAAAGGAAAACACTATGCGATTATGGCAGATTAAACTGGCGAAACCGCTGGGAGGGTTCACCACTGATGAGCCAGGCCCTACCATTAATTTTTCATAGCAGTAAGGGAAGTAGAATAATTGTTTAATTTTTAAAAGAATCATACGCGTCTTAAATATAGTTTCAATTTCTTAAAAAGAAACATATATACCCGCTTGATATAGTTTTACATTTTTAATGAAAACCTACAACTATCAATAAAGAAATAAAGTAAGAATCGGTGGACGAGTGGGTAACACCCTCAATTCCCGACAGTCATGAACCGGGATCGAATCCCGTGTTAACATTTTGTTTAATGTGTGAATAACCTTCACATATATTATTCATTGTTGCAAATATCATAAACTAGGTTGTTCTTTCTGAGCGGTACCTAATAAAGTGATTTTGGAACAAGAGAATAAAGAATTAATTAATATTTTATATGCAGTAATATGTTATGATATCTTGAAAAAGGTTGGCGTTCATCCAATTGAAATATTGGTAAAATAAATTATATTTTGATCCACAACATATGCCTTTTTAATTAAAGAATAAAGAAAAGGACACACAGAATAATATACATTTTAATAGAGTAATTTTCAAAGCTATAATACAAACAGCGCGTAGGGTAAAAATTCAATTCCCGTGTTACCAGTCATAAAGTGCCATTTACCTGGAGATAAACATAAATGAGAACACACCAGAGCCATAAAACCCAGGAATCAATAGATCCTAAAGTGTAATATCGATTTGTTGGGTCGATATCTATGACCATAACTGAACCCAATTTGATTAGCCGAGCGCTATAACTTACACGTGTAAGACGGCAGATAAAAGAAGAATATAATATATGCAAATATGACGACATAAAAATAAATTTCCTAATCACGCAGTAGAATATTTCAAAGATGGTATATCGCCATTTATCGGAATAAATATCAATTAAAAATCTGATTCTCTTACAGTTGTAGAACCATAGTTTCCTTAAACAGCCTTACCATGTATTCCTCAATAAACGAAGACTAGATAAGAAAATCAGCTTAATACGTTAGTAGAGCCGTCTGGAGATTAAACTGGCGAAACCGCTGGGATGGTTCTACCAGTGATGAGCCATACCCTCTAAATTTCCTTTTTTTAAAATTATTTATTATAATGTATTGTCTGTAGATATAGTTTTTTTATTATATAATAAAAAGTGGCGTAAAAATCTTTGTTAATCAGCAGGAAAGGGTATTTTTACGGTTTGCACTTTCTTCAGGTAAAAAAAAAAAAAACGCTTAATTGCTCTTTTTTTTCCCCCAATAGATGGCAGTAAGTTACCTTTAAAAAGGTATTGGTCTCCATCTATCTAATATATATTGGAATATTTAAATTTATTTAGAGATACCCGCGAATTGATATCCAGGTTTAAATAAATATAGATTATTTATATGTAATTTTACTGTCCTTAAAGCTTATATCATAGTTTGCGTGAATGCAATTTCTGAGATTCCACCCTTCAGTGTAATTACATACAGTATTAGAGCTCTAAGAAAGCGGTCTGGTAGATTAAATTGTGATTGCTTGGAGGGTTCACCACTAATGAGACAAGTCCTCCCAATATTTTTCCATCCCAGTAAAGACATTAGAATTCTGTTTCATGTGTAAAATCAACATTCATATTTAAATGTTTTCCATTCCTATACGAATAAGAATGGGTATTTGGCCAATTCTGGAATAATTAAAAATCAACGAGAATAGTTGATATTTATTCCGATAGATGGCGCCAGCCATCAGCAACTTTCAGTTGCACGATAAGGAGATGCCTTTTTCTTAATTTATGCACCTTATCCCAGTACAATGTTACATTTGTACTATTTTTCACATTCCTATATATAGATACGCAATTTGAAGACATCATTTTGGCCATAAATATGATCAATTGATCATAGGTATGTTGAATATGGGGTATTGAAGTATTTGGTTTTGAATTCTATAGGTGGTGTTCGAGACTCGTTAGCATCCTAACATGACGTTTGGGACAAGGACAAGAAAAATCTTGGTTTTTGGAATCCTATTTGTTCTTAACTATACTATTAGTCGTATTTAGGATTAGTTAATATAGTATTTGGAATACTAACAACTGTAAAATCTTGGTCTTGAATGTGATTCGGTCTTAAATCGAATATATATATGTCACAAATGGAAGCATTATAACAAACGTCTGTTGTCCTTACTGCGATGAAATATATTGGAAGGGCTTAGCTCATCAGTGGTGAACCCTCCCAGCGGTTTCGCCAATTGAATCTACCAGACCGTTTCTTAGAGCTCTAATACTGTATTGGATTATTCTGCTTATATACACTGAAATGAAGGGCGTAATTTTTTAGAAATGTTTTTCAAGAAAACTATGGACTTTTAGGACAGTAGAATTACGCACAAATATTTGCATCGCGCAATGCTCTTCCTCAAACAACGGAATTGAAATGGAAGCATTAAAACACGAATGTTTATTTTTAAATATAAAACCAACTTCTACTGTCCTTACTGCGATGAAAAAATAAAAGTTTGTTTTATATATAAAAAGGCCCACCACTGGTATGAAGACCTGGAGACTCAATATCATCACAGCTTTCTAGAAACGAAGCCACAAAAATTTCAAGATTAAAGACCGGATATACTAGACCCATTATGTTCATTGATGGAGAAAAAGTTTTTCCTGTCTGCTCAAAATGCTCCAACTCCACTCCGGCACATATCCTGGACTGTATTGGAGCTAAGAAGGAAGACCTGAATCCCAAAACACACACTATAGTAGAAAATATTATTGCTTTCAACCTTCTCTCATGACCTGGTGTAATCTTATACCCATGAAATAATAAAATAATTAATTTAAAAGAAACATTCATGCTTTAATACCTCCATGTCTTATACATAGATGACATGTTATCACCTTATAATTAATTATGTCTAACTGGCTTTGTACTTATTGTTGGCGGAAGAACATTGCTCGATGTAAATATTTGATTCTACTGTCCTAAAAGCTTATGTCCATAGTTTGATTTAAAAAAAAAAAAGACGATTAAGTAGAGCTGTTCTAAATAATAAACGATATTTAACAGAATCGAAAGTTTTATTTTTATATATTTTTGTCAGGTTTCATCAGTGAACACGAAATTGAACAAGTTTTATATTATAAAATAAATAAAGCTTCCAGGGTTAAGTTTCTTGTTCAAATTTTTATTTTCAAGCTTTCGGACTTGTCAGTCCTTTTACAGGAGTATCACGATAATAAATTGATAATATATATACTAGTTTTATATATAAAATATTTTTTACATATTGATTATAATAGTAATTGAACACATCACAGATCTATCGTTCTTTTAGTTCTTTTGGTTTCTTTTACTTCTATCGCTCTGCTGTTTTCGACACGTTGCCCTTTTAAAAAAGAAGATAAATTGTATAAATGTGGGAGTTGAGGTGCCATTTATGTTTTTTCTCAAATGCATATTAATATAAATTAATAGAATATTTAATAATCTCTGGTATTTTAATATAGTATTTTATTAATTGGTAACATAAGGTTTTCAGTTATAAAGAATTTTTATAGGATTTTTTTATCGTGTATATTATTTATAATATTTTATATTGAATGCAAATTGATTATGTTTTAAAAAATATATATATACTTCAAACACATAAACTTTTAAAATTATTATTTGATTATTTTGTGTGTAAAAATATTTTAATAAAATAAAATTTTAAAATAAAAAAAATAATAATTCATATATTTTTGTGCATTTTTTATTATTTTAAATCAAAATTTTTTTTTCAAAGAATCTTAGAAATCAGGTAAAATTTGAATAAATAGTTACAAAACCTACCGGTAGATGGCGGCACCAGCCCGGAGCGAGTTGAACGAACGACGGCACCTGGGGCTGGAATACTGCTCGGGGCTTTGAGTTTTTGAGTTGGACCTGAAGATATCCTGGAACATATATGTGCATCATGTAATCACACTTTCTACTATCTCATATACATTTGGGTTTAAATTGGATAAAGTTAAAAACATTAACCCGTTCAACGAGAGAATGAGGTGTTGAAGATGTAAACCTTGAAATTCGTGTAAGAATTCCACACACACAGACACACATATATATTTCTGAATATAGAGAAATCCATAATATATATTTTTAAAATAGGGCTTTTATTTTGGATTTTAATAAGATTTTTTTTTTATTAATTCAATATTTCGATTAACAAAAAACCTCGTAAAAGATGGACGATTGGTATATTGAAAATTGGATTAATAAATAATCTTATTAAAATCCAAAATAAAAGCCCAATTTTTTAAATATAGTATATGTGTGAAAAATAATAGAAAAAAAAATAAAAAGGTCAGGTGTTGATATTAAAACTAAAAAAGATATATATCCTGACCAGGAGCACATGTGCTTTTCAGATGGCAGAGCGCCATCAAGTGGAACAGAAATCAACTAAACATTGATTTAGCCTGTTCTCTGATATTTGGCCAACCCACCTAGAGAGGCACCACTCCCTTCTATTGTCTATTGTGAATTGGAACGATCACACTTTGGCATCACCATTGTTAAAAACTTTAGTAGTGAGATAATAAAGAATAAGCCACCACATCAGTTTTGGAAAATTCAGACAAAAAGCCAACCTGCTATATCATGGTCACGGCGACGGTCAATAGATGGCGTCTGGTTTTAGACGTCTATTTAGACGGGGGAGGCGACCCTTGTCTCTTTAGATCAATTTCCTCCCAGCAAAATTTCCATCTATATTTTGGCCATAGATTTGGCCCAGCCACTTTTCCAGCTAAACACCTCTTTGGCAGATTGTCAAGATTCCATTAGATCCCGTGTGGATCTCATGGAATAAAGTCCGCCCTAGACTGACGAGGTCCATTAGCCCGAAACCATGGTCTCTAGGTGGACGCTTTTCAGTTTGCCAAAGCTGGTGTTGTGACTTTGTCACCGACCCGAGACCGCTGTTTGCGGCGACGGTCAATAGATGGCGTCTGGTTTTAGACGTCTCTTTAGACGGGAGAGGCGACCCTTGTCTCTTTAGATCAATTTCCTCCCGGCAAAATTTTCATATATATATATATATATATATATATTAAAAATAAAGAAGGCATTTCCTGACCACGATCACATATGCTTTTTAATTAATTTAAAAAAATAAAATAATAAAAAAGTCAGGTGTTGGTATTAAAATCAAAAGAGACATATCCTAACCACGCACAAAGTGTAGTACTCAAATAATGGGAGGAAATAAAAAAACTTGAAAAACAGAAAAAACTCCAAGTTTTAGCTAGTAAATAAATACTTGATTGATAGCACGACCATAGCAACTTATTTCCTCACTTCATTTGCATTTGTAAGGTTTTCTCTCTCTTAACCTTTCTATAATCATGAAATCGAAGCCATCCCTGTCAGTACAGACAATAGCCCGAAACCATGGAATACAGGTTGTTAGCTTCTGTCTGTATTTTACTAAACTGGTGTTCATTCTTTATCATCAACAGTACGCTATGTAAATTCGAAACTATTATAGACGCGTATGATTCTTTTTGAAATTAAATAATTTCTACTGTCCTTACTGCAATCGAAAAATTAATGGGAAGGCCAGCGGTTTCGCTAGTTTAATCTACCATTATAGGGTTCACCACTGATGAGCCAGGCCCTCCCATTAATTTTTACATATTGCAGTAAGGGCAGTAGAAATTGTTTAATTTCAAAAATATTCTTACGCGTCTAAAATAGTTTCGAATTTTAATAACAGATGGCGCGCTAGTGCATCATAGTACAATATGTATTGAGACTAAATAAATTGTTTAGATGTATTTATAAAACGGTAGAAGTGCCCTGTGAACAGAATATGTGAACTACAAGGTTGTCCCGAAGGTTCGTAAACACTTTACATAAGATATTTAAGATGTTTACGAACGTTTAGGACCACCTTATACAATGTACCTACTTGGAGTCCCCATGTGGCGGTGGAACAGGACGGACCACCGCTCCGTTGGACTTCTGAGCTTGCTTGAACCTCGAGAGATTGTAGAAGAGACTCAGGATGGTCTTGAGATTGCCGTCCCGGATGTCTGCAGACATCAGTGTCAATCTTACACTACCTGCCCAGTAGATACAAACTTCGGAGATAAGAATCTCCTCTAGAACTAAACATATAAAGTCTTATGAATATATAAGGAAAGCTTGAATATATAACAAATTATATATGGGGGTCGGTGGGAGGGTGGTCTAAACCGTTGGTTTTCGACCGCTACGACCTGGGATCAAATCCCATTGGGCACTTTTTTCTAATTGAAAAAAAATTCTCCAATAGCCCCCTGAATCTTGCGAAAATCCAACCCCATAGGCGAGTACAAGTAATCAAACGGGGCTCTGGCACATTTGTAAGTGCAAAAGTCGAACTGCTTTTCACATGTGTAGACATGTGATTCACTTACAATAAAAAGCAGTCGCCAACTTCTACCTACCATGATTATCATGGCTTGTACCCACGTTTACTAGGAATAATAAAAAATAATTTTAAAATAAATAATTTTTGGAAATTTTGCCGGTAGGATATTGCTATATAAAGACAATGATCACCTCTCCCGCCAAAATAGACGTCAAATAGATGGCGTCTTGTTTTGATTTTATTTTGGCGGGAGAGATGACCTTTGTCTTTATAATAAATTATATTTCGATTATCCAAAGAGAAGAAACGTTGAGAAAAGAGAGCCGTATGTAAATGGATATGTAAATAAAGGATCACATGTAAATAAATATTTTTTTTACAAGTAATTATGCACCTGGGTGAATTCTGTGTAAGGTGCCCAATAAAAGTCTTGTTGTTGTATATTTATAATGTCTTCTAAACAGGGAAAGGCTCCCCCAACTCCTCATCGCGGGTGGCGTCCCGTCGAAGTTCGGTTATCGAACTGCGTACGAAACTTTAGAAATGATCCCTTGAAGTAAGGTCATTCAACCATTCCAACTGGTTCAAAATCACATTGATAGGTACCGCTCAGCAAGAGCAACCTAGTTCATGATAATTGAAACAGTGAATAATATGTGATGGTTATTCACATATTAAACAAATTTTAACGCGGGATTCAATAGATTCATTAAATACCTTAACAAAAATTCCATTATAGAGCCGGTATATGTTCTCTCTATGTCGATTTTAAAATAATTAAATAATAATTATATATTTTATTCTATTAATTGCTTTATATTTAATTAAGTATAATCATGTTGAACAATATTCTTATAGTGGGTAAATGGAATAAACAAAGATTCTGATTGGCTAGAGAGGAGAAAAGTTAATTTAAACCAGAAGATACCCTCGAAAGAAAGAGTAATGGATTAGCCGATACGTGATTGGGTAGGTTTTGGTCTTGTTTCATCTTATAATTGAAAGACGAAGAGTAATTGTGTTCTTTTTTATCTTTAATCTTTTTTATTGAAACACCTTTCTTTAAATTTGTTTTGGTGGATTTTTACGTCAAAACAACAAAAAAATCGCCTTTTTTAATTTGTCTATTTTTTGAAATATCAAAGTTTAAAAGAGTTATTTCTTGGCTTTTTTATTCTTTGATATGCTTCTGATGTTTTAATTAAAGTATGTGGTTTGTTTAAAAAAGGTAATATCCGTTTATTAAATCTTTTAAAAAGCTTTTCAATTTAGAAAATTTCTTTTAGAGTATTTTTTTTAAAGTATACTTTGATATATTAATTTTGATTCTATTGATCGATTTGCATATAATTTAGGAGATATGTTAATTTGTAATTTATTTGCTGCTTTTGAATATATATTGCCATGTGGAAAATTAGGGAAGACCAACTTCGGGATGAGGCAACAATTTATTTCAGGCAAGAACAAACTATGAGTGATAAAGAAAAGATAAGCAAAAGAGGGAAGTGTATACAGAGTATAGCAAAATATAAACATAAAAAATAATACTCTGCTAATAAAATAATAAATACTTTGTTACAATATACTTGATAAAATTATAGTTTTAGAGCGTCATC
Organism: Cordylochernes scorpioides; assembly: GCA_030710605.1. Lineage (NCBI taxonomy): Eukaryota > Metazoa > Arthropoda > Arachnida > Pseudoscorpiones > Chernetidae > Cordylochernes > Cordylochernes scorpioides. The sequence continues at coordinate 18,351,708 of CP092867.1, read as the reverse complement.
TATAGATAAAAATTGAAAGTTTTTCTTCATTTGAAAACAATATCCTATGCCCTCTAATGCGATAAAAATGGCTCATCAGTGGTGAACCCTCCCAGCGGTTTCGCCATTTTAATCCACAAGACCGCTTTTTGTAGCTCTAATACTGTATTGGACGATTATGCTTATAAATATTGGACACTGTATGGCTATCTTAGTATATATGAGCACACTATGGACATAAGCTTTGAGGACAGTATAATTCTTTGAAAAAGTAAAAATTAAAATCAGGGAAAAAGTTTCTTTTTAATTTAAATTTGCAAGCTTTCGAGCAAATACACTGTTCTTCAACTGCTCGAAAGCTTGCAAATTTAAATTAAAAATAAACTTTTTACCTGATTTTGATTTGTTACTTTTTCAAATAATTTCTGGGTAACTATTGCTCACACAGTATAATTCTCTATAAATATTTGCATCAAGCAATTACATGTTTTTGTAGATATAATATGGATTTAAATTAGCTTAAACAATGTAAATACGCTAAGAAACGGTTATATAGTAGAGACAAAGGTAGAGCACCATGGCGCTAGCTGTGTAGATACAGGAGCTGTCCATAGTCGTGGTTGTCTGTAAATGGACACGAGACAAACACGATATGTTTGTTTATAACGCGCTGTGTGAAGTACTATACTTCCCAGGTGTTCTGTACTCTTCATTATATAGAAGTACAACTTATTGTCGCTTCCCAATTGTCTATTATTCTATACGTATATATACTCATGGACAGAAAGGAAGTTGTTACTTTTACCATGTATATCGGGGTTCAGACAATAACTCTGAAAGATATTACAGTGACCTATATTTAAGACATGAGATAACCAAGTGTGAACATTGCCTCTGCCACCTTAAAAAAAAAAAACAGACGACCGCCGATTTTAAAGTATGAAACTTTCTTAAGGCTTTGTCTCCATGAGTATAGATTCAATGAATAATTATAATTTATGGATGAACTTGTTAAGAACAAATTTTCAGTCAGGAATGTTGATTAGGCCTTGGGTCAGAATATAATAAACTAATTCTGCATTATATAATATATATAAGATATATCTATTTTTGGTTTTATATATTAAAGTATTGTCGCAATACTCTAAATGCGGTTACAATAATTTAATATGAAAAATAAATATTTTAGTTGTACTATTTAAATATATATACACAAGGAGGCACCTCTCTCTTTAAAAATGTATTAAAACAATGCATTCTGGTTTATCACCCCAGTACAAAACGTAAAAGTGGTGATAATGAATGATCCACAACACCATTTTTGGAAAATCCAGACAAACATTTTGGCCAATTTACTGAATTCACAACTCCTCTCGTAGGATGTTATGAAATTGAAACCACCTCTGTACTGATGGGGGCCAAAGACCGAAACTATTGTATACATGTGGTAATATAGTGGTAAATGTGGTGAGGGGAGGAATAATCACACGACGAGTTGTTAGAGCAATAATCCAGGCAGCCAGCCGAGAGAGAGCGAGCGAGACGTTATCAGCTGAACGACTGTTTTCCCTGTGTACACAACCGGGGGGCTAACCAGGATAGTCGCCAGGTGGTGACGCCCCCCCCCCCCCCCTCAGGAATGTGGCCAAAAATGGTCGTAAGCTAGTTGTCTAAAGTGTCTCGCTTTAGATGCCCATCTCTCTCTCGTTGGCTGTTGGTTTGTTTTATTAATCCTGGACGAGCATATATTATGACATACATATATTGGCTGTTTGTCTGAATTTTCATAAACTGGTGTTGTAGCTAATTCTTTATCACCATTATTACGTTTTGTATTAGGGTAATGAAATAAAAAACATTGTTGTTGTTGTCGTATCCAATGAAGAGCCCAGTTGTCCCCATGCATCTCTATCACAGCAGTCGCAATGTCCTCTATCAAATACATTGTTTTATTTCATATTAAAGGTAGAAGTGCCATATTTGGTACATGAATATCATCCTTCAGAAACTTTGTGTTGCTTATATCGAATTGTTGTCTTGAAGCCTTCAATCGACCGCAAAAAAAAAATCAATTAAATAAACAGGAAGTAGATAATATCGTGGAAACTGCGTCATTTCCTGTATATTAACTCATCAACCTGAGCAGCAGCCGATCAACAACAAAATATCGTCTGCTGTGATGATTCAGCTAATTCTGAGGACGCCATGATTGTAACGTATCTTGGAAAATGGTCATATCCGAGTTTGGTAAAATCACAAACGACTTCTATACAACTGGGGTCTGCTATGAAAGTATATTACTACAAGAATTAGAAGGCTTGTTGTTGCTGTTGTATATAGTCACAGTGTAGAAAATACTACACTATACCTACTACATATAGATTTCTCTCTGTATTCTTAGTTCTCTTCTCTTCAATTACACTTTAAACTGGCGAATCCTATATAGGACGAGAGGTCCTTAATAAAGGCTTTTTGTTGTTGTATATTACTACAAGAATTACAGAAGGAGTGTTATAATTGGCTAGAAGTAGTACTTCAGGATCTCCGTGTTGAAGGACATGTTACCCGAAAGCTCGAGAAATAAAAAAAATGAGAAAAGAAACTAAACCCTAGATTCCTTATTGATTGTGTCATAACGTAAAAACAGAGAAGAATCATTATTACAAGAATACCACAATAAATATTTATTCTTTAAATACAACTCAAAAATTGTTCAAATCAAAATTCAATATGTTGCAACAGCTTGGAAAAAAACATTTGGAAAAACCAATAAGTATTCGCTATGGTTTGGTCCTCTTCAGTATAGAAGCAGCTACGTCAACCTACTGGAGATGTCAGGAAATCTTTCTGCCTCATCAAAAATATGCTAAAAATAGTGATGTAAAAATGCTATTTTAAGTATTTCTAAAGAATTTCTATATAAATTAATGGATAAAATGATTATATATTTCATCTTAATTTAATGATTTTGAAGATCATTTGGGTTAGTTGGAAGTTGGTTTGGAAAAAATATATATAACTACATCAACCAATACTTCATTTAATTCTCGACGTTTCAAGTGACTCCCTGTTACTCTCTCTTTATTTTCCTCTGAGGGGAATGACAACAAGTTACTAAAACGTCAGTAATTAAATAATAATTGATTTGATGTGTATGATGAATGAAAGTGTCATCCTGAATTTTGTCTTTCCTAATTTTCTACATTACAAAATCATTGTTTTATCTAGTGAACATTTTTTCCCGGTCCCTTGAAAAATATTCGATAACTAACTTACTACTAACTAATCTTACTTTTGATAAATAAAAGTGAATGAAAGTGTTTCCTGTTGTATATACGAATTTATATTCCCTGACAGCACCATGGAAAGAAAAGGGAAAATTTATTAGGCTCAATAAATTCTCTTAAAAATAAAAAAACTCCGATAAAATTTATTCTAAAGAAAAAAAAAAAGGGGGGGGGGGGGCGGGATGGAACTGTAGTTTCTCAACATACGGGTCTTTCAGACGACGACCGGAAGTAGATGAGGGTGGGGAGTGACATGCGCAGGGGGAGATACCGGAAGTCCACAAACCCACCTTTCTTCTGCCCCAACTCGAGTCTTTGTTCAAGAGAGTAAAAAATCGCTCTTCTATATTCAACTGTTCTTTCAAGTACATCCCCAAAATACCCTATTCCGTGACTGTATTCACTTGGAATGATATATCTTGGGAGGGAACACTCGTCTGATAGCTTCTCTCTTTTCCTCCAAAAGATTCTGTTAATTATTATTATTTATTTATTCTTGAGAATTCAAAACTATAATAGACGCGTATTATTCATTTAAAAAATCAAACAATTATCTCTACTGCGCTTACTGCAATGGAAAAATTAATGGGAGGGCCTGGCTCATCAGTGGTGAACCCTCCCAGCGGTTTCGCCAGTTTAATCGACCATACCGCTGTTATATTGCATTTTTCGGTTTTCCTTTTATACCGATTCTGACGCTGACCTCGTGGAAATGGTATTTTGAATGAAATGTGGACATAAGCTTTGATATATGGACATAAGCTTTGATATATGGACATAAGCTTTGATATATGGACATAAGTTTTGAATCATACGCGTCTATAATAGTTTCAAATTCTAATATCAGATGGCGCGCTAATGTGTACTTTTTTATTATTATTATCCCTAGTACACATGGTACAGGCCATGGTAATCATGGTGGGTAGAAGTTGGCGACTGCTTTTACTGTAAGTACACCACATGTCTACACATGTGAAAAGCAGTTAGAATTTTGTACTTTCAAATGTGCCAGAGCCCCGTTTGATTACTTGCACTCGCTAGTGGGGTTGAACTTTTGCAAGATTCGGGGGCCATTGAAGCATTTTTTTTTAAACATAAAAAAGTGCCCAATGCGGGAATCGAACCCGGGTCGTAGCGGTCGAAAACCAACGGTTTAGATTATCCTTCCACCGACCCCCCTCTTCATTAGTGAACTCTCTCAGTGGTTTCACCAAATCAATCTTCAGTTTCAGACTGCTCTACTATTGTATTGGATTGGTTTGGTATATACCCTGTATTCACTATGGGAGTCAGCTTAGGGAACCTATGGACATATGCGTATAGGTTGTTATAGGAATGTTAGAGTGTGTTAATTATCCCAAGTACACGTGGTACAAACCACGATAATCATGGTAGGTAGTTAGAGACCGCGTTTAATGTAAGTACACCACATGTTTACACACGTTGAAAGCAGTTCAACTTTTACACTTATAAGTGTGTCAGAACCTCGTTTGGTTACTTTCACTCACTGGTGGGGTTGGACTTCTGCAAAAATGATAGAGTCATCATTGTAGTCAGTCCATGTAGTACCGTGACCTTCACTATATTATCTACATTCTCTCTAACAATCTGAGTACTGAAGTTGAGAAACAAAATGATTTTATCAAATTAAAAACATGGTAATTAATTTTTTTAAACAGGCCTTGTTCCAATCTTCATAAAAGTGTCTTTTCATCGAGTCTTATACGTGATTGTACAAACATGATCATTAAACTGTGGTATAATATTGAAACATCCAATGAGAGTTCGTTGAACACATGGAGCTTGGGAGCAAGTCTCCCGGTGTTGACAATACAATGTCCAATGGTGAGATTCGCCACATACAGGACAAGTAGGTTGTGTGGAGAACTCTACAGAATGTTGCCTTGAAACAATGCAAGGAGGTACTTGTGTCCCACTTGTCAGGAAACACGCCTCCTTAATTGGCTGGTGAATCTTCTTGCTAGAAAAACTGTACGTAAATCAATGCCAAAGTCGGTTCAACGCTGCGGAGACTAAATACATAGCTAACTCTGATCACTTCCTCTAGGTGATATCAGAGGCTCCGTCAGGTCAGTTTTCAACTCGGTCTCTAATAAGAGACTACCTCCAGGAGCGACCAGGTCATGTTTTTTAGGTTTATGGTCTCTCATGGGAAACTCTACTGTATTAGCAATATTCAGAAATCTGGTGGATTATGCCAAAGGGAGTGTTACAGAGAGTGTAACCAAGACATTGAAGATACTTGTGGAAGAATTTTGCAGGAAGGAAAATGATCAATAACAACTAGGGCTGTGTCATCGTCCAGAGTCTGCTAGCTTACGGAGACTGTCATTGGTTTATGTTATAAAAAGACGCCATACTCCAGGTTTCAATAGTGCCAGAATCTCCTTCATTCAAATACCACAACTATAAACCCAAAGACTCATCCTTGAAGTAATAGAAACCACGAACCGCCCATAAAGCAATCTTTAACTAAACAGGCTGTGTGTAATTATTATTTTTATATTATTCCTAGTACACGTGGTACAGGCCATGATAATCATGGTGGATAGAAGTTGGCGATTGTTTTTACTGTAAGTGCACCACATGTCTACACATGTGAAAAGCAGTGTGTAATTATGAAGCATTATAATGACCTATAATTAGATTGTAATATACCTATGGAACACCACTATAGTCAATGTCGTAATCTATAAAAACGTTTGAGAAAGAGCTCTTATGTGAAAGCTTATATTTTTTTCTACACGGTTGGTTAAATAAAGGAAACTTATTGATGAACCTAAAATTTATTTACTTTGTGAAAACGGTATAAAAGCGAAATTGCTACGGAATCAGGTGGATAAATTAAGATAAAAGGCATCTCCTAATCGTGCAACTAAAATTTTTCTGATGGCTTGCGCCATCTTTCGGAATAATATCAACTAATCGCTGATTTTTTTAATTATTCCATAATTGGCTAAATACTTTTCCTTGATTAATCAAGAAAAGCTAACCACCAAGCCTTTTTTTATTATTAATTTATACACTTGATTTCAAGATAGGTAATTTTGGTAAACTAAAAATCCTATTTAAAGTTTTTTTTTTATTTTCTCATTTATGAAATTTATGGGGGGTCGGTGGAAGGATGGTCTAAACCAAGCATGTCAAACTCAAATCCTAACACGGGCCAAATAAAAAAGTAATAAGATTATGTGGGCCGCAAAAAAAGAAAACAAGTAATTAAATTTTTATAGTAACATTTATGTAAAAAATTTTTAAAAATTAATATTTTTTAACTTACCAGACACACACAGAATAACTGCACAAATTATTGAATGTAACTTTAAATTTTTTTTTCTAGTACTCCGAAAGAATATTTTCTTTAAACTTTAAGGCACACAATACTTATAGCGATGTACATACGTTATGTATGTAGGTATAATATTATCAAAACTTACGACTTATGTATGGCGACCAGTGGTTCGTTATTAATAAATAAATTATGTATAATTACAATTTTTTTAAAAATTAGGCTACAAATTTTTATTATTATTTTTTTTTATTTATAAAAAAAAAAAATTAAAATATATTGTCTGGTGGGCAGCAAATTTATTCGTTGTGGGCCGCATGAGGCCCGCGGGCCGCGAGTTTGACATGCTTGGTCTAAACCGTTGGTTTTCGACCACTACTACTCGGGGATCGAATCTCGCATTGAACACTTTTTTCTAATTAAAAAAAATGCTCTAATACACCTCCGATTCTTGCAAAAGTCCAACCCGCGAGTGCAAGTATAACCAAACGAGGCTCTGGCACATTTGTAAGTGCAAGTACAGTAAAAGCAGCCGCCAACTTCTACTCAACATGATTATCATGGCCTGTACCACGTGTATTAGGGATAATTTTTAAAAATGAAATTTATATCTTCGTTCATTTTTCTATGGAAGAATCTGTGGTGTGCTGTGTCACAGATGAAAGTATGAAATTAAAGGAAGTATTGAAACTGTAGAGGTATGGCTGGAAACTCACCGTGTGGGGCTATGCTGTCCAAGTTCACTCCCAAGGTACTAAGGAGGTTCAGACAGCTTCTGATGTTGTCCATCTGGTCACACAGACATCATCTGTACAATATTCTGTCCATGTCATGTAAGTATTTTATGGCACATTATAATGTGATGCACTAGCGCGCCATCTGTTATCAAAATTCAAAATTATTTTAAAGGCGTAAGATTCTTTTTGAAAATAAACAATTTCTACTGCCCTTACAAGTCAGGCCCTCCCATTAATTTTCCCATTGCAGTAAGGGCAGTAGAAATTGTTTATTTTTAAAAAGAATCTTACGCCTTTAAAATAATTTTGAATTTTGATGGCACATTATATCTAAAATACACTCATGGACACTTAAGTAGAAGTAAACACACAGGGTATATAAGAAAACCAATCCAATACAATAGTAAAGATGTCTGGAGATTAATTTAGCGAAACCGCTGAGAGGGTTCACCACTGATGAGCCAAGCCCTCTCATTTAATAACTTTTATCATTGGAGTAAGTTCTGTAGAGATAATATTTGATGATAAGTAAAAAAAGAAACACATTGCCACAAAACTAATTGTTACAAATTTTAAGAATGGATGATACATTTGAATTTATAGAGAGAGAGAGAGAGAGTAAATATATAGTAAATTTATAGTAATATATATTAAATGTTAATTTGATGCGTTAGCGCGCCATCTGTTATCAAAATACGAAACTATTTTAGACGCGTAGGATTCTTTTATGATTTTTAAAAGAATCATACGCGTCTAAAATGTTAATTTGATCTTCTTCTCCTCGTTGACACTACGAAATCATTCTTTAAGAAATTTCACAAGGAGGTAGATAAAATTACCTAACTGTTTAGGCGCCCTAACTAAACATGGTGGTGGTGTCTTGTCCATGGAAAGATTTTGTTGCTCCATGAAAGAGAGGAGTGTCATTGCTCCGTTAGTCAGCCACATTTCAGAGTTCCCTGTTCACGGTTACCGTAGCGGCTCGGGGCTCACGACACCGTACTTCGCCCTACCCTTACCTGTGCTGCTTCTTCCGCCCGCCACGTAGAAAATGACTTCTGGGCGGGCTAACTAAAGGTGACTACATGGATAATATCCCGGGCGAAGCCAGTTCCATCCGGCTAGTAACTGAATACTAAGGGATATATATGGATATTTTACCGGGAGGATATCGATCTGTAAAAAGAAAACTCACCTCTCTCTTCAAAATGGACGTTAAAACTAAGCGCCATCTTTTTACCGTCTCCGTAAACTAGCGGACTCGGTGACAAAGACACAACACCAGCTTTGGCAAACGGAGAAATGTCCACCTATAGATCGGATTCGGACTAATGGTCTTCGTTAGTCCAGGGATGACCTTGATTTCACAGAGATGGTGTACTAATCCATTAATGTTAGTTCACATTGTTTTCATGTTTTACAGGCCTACAAGTTTGTAGTGAACATAATATATAGTCAGTTTATCAATAGGATAACTATTAAATTGTACTTCCCTTCCTTTCTCGTTGCTATTAAACTTATTAAAACCTAGATTTCAAAGTGCAGGGGACATCCCAATATCTCTTATTATAATTCTAAAGTGTCACTGAATATTGTCATTATTTTACTTTCCGATTGCGTATTTGCATATATGTGGTGTAATTACTACATGTGCCCCCTATGTTACGACATTGTTTTCTTCTGAAGAAGACCTGTAAAAAACGAAAGCAAGTGATGTCTTTGTGAGGCCTGGAATCTCTGTGATTTGCATAATTATTCTTTTCACTGTCTAATTGCAGACGATGTTTAATTCTTCCTCCTTATTGATAGGTAGAGAGAATGTATAATTTAGTGAATTCTTTTAATTAGAGAAATTATAATTGTAGAGGTTTGGTGGTTGAGTGATATAAGGCGTTGATATTCCACGACATGGGATCAAATCCCGTATTGGATACTTTTTTTTTCTGCAAAAAAATTATTTCATTCGCCCAACCCCACCGATGAGTACGAGTAACCGTATGGGGTTCTGGCTCACTGGTAAGTGCAAAAGTAGAACTGCTTTCTACACTCAAGGACAAAACTCAAGGAAGTGGAAAGTCTTTGATGTTTCCAGTTCTTTGTTTTTTGAAAGATACAGAGGAAATTTTGTTCACCTTGGGTTTCTCGTGTGTCTTCAATAAAGGTCACTGAAATATCTTTCATAGTTATTGTCTGAATCCCGATATACATACTAAAAGGTACAAGTTCTTTAAGTTTTGTCCATGAGTTTATATATATAAGACATTGAGATAATCTAACATACTCGACAATAAATCAATGTAGGAATGAAAGAAGGGACAGTGTATCCAGATGAAATTGTTTTTGTTTTTTTTTTAATCTTCATCAAGGTTTCTTTTATCTGTGAATCAAAGCCACGGAGATATCAACAAAGGCGAGCTGAAAGAAGAAATAGAGATGTCACCAGAGAACACGGGCGACACTCCAACAACGAGGACATTGTCACCCTCAGGTAGTTAAAAAAAAAAGGTTGCGAGGTCGAACCTAAAATTGTAAGTTTTGGGCGCCACGAGGAGGCCGGCGTGGCTAAATTTAGCTTGCTGAGTTTGCCCTTCTACTCAATCACTCTTTCTTCATCACCCCTCCCCCCTCTCTGTACCGCCTGTGGTACATGTCCCCCTCTGGACTGTAGCCGCATCTAGTCCGAGAATGTTACATCACACCTCCCTCTCTGTACCGCCTGTGGTATATGTCCCCCTCTGGACTGTAGCCGTATCTTGTCCGGGAATGTTACGTCACCCCTCCCTCTCTGTACCGCCTGTGGTACATGTCCCCCTCTGGACTGTAGACGTATCTAGTCCGGGAATGTTACATCACCCTCAGGCCACCCGACTTAGATATTCTGGTGAGACCTGAATGACTAAGGCTAACTGCTTCTGCAAACTAAGCATCAACAGTTTCTAGCACAGCCTGGACATGAGCGACCCTTTCGTTAAGGGGATAGCGCCGACTCACTATTGATGAGCCAGGCCCTCTCAATTCTGTATTTTTACCATTTCAGCAATAAGGTCGACTCTCATATGGCGATTTGCCAGAGACGGTTCATAGTGCAATAACACAAAATATATTTAAACTAAATTATATTAAGACATTGTTTTCTTTTTATAATAAGATAGACTTCCTACTGTTCTTACTGCGATGAAAATTATTGGAGAGGTCTGTATGGCTCATCAGTGGTGAACCCTCCAGCGGTTTCGACAGTTTAATCTATCATACCGCTCCTTAGAACTTTTCTGTTGTATTAGACGATTCTGATTATACCACGCATGGTAAGGAAGTTGTACATTTTAACACACATGTATATATTTATATTTTATTATATATTTTTATTTAAAGGAGAGAACGTTCGAATTTACATGTATGGGAAATCCGCCGGTATATAAGCAAATAAGGAGTGGTTTAAAATATGAAACTTCTTTAAGTTTTGTCCATGAGTGTATATCTGACACTGGATATAAGTTAAGGTAATTGAACAAACTACATTGTGTGTGTGATCGGTATCCACAATTAAACCAATCCATGGATTACTCAAAATGGAAGGTTTTCAATAAATCTTTGTGTATCCATACGTTTTTTTTTCTTTTTCATCCTTTTGATCTTTAAAACACAATTTACCATTTATTATTTCAATTAAATTATTAGCTTTAAGAATAATGTTAATTTGAAATTTCCAAAAATATCAAAATTTTCAGAGTCTTTCAATTTATCTATAATCGAAATATCTTCCATAACACAGCAGCCATTTTTATTTTTACGATTTTAGATTTTAAGTTATAACCACGCTTTATACTGCCACTGTTAGAATGGTTTTAGGTTTTATTTTATTTTAGAAATTAATACATACGATTTTAGTTATTGAAAATAGTTTATTAAAAATTAACAGAACTAAACAAAAGGTTTAACTTATACCTTAGAGTTATTTACATTCTTAATTTTATATCTTTGTGTAGGTGCTTCCTTTTAAATTTCGATGATCTTGTTAAAACGAGATTTGATTCGAAAGTGTTGCAAAAAAGAACACTGTTTCTATATTCAAAATATTAATTATAGATAATTAAAATCAAAATAAAATTATTATGCTGTTATAAGTTATTTTTTCTATTTTTTTATCAGTATTTAAAAAGGGGGTGCTTAGCTGGGATTCGAACTCGAGCCCCTGTATGCCAAGTCAACAACTCTTACCACTAGGCCAAGCTATCTATAGAGATATATTGGGTAAAAGAGATATATCAATTGAACTTACCTTCTGGGAGGGTGTCTTGGGCTTCCGTACCACATTCCCCACTGACATCCCGGCTAGAACACATTGTTCCTTTAACATTCTGCAATTTTTGAAAATAGAGCAATCCATAAATAAATCTTTAATTAAAAAGGCATATATTGGATCAAACTATAATTTATTTTACCAATATTTCAGTTGACTGAACGCCAACCTTTATCAAGGTGTTATAACATTTTAAACGTTAAACATTTTAAAATTTAAAATGTTATAACACCTTGATAAAGGTTGGCGTTCAGCCAACTGAAATATTGGTAAAATAAATGATATTTTGATCCAATATATGCCTTTTTATTTAAACATTCTGCAATATAAAATGTATATTTTGAGAGGATACATTCCATTATGTATAAAATAACAAATCATTATATGAAAAAGGAAAATAAAAATCAGGTAAAAAGTTTCTTTTAATTTTAATTTGCAAGCTTTCGAGCAAATATACTGCTCTTCAACGGGCTGATATTCTATGTACAAGAGCAGTATATTTTCTTGAAAGCTTGCAAATCCAAATTAAAAGAAACTTTTTAACTAATTTTTATTTTTCCTTTTTCAAATAATTTCTGGGTGTAACTATTGCTCATATAAATAATTATATGTTAAATATGTTTAATATGAGATTGTAAAATAAGGTTTATAGTAGGGGGGAACTCTATGAGATACGAAAGTATCTTCAATTTAACATACTAGACTACTAAAAAACTAGAGTGTATAGTATTCAAAATAAGTACGAAAGATTATTATAATAACAAAGTATGTTTTCATTTAAACACCATCCCCAAGAATACAAATACAGACTATATATAAGCAAAATAAACAACAATTCCTTGTATTAATAATGAGTATTTCAGGCCTCCAGGGGAAAATATTTTTTAATCTCTAACTTCCAGGCACGAACGCCCTTCTACAGAAGAAAACATGGTCCCGTAGAAGGGCGTTCGTACCCAAAAGTTAGAGATTAAAAAGGTTTTTGAAAAAATACTTTCCCTGGAGGCCTGAAATATTTTTGCTCAAACAATACAATAGTTATAGGAAATTGTTTTAGACGTGTAGAATTTTCTACTGCAATGATTCATTAGTGGTGAACCTGTAGCGTTAAATAATTCCAATTGCCACACCTAAATGGCGCTGTGTTAAACTTTGTGTGTTATAAAAGTTACATTTTGTAAATGTAAATATTTAATTATTCTTTTTTAAATTATTTTATATTTTATTGTAAACAATATGTTTTATTTCTTTATTGTTAGAATACCATTCAACTAAAAATTGTATGCCTAAATATGTCGAGAGACTTTTTGAAATAAAAACAACTTTTAATGGCTAACCGTGTCTGTGGTGATTAATGATCCTACAAACCCTCTAGATTAAACTAGTGATACCACTGGGAGGGTTCACCACTGATGAGCAAAGCCCTCCCATTAATTTATCATATTGCAGTAAGGTCAGTATAAAATGGTTTAATTCTAAAAAGAATCATAGGCGTCTAAAATAATTTCCATTTTTTAATACAAGATTTTTGTAGCGATCAAATTGTTGAAATGGTTTAACCACTGATGGACTTTCACAAGTCTTCCATATCTTCAGTTTAGTAATCATTTGAAAAAAACTTATTCAGAGTATTTTATACATAAAACACAAGTGTTTTGTTATTAAATAAAAATATTAATATATGTGTTTCAAAACAATCTTGTTCCCCGAAGAAGTTTGGCGAGTTGCCTTACGAAATATTGGAAAATAAAACTTTATGATCCAAAATAAGCATTTTTAAATAATTAATATAATGGTGTGTGAAAACATATATAATTAATATTAAAAGTCTAGTAATTGTCCACATTCAGTCTATAGAATTGTGAGGTGTATTTGTGCAAACTAATGCTATGTTTTTACATCGTTGAATTATCGAGTCACCAATAATAATTGGTACAATAATAAACTGGAAATGTAGGCTTGTTTGATCCTTATAGAAATCTCCAATACTATTTGAATGACAATTTACCAGAGTTAGGTGTAGACCGAGTGGCTATCATAGTTTCGACCCTATAATATGTAAATTGTCATATAACAGACTAAATTGCATATTTCGAACCACACAGAACATCGTGTTAAAAAGATTCCCCTTTATAGAGATATATTTTCATTATAAAAATCTTCATTATAGGAAACCTTGAGGATTTCATTATAAAAAGGAGTTTTCGATATAAAAAGTTTCGCTATAACAATTTATTCGTTATATAGACTTTCGTTATTAGCATTTTCCTTTCTCTCTCATCGTATGTATATATCCCAAATGTTCCTTGATAGACAATTGACAATTTAAACAATTTTTTTATAAATTCTTCTAATTAATTTTTACAGAGATGGAAAAATATATAATAAGATAGAGTAAATAAAGGGTAGATAAAATGTAGAATAATATATATAGTTGTATATATGTACATATTTCTTCAGTAAGGGAGGCTTCCCCAGCTTGAGAGAGTTCTCCTCCTGACAAGGAGGGAGTTTCCATTAATAGATAATTGACAATTTAAACAATTTTTATAAATTCTTCTAATCAATTGTTAAAAAATAAAAATAAAGATAATAAAGGAACAAATAAAGGGTAGATAAAATGTATAAGGAAATATATATATAGTTGTAAGTGTACAGATTTCTTCAGCAAGGGAGACTTGAGAGAGTTCTCCTCCAGACAAGAAGGAAGTTTTCATTGACAGACGGCATTAAATAGTTCAGTGTCCAACTTGAAGCTAAGAGACAAAAATAGGAATCCGGAACCATTCCAGGTGTGCTAATGATGAGACAAAAGAGGAATATAAACACCAAGAAGGAGTTAGCACACGCGCTCGCAGAGCCAGCGATGCCGAGTGTCAAATTCTTCTATATTTAGGGAGGCTATAAAAGTTCCCTCCCCTGTACGTCACCCACACGCAGCTGTCCTGCCGGCAGATTGACAAGTTCAGTAGAGAAAGATACGAAGTCATTCGATGTTTCTGGAGAACTCTTGGAGGTTCAGACCTGTTTCTATCTAACAACATCTCAAGATGGGGAAGCCTTCCTTACTGAAGAAATTTGTACACAACTTTATATATATTTCCCTACATTTTATCTACCCTTTATTTACTATCTTATTATATATTTTTTTCCACCTTTGTATTAGAATTGATTAGAAGAATCAATTAAATTGTTTAAATTGTCAATTGTTTGACAACATCAGTAGAAATGGCAGACCGAGAGGACACTTGGAGATAGAGAGAATATTGTTAAGTACCTTTATTGACACCCACAGTTAGATTAAAGAAATTAAATTAAAAAGGACTATGGAAGAACATATACAGTATACATGTACATAAATGTAGTTTGGTACCTGCAGCTCCAGAACACATTTTGGCTTGCATTAGATGCACTAAACAGGACCTTTGGGAGAGGCCGCTGCTCATCATAAAACAGCTCGAGGACCATGAACTCATGGAATTTGTGTAATCTTTACAAAGGGGGATAAGAAACAACAACATACATGTACATATACAAGCTCTTTAACTAAATCAATAAGTAATCTAGAGCTTGGTTTCTTTTTACAATTCTTTTATTTCTCGAGCTTTCGAGCTGACATGCCCTTCAACACGGAGACACCAGAAGTACCACTTCATTCACACTTTATACCAGAAGTACCACTTCATACACACTTCATACCAGAAGTACAACTTCATACACACTTCATACCAGAAGTACAACTTCATACACACTTCATACCAGAAGTACAACTTCATACCAGAAGTACAACTTCATACACACTTCATACCAGAAGTACAACTTCATACCAGAAGTACAACTTCATACCAGAAGTACAACTTCATACCAAAAGTACAACTTCATACACACTTCATACCAGAAGTACAACTTCAAACCAGAAGTACAACTTCATACACACTTCATACCAGAAGCACAACTTCATACCAGAAGTACAACTTCATACACACTTCATACCAGAAGTACAACTTCATACCAGAAGTACAACTTCATACCAGAAATACCATTGGTGTCTCCGTGTTAAAGGACATGTTAGCCCGAAAGCTCGAGAAATAAAAGAATTGTAAAAAGAAACCAAACCCTAGATTCCTTATTGATTTAGTTAAAATGTGAGAGCAGGAAAGAATTTAATTACATACAAGCATACAACATATAAACATATACAACATATACATATACAATACATAACTCATATATAAATTGAAACTGGGATTTTTTCTTTCTTCACACAGAGAGAGGCCGGATAGATGGTCCTAGAATTGACTTCAATTCTGATATTTGTGACTTTTCCAAAATAAATGTATAGGAATGTTGTCTCTAATACGTATAAAGGTTATAAATAGAGATCCTGCTAGATTTAATGTTATCTAACCCGAGAAGATGACTATATTCCAAACAAATAACCGCATTGAACAAACAAACGAGAACATTCCCAATTTGTACATGTGACCCAACTTGACTCACATCCGGTTTTATTGAAATTGTCCAGAGAAAAGGGTGACACAGCTGTGTAGCCACATTCAGGTCCTGTCCTTGGTGACAATTTCTAGCGAATATACATGCATGGACATAACTTAAGGAAGTTGTACCTTTCACCATGTATATCGGGATTTTGAGACAATAACTCTGAAAGATATTTGATTTGAAGACACACGAGATAACAAAGTGTGAACAGAATTGCCTCTGTTTCCTTAAAAAAAAAAAAAAAAGACGACCAGCGATATCAAAGACTTTCCACTTCCTTAAGTTTTGTCCATGAGTGTACAACGGTAAATCAGTTTCAGCCATATAGCAGGTAAGCTTTCGACCAAAAGTTCTTCAACATGTGTCTAACTACAGGCAGGAGAGACGTTAGAGAGGCTGTTTACCTATATGTTGGAACAACACATACGATATGACGATGCCAATTTTTCAAACAAAACAAACTTCCTACAGCCATTACTGCAATTGAATGATTCTTCTTGTGTCGTCTTATACACACACACACACAAAGCCTTTATTAAGACATTAGTCTTATACAGATTCTCCGTACAAGGTGCAATAACAGGAAAAGAGCAGCACAGGAAACCAGTAGTTCCGCAACTATATACAATTATTAGTAATTAGGAAAAGTAAGATTTAATATGAAAGGTCGACGCCATCGCCCCAAGTCTTCAATTTCATAAGCGCGGAGCAGAAATAGGGACTAAGTTATTTATTTCGCCATAAATATAGCATCCAGACACAAAAAGAAGGTCTACTCCAGCACAGCCATCCATATCTGTGTCGTCTATATAAGCAGAACCGTTCAATACAATAACAGAACTCTAAAAAACGGTATGATAGATTAAACAGGCGAAACCTCTTGAAGGGTTCATAATTGATGAGCCAGGTGTATTCGCAATATTTTTTTCCAACGTAGTAAGGCTAGTAGGAAATTAGTTTTATTTTAAAAGAACTTGTGCTCTGTAGTGTGATAGCGTAGATGGCGGATTCAAAAAGGAAAAGTTTCTTTATTTGAAAAATCAATTCGAGCTTTCGGGCGCAAGCTGCCCTTCTACAGGAATAATAGATACAATTTCAAGTAGTCATGTATGTACAGATATATATTTTTTCTTTAAATGGTTTCTCGCTTTGTTCTTGTATAGCGTGAGTGGATCTCATACCCACGTGATTTAGTTTAACTCAAAGAAAAGCCTTGATAAAGAGAGGCGTGTTGCCCCTAGAAATACTAGCTGATTAAGTTGTGATCTGTTGTGAAATCTATGAAGAGAAACTTCCCAAAAATTCCATCGATAGAATAATTCCAATTCTATATTTTAAATATATATATTCACAGGTATGTTTATTTGAAATTCACTACATGGCACAAGTAATGTATATTTCATTCGCTTGAATGTCACATGAAGCAACATCCAAATTCTGAAAGGTCCTATTCGAAATAACATAAAACTTTAAACAACACTGTAGAAATATACAGTAAAATTGCCAGACAATTGTCTGACGTAACTATTGAAAGATCTCACCACTTATAAGCCATCACATTTTTCAGTGATGATGGTTGGAAAAAATTTTAAAATTAAAAAAAAAATTATAAATATAGCAAGACGTAAAATATTTCTAAAATATTTTCTTTCTTTTTTTTTTTCGATAGATGGCGTTGATTTTTTTAAAATTCAAGGATGGTTAGCTGACCAATAGGACTTACTGACGGCCTCGATGACGTCAGCCAGTAGGACGCCGTCTGTGACATCTTCTTGTAGATCAGCAATGTGACGTTTGTACTGTCCTCTGTCGAGATAGTGGTTGGCCCAATCTGTGTAGATCTGTACACACACCAACAATACCTTATATACATAAATCCTAGGTTGAAAAATAATTTTAAAATAAAGGTCAGGTGTTGATGTTAAAAATAAGCATATCCTGACCGCTTATACGAGCTTTTTTAGATGGCAATCTAGTGGAACAGAAATCAACTAAACGTTGATTTGGCCAACCCATTTTCGTGATAAAATCTAGAAAAGCTACCCGTGAACGCGTTTCGAGCTGCTGGCCCTCGTCAGCGTGGTACAGGATGTACCTCTACGACCAGAGGCTTCTTAAGAAATCAAGAAATGGGTATATAAGGCCAAATCTTTCTGTAGATATGTAAATACACGATCTTTTATATTTTCTTTATTATCAAGTAGTACACTTTCTCAAATTATGTCGTTTATACGACTTTATTAGCACAATTAAAGCAACAAATTGTGATTAAAACTGTTTTAATTATTTTAATCACCACTGTGCAATAACTTAAAATGATCATGTATCAAAACAACCAGCAATTAATCTCTCATCACAACAAAATATTTTATCATAATATATATAGATATAATTTCACTTTTATATCACACCGTATATAACCCGGTATTTCACGCATGGAGAAATCTTGGGTGAGAAGACAGTTCATCAAAGACCAAACGAACTATAAAAAAAGTTCCCAAACGCGGAAGTCCCACTAGCTACATCAGCTGATTTCTTTTTCATATCGTCGGCTCTCTTTGATCTGTCAATATAAATAGATACACGCCATGGATGTGTGAGAGCAGCAAATCGCTTGGTCCTCTAAAAACAAAAGCAGAGCCGTTCGCCCTGTCATCCGAGAGGTGTTCTCCATCATCGGCCGGCCGCCGGACCTGCAGTCCTAGATCTTTCTTGTTGATATCGAGGACCACGCCATCTCTAAGTTTTTTTCGTGGATCGCAAAATAATACGTGGTGTTGCTAGAAACCCTCTGGTGATTCTCCACCAAACTCTGCAGCGGTGGTAGAGGCGCCATTTTCTCTCATTGTACATAGTGTTATGTATATATAATTATCTTTT
The DNA here is from genome assembly GCA_030710605.1 of Cordylochernes scorpioides. Classification (NCBI taxonomy): domain Eukaryota; kingdom Metazoa; phylum Arthropoda; class Arachnida; order Pseudoscorpiones; family Chernetidae; genus Cordylochernes; species Cordylochernes scorpioides. The sequence continues at coordinate 18,332,715 of CP092867.1, read as the reverse complement.
TAAAAATAATGAAGACTGTGCACTTTTGCATGTATTGACAAGATGTCAATAAAATTATGTTATCATTGTCAATGTCTCTAAAAAAACAAATTGGTGTTTAAATGTAATACATACAATAGTATACATAGATATCAAAAATATTAAAAAAACACATGGCTTGTCGTGCTTTGAATAATCAACCAACCTTGTCACAAACTTCCAGGTACAGTTGAAGATCACTAGACAAGTCGATTTTGGAACTCAATCAGTTGCTGGTGAGATGAAGTCAACAAATTGAAATGGCTAAATATACCACACAATTTATATCTATATTACATGTCTTATAAAATAGAACAAAGTGGGGAAGACGGTAGAGTATCTGGGTATTGAAATTAGTGGAGGGAAATCATTTCCTGATTTTGCAAATAAAGTTGTGCTGATGGATTGCGCCATCTATCGGAATAAAAAATAAATAAACGTTGTTTATCTATACTCGAGAATATAGAAAAAATAAGAAATAATTTATTTTTATTGCAAATCTATTCGAAATACTTCAGACCTTACATACCAGAATGAACTAGGTTAGAAAACCAGGAAGAACCAGCTGGATACTAACTATCAGGAAATCATCCTAAAAGCCGAGATTTCATGTGGCAGAGATAAGGCAAAGTTGTTTCAACAAAAGATCAGAGGTGAGATAGGAGATCAGATAGCCAGAATGAAGCCAACAAACTCCAGTACAACGCCTTACATACCAGAATGGAGTAGATTACAAAACCAGGAAGAGCCACCTGGATACCAGCCATCAAAACTAATCTCATACAGAGAACTTTACGTCAAAGACAGAGATCAAAGGAATGTTGGCAGAGGACTGTTGTCTTTGACGAACAAGAATAAATGGACGGCTTTTTTAATTGTTGTTGATGTCCAAGGAAAAGGAAAAAAACCCCATTGTTGTCATTTGTGGCCAAAACGTGTCAGGGCTGCGCTGCAATGTTATTCGAGGAACAGGATGGCGTCAGCCCGGTGATATATTGCAGGAGATAGCATCATCATGTTGTTCTTTCCTAGTGATATCATCATCACTTTGTTCTTCCACCAGGAGTTTCTATCGGTGATAGTAGACACTTAGGCGATACAAGTTCCATGTTTTATACTGCTTGTTGTTCATCTCTATCCTGATAACTGTGGAATTTTATAGTAAAATGTTTCATATGAACCCATAGAATTACCAATCCTGTTTTCCTCCCTCCCCTCTACGAACAGATCGGACATCTTTATCCTATAGACATTCTATTATGGATGCGTAAACTTGATAACTGTGTCTTCAGAAAGTCTTAGAAGACTGCGTCCATATGGTTCCATATTGGAACCGTAAACTGTTGTTGTATTTGTCTCGCCAGTTGACCTTGGGACTCTATGGACTCTCTCAGACGTTCTAAATTGGACCGTGGACCCAGGACGTGGGACGCCGTCAAAACGAAAGATATTTCTGGAGTCGCGACCTCAATTTTCTGCCAGCTCTTTCCACCGCCTGACTGGCCCGTGCTGCGACATCCAGCTACTGGGAATGCTTCATGATTCTGAGTGACACCTTTCCACATGGGCCATGCTAATCTTCTCTGTATCCTTCCTATTGTAGTAGTTGTACCGTCGAACTGGTATCACAGGGGCCATGCTAATCTTCTCTGTATCCTTCCTATTATAGCAGTTGTACCGCCGAATTGGTATCACAGGAACCATGCTAATCTTCTCTGTATCCTTCCTATTGTAGTAGTTGTATCGCCGAACTGGTATCACAGGGACCATGCTAATATTCTCTGTATCCTTCCTATTACAGCAGTTGTACCGCCGAACTGGTATCACAGGGACCATGCTAATCTTCTCTGTATCCTTCCTATTGTAGTAGTTGTACCGCCGAACTGGTATCACAGGGGCCGTTCTAATATTCTCTGTATCCTTCCTATTGTAGTAGTTGTACCGCCGAACTGGTATCACAGGGACCATGCTAATCTTCTCTGTATCCTTCCTATTGTTGTAGTTGTACCGTGGAACTGGTATCACAGGAACCATACTAATATTCTCTGTATCATTCCTACTGTTGTAGTTGTACCGCCGGTATGGTATCACAGGAACCATACTAATCTTCTCTGTAGCCTTCCTATTGTAGTAGTTGTACCGCCGAACTGGTATCACAGGAACCATGCTAATCTTCTCTGTAGCCTTCCTATTGTTGTAGTTGTACCGTGGAACTGGTATCACAGGAACCATGCTAATATTCTCTGTATCATCCCTACTGTTGTAGTTGTACCGCATACTGGTATCACAGGGACCATACTAATCTTCTCTGTAGCCTTCCTATTGTAGTAGTTGTACCGCCGAACTGGTATCACAGGAACCATGCTAATCTTCTCTGTAGCCTTCCTATTGTAGTAGTTGTACCGCCGAACTGGTATCACAGGAACCATACTAATCTTCTCTGTAGCCTTCCTATTGTAGTAGTTGTACCGCCGAACTGGTATCACAGGAACCATGCTAATCTTTTCTGTAGCCTTCCTATTGTAGTAGTTGTACCGCCGAACTGGTATCACAGGGACCATACTAATCTTCTCTGTAGCCTTCCTATTGTAGTAGTTGTACCGCGAACTGGTATCACAGGAACCATGCTAATCTTCTCTGTAGCCTTCCTATTGTTGTAGTTGTACCGTGGAACTGGTATCACAGGAACCATGCTAATATTCTCTGTATCATCCCTACTGTTGTAGTTGTACCGCCGAACTGGTATCACAGGGACCATACTAATCTTCTCTGTAGCCTTCCTATTGTAGTAGTTGTACCGCCGAACTGGTATCACAGGAACCATGCTAATCTTTTCTGTAGCCTTCCTATTGTAGTAGTTGTACCGCCGAACTGGTATCACAGGGACCATACTAATCTTCTCTGTAGCCTTCCTATTGTAGTAGTTGTACCGCCGAACTGGTATCACAGGAACCATGCTAATCTTCTCTGTAGCCTTCCTATTGTAGTAGTTGTACCGCCGAACTGGTATCACAGGAAACATGCTAATCTTCTCTGTAGCCTTCCTATTGTAGTAGTTGTACCGCCGAACTGGTATCACAGGGACCATACTAATCTTCTCTGTAGCCTTCCTATTGTAGTAGTTGTACCGCCGAACTGGTATCACAGGAACCATACTAATCTTCTCTGTAGCCTTCCTATTGTAGTAGTTGTACCGCCGAACTGGTAATACAGGGACCATACTAATCTTCTCTGTAGCCTTCCTATTGTAGTAGTTGTACCGCCGAACTGGTATCACAGGAACCATGCTAATCTTTTCTGTAGCCTTCCTATTGTAGTAGTTGTACCGCCGAACTGGTATCACAGGGACCATACTAATCTTCTCTGTAGCCTTCCTATTGTAGTAGTTGTACCGCCGAACTGGTATCACAGGAACCATGCTAATCTTCTCTGTAGCCTTCCTATTGTTGTAGTTGTACCGTGGAACTGGTATCACAGGAACCATGCTAATATTCTCTGTATCATCCCTACTGTTGTAGTTGTACCGCCGAACTGGTATCACAGGGACCATACTAATCTTCTCTGTAGCCTTCCTATTGTAGTAGTTGTACCGCCGAACTGGTATCACAGGAACCATGCTAATCTTTTCTGTAGCCTTCCTATTGTAGTAGTTGTACCGCCGAACTGGTATCACAGGGACCATACTAATCTTCTCTGTAGCCTTCCTATTGTAGTAGTTGTACCGCCGAACTGGTATCACAGGGACCATACTAATCTTCTCTGTAGCCTTCCTATTGTAGTAGTTGTACCGCCGAACTGGTATCACAGGAACCATGCTAATCTTCTCTGTAGCCTTCCTATTGTTGTAGTTGTACCGTGGAACTGGTATCACAGGAACCATGCTAATATTCTCTGTATCATCCCTACTGTTGTAGTTGTACCGCCGAACTGGTATCACAGGGACCATACTAATCTTCTCTGTAGCCTTCCTATTGTAGTAGTTGTACCGCCGAACTGGTATCACAGGAACCATGCTAATCTTTTCTGTAGCCTTCCTATTGTAGTAGTTGTACCGCCGAACTGGTATCACAGGAACCATGCTAATCTTCTCTGTAGCCTTCCTATTGTAGTAGTTGTACCGCCGAACTGGTATCACAGGAACCATGCTAATCTTCTCTGTAGCCTTCCTATTGTAGTAGTTGTACCGCCGAACTGGTATCACAGGGACCATACTAATCTTCTCTGTAGCCTTCCTATTGTAGTAGTTGTACCGCCGAACTGGTATCACAGGAACCATACTAATCTTCTCTGTAGCCTTCCTATTGTAGTAGTTGTACCGCCGAACTGGTATCACAGGGACCATACTAATCTTCTCTGTAGCCTTCCTATTGTAGTAGTTGTACCGCCGAACTGGTATCACAGGAACCATGCTAATCTTCTCTGTAGCCTTCCTATTGTAGTAGTTGTACCGCCGAACTGGTATCACAGGGACCATGCTAATCTTCTCTGTAGCGTTCCTATTGTAGTAGTTGTACCGCCGAACTGGTATCACAGGAACCATACTAATCTTCTCTGTAGCCTTCCTATTGTAGTAGTTGTACCACCAAACTGGTATCACAGGAACCATACTAATCTTCTCTGTAGCCTTCCTATTGTAGTAGTTGTACCGCCGAACTGGTAATACAGGGACCATACTAATCTTCTCTGTAGCCTTCCTATTGTAGTAGTTGTACCGCCGAACTGGTATCACAGGAACCATGCTAATCTTTTCTGTAGCCTTCCTATTGTAGTAGTTGTACCGCCGAACTGGTATCACAGGGACCATAATAATCTTCTCTGTAGCCTTCCTATTGTAGTAGTTGTACCGCCGAACTGGTATCACAGGAACCATGCTAATCTTCTCTGTAGCCTTCCTATTGTAGTAGTTGTACCGCCGAACTGGTATCACAGGGACCATACTAATCTTCTCTGTAGCCTTCCTATTGTAGTAGTTGTACCGCCGAACTGGTATCACAGGAACCATGCTAATCTTCTCTGTAGCCTTCCTATTGTTGTAGTTGTACCGTGGAACTGGTATCACAGGAACCATGCTAATCTTCTCTGTAGCCTTCCTATTGTAGTAGTTGTACCGCCGAACTGGTATCACAGGGACCATACTAATCTTCTCTGTAGCCTTCCTATTGTAGTAGTTGTACCGCCGAACTGGTATCACAGGAACCATACTAATCTTCTCTGTAGCCTTCCTATTGTAGTAGTTGTACCGCCGAACTGGTAATACAGGGACCATACTAATCTTCTCTGTAGCCTTCCTATTGTAGTAGTTGTACCGCCGAACTGGTATCACAGGAACCATGCTAATCTTTTCTGTAGCCTTCCTATTGTAGTAGTTGTACCGCCGAACTGGTATCACAGGGACCATACTAATCTTCTCTGTAGCCTTCCTATTGTAGTAGTTGTACCGCCGAACATGGTATCACAGGAACCATGCTAATCTTCTCTGTAGCCTTCCTATTGTTGTAGTTGTACCGTGGAACTGGTATCACAGGAACCATGCTAATATTCTCTTTATCATCCCTACTGTTGTAGTTGTACCGCCGAACTGGTATCACAGGACCATACTAATCTTCTCTGTAGCCTTCCTATTGTAGTAGTTGTACCGCCGAACTGGTATCACAGGAACCATGCTAATCTTTTCTGTAGCCTTCCTATTGTAGTAGTTGTACCGCCGAACTGGTATCACAGGGACCATACTAATCTTCTCTGTAGCCTTCCTATTGTAGTAGTTGTACCGCCGAACTGGTATCACAGGAACCATGCTAATCTTCTCTGTAGCCTTCCTATTGTAGTAGTTGTACCGCCGAACTGGTATCACAGGAACCATGCTAATCTTCTCTGTAGCCTTCCTATTGTAGTAGTTGTACCGCCGAACTGGTATCACAGGACCATACTAATCTTCTCTGTAGCCTTCCTATTGTAGTAGTTGTACCGCCGAACTGGTAATCACAGGGAACCATACTAATCTTCTCTGTAGCCTTCCTATTGTAGTAGTTGTACCGCCGAACTGGTAATACAGGGACCATACTAATCTTCTCTGTAGCCTTCCTATTGTAGTAGTTGTACCGCCGAACTGGTATCACAGGAACCATGCTAATCTTTTCTGTAGCCTTCCTATTGTAGTAGTTGTACCGCCGAACTGGTATCACAGGGACCATACTAATCTTCTCTGTAGCCTTCCTATTGTAGTAGTTGTACCGCCGAACTGGTATCACAGGAACCATGCTAATCTTCTCTGTAGCCTTCCTATTGTTGTAGTTGTACCGTGGAACTGGTATCACAGGAACCATGCTAATATTCTCTGTATCATCCCTACTGTTGTAGTTGTACCGCCGAACTGGTATCACAGGGACCATACTAATCTTCTCTGTAGCCTTCCTATTGTAGTAGTTGTACCGCCGAACTGGTATCACAGGAACCATGCTAATCTTCTCTGTAGCCTTCCTATTGTAGTAGTTGTACCGCCTAACTGGTATCACAGGAACCATGCTAATCTTCTCTGTAGCCTTCCTATTGTAGTAGTTGTACCGCCGAACTGGTATCACAGGAACCATGCTAATCTTCTCTGTAGCCTTCCTATTGTAGTAGTTGTACCGCCGAACTGGTATCACAGGGACCATACTAATCTTCTCTGTAGCCTTCCTATTGTAGTAGTTGTACCGCCGAACTGGTATCACAGGGAACCATACTAATCTTCTCTGTAGCCTTCCTATTGTAGTAGTTGTACCGCCGAACTGGTATCACAGGGACCATACTAATCTTCTCTGTAGCCTTCCTATTGTAGTAGTTGTACCGCCGAACTGGTATCACAGGAACCATGCTAATCTTCTCTGTAGCCTTCCTATTGTAGTAGTTGTACCGCCGAACTGGTATCACAGGGACCATGCTAATCTTCTCTGTAGCGTTCCTATTGTAGTAGTTGTACCGCCGAACTGGTATCACAGGAACCATACTAATATTCTCTGTAGCCTTCCTATTGTAGTAGTTGTACCACCAAACTGGTATCACAGGAACCATACTAATCTTCTCTGTAGCCTTCCTATTGTAGTAGTTGTACCGCCGAACTGGTATCACAGGAACCATGCTAATCTTTTCTGTAGCCTTCCTATTGTAGTAGTTGTACCGCCGAACTGGTATCACAGAACCATGCTAATCTTCTCTGTAGCCTTCCTATTGTTGTAGTTGTACCGCGAACTGGTATCACAGGAACCATGCTAATATTCTCTGTATCATCCCTACTGTTGTAGTTGTACCGCCGAACTGGTATCACAGGGACCATACTAATCTTCTCTGTATCATCCTATTGTAGTAGTTGTACCGCCGAACTGGTATCACAGGAACCATGCTAATCTTCTCTGTAGCCTTCCTATTGTAGTAGTTGTACCGCCGAACTGGTATCACAGGGACCATGCTAATCTTCTCTGTATCGTTCCTATTGTAGTAGTTGTACCGCCGAACTGGTATCACAGGAACCATACTAATCTTCTCTGTAGCCTTCCTATTGTAGTAGTTGTACCGCCGAACTGGTATCACAGGACCATACTAATCTTCTCTGTAGCCTTCCTATTGTAGTAGTTGTACCGCCGAACTGGTATCACAGGGACCATACTAATCTTCTCTGTAGCCTTCCTATTGTAGTAGTTGTACCGCCGAACTGGTATCACAGGACCATGCTAATCTTCTCTGTAGCCTTCCTATTGTAGTAGTTGTACCGCCGAACTGGTATCACAGGGACCATGACTAATCTTCTCTGTATCGTTCCTATTGTAGTAGTTGTACCGCCGAACTGGTATCACAGGAACCATACTAATCTTCTCTGTAGCCTTCCTATTGTAGTAGTTGTACCGCCGAACTGGTATCACAGGAACCATACTAATCTCTCTGTAGCCTTCCTATTGTAGTAGTTGTACCGCCGAACTGGTATCACAGGGACCATACTAATCTTCTCTGTAGCCTTCCTATTGTAGTAGTTGTACCGCCGAACTGGTATCACAGGGACCATACTAATCTTCTCTGTAGCCTTCCTATTGTAGTAGTTGTACCGCCGAACTGGTATCACAGGAACCATACTAATCTTCTCTGTAGCCTTCCTATTGTAGTAGTTGTACCGCCGAACTGGCATCACAGGGACCATGCTATTCTTCTCTGTATCGTTCCTATTGTAGTAGTTGTACCGCCGAACTGGTATCATAGGGACCATGCTAATCTTCTCTGTATCCTTCCTATTGCTAGTAGTTGTACCGCCGAACTGGTATCACAGGAACCATTTAATCTTCTCTGTAACCTTCCTATTGTAGTAGTTGTACCGCCGAACTGGTTTCACAGGGGCCATGCTAATCTTCTCTGTATCCCTTCTATTGTAGTAGTTGTACCGCCGAACTGGCATCACAGGGGCCATGCTAATCTTCTATGTATCCTTCCTATTGTAGTAGTTGTACCGCCGAACTGGTATCACAGGGGCCATGCTAATATTCTCTGTATCCTTCCTATTGTAGTTGTTGTACCGCCGAACTGGTTTCACAGGGGCCATGCTAATCTTCTCTGCATACTTCCTATTGTAGTAGTTGTACCGCCAAACTGGTTTCACAGGGGCCATGCTAATATTCTCTGTATCCTTCCTATTGTAGTAGTTGTACCGCCGAACTGATATCACAGGGGCCATGCTAATCTTCTCTGTATCCTTCCTATTGTAGTAGTTGTACCGCCGAACTGGTTTCACAGGGGCCATGCTAATCTTCTCTGTATCCTTCCTATTGTAGTAGTTGTACCGCCAAACTGGTATCACAGGGGCCATGCTATTCTTCTCTGTATTCTTCCTGTTGTAGTAGTTGTACCGCCGAACTGGCATCACAGGGGTCATGCTAATCTTCTCTGTATCCTTCCTATTGTAGTAGTTGTACCGCCGAACTGGCATCACAGGGGCCATGCTAATCTTCTCTGTATCCTTCCTGTTTTAGTAGTTGTACCGCCGAACTGGAATCACAGGGACCATGCTAATCTTCTCTGTATCCTTCCTATTGTAGTAGTTGTACCGCCGAACTGGTATCATAGGGACCATGCTAATCTTCTCTGTATCCTTCCTATTGCAGTAGTTGTACCGCCGAACTGGTATCACAGGAACCATTTAATCTTCTCTGTAACCTTCCTATTGTAGTAGTTGTACCGCCGAACTGGTTTCACAGGGGCCATGCTAATCTTCTCTGTATCCCTTCTATTGTAGTAGTTGTACCGCCGAACTGGCATCACAGGGGCCATGCTAATCTTCTATGTATCCTTCCTATTGTAGTAGTTGTACCGCCGAACTGGTATCACAGGGGCCATGCTAATATTCTCTGTATCCTTCCTATTGTAGTAGTTGTACCGCCGAACTGGTTTCACAGGGGCCATGCTAATCTTCTCTGCATACTTCCTATTGTAGTAGTTGTACCGCCAAACTGGTATCACAGGGGCCATGCTAATATTCTCTTTATCCTTCCTATTGTAGTAGTTGTACCGCCGAACTGATATCACAGGGGCCATGCTAATCTTCTCTGTATCCTTCCTATTGTAGTAGTTGTACCGCCGAACTGGTTTCACAGGGGCCATGCTAATCTTCTCTGTATCCTTCCTATTGTAGTAGTTGTACCGCCAAACTGGTATCACAGGGGCCATGCTATTCTTCTCTGTATTCTTCCTGTTGTAGTAGTTGTACCGCCGAACTGGCATCACAGGGGTCATGCTAATCTTCTCTGTATCCTTCCTATTGTAGTAGTTGTACCGCCGAACTGGCATCACAGGGGCCATGCTAATCTTCTCTGTATCCTTCCTGTTTTAGTAGTTGTACCGCCGAACTGGAATCACAGGGACCATGCTAATCTTCTCTGTATTCTTCCTATTGTAGTAGTTGTACCGCCGAACTGGCATCACAGGGGCCATGCTAATCTTCTCTGTATCCTTCCTGTTTTAGTAGTTGTACCGCCGAACTGGAATCACAGGGACCATGCTAAACTTCTCTGTATCCTTCCTATTTTAGTATTTGCTATTGCCGAACTGGTATCATAGGGGCCATGCTAATATTCTCTGTATCCTTTCTATTGTAGTAGTTGTACCGCCGAACTGATATCACAGGGGCCATGCTAATATTCTCTGTATCCTTTTTATTGTAGTAGTTGTACCGCCGAACTGATATCACAGGGACCATGCTAATCTTCTCTGTATCCTTCCTATTTTAGTATTTGTACTGCCGAACTGGTATCATAGGGGCCATGCTAATATTCTCTGTATCCTTTCTATTGTCGTAGTTGTACCGCCGGTGTGGTATATTAACCTAGCGAAACCTCTGGGAGGGTTCACCACTGATGAGCCAGGCCCTCCCAATATTTTATCATTGCAGTAAGGGCAGTAGAATTTTTTTTTTATTTCGAAAAGAACCATACGCATTAAAAAATAGTGTAAATTTTTTCATAGTCTCACTTGTATAAGCGTAGAAGGAAAGAAGTGTCAAGTGTCCATCAATACGAGACATATCTCAGGATGGGAACACGTGTTTCCGTCCTCAATCTTCCGTTTTGGGACTTCCGCTGGTCCTTCCACCTGTTTGCTGGTGAGAGAGCACAAGGACGGTCGGTGAGTGAGTCACCCTGTCGTGACCCAGAATTGGGAGACATGCTTGTCTACCCACCTATTGATAACAGCTTCTTTATAAACACTGATGGAATTTTACCTAGATATCTCCAACATATCATAATACAATCCTATTTTAATTTTTAAAATGACGATCGTACCGCACCAAATTTCTTAAACGAAAGTAATATATCTAAAATACAATATGCACCTTTTGCCTTTATAACATAAAATACATTATAAAGGACTGCGGCGTATGATTATAAAACAACACTTAAAGTTTCACCGCATAAGTTTCTTTTCTGTGAAAAATCTATATTTATTTCAAAGAGAAATATTTACTATTTCTAACTTTTTTGAATGAAGTATGAAAGGGTGAAAATATGAAGATCTTCATATTTTCACCCTTTCATACTTCATTCAAAAAAGTTAGAAATAGTAAATATTTCTCTTTGAAATAAATATTGATTTTTCACAGAAAAGAAACTTATGCGGTGAAACTTTAAGTGTTGTTTTATAACATAAAATATCCACTTCAAAACCTTTCTTTATTTACAACGTTTCGGTGACCCACTGTCTCCTTTGTCAAGAGAGGAATTCAATCTTATGTTAATATGTTGCATATGTTGCTCCATCTGTTGTGAGAAATGTTAACTATTTTGATGTGTTTGTTTCTTTTTAAAATAAATCAATTGTCTACTGTCTTTACTGCAATGATAAAATAATGGCCTGGCTCATCAGTGATAGATTAAACTGGCGAAAACTGCTGGGAGGGTTCACTACTGATGAGCCAGGCCCCCCATTATTTTTTTTATCTCTTACCACGTTATGAAGATATTCCATAAAAGAATAGATTATAAGAAAAGAAAGGAAGGAAAAGAGAGAGGTTGAAATAGATATTTATTACTATATATAAATTCAACTTGACATAATGTTTTTCTATAATATTATTTTATATACAACAACAACAAAAAGGCTTCTATTAGGGTCCATTGCCCTGTATGGATTCGCCATACAACAACAAAATAATACAGTAATTTTTCCTCCCTTTCCCCATGTTCACGTGAGCCTTTGTTTGAAAAGGGATTTATTTACACATCTGTTAATATAATTTTAAATTATTAATCGTGTCAGTTGTTCTGGTGTGGAACTAACACCTACCCACATATTCTCATGCCCAGCAATGGTCACAGCCTTGCAGAATATTGACATAGACCCAGAGCAGCAGCTTTACACACCCAAGATAGTGGACATTGCGATTGCTGTAGTAGAGATGCATGGGGACATCTGAGGTTCTTTATTGGACACGACAACAACAACAATCGTGTCAGTGGCTTATATATAAACTTTCGAGCACAGCTCTTTTTCAGACCGATATTTTCTGCTACTGCTCTTTCTGTAATCTATATATATAAAATTGAATGTCTGTGTGTGTGTGTGTCTGTGTGTGTGTCCTCTATGGATTCAAAAACCATACATCCAATCGCCGTGTAATTTTGGGATATTATTAGGTGTATCTCCGGAAAGGTTTACGAAAAATAATTTCTTTAATATCTTTAATATCCTTAGAGTTATTTGCAGATTTGTAGCTTTAACTCGCAAGCAACGCCATCTTGCAACGGAGATCTGCCCCTCCCCCCCACCGTCCGGCCGCCGGCCAGTTGGTTGGACATTCCAAGTTCCCACCGACCAATCAGAGGGATCAAGAGCCCCCTCCCCCCCCCCCCCCCCCCCCCCCACCCCCCGTCCGGCCGCCGGCCAATCACAATCAGAGTGATCAAGAGGTCCTGGCGCGCGGGGGGCGGGTGACCTTCGGGAACTACGTCCATCTTCCATAAACGACCATGATTTTATTCAACTTATCGAGTATTTTTCAAGGGACCGGGAAAATATGTTCACTAGATAAAACGATGATTTTGTAATGTAGAAAATTAGGAAAGACAAAATTCAGGATGACACGGCACACAGGGACCGGGAAAAAATAATCACTTTATCGAGAGATTCACGACCATGACTTTATTCAACTTATCGAGTATTTTACAAGGGACCGGGAAAATATTTTCACTAGATAAAACGATGATTTTGTAATGTAGAAAATTATGAAAGACAAAATTCAGGATGCCACGGCACACAGGGACCGGGAAAAATGTTTACTTTATCGAGAGATTCAAATTTACGAGTTTCAAATTATCAAAATATATATATATTTTTATAAGTTTATAGAGAATTGTTTTACCAAATGTTCGTTAGACAAACCTTTACTCGTGTAAAACCTCGGGCGAAGCCGGGTACGTCCGCTAGTTATTGATAAAGTGAACTTGCTGGTTTGAGAGTTCCTCTCGTAGAAATAAAATATTGCCTCATCAAACAATTTTAACTTATTTATTTTTGACGTGTTTCAACGATTCATTTAGAATACTGAATATATATGCACCAAAAATAACACCTCTCCCTTTGAAAAAATGCATTAAAACAATGTCTTTTACTTCATCATCCCAGTATCTAATGTAATGGTGGTGATGACGAATGATCCACAAACCAGGTTTGGAAAATTCAGACAGAAGAAATCCTGTATACCATGGTTTAAGACTTTGACACTTATCAGTACAGGGGCAGCTTCGATTTCACAATATCCTACGAGATGATATGTTCCTTTCTTGTGTGTGTACATATCGGGAAATATAAAACTCTCTTCAGAGAAAATATTTCACACAATTTACCATAGAATTAAACTTTTTAGAAGCCCATTCGTCACTATGAGCTTCTTTGATGGAAATGTAGTGAAATCGAAGACCTAAGATTTATTTTCTAAAAGAACATTTTTGGAATAAAGAATTTGTATATGTGTATGTTTGTGAAAAATCAAGAGAATAATTAATTTGGATGTTGTACAAATCAAGATCATAAATACGATATATCAAAGGGTGAGAACAAAAAAGAATCATAAAAAACATGCGCTCTCTTTATAACGTATATATTTGAGCTCGCCCAGTAATAGTTTTTTTTTACAAGAAAATGTTGAAGCAAGAAAAGTGAATCTTTTCTAAAATGAGAAGAAGAAAAATGAGGAAGTCACTGGACAATCCACACAACTAGAAAAAAGTGCCCCAACTCCAAACAACTTTTTCTGCTTGTTCTTTGATGGTCCCTATTCTTGGAGAGCCGTTGTCAGCGGAATATGGTTTATGGGAAGTTATGGGGGTCTTTGACCATGGAGAGCTTTGTCTTTAAGATGTTTCTCGAGACTTGTTCCTTTGTTGGCTCTTTCTGCAGACTTCTTTGTCCAGGCTGGCTCCCACCTACAGCATTCTTCCAGGATTCCTTGATAGATAGTGGAGTTGATTTTTATTACTTTATTGTTTATCCTGTGATTGTTTTCTATTGCTCTCATGTTTTTCTTGGGTTCAAGATTCATTTTTTAAATATTTGAATTTATTAAGGTAAAAATATCAGGCTTCCAGGGAAAAGTTTCTTTTCAAAATCTTTAATCTCCAGCGTTCGTGCCAGAGAGAAAACTAGAGATTAAAGATTTTGAAAATAAACTTTTACCTGGAAGCCTGACATTTTTACACACCTTAATATATATTGATACAAAAGATTATTTCTAAGATTCCACCCTTCATTGTAGCATATATAAACTTTCAATAAAAATTCAACAATAGTAGAACAGAAATGAATAATTGCTCGAAATTCGTCTATTTATACAATTAAAAAACATATTGTTGAATTTTTTATTGAAAGTTTTTACACAGCAGATATTTTTGTACGATTAAACTACATTTTATTTACATATTATCTCTTTATAACTCATATATTCCTCACATATACTCAAGAAATTAAAATATATTTAACTCGTATTATATTTTTAAATATTTAATCGACTACTCCAAAAAAGGTCATTTTCAAATTTATTATAATTAGCAAGCTTTCGAGTTTAATTATAATAAATATGAAAATAATCCTTTTGTGGAGTAGTCGATTTCAAATATTTAAAATATTTTTCTACAATTTCCAACACACACGATGGAATATATGAATCATATTTTATATTCTTAACTTAAACTGATAGACCTACATCTGGTAAAAAATGATTTGAAACATTGATAAACAGTTTTTAAAATTATATTTAGATTATAGAAAAGTAATTATATTTATAATGACTTCACCTCAATTTTTTTACCAGCGCTACTCGATCTATGATAAGGTAGAACGTAATTTTCTTGTTGTTTTTCTATTCCCAATGTTTTCTAAGCCGTGTGATATATAGAACTGCTGTTGTGACAATACAATAGAATCCGATGTCAGAGATGCTAAGGAAGCAATCTCTGTGAGGTTTTAATTAAATTTCAAATATTCGAGCCGTGACCTGACTCAACAACTGCGTATTGTTGTGTTGTCGGTGGATGCAATTGCACAACCTACGTACAATGCCAGGAAACTGTGAAGTTGCCTTCATCCAGTCAGAGTTGTATTTGACATGGGCAACTTGTACATTTTACACTGTAATACACGGGTACTGTCTGTTGTTGTACTGGCTGTTACTGGGTTTCGCCGTTTCCTTGTAAAACTGTAAGATTGTCCTTTATCCAATCAACGTTGTATTTGACATGGGTAACCTGTACATTTTACTGTAATACAAGGGTCATTGTACTGTCTGTTGCTGTACTGGCTGTTACTGGGTTTCACCGTTTCCTTGTAAACTGTAAAGTTGTCTTTTATACAACTAACGTTGAATTTGACATGGGTAACCTGTACATTTTACTGTAGTACATGGGTACTGTCTGTTGTTGTACTGGCTGTTCCTGGGTTTCGCCGTTTCCTTGTAAAACTGTAAGATTGTCCTTTAGCCAATCAACGTTGTATTTGACATGGGTAACCTGTACATTTTACTGTAGTACATGGGTACTGTCTGTTGTTGTACTGGCTGTTACTGGGTTTCGCCGTTTCCTTGTAAAACTGTAAGATTGTCCTTTAGCCAATCAACGTTGTATTTGACATGGGTAACCTGTACATTTTACTGTAGTACATGGGTACTGTCTGTTGTTGTACTGGCTGTTACTGGGTTTCACCGTTTCCTTGTAAACTGTAAAGTTGTCTTTTATACAACTAACGTTGAATTTGACATGGGTAACCTGTACATTTTACTGTAGTACATGGGTACTGTCTGTTGTTGTACTGGCTGTTACTGGGTTTCGCCGTTTCCTTGTAAAACTGTAAGATTGCCCTTTAGCCAATCAACGTTGTATTTGACATGGGTAACCTGTACATTTTACTGTAGTACATGGGTACTGTCTGTTGTTGTACTGGCTGTTACTGGGTTTCGCCGTTTCCTTGTAAAACTGTAAGATTGTCCTTTAGCCAATCAACGTTGTATTTGACATGGGTAACCTGTACATTTTACTGTAATACAAGGGTCATTGTACTGTCTGTTGTTGTACTGGTGTTATATATATTAAACTCAAAGGATAAAAAGAGTGTGTGGTATAACGTGTGAAAAGTCGCTATGAGGTCTGTTCTTGCCTTGTAAAATATAAATTGTATAGGAACAAGAAAAGAATGTAGGTATAAATCTCGGAACTAGTGATGGTAAAAATGTTTAAACTGATTTACTTTTCTTACTGAAATGATTAAAATATTGAGAAGGCCTTGACTGATCAGTAGTGAGCCCTGCCATGAAGTTTGTGTGCAAGGTTAATGTACCATACCGCTCTAATAATTTATTAGTCTATTTATCTTATATGTTCCCGGTACCTAAAGTGTTATGTAGTGTTTACTGTGCTGGAAAGTGATCGAGGACATAGCCGATAAGTTAGGGTTGTAGGTGAGAGTGATTGGAATTCTTGAATGGGATGAAGAATAAAAAAAAGACAAGAAGCTAAGGGCGATGGTATCCCTCGACAATGGGGGTGAGGGACCATATATAGCTGGGCGGCATGTTTATAGACCCCTAGCTATTCTGGGAGGTCGGGGCGGTCTTATTTCCAGACCTCACTGGTGGTGGTGGAGTCCAGGGTCGTGTTTGTCAACTGCTGTCGTCTACTTCCGTGTTGGAGGACTGTAGACCTCACTGGTGGAGTCCAGGGTCGTGTTTGTCAACTGCCATCGTCTACTTCCGTGTTGTAGGACTGTAGACCTCAGTGGTGGAGTCCATGGTCGTGCTTGTCAACTGCCATCGTCTACTTCCGTGTTGGAGGACTGTAGACCTCACTGGTGGAGTCCAGGGTCGTGTTTGTCAACTGCCGTCGTCTACTTCCGTGTTGGAGGACTGTAGACCTCACTGGTGGAGTCCAGGGTCGTGCTTGTCAACTGCCATCGTCTACTTCCGTGTTAGAGGACTGTAGACCTCACTGGTGGTGGTGGTGGAGTCCAGGGTCGTGTTTGTCAACTGCTGTCGTCTACTTCCGTGTTGGAGGACTGTAGACCTCACTGGTGGGGTCCAGGGTCGTGTTTGTCAACTGCCATCGTCTACTTCCGTGTTAGAGGACTGTAGACCTCACTGGTGGTGGTGGTGGAGTCCAGGGTCGTGTTTGTCAACTGCCGTCGTCTACTTCCGTGTTGGAGGACTGTAGACCTCACTGGTGGGGTCCAGGGTCGTGTTTGTCAACTGCCATCGTCTACTTCCGTGTTGGAGGACTGTAGACCTCACTGGTGGAGTCCAGGGTCGTGTTTGTTAACTGCCATCGTCTACTTCCGTGTTGGAGGACTGTAGACCTCACTGGTGGTGGTGGTGGAGTCCAGGGTCGTGTTTGTCAACTGCCATCGTCTACTTCCGTGTTGGAGGACTGTAGACCTCACTGGTGGAGTCCAGGGTCGTGTTTGTCAACTGCCATCGTCTACTTCCGTGTTAGAGGACTGTAGACCTCACTGGTGGTGGTGGTGGAGTCCAGGGTCGTGTTTGTCAACTGCCGTCGTCTACTTCCGTGTTGGAGGACTGTAGACCTCACTGGTGGGGTCCAGGGTCGTGCTTGTCAACTGCCATCGTCTACTTCCGTGTTAGAGGACTGTAGACCTCACTGGTGGTGGTGGTGGAGTCCAGGGTCGTGTTTGTCAACTGCCGTCGTCTACTTCCGTGTTGGAGGACTGTAGACCTCACTGGTGGTGGTGGTGGAGTCCAGGGTCGTGTTTGTCAACTGCCGTCGTCTACTTCCGTGTTAGAGGACTGTAGACCTCACTGGTGGTGGTGGTGGAGTCCAGGGTCGTGTTTGTCAACTGCCGTCGTCTACTTCCGTGTTGGAGGACTGTAGACCTCACTGGTGGGGTCCAGGGTCGTGTTTGTCAACTGCCATCGTATAATTCCGTGTTGGAGGACTCTAAACCTCACTGGTGGTGGTGGTGGAGTCCAGGGTCGTGTTTGTCAACTGCCGTCTACTTCCGTGTTGGAGGACTGTAGACCTCACTGGTGGTGGTGGAGTCCAGGGTCGTGTTTGTCAATTGCCATAGTCTACTTCCGTGTTGGAGGACTGTAGACCTCATTGGTGGTGGTGGTGGAGTCCAGGGTCGTGTTTGTCAACTGCCGTCGTCTACTTCCGTGTTGGAGGACTGTAGACCTCACTGGTGGAGTCCAGGGTCGTGTTTGTCAACTGCCGTCGTCTACTTCCGTGTTGGAGGACTGTAGACCTCACTGGTGGAGTCCAGGGTCGTGTTTGTCAACTGCCGTCGTCTACTTCCGTGTTGGAGGACTGTAGACCTCACTGGTGGAGTCCAGGGTCGTGTTTGTCAACTGCCGTCGTCTACTTCCGTGTTGGAGGACTGTAGACCTCACTGGTGGAGTCCAGGGTCGTGTTTGTCAACTGCCGTCGTCTACTTCCGTGTTGGAGGACTGTAGACCTCACTGGTGGAGTCCAGGGTCGTGCTTGTCAACTGCCATCGTCTACTTCCGTGTTAGAGGACTGTAGACCTCACTGGTGGTGGTGGTGGAGTCCAGGGTCGTGTTTGTCAACTGCCGTCGTCTACTTCCGTGTTGGAGGACTGTAGACCTCACTGGTGGGGTCCAGGGTCGTGTTTGTCAACTGCCATCGTCTAATTCCGTGTTGGAGGACTCTAAACCTCACTGGTGGTGGTGGTGGAGTCCAGGGTCGTGTTTGTCAACTGCCGTCGTCTACTTCCGTGTTGGAGGACTGTAGACCTCACTGGTGGTGGTGGTGGAGTCCAGGGTCGTGTTTGTCAACTGCCGTCTACTTCCGTGTTGGAGAACTGTAGACCTCACTGGTGGTGGTGGAGTCCAGGGTCGTGTTTGTCAATTGCCATAGTCTACTTCCGTGTTGGAGGACTGTAGACCTCATTGGTGGTGGTGGTGGAGTCCAGGGTCGTGTTTGTCAACTGCCGTCGTCTACTTCCGTGTTAGAGGACTGTAGACCTCACTGGTGGTGGTGGTGGAGTCCAGGGTCGTGTTTGTCAACTGCCGTCGTCTACTTCCGTGTTGGAGGACTGTAGACCTCACTGGTGGGGTCCAGGGTCGTGTTTGTCAACTGCCATCGTCTAATTCCGTGTTGGAGGACTCTAAACCTCACTGGTGGTGGTGGTGGAGTCCAGGGTCGTGTTTGTCAATTGCCATAGTCTACTTCCGTGTTGGAGGACTGTAGACCTCACTGGTGGTGGTGGAGTCCAGGGTCGTGTTTGTCAATTGCCATAGTCTACTTCCGTGTTGGAGGACTGTAGACCTCATTGGTGGTGGTGGGGGAGTCCAGGGTCGTGTTTGTCAACTGCCGTCGTCTACTTCCGTGTTGGAGGACTGTAGACCTCACTGGTGGGGTCCAGGGTCGTGTTTGTCAACTGCCGTCGTCTACTTCCGTGTTGGAGGACTGTAGACCTCACTGGTGGAGTCCAGGGTCGTGTTTGTCAACTGCCGTCTTCTAATTCCGTGTTGGAAGACTGTAGACCTCACTGGTGGTGGTGGTGGAGTCCAGGGTCGTGTTTGTCAACTGCCGTCGTCTACTTCCGTGTTGGAGGACTGTAGACCTCACTGGTGGTGGTGGAGTCCAGGGTCGTGTTTGTCAACTGCCGTCGTCTACTTCCGTGTTGGAGGACTGTAGACCTCACTGGTGGAGTCCAGGGTCGTGTTTGTCAACTGCCGTCTACTTCCGTGTTGGAGGACTGTAGACCTCACTGGTGGTGGTGGTGGAGTCCAGGGTCGTGTTTGTCAACTGCCGTCGTCTACTTCCGTGTTGGAGGACTGTAGACCTCACTGGTGGAGTCCAGGGTCGTGTTTGTCAACTGCCGTCGTCTACTTCCGTGTTGGAGGACTGTAGACCTCACTGGTGGAGTCCAGGGTCGTGTTTGTCAACTGCCGTCTACTTCCGTGTTGGAGGACTGTAGACCTCACTGGTGGTGGTGGTGGAGTCCAGGGTCGTGTTTGTCAACTGCCGTCGTCTACTTCCGTGTTGGAGGACTGTAGACCTCACTGGTGGTGGTGGAGTCCAGGGTCGTGTTTGTCAACTTTCGTCGTCTACTTCCGTGTTGGAGGACTGTAGACCTCACTGGTGGTGGTGGTGGTGGAGTCCAGGGTCGTGTTTGTCAACTGCCGTCGTCTACTTCCGTGTTGGAGGACTGTAGACCTCAATGGTGGTGGTGGAGTCCAGGGTCGTGTTTGTCAACTGCCGTCTACTTCCGTGTTGTAGGACTGTAGACCTCACTGGTGGAGTCCAGGGTCGTGTTTGTCAACTGCCGTCTACTTCCGTGTTGGAGGACTGTAGACCTCACTGGTGGTGGAGTCCAGGGTCGTGTTTGTCAACTGGCGTCGTCTACTTCCGTGTTGGAGGACTGTAGACCTCACTGGTGGAGTCCAGGGTCGTGTTTGTCAACTGCCGTCGTCTACTTCCGTGTTGGAGGACTGTAGACCTCACTGGTGATGGTGGAGTCCAGGGTCGTGTTTGTCAACTTTCGTCGTCTACTTCCGTGTTGGAGGACTGTAGACCTCACTGGTGATGGTGGAGTCCAGGGTCGTGTTTGTCAACTGCCGTCGTCTACTTCCGTGTTGGAGGACTGTAGACCTCACTGGTGGAGTCCAGGGTCGTGTTTGTCAACTGCCGTCGTCTACTTCCGTGTTGGAGGACTGTAGACCTCACTGGTGGAGTCCAGGGTCGTGTTTGTCAACTGCCGTCGTCTACTTCCGTGTTGGAGGACTGTAGACCTCACTGGTGGTGGTGGTGTCCAGGGTCGTGTTTGTCAACTGCCGTCTACTTCCGTGTTGGACCTGGAATATTGTCGACCTCACTGGTGGTGCTTCAAATACCGTTTTTTTTTTGGGTCGTTGAAGTACAGCTTGCACCACACTGATATGAGGGCCAACAGCCTGAAACGCATACGCGCTTAGATTTTCTTGATTAATCAAGAAAGGGCATTTGGCCAATTTTGGAATAATTAAAAATCAACGATTAGCTGATATTCATTACGACAGATGATGCAATCCACCAGAAACCTTTTGTTTCACGACCAGGAGATGTCTTTGTCTTCATTTATCCACCTGATTTCAGTACAATTTCACTTTTCTGATATTTAAAAAATACAATATGTAAATTTAATCCTTCACGAGGAAAAGGAACATATTTACGTATACTACCAAATTGCATATATTGTGCGTGGTGATAAATAACTAACTTGTTAATAAATCCCAAGCAATAATAATAATAGTGACAAGAATCTTTGGCGTGAGATTATTAGAAATTTTTTCGGTAAGAGCGCCAATTAAACCAAACAGATATACTCGAGTCCAGTTATGCTGAAAGGAAAAACGTCTGTGGACGATTTTTTAAAACTCAAAATCTCTTAAAGACACTAAATAAATTATTTTAGAAACTTACTTTTCGCACATAACGCGTGATTAATTTTTAATAAGCAAATAGTTATTACACCCAGTATTAAACTCTATTAAAGGTACGCTAGAGGACATTTCTCCACAAAGGACAGTTTTCATCAACAAAAATTGCCATTTTTACTATTAAGCAATTATCCGGTTAAGAGGACACCTTTCCCTAAAGGATACTTTGGCTATGCAACTAGGTTTTGTCCTTTACAAGTGGTACACCTACTGTATATATTTGTAATGTGTGATGTGTGCGGTTAGTAAAAATTCCAATATGAGGTATTTTTATGATAAATATATTCAAAGTGTATAATTGGCCAGGTTTTTAATAAGATTTGAACTTATAACGAGTGCTGTATAAAACCAAGTAAGAGCTGTACGTTGCCTATGTCGGGATCTGTCTGGCTGCACTGTCGCTACTCAAGCCGCTAGAGAAAGATGGATGCTTTCATTTTTAGAAACTCATTTTGTACCCTTCAAACTCATGTGACTTGTCCGCGTCGGGGAGGGGTGGGTAGAAAAATGTCAATTTAGTTTTTTTCTCTCCCTCTCTGTATGTTTCACAGTGTTCCGCTGTTTAAAAGAAAAAACAAATGAATTATAACGAGAGGACAAATATAGAAACTCACGATGGCAATGTAGATAACAGACCGTCTACAAGTACCATCTTGAGATGCCATATCGATCTGCCACTCTGTTAATTCTGGCGGTCCATCGGTGTGGCAGTCTTTCTCGTTGTGGAAGTCACCAATAACACCATATTTATGTTGCTGTTGTTGTTTTCGTGTCAATAAAGAGCCTCAGATGTCTCCATGCATCTCTATCACAACAGTCGCAATATCTAATAAGTTTGTTTTATGTATAAAAGAAACTACGCGCTTTTAAATCCTTTTATTTTATATGTATAGATAGCGCGTTATTGCTTTGTGTTAAGTCGCAATGTCCTTTATCTTGGGTGTGTATACTGTATTGTTGTTGTTGTCGTGTCCAATGTAAAGCCTCAGATGTTCCTATGCACTTCTATCACAGAAGTCGCAATGTCCTCTATCTTGGGTGTGAAAAATTACTGTTCTGGGTACATATCAATTTTCTGCAAGGCTGCAGCCATTGCTGGGCATGAGAATATGTGGGTAGGTGTTAGTTCCAAACCAGGACAGTTGTTACAAGGCTTGTAGGTTCTCCTTGTGCCATCTGGATGAATTGTCATTCCTTTGTAGTGTTGACCATATTTATTGGCACATCCTGACCGCGCTCACTTTAACATTTCTTTTTTTATTTTATTCACATGCTTATTTAATTCTCAAGAAGCCTCTTGGACCAAACTTTAGGTCGTAGAAATACAGCCTGCACTACGCTGACAAGAGCCAACAGTCCGAAACGCGTTTGTGGTTGGCTTTTCTTGATTTGTAGGAAAATGGGTTGGGAAAATTATCAGGTAACAGACTAAATCAACGTTGAATTCTGTTCCATCCATGAGTGTATATAATAAATAAAACTACTAAGCATACGGATATTCATTTTCCAAATAAATTATGTAGAATCTGTAATTCTACTCTTATAAAAGTTTATGTCCATAGTTTTCTTAAACACCATAACCAAGATTCCACCTTTCAGTGTAACATATATAAGCAGAATGGTATAATACAGTATTCGATCTCTAAAAGCGGTCTGGTTGATTAAATTGGCGAAACCGCTGGGAGGGATCACCACTGATGAGTCAAGCCCTTCCAGTATTTTTCATCGCAGTAAGGACAGTAGAAGTTTGTTGTATTTGGAAACTAGCGGATGTACCCGGCTTCGCCCGTGTTTTACCCGAGTAAAGGTTTGTCTAACGAATCTCTCGATAAAGTGAACATTTTTTCCCGGTCCCTTGAAAAATACTCGATAAGTTGAATAAAATCAATATTAATCGGTACCCGAGTAAAGGTTTGTCTAACGAACATTTGTTAAAACAATTCTCTATAAACTTATAAAAAGAAATAGATATATTTTTTGATAATTTGAAACTCGTAAATTTGAATCTCTCTATAAAGTGATCATTTTTTCCCGGTCCCTGTGTGCCGTGTCATTCTAAATTTTGTCTTTCCTAATTTTCTACATTACAAAATCATCGTTTTATCTAGTGATCATTTTTTCCCGGTCCCTTGAAAAATACTCGATAAGGTTGAATAAAGTCATGGTCGTTTATGGAAGATGGACGAAGTTCCCGGAGGTCATCTTGGGCAAGCTCCCGCGAGGCTTTTTTTCTTGTCTACTTGGCACAGCTGTGTCACCAACTCTGCCCTGATTGGTCGGTGGGTACTTGGACTGTCCATCCGGCCGGCGGCCGGACGAATCCATTCTCTCGGCGGGGTGGGGCAGACCTAAGCCTATCTCCGTCGCAAGGTGGCGCTGCTTGCGAGTTAAAGCTACAAATCTGCAAATAACTCTAAGGATATTAAAGATATTCAAGATATTATTTTTCGAAAACCTTTCCGGGGATATGCCTAATAATATCCCAAAATTTCACGGCGATTGGATGTACGGTTTTTGAATCTATAGAGTACACACAGACAGACAGACATTCATTTATATATATATATATATAAATGAGAGATTCACCTTTATAGTCATATCTATAGACTTGTTTGAATCGCATCTAAAACCCTTCCATATCTGACTGGGCTAGTTCTTATGAAATTCTTTCTGCCAATCCCAGCATTGTTCTTTCGCTTTTTTTTTTTCAAACTATGCTCACTTTTTTTTTTTTTTTTTACTTTCTAAAACGATGTTTGGGAGAGAGCTCAGAAAAAAAGGAACCTTGAAGGGCAAGAAGCTAAAAATGATCTTCACGCTCTTGAAGGATTTGAGGGAAGAATAAAAAAAAAAGTGTCACCCATATTTGGACAAGGTGTGTTATGAACAATTTATCAACCTCCCAAAGGGAGGAGGTTTGGGGGATTTTTTTAACCTTTCCCTTCGAAGGAACATCGAGGTGTAAGATTTCCCTCATTTACAGATTTTGGGTTTTGGAATGTGGGGAGTTTTTTTATGGGTATGGAGACGGGGGGGGGGCATCTCCTTTTCTGCTAGTTAACTTGTGTGGGAGGGTGAAAAAATAACTTCTAAATATGGATCAACTTTCACTATATTGGATTTCAATTCTATTCGCACCTATTCTCACTTTTTTTTTTTTTTTTTTTAAGTTAAAAAAAAGTGTTTTTTTTTTTTTTTTAATAAAAAATAAACTCATGGACAAAACTTAAGGAAGTTATATCTTCTAGCATTCATATCGGGATTCATACAATAACTATGAAAAAAATATTAGTGACTTTTATTGAAGACACACGAGATAACCAAGTGTGAACAAAATTGCCTCAGTCTCCTTTAAAAAATAAACGATCGGTGATATGAATTTTTTAAGGTAGAAGTACCTTCTTCTTATTAACTTTAAAATGTATCCTCTTTTTTGAGCCATCCTGTACTATACACTCATGGACAAAACTTAAGGAAGTGGAAAGTCTAATATCGTAGCCTATCTTTTTTTTTAAAAGAGACAGAAGCAATTTTGTTTACACTTGGTTATCTCGTATGTCTTCAATAAAGGTCACTGTAATATCTTTAAGAGTTATTGTCTGAATCCCGATATAAATGCTAAAAGGTACAATTTCCTTAAGTTTTGTCCATGAATGTATATTGGTTATCTCGTGTGTCTTCAATAAAGGTCACTGTAATATCTTTCAGAGATATTGTCTGAATCCCGATATACATACTAAAAGGTACAACTTCCTTAAGTTTTGTCCATGAGTGTATACAGTATTGGTAATCCGTGGTCTTCAATAAAGGTCACTGTAATATATTTCAGAGTTATTGTCTGAATCCCGATATACAGTGTACTCCGCTTATAACAAAGTCGGTTATAGCGAAATTCCGCATATAGCGAATGAAATTGTCTGCACGAAAGAAAAGAAGGGCTTAAACCATTAAAAGAACTCTGGATATTGCGAAGTCGGATATAAAGAATTTTCGCTTATAACGAAGTGATTTGCATGTATAAATTTTTATTTTATCCGTTTATAACGAAGTTTTCTCATTTACCATTATAATTGACTAATATATTATGCATAATATATATCAAATTACAGCGTGTGAATGACACAAATTTAATGATACACAACAAATAAGTTAATAATATACAATTTTAAAATATGCAAACATATTATAAGTATTTTTTTACATTATTTAAACAAAATTAAATTGTTTAATAAACGCTTATATTTTATTAACGTTTACCATGGCAGGAGAACGAAAACAAACAAGAAACTCACTTTCTCTCACTATCTCATAAACTCAACATCGAAAAGAGTGTTCAGCACTTGTTACTGACTTCTAAATGTCAAAAGAAAATCACAAACTACTTCTCCAAAAACACCTGATGAGGTTGTTATTGATCTTTGTGTTGCTCTTTTGAGTTGAATAGTAAATAAAATTATTGGTACAAAACATTTTTTTTTCCAACTGCGGATATAACAAACTTCGGATATAACAAAGTGATTGTCATGGATAATGCGACTTCGTTATAAGCGGAGTACACTGTACATGCTAAAAGGTACAACTTCCTTAAGTTTTGTCCATGAGTGTATATTGGTTATCTCGTGTGTCTTCAATAAAGGTCACTGTAATATCTTTCAGAGATATTGTCTGAATCCCGATATAAATGCTGAATAGTACAACTTCCTTAAGTTTTGTCCATGAGTGTATATTGGTTATCTAGTGTGTCTTCAATAAAGGTCACTGTAATATCTTTCAGAGTTATGGTCTGAATCTCGATATAAATGCTAAAAGGTACAACTTCCTTAAGTTTTGTCCATGAGTGTATACAGTATTGGTAATCCGTGTGTCTTCAATAAAGGTCACTGTAATATATTTCAGAGTTATTGTCTGAATCCCGATATACATGCTAAAAGGAACAACTTCCTTAAGTTTTGTCCATGAGTGTATATTGGTAATCCGTGTGTCTTCAATAAAGGTCACTGTAATATATTTCAGAGTTATTGTCTGAATCC
The DNA here is from genome assembly GCA_030710605.1 of Cordylochernes scorpioides. Lineage (NCBI taxonomy): Eukaryota > Metazoa > Arthropoda > Arachnida > Pseudoscorpiones > Chernetidae > Cordylochernes > Cordylochernes scorpioides. The sequence continues at coordinate 18,306,216 of CP092867.1, read as the reverse complement.
CGATATACATGCTAAAAGGTACAACTTCCTTAAGTTTTGTCCATGAGTGTATATTGGTAATCCGTGTGTCTTCAATAAAGGTCACTGTAATATATTTCAGAGTTATTGTCTGAATCCCGATATACATGCTAAAAGGTACAAATTCCTTAAGTTTTGTCCATGAGTGTATATTGGTAATCCGTGTGTCTTCAATAAAGGTCACTGTAATATATTTCAGAGTTATTGTCTGAATCCCGATATACATGCTAAAAGGTACAACTTCCTTAAGTTTTGTCCATGAGTGTATATTGGTAATCCGTGTGTCTTCAATAAAGGTCACTGTAATATATTTCAGAGTTATTGTCTGAATCCCGATATACATGCTAAAAGGTACAACTTCCTTAAGTTTTGTCCATGAGTGTATATTGGTAATCCGTGTGTCTTCAATAAAGGTCACTGTAATATCTTTCAGAGTTATTGTCTGAATCCCGATATAAATGCTAAAAGGTACAAATTCCTTAAGTTTTGTCCATGAGTGTATATTGGTTATCTCGTGTGTCTTCAATAAAGGTCACTGTAATATCTTTCAGAGTTATTGTCTGAATCCCGATATACATGCTAAAAGGTACAATTTCCTTAAGTTTTGTCCATGAGTGTATATTGGTTATCTCGTGTGTCTTCAATAAAAGTCACTGTAATATCTTTCAGAGTTATTGTCTGAATCCCGATATACATGCTAAAAGATGCAAATTCCTTAAGTTTTGTCCATGAGTGTACCAAACGCCTACACATCTAAACGACAGTTTGACTTGCAGAAAGAAATAAAAAAAAACCTCATTAAAAATCAACTAACCGTTTCTATAAGGAAGCGTGACGGCGTGATGTAAGTTGATATATTCATGAAATCATCACATTAGATTCTTGTGCAAACAAACACTACCCCGGATGATGTTTAGAATACACCCCCATTTTCCTTAGGAAAGTTACAAGAGTGTGGAACAAATGTTGTAACACCACCGAGTAAATTGTACTGGGCAATCAGAGACGCCGTTAAGTACCTCGTAAATATGCCATGTAAGGTCAGAATGTCTGCAGGAGGGAGCATGGATCAACGCCCTCACATGGTCGGATAGATATGATCCACTCTCAAGCAAAACCCAAAATTGGATTTGATAGCCCTTGTGTCAGAACATTATTTGAACAATTATTCTGCGTATTCTAGTTATATATAACACAACTTTATATTATACAGTAGAACTTCCATGAAAGGACACTCACACTAGAGGACACCTCTCACCAAAGGACAGTTTTTCGTTTGCAAAATTACCATTTTTACTACTTAGTAACTCTCCAGTAAGAGGACACCTCTCTCTAAAGGACACTTTAGCTCTGCAATTAGGCGTCCTTTACAAGGAGGTTCTACTGTATATATAAAAAATGAAAACATTATTAAGACGCGAATGTTTCTTTTCATAAATTAATCAAACTTCTACTGTCCTTACTGCGATGAAAAATATATTGGGAGGGCTTGGCTCATCAGTGGTGAACCCTACCTATAGTTTCGCCAATTTAATTTACCAGACCGTCTCTGTAGAGCTCTAATAATGTATTGGATCATTCTGATTATATATGCTACACTGAAGGGTAGGATCTTAGAAATGATATTTAAGCAAACTATGGACATAAGTTTTTAGGACAGCAGAATTACATTTAAAAATTATGCCTCGAGAAATGCTCTTCCTCAAACAATAATGTGAAAAGAAACATTCGCATCTTAATCTCTATAATTTGTTTTATATATAGATAACGCGTTATTGTGCTTTGTATTAATATATATATATATATATATATATATATATAAATGCTTAGTTTTTAATTATTTTTTGGAGGGTAGGGGTGGATTAAACCGCGGCACCTGGGATTGAATCCAGCATGGGACAATATGTATTTTTTCGAATAAAATTATTGATTCTTGCAAAATTACAACCCTACCAGTGAGTTCAAAAAACAAAATGGGGCTCTGGAAAATCTGTGAGTGCAAAAGTCGAACTGCTTTTCACGCGCGTAGACATGTGGTGCACTTACAGTAAAAGCAGTCACCAACTTCTACTGATTATCATGGCTTGTACCACGTGTACTAGGGATAAAAAAATATTAATCCTATTTCACAAGCTTTTGAGGGATCACTTTTTTCAAGCCGAGTTATAAACACATATACAGCATCAGCAGAAGAATAGAATTACTGATCCAATATGGAAGGGGATAAGAACGTAGCTGTGATGGATATTTCAAATCTCTACAAATATAAGTCATATTTCTTGTGAATATCTTTTTGATTGTGGTTTATTTGTGTTTAATAAGAGTTTCTATCACAGGTGAATATGTAAATAGGGATAGAATCCTATTTTGAGTTTTAAATAAGGTTTTGAATATTTTTATCTTAGTTTTATTCTTAGTCATATTTATTTGGTATGTAAATATTAGGTAAATATGTATATAAGAGTTGTACGCCGGGTTAACCAAATAAATGTATATAAGCTAAATTCCACTTTACTTGAGCCCCTGCTGTACGCTCCAGGGGTCCGGGTTACGTACAGTTAGCTTAGTTAGTTGTCTAGAGCTCACTTGCCTCTACACTTCTCTACCCTCTCTTCCTAGGAAGTATGTCCGCTCTCAAAGCCAACAGCTCACCCTCCAACTATGGACCGACCTCTACACCACGCTACAAGAAACCTCGGAAGAGTGGCTGTATACCCTAGTGTCTTCTAATCTTAATTCTCCTAAAACTAAAACATAGCTATGACATCACCTCCACAATCCTAACAGGACATGGTGGCATCGCCAGAACCTCCAACAACAACGTCATTGTCACCAAGAGAATCAAACAGTCGACATTCTACCATCTTCAGAGATTCCTGACTGCAACTCTACTTAACACATTCAACCAAGAAACATTGAAGAACATTCCCAAAAACACAACAGCCTGGTGATATCTAAAATCAGCTGGATGTCAACAACTAGACAATAAGTCAGAAGACAAACCCGGCGACGTGGCTCCAGGAGTACAGGTTACCTACAGATGAATGCATTTTCTAGAACTGTTTCATCGTAGTTAGAACCATGACGAGGAGTCATTTTGTTCGTCAAGTTTTCTCTAAATAAAATCATGGCAGAGCGCCATCTAATGGAACAGAAATCAACTAGACGTTGATTTAATCTGTTCGCTGATATTTGGGCCAACCTATTTTCTTGATAAATCAAGAAACCACGAACGCTTTTCGGGCTGTTGGCTCTCGTCAGCGTGGTGCAGACTGTACCTCTACGATCAAATTCTTTTGGTCCCAGCTCTCCGCCATCTAAAAAAGACTCATATTAGTGGTCAGGATATGCCTAATATTGCCTAATAGTGAGAAACCTCGTGATGAACATACTACTTTGAAAAGGGGGGGCAGGGAGAGGATCAGTGAAACGCCAGACAATCAGTGTTGATGATGTGACGCTGATTGATTTTAAGCCAATGATGTTATTCTATTAGGAATCTAAAATTGGACACTGAGTACTAAACGAAAACTATGGTACTTAAATAGTGGTGCGGGGGGTGCCACTTGTGTAGGAGTCGGCCATGAGAGGCATTGTCCTGGCGTCTGTCCAACTTTGCAGAGTTCAACACTCCCTTCGTGTGTATCTGTCACAACTACCACTTGAAATTGTCATCTTTTGCTGTCTTCGAGGATGTATATACTTCTTTGTTTATATATCTCTTATATATAATCTTATTTATTTATATATATAACATAGCACTCCAGAACACAATTTATTATCGTTTTCATTGTGGGTGTATGGGTCATGATAATTATGGTAGGTATTTAGCGACTGCCTTTTATTGTACGTAAAATATGCCAAAAAGAAAAAAAAAAAAAGAAAAATATGCGACATTAGTGCGCGCGCGCAAACGAATAATCACAAAATAATAATAATAATAATAACAAGACTCAGAATGAAACATTATAATTAAATGAAAATATATCCAGATGGTACAAGTACCTACATAACATGTAACAATTGTCCTGGTGTGGAACTAACACCTACCGACATATTCTCAGAACTGGCCACAGCCTTACAGAAAATTGACATGAATCCAGAACAGCAGCTTTACACACCCAAGATAGTGAACATTGCGACTGCTTTGATAGAGATGTATGGAGACATCTCTTCATTGGACACGTCGACAACAACAACATAGAACATGTCTACACATGTATAAATCAGTTTAATTATTTCACTTACAAGTGTGCAAAAGCCTCCTTTTGTTTATTTGCACATACTTTTAATTTGTTCAAGATTCATAATTCGTTAAACCATTTCAATAACCGATGCCTTAAACAGGATCTATGGGAGATACAATGGCCAAAAATCCAACAGTTCAATAAGCATGATCTCATGTATACATGTTACATGGGGAATACAAACACACAACAATCTCTTGTTGTTCTAAGGTACTGGAAGTAGTGTGGACGACGAATTCAATTACTCCGGGAATGTCGCAATTATACTGTCATCCGGACACTTGATAATGTCACCAATTAATGTCCCGCACATTGTGGTGTCCATTCATACGTTCCGCCACTTATTTATAGAATATTGGCCCCTTATATAACAACAACAAAAATATTTATTAAGACTTTTAGTCTTATACAGATTTTCCGGCCATAAATGTAGGGGTCATGCAGGAAAAACAGTAATAATACCAGTAATAAGCATTGTTAGTTATTATATAAGATATATTATAATACAGGAAAACTTAATTAAGACAATCTCAAGCTAATAAATAGATTGGGCAAATTGGAGAAAAAGAAATTTCTTATACCTGGATTTACCCTGGAGTCTCTGCAAGTGAAAAAAAATGTAAAAGCTAATCATATTGTACCAAAGTATTTATTATTTTATTAACAAAGTGATCATTTTTTTATGTTTATATTTTGATACTCTGTAAATTTCCCTCGTGGCTTATCTTTTGTTTACCATTCATAGTTTGTTCTTGCCTGAAATTAATTGTTGTCTTATCCAGAAGTTGATTTTCCTTAATTTTACACGTGGCAATATATTTAATATTAATAGTGAAATTTATATATATATATATATAAATCAATTTGAAAAAAGGGAATCATATATCGCCGCAACTCTTTTTCTAAATTGTCGAAATCCGCAATCCGTTTACCATGAATAAAAATCAATGTTTGTATGTTTGTTTGTATGTCCGGTATACAAATTCGCAGTAGTTCACTAATTCAAACCAAAATTTCCATACATTAGGTAAAAAAATACGGGGAAGACGATAGGCTATTTTAAAAAATATATAAATCAATTATTAAAACTATATATTCAAATTATTCTACTTAGCTCACGAACAGCGCTCTCTATCAAAGATTAGATTAAATTATGCTGATGCAAACAAATAGATAATGCTAATAACAAACAATTATTTAAAAAAATCTTATCTAAATATATATCACTCGGGTAGATATGCACACGGGTCAATCCCGGGGCGAAGCCCGGTCACCCGTCTAGTAGACAATAAAAACCTAATTGAAACAATTGAGCTCATAAACAGATGGCCTCCTATATAGAACCAGCCTCCTATAACAATTCTACAATAATATCTGTTATGTTCCAATGCTGTTAAAATTAAGAGAACGATAATCAACTTATTCGTTATAGAAGAATAAACACAAGTCGGGGAGAGAAGAGCTTCTTTTATAAGAGGAAGATCGTACAAGCTTTGGGGCAAGACGTCTTGCTCTTTATACCCGTAGACAATTGACAATTTAAACAGTTTTATTGATTCTTTTAATCAAATTCTACAAAGGTGGAAAATATAGCAAAAGAAGGCATATAAAGTGTAGGGGAATATTAAAATATACAAGTATCAGAGTCATCAATCAATTCTTAATTCTGTCCCCTTTGTGTTGCTTTTGTGAATGGAATAAATACCCAAATATGGCCATTTCTTATAAGCATCGATAGTTCAGTGGTAAAATGCTCGTCTGCCACGCGGGCGGCCTGGGTTCGATTCCCGGTCGATGCATTTTTTTTTTTTTTACAATTTTTAAAACTCATTTATATATTATACAAGAATGACATCCACGGCGCCAATTTATAATTGTAACGAATAGTATTTGAATAAAAGCATTTAATCGGGTAAAACCCGGGCGTTCCCCGGGCCATTCGGCTAGTATATATATAGTTGTGTACAAATGTCTTCAGTAAGGAAGGTATCCCCACCTTGAGAGAGTTCTCCTCCAGACAAGGTCTTCTTGTACACTCCTAAGTTCCACACCGAGGAAGTATCTATAGTGTCTTGGCAGACGCCAGGATGACCAGGGCGTCATCGTCTAGGCCATGCCCGAAGACCCAGCCCTGTAGTTCAGGGGGCCGCCCGATTATGGTAAATGCCTCCCGGATGAGAGAAGGGCATCTTGCCCGAAATCTTGTATAATTCTTCCTCTTATAAAAGAAGTTCTTTTCCCCGTTTCTTCTACTGTTAATATTTATTCATCTTTTTAAAATAGTAAATACTACCTACCCTTCTATACAGGAGTACATAAACTAATAATAATTATTATGTGTTAATAAGAATTATTTGTTTTATATACTCCTGTAGTGAAAGGTAGAGATGCCCGAAAGCTTTAGATAACATAAATAAAAATGAAAAGGAACTCCATCTCCAGAAACATGTGTTAAATTGTTTAAATTATATCCAGGAGATTGGAATCAAGTATGTAAATATTATGGGATCATTTATATAAAACAAGAGTAAAGTGAGAGAACAGATAGCAAACCTATAAACTTCCCGCTTAGCTCTTTCTAGATCAGATACTTTAGGTAATCAATGGAAGACCAATGTCATAAACACTAGACTGACCATCAATTGACGGGTATTGAGTACTGAAGGAGGAGTTTGATGGTTTAATAATAGTTAAAACTTGTTTAGATGAAGGCTGTTGTAGTAATTACATTTATGAGGAAATAAAATACGAATTGTCACAAAATAAATATTTCACCATTTTGCGTGTCATCCCTGCACAGGGACCATGCTAATATTCTCTGTATCCTTCCTATTGGAGAAGTTATACCGCCGGTATGGTATCACAGAGGCCATGCTTATATTCTCTGTATCCTTCCTATTGTAGTAGTTGCACCGCCGAACTGGTATCACAGAGGCCATGCTAATCTCTCTGTATCCTTCCTATTGGAGAAGTTATACCGCCGGTATGGTATCACACAGAGGCCATGCTTATATTCTCTGTATCCTTCCTATTGTAGTAGTTGTACCGCCGAACTGGTATCACAGGGGCCATGCTAATCTTCTCTGTATCCTTCCTATTGGAGAAGTTATACCGCCGGTATGGTATCACAGAGGCCATGCTTATATTCTCTGTATCCTTCCTATTGTAGTAGTTGTACCGCCGAACTGGTATCACAGGGGCCATGCTAATCTTCTCTGTATCCTTCCTATTGGAGAAGTTATACCGCCGGTATGGTATCACAGAGGCCATGCTAATCTTCTCTGTATCCTTCCTATTGTAGTAGTTGTACCGCCGAACTGGTATCTCAGGGACCATGCTAGTCTTCTCTGTATCCTTCCTATTGTAGTAGTTGCACCGCCGAACTGATATCACAGGGACCATGCTAGTCTTCTCTGTATCCTTCCTATTGTAGTAGTTGCACCGCCGAACTGATATCACAGGGACCATGCTAATCTTCTCTGTATCCTTCCTATTATAGCAGTTGTACCGCCGGTATGGTATCACAGGGGCCATGTTAATCTTCTCTGTATCCTTCCTATGGTATTAGTTGCACCGCCGAACAAGCATGTATATAAAATAGTGAATAAATAGTGTAATATAAAGTTTTGACGAATATAAGCTTCTTTTTGAAATAAAACAATTCTCTACGGCCTTTACTGCTACAATAAAATATATGGAGGGCCTGGCTCATCAGTAGTGAACCCTCTCAGCGGTTTCGTCAGTTTAATCTATCATTCCGCTGCAATATTTTATTAGGCTGCTTTATACTTTATATAAATTATTTTTTATAGATATAAACATGAGCTTCAAAAAAACAGTGTCAATATCTTATAACAGATGGGGCGCTAATGTTTTAAATTAATATAAAGTATGGTATCTAATCAGCAGATTATTGTTTGTTTGTTTTATGTATTGTTGCCTAGCGAATTTCTTTCTCTCTAGTCTTTTGTGTAAAAAAGGTTGTTTTTTAACAAGTAAAATTGATTTGGTATAGTGAATTTTGTCTTTCTCTATGGTACACTAGGTTTTTAAAAAGATCAAGAGGTTATTGTGCTAAGTAGAAACAAAGCTGAAGAAAGTACACGCTGAAGGGAAGGTGTACACGGGAGTATGTGTGACACCGGGAGCGGGGACGGTACCTGGGGTATGGGCTTGTCGTGTGCTTTCCGGTGTTCCTCGGAGCGCGGCGCAGCGCCCCGCAGACACGAAGTCATGACAGAACATCACGTCCCGGCGTCACGTGGTTTCTGCCGCCGGTGATGCTGCGCCTCTCACGCCACCGCTGTATCGTCGTGGTCTTGGTGGTGATGTACCGTTTTCCGCTCTGTGCCATTAGTTTTGTGATGTACCGTTTTCTCGCTCTGTGCCGTTAGTTTTGTGATGTACCGTTTTCCCTCGCTCTGTGCCGTTAGTTTTGTGATGTTCCGTTTTTCTCGCTCTGTGCCGTTAGTTTTGTGATGTACCGTTTTTCTCCCTCTGTGCCGTTAATTTTGTGATGTACCGTTTTTCTCCCTCTATGCCGTTAGTTTTGTGATGTACCGTTTTTCTCCCTCTGTGCCGTTAATTTTGTGATGTACCGTTTTTCTCCCTCTGTGCCGTTAGTTTTGTGATGTACCGTTTTTCTCGTTCTGTGCCGTTAATTTTGTGATGTACCGTTTTTCTCGCTCAATGCCTTTAGTTTTGTGATGTACCGTTTTTCTCGCTCTGTGCCATTAGATTTGTGATGTACCGTTTTCCTCGCTCTGTGCCGTTAGTGTTGTGATGTACCGTTTTCTCGCTCTGTGCCGTTAATTTTGTGATGTACCGTTTTTCTCGTTCTGTGCCGTTAGTTTTGTGATGTGCGTTTTCTCGCTCTGTGCCGTTAGTTTTGTGATGTACCGTTTTCCTCGCTCAATGCCGTTAGTTTTGTGATGTACCGTTTTCCTCGCTCTGTGCCGTTAGTTTTGTGATTTACCGTTTTCTCGCTCTGTGCCGTTAGTTTTGTGATGTACCGTTTTCTCGCTCTGTGCCGTTAGTTTTGTGATATACCGTTTTCCTCGCTCAATTCCGTTAGTTTTGTGATGTACCGTTTTTCTCGCTCTGTGTCGTTGTAATGTACCGTTTTCTCGCTCTGTGCCGTTGTGATGTACCGTTTTTCTCGCTCTGTGCCGTTAGTTTTGTGATGTACCGTTTTTCTCGCTCTGTGCCGTTAGTTTCGTGATGTACCGTTTTTCTCGCTCTGTGCCGTTAGTTTTGTGGTGTACCGTTTTCTCGCTCGGTGCCGTTAGTTTGGTGGTGTTCCGTTTTTCTCGCTCAATGCCGTTAGTTTTGAGAAGATCAAAAGATTCATATTTTAAATGAATTTATTGAAAAGGAGAAATATCCTTTTTTTACTCACTAATATTTTATATCATGTTTATTTTTTCAGGATGCCTGAATGACCAGTTTTTTGGTTGTTGAGGTACAGCTTGCACCACGCTGATGAGGGCCGATAGCTCGAAACACGTACGTAGTTAGCTTTTCTTGATCAATCAAGAATGGGTATTTGGCCAATTATGGAATAATTAAAAATCAACGAATAGTTGATATATATATATATCCGATAGATGGCGCAAGCCATCAGAAACTTTCAGTTGCACGATAAGATTTTTTTTTTCTTAGTTTATATCATGTTAGCACTAAGGTGAACCATCGAGTTTATGGATAGCGGCATGTCATAATGAGTGTAAAGATGATGCTGCGATATCTAATGTTCTTATTTGCATACTACCTCAGATACTGGCTCTATGCAATAGGAATGGACACATTGAAAATTGCATGCTTCCATTCTAGAATCCCAGACTCCACCTTGTTGATAGATTCATAATAACAAAGCGAAAACAGATTTTTTTATTTCTACTGGAATAAATTTACAACTAGCAGCGTGTTTAGTTGATATTTAGCATGAAAGATGGCGTTTTGCTATCTAAAAGGCCAGTTGAATGACTCGGAGCAGGCATTTTCATTCAATTTAAATGCACCTTTTCTCCTTTCTTAGTTCCCCCACCCCCTTTTTTCCTCTCTTTTCATATATTCTATTTTTGGACAGGGTTAAAAAAAGCCAGACGGATGCATGGAGGTATATATTTATAACACAAAGTTGCGGGAGAATGGAAATAATGTACCGAAAAAAGATAACTCTCCCATTGAAGCTACAGTGATAGATGATGCTGCGATATCTCTAATGTTCTTATTTGCATCCTACCTAAGAAACTGGCTCTATGCAATAAGAATGGGCACATTGAAATTAGCATGCTTTCACTCTAGGATCCCAGACTCTATCTTGCTGCTAGATTCATAATAATAAAGCGATAAAAAATGTAAACTGAAATAAAATTTAAAACTAGCAACGTTTAGTTGATATTTAGCACGAAAGATGTAAAAATTTTGAAAATAGAGCAATCCATATATAAATCTTTAATTAAAAAGGCATATATCAGGCATATATCAGCCAAGTGAAATATTGGTAAAATAAATGATATTTTGATCCAATATATGCCTTTTTATTTCTTGAAAAAAAGATACTTCGGCCAGTATAAATCTTTTATTACTTCGACGTTTCGACAAAAAGCTTTTGTCCTCGTCAGGATCAAACAAAAATTAAAACATATAGCAAGGCTTTAATTTTTGTTTGCTCCTGACGAGGACAAAAGCTTTTTGTCGAAACGTCGAAGTAATAAAAAGATTTATACTGGCCGAAGTATCTTTTTTCAAGAAATATGAATGCCGGCCAGGCAGCCTCTAACTTCACGATATTCCTTTTTAATTAAAGATGTAATAATGTACCGAAAAAAAGATAACTCTCTCATTGAAGCTACATCCACCAATTATTTATATTTAATCCCCGGCATTTCAATGACTCGACACAGGATTCAAAATAATCAAAGAAAATAAGACCTAATCCAAATAATTTATTAGTGTGTGACGTTTCGGCAACAACATTGTCACCATCATCAGACAAAAGAATAAATCATTTATTATTTTGTCTGATGATGGTAACAATGTTGTTGGCGAAACGTCACACACTAATAAATTATTTGGATTAGTTCTTATTTTCTTTTATTATAATCTATAATCCAAATTGTGCTTTATCAGGATTCAAAATAATCATTTCCTGAGGACAGCAGCTAGTCACTGAAATGTCGGTAATTATATAAATCATTGGTTGATGTAGTTATATTTCTTTACAGGCAACGTCAGACTTTCACCAAAGTGTGTTTGAATCATGTTTCCATGATCAACGAAAGCTGCATCCCTACACCCCATTCTATGAGATCAGTCCGAAGAGCATGAAATCATGGAATTCGTGTAATATTTACACAAGGTGATAAGAAACAACAACATATTTCTTCCAAACCAACTTCCAACCAACAAATGATCTTCAAAATCTTCCATTGAATATATATAAATATAAAACATTTTATCCATCACCTCATTATACAACGTAAAGGCGATGATAAGGAATGAGCCACAACACCAGCTTTGTCAAATTCAGACAAAAACCAACCTGTATACCATAGTTTAAGGTATGGCACTCATCAGTACAGCTTCGATTTCCTAACATCCTACGAGAGGAGTTATAAAATCGGTCGAATTTGGCAAAAAGGTGTTTAATATGGTGAAATGGTAGAACAGAATCTTCAGGACAGAATACAAATTTACGGAAGGATCGTATCCATATAGCAAAAGAAGCAACTTTCCCATTTAAAACGCATAAAAAAGAATGCATTTTAGCTCATCACCCCAATAATGATATATGGATACGCTCCAGGAGCCTGGGTTACCTTTATGTTACTACTCACCCCAGTATCTATCTATGGATACGCTCCAGGAGCCTGGGTTACCTTTATGTTACTACTCACCCCAGTATCTATCTATGGATACGCTCCAGGAGCCTGGGTTACCTTTATGTTACTACTCACCCCAGTATCTATCTATGGATACGCTCCAGGAGCCTGGGTTACCTTTATGTTACTACTCACCCCAGTATCTATCTATGGATACGCTCCAGGAGCCTGGGTTACCTTTATGTTACTACTCACCCCAGTATCTATCTATGGATACGCTCCAGGAGCCTGGGTTACCTTTATGTTACTACTCACCCCAGTATCTATCTATGGATACGCTCCAGGAGCCTGGGTTACCTTTATGTTACTACTCACCCCAGTATCTATCTATGGATACGCTCCAGGAGCCTGGGTTACCTTTATGTTACTACTCACCCCAGTATCTATCTATGGATACGCTCCAGGAGCCTGGGTTACCTTTATGTTACTACTCACCCCAGTATCTATCTATGGATACGCTCCAGGAGCCTGGGTTACCTTTATGTTACTACTCACCCCAGTATCTATCTATGGATACGCTCCAGGAGCCTGGGTTACCTTTATGTTACTACTCACCCCAGTATCTATCTATGGATACGCTCCAGGAGCCTGGGTTACCTTTATGTTACTACTCACCCCAGTATCTATCTATGGATACGCTCCAGGAGCCTGGGTTACCTTTATGTTACTACTCACCCCAGTACATAACGTTAATTGTATTATAGAGAAAAGGATTTATTATTCTATTAATATATATTATATCAATTTTGATATTTATATTTTACTCTGTAAACTCTTCTCTTATTCTCTTGTATTTTATAAATGTTAAGTCCCGCAGGACAGCCGGGGTAGTTGGCGATCTACACTCCAGGAGCCTGGGTAGACTACCTAATGGCTACTACTGAATTTTAATTTGTTCTTGAATAAGAATATAAACGGTAGAAACGCGTTTCTTTATTTATTTTATATCTCTCAACGTTGTAAAAGTAAGATATTCCATTAGAAGAGGAAATTGCTATAAAGTATAAAATATAAACCGTACCAATGCGTTTTTTTAAATTATTATTATTATTATTACTACTGTTTATATTCTTATTATATACTTTATAACAATTTTCTCTTCTAATTTGTTCTTGCCTTAAATAAATTGCCCGTTTTATCCTTTGTCTTTCCTAATTCCATACGTTACAGTATTTTTTCTGGTTCCTTGGAAGGTCGAATTGACGATATCTCACGGTCTATAGGTTAAGTGGCTGAAGATTGGTGAGAGAGAAAAAGTGTTTATTTGGAAGTATGAAGACGCCCGTAAATTTCCTCTTTTTTTAGCGGAAGATGAGATTGAAAAAAGGGCTATAAAGGAAAGAAATAGGGGGACGGGGGTGGGTAAACCCCCAAGTCCAGTGGTGCCAGGTGCAATTACCCGCGCAGCGAACCCTAACGAGGGTTTATGGCGCCAGAGATTGACAGCTGCGGCGGGATTACTCCTTCTATGAGCGTATTTATTTTGTGGCAGCCATTTCTCTCTCTAGCGACTCTATTGTATGTCACGCTTGATTGAGGGGTAATTTTACTTATGAAAATATTGTATGGTAAGCTATTTGAGGTTTAGATGTAGGTGAATTGGTTTGCTATGCTTTTTATATTCCGTATTTATTTTATGGAAGCAATTTCTTTTATGTCCCATTTGATCGAGTAGTACTTTTAAAATACCCTTAAGGAGGTTTCATATTTTGTTTTATGTTTTTTAGAAGACCAAATTTGTTCACACTTGGTTATCTCGTGTGTCTTCAATAAAGGTCACTGTGTATCAAATATCTTTCAGAGTTATTGTCTGAATCTCGGTATACATGCTGAAAGGTACAACTTATAGAATTCCTTAAGTTTTGTCTATGATTGTATATAGATATATTTTTATATTTTCTTATGATCACTATATGAATTAATTTCTTTTTTTTTTTTCTATATACTGTGAGCGTATTTATTTTGTAGCAGACATTGCTCTATTCAGACGACTCTCTGGTATGTCATGTTTGATTAAGTGATCATTTCGGATTAAAGTGTGAGTGTATGTCCCTTTTTTACTATTTTTTATTAATTTATTCTGTCGGCGTGTTTATTTTATGGCAGCCATTTCACGCTCTAGCAATTCTATATCACATTTGATCGGCTAATATAATGTTTGTTTTATAATATATTATATTTTATATACATAATATAAAATATTGCACTAATAACTCTTTGGAGTTTGTACGTGAATATTTGATTTTATATATTCTATGATTTTATTTTTATGGCAGTCATTTCTCTCTTTAGCGAATTCATTGTAATCTTATTTGATCGAGTGATAGTTTTTTAATTTTATGCATCAAAATATTGTACTAAGAATGCTTTGAAGTCTATTTGTACGTGAATATTTGATTTTATATATTCTGTGATTTTATTTTTACGGCAGCTATTTCTCTCTTTAGCGACTCTATTGAATATCGCGTTTGATCGAGAGATAATTTTGTAATTTTATGTACCAAAATATTGTAGTAAGAACTCTTTGAAGTTTTCTATGTTTGAATAATTGGCTTTATATTCTGTGAGCGTATTTTTGGTTGCAGCCATTTCTCTCTCTATCAAATTGCATGCAAAGCCTGTTCCAAAATAACGTACCGCAAATAACGTAAAATAAGGTACCGCTCAAAAAGAGAAACCCCCTGAGCTTATGTTATTTACAATGAAAAATATGAACAGGTTCTTCACAAAAACAGTGTACAATGCGGGATACAATCCCGGTTCATGGCTGTCGGAAACCGATGGTTTAAACCGCTGGCCACCGACGATTTTTATGCAAGACCTGACTGAGAGAAAAACCAGTCTTAAGCAGTCACTAAAGGAACTGGAGCAAAGTGGTTGAATAAAAGAGGTTGAATTTTAACACGGGTTCTCACAGATATACTGGCTAGCAGTGGGTCCATTTGGTTATAGCATCTACAGCACGTTTAGACAGGTTAAACTTTAATGGGAAGAACACACATTCCCAGAATGGAAGCCATTTATCAGGCTCATGTCACAAGAAGAAAGAAGAAGCAATTTAAGAGAAGAATATTGAGTCGAATTACCGTGAAGAAAACGTGACAAAATGGCGACACGGTGGACATTCAATTGTGTGCTCTCAAGGACAGATGGAGTGAAAGACAACCTTGGTAGATCCATTAGTCCATGTCTATTCCACTGGGTACTTGCAGAAACTCTACTGCTCTTTATGTTGTGATAAACTCTGTGTGTAGATACTCTCGTAGCTAGCCATCTACGTCCTCCGGATATCGAGAAATTGGATTTGAAATTTCGTTTAGGACAATCAGGAAATTTGACTGAAGAATATAAGTTTCCACTTAACACAGGTTTGTTTAAGACAAATTCTAGTTTTAAAATGTATTGTGTTCGCTTTAGGCAATATTGATTATATGTAGTTTTTGGGAGAAATTTTTTTTTTGTAAATAACACCGTCTGAGAAAGAGAGCTAATCTTGTAAGATTACACTCTTGGACAAAACTTTTAAGAAAGTGGAAGGTCTTTGATGTCACCGGTCGTTTATTTATTTAATTTTTAAGGAGACAGAGGCAATTTTGTTCCCACATGGTTATCTCGTGTGTCTTCAATAAAGGCTTCTGTGTATAAATAATATGACTATTGGCCATTGATGCATTTTTTTTTTTTCAGAAAAAAAGGAGTCCAATGTGGGATTCGAGCCTAGGTCGTGACTGTCGAAAATTCGACGGTTTCTACCATTGGTCCACCAAGCCTTATATTTAGATCCAATCACCATGAATGCATCGTGATGGCCACTTCAATGAAATATGGAAACGAAGAAGAAAAAACGATTCCAACCAATCAATGTCAAGCTGTCAGGATGGTAGATACAAAAAAAAGACAGGAGATGTCGCAAGAGCCAGCCAGCAAGCAATTGTCCATTCTGCGATGATGTAACCTCACATCACGGGATGTTAGGGATGAGAACAATACCTAATTTACTTCTCAACAATGAAGAAATACTCTCCGATTACACATTTCACTACGGCGAAATATTTACATACGTCGCAATGTTCGTCGAAATGTCACGTGAGAGTGCATTGCATTCACAATTCTTCACAATCTCTCTCTCTCTCTCTCAGTAGTTGGCGACTGCTTTTACTGTAAGTTCACCACATGTCTATACAGCATTTTGACTTTCGCACTTACAAATGTGCCAGAGTCCCGTTTTATTACTTGCACTCGCTGGTGGGGTTGAACTATTGCAAGATTCGGAGCCCATTGGGGCATTTTTATAATTAGAAAAAGTGCCCAATGCGGGGTTCGATCCCGGGTCGTAGCGATCGAAAACCAACGGTTTAGACTACTCGACCACCGAACCCTTTTTTTGCCACCATAAACATCAGAAATACATAATTCAATTGTGAATGTATTTCCATTTCTCTCTCTTTTACATTTGTTATATCAGGAGGATCAGTCCTGGTGGACCTCCAGGCTCCTCCAAGTTTCCATAGTCCAACATTCCAAAGTACTGGAGGAAGGTTGTAAATGTCTTACTATAAAGTCCCATTTCTTAAGACGTCAAAATTTCTACCTGGTGCGTCCACACGGCAGAAGGTGAACAACGCTCTAGACAATTCAAAATAGTTTATCGACACTCTTAGTAAATTGCTACAAAATTTAATGAGATATTAAACAAAGAAAATGTTATTATTTACAATTTGGTGATTAAAACAACGCTCTAGAGCTGCCAAGTCAAGAGGGGGCCGAGCAGAGACCCCGGGAGAAGTCTCTAACTACATCCTAATATGGATGATAACATTTACTCCTCTTTGAAGTTGTAAACGGTTTCTAAAGTCGGACGAACCTACTATTCAAGTTCAATGACATGGATGTAGAAGGCAAGGCGGCATCATTGCATTATTTACCCATGAAAACCCTCAATGAATGAACCAACTGGACTAGACAACCAAGTCTTACCACCCGACTGTGGCTATATACTGATCGTCTTGAAGGAACCTGGTTGAGGAGGGACATCAGTCTTAGGAGTGTGTGATTCACCTGAGATATATAGTCATAACAGCTCAATATAATAGCTGTAAATGTCTGGTAGGTTAAACTGGCGAAACCGCTGGCAGGGATCTCTACTGATGAGCTAGTTCCTCTTAATATTTTTTCGCATCTTACGTAGTTTATAGTAGAGCGTCTTATACAAAAATAAAATGGCAAAGAAAAGAAACCTCCACACTGATTCTCTTACTTACAAATTGCACATACTTAACATGAAGAGAGTTCTTCCATTCAATACATTACAGACATAGAAAGACAACATCAGAGATAGAGTTCAAGAAGGTCGGAAATTTCCATAAAAACACAAGTAAAAACAGTTCAGATATGTAAAAAACAAAGTTCGAAGCAATGATCAAACCAAATATATTAAACTGCACATAACAATGAAAGTAGGCCACTAGGTTTCAAACAATGACACAATCAAACAATACTACTTAATGATGCATTGGAGAGAACGTAAGCTTTCCCACCAATATCATTAGACGCTCCATTTTATATAATCTTAATAATAACGATAAATTATATCTCCCGCAATTTCATACGTCGTATTCTTCCAAGAGTGAATGCTTCCCATATTTACATATGCTTTATCTATTTACAATGTAAAATCTCCCCTGTCTACATTATTATTTGTCAGTTTTCCCAGTCTCCTATTCGGGATCGTTCAACTGCTGTTCTCCCAGTTCCACCAGGTTCCTACAGTCCAACAATTGACTGCCTATGGCTGTGTCCCGACATCTCTCCAGCACCCATCGGAAGCGGAATCTTTCCCGCGGTGGGCTCCACCAATGAAGACTCTGTTTATATTAAATATATAATACGTATCTACCATCTAGAAAACGCTCGTTTTAGTGGCCTGGATATGCTTTATTTGTTGGTTACAGAGGTACAGCCTGCACCACACTTACGAGGGCCAACAGGCCCGAAACGCGTTCGTGGTTGACTTTTCTTGATTTATCACACACAAGAAAATAGGTTGGACAAATATCAGGGAACAGGTTAAATCAACGTTTAGTTGATTTCTGTTCCACTAGATGGCACGAAATATATATATTGGCACGAAAGTTCTTCTACTATTTTCTCCTATAGAAGATATTTCGTGCCCAGAAGCTAGAGAGATTTTTTTTAATTAAAAAATGTTGTTAAAATAAATCTATCCCTGGAAACCTGATATTTTCACCTTAATATATTTATTCCTTTATACATATCTTTATTCAATCATATTTGTTGATATTTATTTATTGTGTGTGTGTTTGTACTACTCTGCCACCAACCAAGCTTCTTACAACGATTGTGAAAAATATATAAGAGTTACAGTGATGTGCTGTATGTTAAATTAACGAAACTTCGCTGTGGGAGAGTTCACCATTAGGTTCTTCCAATCCCCCTCCCCCTCCCTCAACCCTGTAGACACACTGTAGAGAGGGTAATTCTAACGTTTAAAAAAAAACTTAAAACTAAGTAGTTTCAATTCTAATCTGTAGAAATTTTTAGGTGAGATACTCATTTCTGCGAACTATGAAAACACTTCGGTGATTGTATTATTCCGTGTCCGGCTTATTCGCGGTAAACAAAAATAGTTGCATTTTTAAACTAACCTAAACTAAACTGACCTATAAATTTAACCTAATCTGATTTAACGTATTGATATACACGGCGGCAACCAGTGGTCCACAGAGTTGAGTATCTCACCCAAATTTGTTCTCTGAGAATGTAAATTTCAATTTATTCCCCAAGTGTAGGTCATGTCTATATCCCGCCCACAGTCTTCCTGAACCAGTGGTCCACAGAGTTGAGTATCTCACCCAAATTTGTTCTCTGAGAATGTAAATTTCAATTTATTCCCCAGGTGTAGGTCATGTCTTATCCCGCCCATAGTCTTCCTGAACCAGTGGTCCACAGAGTTGAGTATTTCACCCAAATTTGTTCTCTGAGAATATAAATTTCAATTTATTCCCCAGGTGTAGGTCATGTCTTATCCCGCCCACAGTCTTCCTGAACCAGTGGTCCACAGAGTTGAGTATTTCACCCAAATTTGTTCTCTGAGAATGTAAATTTCAATTTATTCCCCAGGTGTAGGTCATGTCTATATATATCCCGCCCATAGTCTTCCTGAACCAGTGGTCCACAGAGTTGAGTATTTCACCCAAATTTGTTCTCTGAGAATGTAAATTTCAATTCATTCCCCAGGTGTAGGTCATGTCTTATCCCGCCCATAGTCTTCCTGAACCAGTGGTCCACAGAGTTGAGTATTTCACCCAAATTTGTTCTCTGAGAATGTAAATTTCAATTCATTCCCCAGGTGTAGGTCATGTCTTATCCCGCCCATAGTCTTCCTGAACCAGTGGTCCACAGAGTTGAGTATTTCACCCAAATTTGTTCTCTGAGAATGTAAATTTCAATTCATTCCCCAGGTGTAGGTCATGTCTATATATATCCCGCCCATAGTCTTCCTGAACCAGTGGTCCACAGAGTTGAGTATTTCACCCAAATTTGTTCTCTGAGAATGTAAATTTCAATTCATTCCCCAGGTGTAGGTCATGTCTATATATATCCCGCCCATAGTCTTCCTGAACCAGTGGTCCACAGAGTTGAGTATTTCACCCAAATTTGTTCTCTGAGAATGTAAATTTCAATTCATTCCCCAGGTGTAGGTCATGTCTATATATATCCCGCCCATAGTCTTCCTGAACCAGTGGTCCACAGAGTTGAGTATTTCACCCAAATTTGTTCTCTGAGAATGTAAATTTCAATTCATTCCCCAGGTGTAGGTCATGTCTATATATATCCCGCCCATAGTCTTCCTGAACCAGTGGTCCACAGAGTTGAGTATTTCACCCAAATTTGTTCTCTGAGAATGTAAATTTCAATTCATTCCCCAGGTGTAGGTCATGTCTATATATATCCCGCCCACAGTCTTCCTGAACCAGTGGTCCACAGAGTTGAGTATTTCACCCAAATTTGTTCTCTGAGAATGTAAATTTCAATTCATTCCCCAGGTGTAGGTCATGTCTATATATATCCCGCCCATAGTCTTCCTGAACCAGTGGTCCACAGAGTTGAGTATTTCACCCAAATTTGTTCTCTGAGAATGTAAATTTCAATTCATTCCCCAGGTGTAGGTCATGTCTTATCCCGCCCATAGTCTTCCTGAACCAGTGGTCCACAGAGTTGAGTATTTCACCCAAATTTGTTCTCTGAGAATGTAAATTTCAATTCATTCCCCAGGTGTAGGTCATGTCTATATATATCCCGCCCATAGTCTTCCTGAACCAGTGGTCCACAGAGTTGAGTATCTCACCCAAATTTGTTCTCTGAGAATGTAAATTTCAATTCATTCCCCAGGTGTAGGTCATGTCTTATCCCGCCCATAGTCTTCCTGAACCAGTGGTCCACAGAGTTGAGTATTTCACCCAAATTTGTTCTCTGAGAATGTAAATTTCAATTTATTCCCCAGGTGTAGGTCATGTCTTATCCCGCCCATAGTCTTCCTGAACCAGTGGTCCACAGAGTTGAGTATTTCACCCAAATTTGTTCTCTGAGAATGTAAATTTCAATTTATTCCCCAGGTGTAGGTCATGTCTATATATCCCGCCCACAGTCTTCCTGAACCAGTGGTCCACAGAGTTGAGTATTTCACCCAAATTTTTTCTCTGAGAATGTAAATTTCAATTCATTCCCCAGGTGTAGGTCATGTCTTATCCCGCCCATAGTCTTCCTGAACCAGTGGTCCACAGAGTTGAGTATTTCACCCAAATTTGTTCTCTGAGAATGTAAATTTCAATTTATTCCCCAGGTGTAGGTCATGTCTTATCCCGCCCATAGTCTTCCTGAACCAGTGGTCCACAGAGTTGAGTATTTCACCCAAATTTGTTTTCTCTGAGTATATAAATTTCAATTTATTCCCTAGGTCTAGGTCATGTATATCCCGCCCACAGTCTTCCTGAACCAGTGGTCCACAGAGTTGAGTATCTCACCCAAATTTGTTCTCTGAGAATATAAATTTCCATCTATTCCCCAGGTGTAGGTCATGTCTATCCCGCCCACAGTCTTCCTGAAATCGTTGAGGTAAATCCACTTTGACGCAATTATTCAATTAGTAATAATGGGATTAATTAGCTAGTCACGCTTAATTATCAATCAACTTCCAAGCTATAAAAACTTGAAGGCTGTCTAATCTCATTAACTATAATTAAATAGTTAATGGGAGAAATATTAATTGGGAGATATGGAAAGAAACTGGTTCGCGGTGTGGTGATTTTTTAAAAATAATTTGAGGAGTTTCAATTATAGATATGAACTATATATATATATCGTGCCAAAAAAAGATACCTCTCCCTTTAAAAAGTTGTTGTTGTGGCGCATTCTTTTCTATCAACACCGCTCTTTATCAGGGGAATAAACAAAATGCACTGTTTTAATGTATTTAAAGGGATAGATGCTATTTCGATATTTTATATATATACACTCATAGACAAAACTTGAGGAAGTTATACCTTTTAGCATGTATATCGGTATTCAGATAATAACTCTGAAAGATATTACAGCGACCTTTATTGAAGACACACGAGATAACCAAGTGTGAACAAAATTGCCTCTGTCTCCTTAAAAAAAAATAGATAACCGGCTATATCAAAGACTTTCCACTTCCTTTAGTTTTGTTCATGAGTGTATATATGGAAATTTTGCCGGGAGTTCTCAGTTTGCCAAAGGTGGTGCTGTGAATTGTCACCGACCCGAGTCCGTTAGTTTACGGTGACGGTCAATTGATGGCGTCTAGTTTTTGCGTTTATTTTGACGTGAGAGACGACCTTTGTATATTGTGTGTGCTGTGTGTAGGTGGAAATTGGGATTTTCCCCTGACCGGAGAACTCCTCCGAGGTTTCAATGGCTTAAATAGGTCCATTGATAAATATTGATCCTTATATGTAAATATGACGACATCATGAAAGTTATTCCGATTTAAATATCTTCCAATTTTTCTATACCACTAGTGTATTACTTATATCTAGTACACATGGTACAGGCCATGATAATCATGGTGGGTAGCTTGCAACTGTCTTTTACCGTAAGTGCATCACATGTTGACACATGTAACGAAGGCATATTCGACTTTTACATTTACAAGATACCAGACTCCTGTTTGGTTACTTATACTCACTGGCGAATTGGACTTTTGCAAGAAGCGGATGTTATTAAGATAGTTTTTTTTCTATAGAAATAAAGTGTCCAATGCAGGATTTGATCCCGGATCGTGGAAATCCGACAGTTGGAGCCATTCCACCATTATCCCTCTCAGTCGCATGTACGATGGACTAAAGTTGTAGTAACTTCAAATGTGAATTTTACTATTGTTATTAGGAGAAAAAACACAGCCACATCAACCTATAGTTTTACTCCCGACGTTTGAGTAACTTCCTGTCACTCTCTCTTCAGAGGGAAAAAAACTGAAGAAAGTGACACAGAGAGAGAGAGGAAGTCACTTAAAAGTCGGGAGTTAAACTATTGGTTAATGTGGTTGTGTTTTTATCCGAATCAACACACTTCCAACCAACAAATTATTTTCAGAAATATTATTTGTTTGGTTAACTCAGAGAGAAGTTTTCCTCTGTCACACGCACAGATGTCTCCCACTGTTGTCCGTCACACCTAAGTCTCTTTGGTTTAGTTACAAGTTAAAAGAGGAAGTCAAACATGAGACTGTACAAGCTGATTTGTTTATTGGAGATTTTTCCAGGGAGGCTGATGTATTTGGCTATATGTAGAGAAAAATATAATATTTAAGGTGAAATCATCAGAGGCACTTCCAGAGAGATAAGTTTATTTTTAAGAATTAAATTAAGATCTCTAGCTTTGGGGCATTAAATTCCTTCTAGAGGAGAAAATGCAATCTCATTATACGTTTTCTCCTTTATAAGGACTTTAATACCCGAAAGCTAGAGATCTTAATTTAATTCTTTATAAAAAAAAATACTTAGTCATCGTAAAAGCCTGTAGAAAGACGTCCGAAAGCTTGCTAATAAAGTTCGTATAAGATCCTCCTCTTCTATGATCGTTTTATTTTGTTAAAAAACACTTATCCCTGGAAGTGCCTGATGGTTTCACCTTAAATATTGTTACAATGGATTATTTTATTGCATAACAAATATAATAGGTTTCGTATTCCCCCAGGAGAAAATAACAAAGGAGCTTGTGCAACCTATATTTAACAAATTTAAATTGACTAAAAAGACGTTTTACACCTGTTGAAAAATCTATATTTCCAATAATGAGAAGATGGGAGAGGGTAACAATAGTCACAATGGCACACACATTAATCTCGGGAGATATGTAACAAAAGTACTCCTTTTGGAGATCTTTTGTTGGTTGAAGGTTGATTTGGAAAACATACAGCTACACACATCAACCAATAATTTATTTAATTCTCGACGTTTCAACGACTCGTTGCTCATTTCCTCAGGAGAGAGACAGCGATTCACTGAAAAGTCGAGAATTAAATGAAGTATTGGTTGATGTAGCTATGTTTTCCAAAGGTACTCCTATGTTACATTGGCATTAATCTCGGGAGATATGTAACAAAGGTACTCCTATGTTACATTGGCATTAATCTCGGGAGATATGTAACAAAGGTACTCACTCCTATGTTAATATGGCACACACGTTAATCTCGGGAGATATGTAACAAAGGTACTCACTCCTATGTTACATTGGCATTAATCTCGGGAGATATGTAACAAAGGTACTCCTATTGGCATTAATCTCGGGAGATATGTAACAAAGGTACTCCTATTGGCATTAATATCGGAAGATATGTAACAAAGGTACTCCTATTGGCATTAATCTCGGGAGATATGTAACAAAGGTACTCCTATTGGCATTAATCTCGGGAGATATGTAACAAAGGTACTCCTATTGGCATTAATATCGGAAGATATGTAACAAAGGTACTCCTATTGGCATTAATCTCGGGAGATATGTAACAAAGGTACTCCTATTGGCATTAATCTCGGGAGATATGTAACAAAGGTACTCCTATTGGCATTAATATCGGAAGATATGTAACAAAGGTACTCCTATTGGCATTAATATCGGGAGATATGTAACAAAGGTACTCCTATTGGCATTAATCTCGGGAGATATGTAACAAAGGTACTCCTATTGGCATTAATATCGGAAGATATGTAACAAAGGTACTCCTATTGGCATTAATATCGGGAGATATGTAGCAAAGGTACTCCTATTGGCATTAATCTCGGGAGATATGTAACAAAGGTACTCCTATTGGCATTAATATCGGGAGATATGTAACAAAGGTACTCCGATTGGCATTAATCTCGGGAGATATGTAACAAAGGTACTCCTATTGGCATTAATCTCGGGAGATATGTAACAAAGGTACTCCTATTGACATCAATCTCGGGAGATATGTAATAAAGGTACTCCTATTGGCATTAATCTCCGGAGATATGTAACAAAGGTACTCCTATTGGCATCAGTGTCTCGGGAGATATGTAACAACAAAGGTACTCCTATGTTACAATGACCTACATGAATCTCGGGAGATATGTAACACTCCTATTGACACACATCAATCCCTGTAGGTATGTAGTGACAAGTTGTGTGACCCACCTTGTGGCTGACCACTGCGACGGCCGCCATTCTCTCCACCAGGAAAGTCAGACAAACAATGGCAACACCACCGCAAGGTCTCGTGCAGATCGAGGTCACGTGATGTCCGTTAGGTAGCCAGTACCTGTTTACTTACATATCACCGTGTATTGCACATTTCTCTCAATGTAATACATTTCTATACAAAACTTTATACTCATTTCTTGAATAGAAGAAAGAAAGACACGGCCAAAATATAAGAAAACTTTACATATCATCTCTGTAGCACCCCAGACTCTGTTCAGTGACAAAGGTACAGTTATGGTAAATGATCTCTGTAACTGTCGTGAATCCTCGAGATATCTGAGCCATTTAGTTAGTGCGTATTATGTTTTGTACATATACTCACGGACAAAACTTAAGGAAGTTGTACTTTTTAACATATATAGCGGGATTCGGATAATAACTCTGAAAGATATTACAGTGACCTTTATTGAACACATTCGAGATAACCAAGTGTGAACAAAATTGCCTCTGTCTCCTTTAAAATATATATATATATATATACGACGACCGGCGACATCAAACACTTTCCACTTTCTTAGTCCAGGAGTGTATTTTGACGTTAGAGGTGTCATCTCTTGTTTCATGATTCTTCCGCGCCAAGAAATGCAATCTATCAATACAACATCTGTATATAGAAATCTTACGTAAAGATTACGTATGTATGTTCAAAAGAATACTTACCCCTTTTATTGAAGCTTAAAATCCAACCCTACCAGCGAGTTCAAGTAACCAAACGGAGCTCTGGAAAATTTGAAAGTGTAAAAGTCGAACTGCTTTTCACATGTGTGGACATGTATTGCAATTACAGTAAAAGAAGTCGTTAACTACCCACCATGATTATCATGGCCTGTACAACGCGTACTAGTGATAAAAAAGTAAGCTTAAACAATGCATTCATTATGTTGATATTTACTAGGACTAACATGAATATACAGAACCAGTCACAAATCCTACATAGGCAAATTCGGACAAAATCTAACTGCCATAGTATTTGAGCTCATAGAGACGCCAATGATTTTGTATCAGCCTACAAGAGGAAATCTGCCAGCAAGATGCTGCAGCTTAAAATTAATAGTGACATTTATATACAAGAACAACACCTAATTAAGACAATATTAATTAATATATTCTATTTAGAAAGAGATGTTGCCTCAAGGAATTCACAGATAAGAGGAAATAAGCCAACTTTCCTTCCAAATTGGAGCAGCCATCTATTTACCTTGCTGTCGAGGTAACACATATTGCACGTAGGATGAGCGTCTTTTAATCTGAGAATTTTCTTTTTATCAAAAGATTCTTAGATCTATACCAGTCTGATGTTAGAATTTCGTTTTATCCAGTTGTAAGTATACACCGCTCCATTGTTCCACTCGATCACAGTGTGAGGTAGAAATTGGTCAAACGCGGCATGTGTGAAAACTTCATAGATACCTTCTTAAGGAACCTTTTTACATATTACCTAATTAAAATAGACGATATTGAGAAATAGTTAGAAAATTTCTTTGACGTACAAGAATAAACAAAAGATTTTATGTTCTATGATAGGGAGAGTTTTTGTTTTGAACGAATGCTCCTAAATGAGTTCTGAATCCAGATATACACTCATGGACAAAATTTAAGGAAGTGAAAAGTCTTTGATATCGCCGGTCGTCTATTTTTTTTTTGAAGGATACAGAAGCAATTTTGTTCACACTTGGTTATCCCGTGTGTCTTCAATAAAGGTCACTGTAATATCTTTCAGAGTTATTGTCTAAATCCCGATATATATGCTAAAAGACTTCCTTGTCCATGAGTGTATATTAGGAAGCGAATGTTTTTTATCCTATCCTTCTTTTAAGTGTTGAACTTGAAGGTTTATTGTAAGTAAAAGAATGTACGTGTTCATCTCATGACCCAATCCAACAATATAAAATCTGTAGAAATATAAGACAGTGTGCCCCATTAGATAAGCTTCCTTTGCATTCGGTGGAACTTTAAAGGAATTTTTCATTTCGAATTCATCAATACACAACTTTCTGTATATAAATCTTTCCAAACTCTATTTCCATACTTAGGGGGGTCGGTGGAAGGCTGGTTAAACCGTTTGGTTTTCGACCACTACGACCCGGGTTCGATTCCCGCATTGGACACTTTTTTCTGTTAAAAAAATATGCTCCAATGGCCCCCGATTCTTGCAAAAGTCCAACCCCACCAGCGAGTGCAGGTAACCAAACGGGGCTCTGGCATTTGTAAGTGCAAAGTCGAACTGCTTTCACATGTGTAGACATGTGGTGCGCTTACAGTAAAAAAGCAGTCGCTAACTACCCACCATGATTATCATGGCCTGTACCACGTTTACTAGGGATAAGCAAAAAAAAAGTTTTTTTTTCATACTTTAATATACAGGTAGCAATGTTCGCGACATCGCTAAATATGTCATATACAATTTCTGGAAAAAAAATGTCGATTTTAACAATGAGTATAATATCAAATTCAACATGACAACGTAAATATATATTGTGTTAACACAAGTCTCAAGATATCGTTCAACCTATCTAAGATGTATATATTTATTTTTTTAAAATTGTTTCTTCATATATATTTTTAAAATGTTGTAATTTATTTTCTCAATATCATAAATATTTAAAATATGTAAATAATAATATTTATAAATGTATTTTATCATTAATTAGTTAATGTGATACTCCTGTTGAAGATCTGACAAAAGTTCGAAAGCTTGAAAATAAAAAGTTGCACAAGAAACTTAGGCCTGGAAGCATTATTTATTTTATTATAAAAAGTTATCTCTACCCTTCTATGCTTTGTTATAATACTTCATATATTTAGCTTCACAATGGGTACCGTCTCAATAAACATTTTTTTTTTCAAGGTGGCTCATAAAATTTCTCCAAAAAACCGTGTAGTTTTGAATATTTAAAGAAAACATCGTCAAAAATTTCAATTCAAGATTCACTTTCGTCATTTCCACCATGAACAGTTTGTGGAGTCGAGACTTATTAAATGATATTTATATCCTTAGCATTTTTTTAGATGGAGGTTGTTGTTTTTTTTTAATTCCCTTCAATTGTTCTATAGAGATTATTTTAAAAAGACTTCCCCCTGCCATTTTTTGTCCTCCCATTGAAACCATTATACGAGCCTCATATTTCCCCTACGTCCATTTAGAGAGAGATATTTTCCCTTCCTAGAAAAACTAATGTTCTTCATAACGATGCTGTTGTTTATCCTTGAAAATATAAACAAACATACGGCTGGAATTCCGTTTCCTTTTTATAGGTAAACATTTTTCAAGGATGTAAGTTTAAAAAACCTATAAGAATTTTGATATAGAGGTAGCTTCTACATATTAAATAAAAATATAAATAGATATTTATTTTTGTCAGAAAAACCTCTCACAAGGGCAATAAACTGATCTATAATTGCATAGCTAAGATTGGAAATAGATTTAAGATTTACATATTTGCATTTTGGCATATTTCTGGTGGTTCTTTGTTCAGTTTGCAGATATATGGAGATGATGAAATTCAAAGTTTTTGCTGATTTTTAAAAATAAAAATCCCCATGGTAGGTATTTATCAATATTATATATTAATGTCCGTGAAACACATTCTACAAATTAAAAATGACCTCCAAATTTTAAATATTAATGACTCCATTAAAAAATTAGTATTGAAATCTACGAACGTAAACTACCAAACCAAACATTATGACCTTTTGGTCTTATACAGATTCTCCGAGTAGAAGAGGGTATACATACAGGAGTAACACAGTAATAGTAATCAGCAATGTTATTTACAATGGATCAAATAAGAGGAAAGAAGAAAGAAAGGGTTTGGCATACACTTGTATACAAACAATCGAGAACCAGCAGTTCCTTTTATTAAAAAACAAAATTAGTAGTATTGACAGAAATTTAGATGAGTATTCAAGTTAAAAAAAGAAATATACAACAATGTATTATACATAATTATCAGGCCATCTTTTTAGTTTTATACATGAATGGATCAAGAATAGAGAGTTGTCTAAAGTCGGAATATAGTATTAAGGGTTAATAAATTTGATGATTCAATAAAATAATCCCTTGTTACAATATTATACAATATTAAGGTGAAAACATCAGACTTCATCAGATAATCTTAAAGATAGAGGCTGCCTGGCCGGCATTCATAGTTCTTCAAATTAAAGACACTTCGGCCAGTAAATATTTGAAGATTCATCAGATAGGTTTATTAAGGAATCGCCAGACTTTATCTTGAAGCAGGAATAAAATTTATTTTCAGTTTTTTTTCTTTTTCATTAATTAAAAATATATTTATATCTCCCTGGAAGTCTGATGTTTTCACATTAATTAATTAGTTCATTCACCCAGTTGTTCAGTAGAAGCCACCATTAAGTTATTTCACAGCTTTACAAAATATTTAAAATATTTGAAGGTAAATCTTAGGTTACCGAGATCAAATATTTGAATGGTCTATTCCACTTATATATATCCAGCACTATGGAAGAAGAATTATTAGTGTTTAAGGGTAAAACATATTATCGACAAGAGTGGCTACATCCCCCCCCCCCCCCCCAAATCTTCTAATCTCAATTCTCCCAAAAATAAAACATAGCTATGACATCACTTCTACAATCCTAACACCACACGTTCAAGCTGACATCGCCAGAACCTCCAACAACAACAACGTCACTGTCACCATGAGGATCAATCAGTCAACATCCTACCATCTTCAGAGATTCCTGACTGCACCAACACATTCAACCAAGAAACCTTGAAGAACATTCCTAAAAACATGGCGACATCTAATCAGTTGGATATCAACAAATAGACAATAAGTCAGAAGACAAACCCGGCGACTTTCGTACGTAGCTCCAGTAGTACAGGTCATATACGCACAAAATAATTATAATAATCGATAATTGTAGAACGACCAGTACCATGTAAGTGAGTGAAGAAAGAAGTTTTTCCCATCAGGAAACAATTCTGTCAATGTTGTAACAGATATTACATGGCGATAGAGAGCTGTTGTTTCCTTTCCATTTAATGGACAATTGCTCCATGTTGACTTTTGTAATCACGCATATTGACTCTTTTTGTCTTTTGAACGTTTTCCTCTTTGGGGTTATATTACATTTACCAATATGTTGTGGATGCTTAGAAATTTGTGGATCCTTCTATAAATATATTAATAATAATACACAGGTAAATGTGATTCTTTTACAACCTTTCTTTAGCTTGCCAATTCTAATAAATTGATAAGAGTAAAACATTATAGGATCAGTATTCCTTGAAAAAGATAACGATTTGTCACCGACACTTCGAAAATAAAGAAAGGTTTATAGAGAATTAGACATTCAATTACTTATATACTCATTGACAAAAATTAAGAAAGTTTCGTATTCAGATATCGCCGGTCGTCTGTTTTGGCAATTTTGTTCACACTTGGTGATCTCGTATGTCTTCAATAAAGGTCACTCTAAGATCTTTCGGAGTTATTGTCTGAATCCTGATATACAAGTTATGTCCCATAAGTTCCCGGACTGGGTCCATAAAAAAATAAATAAATGAAAAATGTAAATGAATTTGACTGTTTATAATAGAAAAAATATCTGGCTACACGGTGGTACCAATATCGAGGCGGTACTTGCGCGCGCGCCAAGGTTATTCTAATTTATTTAAAGGTCACACCTAGCGCTGCGGCGATTTTACGATGGAACAAAAATTGAAGCAGAGGATTTGCATAGAATTTTGTGTGAAACTTCAAATATCAGCAACCGAAACTTTTGAAATGCTTAATAAAGCATTCCCCAATGACGCCCCAAAGAGAACAACTGTTTTTGAATGGCATTATAGATTTAAAGCTGGTAGAATTTCCATTGAAGATGATCCTCGTCAAGGACGCCCAAAATTTCAAAGGACTGATGAAAATGTGCAAAAAAATCACCGATTTGATAAAAGAAAATCCTCGAACCACTTTGCTGGAGCTAGAGCAAGACACGGGCATCTCTAAAACAACGATTGGAAGGATCGTAACCGAAGATTTGAAGCTCAAAAAGACTCCTGCAAAATTCATCCCAAGATTCCTCACCAATGAGCAAAAACTGTGTCGGCTTGCAACCTGTGAGGACATGATGGAAATGACAAGAACGGATCCAGAATGGAAAGGCAAGATAATCACAGGCGACGAGACATGGGTCTATGGCTATGACCCTGAAACCAAACCTCAATCTGCCGAGTGGAGAGATTAGGGTGAGCCTAGACCCGAAAAATCCAGAAACAAGGTGTTGCTGGTCGCTTTTTCGGATAACAAGGGCATTGTTCATCACGAGTATCTTCCTGCAGGCCAAACAGTTATTAAGGAAATGTATTTGGGGATTCTTCGCCGTCTAAGGGAAGCGATTCGAAAAAAAAGGCCAGAAAAATGGACTAATGGTGGCTGGATCCTACACCATGACAATGCTCGCCCTCACACAGCGCACTTGATGACTAGCTTTTTGGCGAAAAACGGGACACAAATCCTACTTCAACCACCCTATTTCCCAGACATCGCACCAAATGACTTTTTCCCGTTCCCCAAACTTAAAGCAGTTCTAA
This sequence comes from Cordylochernes scorpioides, assembly GCA_030710605.1. Lineage (NCBI taxonomy): Eukaryota > Metazoa > Arthropoda > Arachnida > Pseudoscorpiones > Chernetidae > Cordylochernes > Cordylochernes scorpioides. The sequence continues at coordinate 18,274,729 of CP092867.1, read as the reverse complement.
AAGGAAGACATTTTGACACCAGGGATGACATAATAATAAAATCGCCGTTAGCATTGAAGAGCATTCCAAAAGAGGCTTATAAAAACTGTTTCGACAATTGGGAGAAACGATGGCGCTGGTGCGTTGAAGCAAGGGGGGATTACTTTGAAAAGTTTTAATAAAAAAAAAATTAAAAAATCTTACCTTTTTTTTTATGGACCCAGTCCGGGAACTTATGGGACATACCTTGTACATGCTAAAAGGTACAATAAACCTATTGCGAAAGGTTTTTTTAAATATATTTTATTTAAATTATTTTATTTTGAAAAAAAAAAAGTAAGTTAGAATGTTTTAATGTTGTATCAAATATAATGTATGGAGATATAATTTGGATTCGGCAACATTGTCCCTAATTCTTTAATTTTGTTTCTAAAAACGAGCGGGTTCCAAGAGGTTCTTTAAAAAGAGGCCTTCCAAAATGGCCGCTGCGAAGAAGTCCCAAAATAACAACACAGCGCCTCCATTACGGTCAGAGGGTCGTAGTGAGGGAATGTTCTGGAACCCCGTCTCTCGGTATAGTGTATGGCTGGATAGATATACATGTTACAGTAACATAAATCTCTATATAGTTAATTATTTCTTATCACAACTTGTCTCAAAACAAAAATTTCCAAATATTAAGAAAAAGACATCTCCTGATAGTACAACTAAAATTTGCTACGTTGATGGCTTGCGCCATCTGTCGGAATAAATATCAACTATCGTAAAGATAGAGGCTGCCTGGCCAGCATTCATATTTCTATGAAAAATAGACACTTCGGCCAGTTGGAGTTTTTTTATTTTCTCAACGTTTGACAAAAGTGTCTATTTTTGATATAAATATGAATGCCGGCCTGGCAGCTTCTATCTTTACGATAATCAAGACCAATTTTGGTCCCGAGGTATTCAAGATGGCAACTAGAGAAGACTATGATAGAACAATTTTTAACGCCTTGCCAAATGCTTTATTTTTATTTACTTCTCCTGACGAAGACAAAAGATTTTTGTGGAAACGTTGAGAAAATAAAAACCTCCAACTGGCCGAAGTGTCTATTTTTCATATAAATATCAACTAATCGTTAATTTTTTTAATTATTACAGAATTGGCCAAATACCCATTCTTGATTAATCATAACTTTTAGTTGCAGGATCAGGAAATTCCTTTTTCTTAATTTTCCACCTTTCTATTCCCAGTACAATTTCACTTTTATACTATTTTTTAAAATGAGTATTTGCCCAATTCCAGAATAATAAAAATAAATAAACGATTAGTTGGTATTTATTCCGATAGATGGCGCAAGCCATCAGCAACTTTTAATTACACGATCAGGAGATGGCTTTATTTATCCACCTGATCCCAGTACAGTTTCACTTCTATACTATATTTTCATATTTCTAAATATATTTAATATTTGTCCATTGGCACATATTTGAGTGTTTGTGTGTGTTATTTTCTACTATCTTAGATATAAAAGTCTTTAAAATGGTCATTATACCATTCAAAGTTTGCTTATATATGTGCTTAGAAAAGAAAGATTTCTTTTTTTTTTTCTTGAAACAAAAATCACATTATCAGAACTAAGATAATTGCAATCAATGATATATATGATGATAATGAATGATGATGATGTACAGAGTACTTTTCCCTGCTTCCCTTGTTTTGAGACAAGCCAGCCAGACAGACAGCCAAATGAATTTTCTGGATGTTTTTAGATTCTTGGCGCTAATCTATTTACCAACACAAAATATAAATGTATCACAGCATGTACTAACGTTCTGCACTTAGGTAATGAACCAAGATGCGTTGTTTTATTGTTTTTTTAATGGGAGAGGTGCTTCTTTTGTATCCCTATATATCATTAAGGTTTTTATAATTGTATATTTACCATCGTGTTTATAATATTGGTTTTTTTTCACATTTTTCACAATTTTCTTCTTTTTTTTTTCACATTTAGCATCATATTCAATCCAAGTTCAAAATCGAAAAAAAAAATTTTTTTTTCTTCATTATAATTTTTATAACAAATAGATTTACTGGCAATGTGTTTCTTTTTAAAATATCATCAAATATTATCTCTACACAGACCTAACTGCAATGCTAAAAGTTATTAAATGAGAGGGCTTGGCTCATCAGTGGTGAACCCTCTCAGCGATTTCGCCAAATTATAATTTGCAATGAAAATTTTAGAAGGGCTTGGCTCATCAATAGTGTTCCCTTACAAACCCTCCCAATATTTTTGTTTATCTCGGTAAGATCAAGATTTTTTTGTTGGTTAAAAAGAGAGAAAGAGAGCCGAAAAAACAAAATAGTTGTAATTATACTCTACAGATGGCGTGCTAATTCGTAAGAACTCGAGTGAACTCTATAAGGGTGTAGAAGTGTAGTGATTATGGTGGAAAATATTTAGAAAGATTGTGAATAATAAAGTCCTATTGCAAAACTTTCCTAGTGCCCTATATATATATAGAGAGAGAGGGGAGGAGTGAGAAGATGTGGCCAGAAAGTGTGGCCATAAGGTAGCAGATGATTTAAGACATCCGCTCTCCAATTATCCCACCTACAATTATCTGTCTGTGGTGGCTTCCCCGCAACACTGGTCTCTACATCGCCTCTTCATTCTGATCGCGACTTGTTTCATTTGAGGATTACAACAACAATTCGGACATTTGAGATTCACCCAGGTACATAATTACTTAGAAAAGATTAGTTATTTACATATGATCCTTTATTTACATATCTATTTACATACGGCTCTCTTCATATTTGACGATTATAACAACAACAAGACTTTTATTGGGGACCCTACACAGGATTCACCCAGGTGCATAATTACTTAGAAAAGATTAGTTATATTATTTACAGGTAATCATTTATTTACATATCCATTTACATACGGCTCTCTTTATATTTGACAATTATAACAACAACAAGACTTTTATTGGGGACCCTACACAGGATTCACCCAGGTGCATAATTACTTAGAAAAGATTAGTTATATTATTTACAGGTAATCATTTATTTACATACCATTTACATACGGCTCTCTTTATATTTGACGATTACAACAACAATACTTTTCTATAAAATAATCCCTTGCATCAATATTGAGTAAAATTAAGTATCCCATTATATTTAACTCGTGTTCTATTGTCGAATTATTATACCATATTTTCTCCTGTAGAAGAGCGTCCGTGCCCGAAAGCTAGAGAACAATAAAAATGTTTTGAAAAGACACTTTTCCCTGGAGGAATGATTAATTTTACTCAACAAGACTTTTATTGGGGACCCTACACAGGATTCACCCAGGTGCATAATTACTTAGAAAATATGAGTTATTTACAGGTGATCATTCATTTACATATTCATTTACATACGGCTCTCTGAGGTTTACATAAATGGTCCGGCTGAGAATGCTGAACATTTATTATTATCCCTAGTATACATGATACAGACCATGATAAACATTGTGGGTAGTTATCGATTGTTTTTACTGCAAGTGCAACACATTGCCTACAAAAGTAGAAAGCGCAAAATAGGATTTTTTCTTCACTTAGAAACGTGCTAGAGCTTCCTTTCAGGATACTTAAACACCTGGTGATATTGGGCTTTTGCAAGAATCGGTAGACCATGGAAGAGAGATTTTTGATTCAGAAAAAAAAGTCCAATTTGGGATTCGATCCCGAGTCGTGTATATCTAGAATCGACGTTTTAGAGAGAAAAAGACATAAATATACCCCCAAGGACAAAACTTAAGGAAGTAGAAAGTCTTTGATGTCCCCGATCGTCTATTTTTTTTTTCAAGGAGATAGAGGCAATTTGTTTACACTTGGTAATCTCGCGTATCTTCAATAAAGGTCACTGTAATATCTTTCAGAATTATTGTCTCGATATACATGCTAAAAGGTACAACTTCCTTAAGTTGTGTCCATGAGGGTGTATGAATGCATCGCTGATCAGATGCGAGCACCTGGAAGAGCATTGCTCGGTGCAAATATTTATATGTAATTATACTGTCCTAAAATCTTATGTCTATAGATTTCCTATATACCATTTCTGAGATTCCACCCTTCAGTGTAGCATATATAATCAGAATCGTCCAATACAGTATTAAAGCTCTTAGAGACGCGGTCTGGTAGATTAAATTGGCGAAACCGCTGGGAGGGTTCACCACTGATGAGCCAAGGGCCCTCCCAATATATTCTTTCATTGAAGTAAGGATAATAGATATTTCATTTTTATGAAAAAGAAACATTCGTGCTTAAATATTTTTATTTCTTGTATATAGATGACGTGTTATTTCTTTCTATTAATTCTTCAGACCATTCTACTATTGTATTTGGCTCGTATAGTCTGCATGTGTCAGTACCGTGTTCATGTACTGGGTGAAGATTTTGTTACATAGTGTCTGCCTTTATTAATAAATACATTATGTATATATATGGAAACTACATACATAAACAAAACTCTCCATACGTACATACACATTCCTTCAAAGTTGCCTATATTCAAAGGTCCCTGCATCAAACAATGCTCGCCCTCCACAACAATAGTTTCATTGTTTCTGGTCCTATGCCTTTATTAACTGAGTTGGTACGCTTGATCGAGCTTCCGATTGGTTAATTAATCTGCCATTTAATTGGCTAAGGGGAGAGGTTCTGTTGAAGGGAGCACCTTGACCTTTTGCCCTCTATAAGTAAAGTTCAAATTGTGAGGGCTGTTCTCTCTTAGGTTCGTCTGCATACATTGGACACAATTATCTCTCTTATATATCTTCACTCTTTAATAGGAAATTTGAACCATTTTTAACGCGTATGCTTCTTTTTTAAAATAATTCAAATTTCTACTGCAATGATAAAAAAAATGGGAGGGTTCACCACTGATGAGCCAGGCCCTCCCATTATTTTATCATTGCAGTAAGACCAGTAGAAAATTGATTTATTTTTTAAAAGAATCATACGCGTCAAAAAAAAAGTAGTTAAAATTTCTTAAAACAGATTGCGCGCTAATGCATCATCATATCCACTCAATTATATTAGGGAGTTTAAAAGTTTATGCTAAGCTCTTCCTTTCTTTTTTTCCCTTATTTGATATATTGTAAATAACATTGCTGCTTACTGGTATGTGCACCCAACATTTCTACTCGGAGAATCTGTATAAGACCAAATGGTCTTAATAAAGATTTTTGTTGTTTTTTTGTTGTATATTGTTGCACCAAGTTGCAGCTTTGCAGGGTCGTCGACCTTGGTTTCTTTCTTCTTGATGTTATACACGTTTCCCGAGCGGGTTTCCATATTTAAAGCAAATAAGTAAAAGTAAATAAAAATAAATTACCTTTCAAAGTTATTGTGTTTATTTATTCGTGGTCTTCCTCGTAGGTCGTGATCCGCAGTCTCCAATTCGGTCCTCTCTCGCTCCAATGACCAATCAATATTGTATGTACAATAAATATTACAAAAGGAATGAAACTATAAAAAGGAATGATGATAATCTAAATATTCTGTTTTAAATAAATATTAAATATCATAGAATATTTTGAATAAATGTAAGGCGCATTAAAATTGATGTAACAATATTAAGGGGCCTAGAGAGTCTGTGGAGATTTTTAATGACGTCTCCTTGGGGATGAGTAGAGCTCATCAAATTCTCCATCAAAAGATTGATTATAAAAACAATTCTCCATATGCTCTAATTACAAAAGTAATCAAAAGTAAATCCAATGCTTTCTACAAATTCTGGAGAACAGCATAAACAATAGGCGCAAGACAGATGATGGTTCCAACTTGAAGAAAGAGGTCGATGTTAATCTTCACTTTCTATAGATAACTGATATGTTTGCTTCTGTATCTAGGAGAATCCTGTATGAGACGAATGTCCTTAATAAAAGCGTTTTGTTGTTAGTGGAGGTTTACCACGGACTAGAGAGGGTTCTAACAGGAAGTAAAAAACAACTAGAGATAATATATCTCGTCCAAGATTATCCAATATCGTTAATGGACTTGTGTTTATGGACTTTCGGACTAATTGTTTGTCACCGGACATCTCAATGAGATTATTGAACGGGTCGTTAAACGTACTTCGTCATAACTGAGCATTCAACACGATTGCAATACATTCTCACTGCCTCTCTCTCTCTCTTTCATATAGTCCATTAGAGCGTCATCTGTTATACTAAATTCAAACTATTTTTGATACGTATATGCTTCTTTTTGAACTTAAACAATGTTCTACTACTCTTACTGCAATGATAAAATAATTGGAGGGCCTGACTCATCAGTGGTGAACCCTTCCAGCGGTTTCACCAGTTTAATCAACCATACTTCTGTAATATTGTCGCAATTGAATAATTAGAGGTACACAGAGCTATTTCAGCAGGTTTTATTATTAAATTAAGGCTCGAAAATTGAGTGATATCTTTCTCAACTCTTATCGAAAGAAAATGGAGGAAATATATATAGGTTAAATAGTAAACAAGGAGAGAAGAGAAGAGAATCAGTCTCGTGGCTACGCGGCCTTACAAAGGGTTACCTCCACAGGAAGTGACGTCAGCTCCAGGGTTGCCGAGCCAGCAATTTCACTCTAAAACAAATTTCGCGACAATATTGTATTTGGCTGTTTTATAGGTATAAAAAAAGAAAATAGCCAAATGAAATATTACAGAGGTATGGAGATTAAACTGGTTATAGAATATTAAACAGAGTTATTGTTCTGATATACATACTAAAAGGTACAACTTCCTTAAGTCTTGTCCATGAGTATAATGATACATACTTTATTAAAAACCAATGTGTTAAATCATCGCAGTAAGGACAGTAGAAATGTGATTTATGTGTAAAGGAAACATTCGCGTCTTAATGTTTTCATTTGCTAAATATCTGGTATATTCCCTAGGTATTTCGGCACTATGAAGAGAAAAAAAATTAAATTGAAATGTTACGATTTTTCACTTCTTTTCGGTTATAAGTATTTTTTTATTTATATCAATCGATTTAAGAGAGAGAGATTGAGATTGAAACTACTTTATTTCAATGTCCATGTAAGATTATATAAGGTTAAATACAGAATAAATATGATTATATAATGATAATGATAAAAATAAGAGAGAGAAAATATGGTGTCACGGGATACTAACCAAAGTGTATTATTTTTGAGCCCAAGCATAATGAATGTAGCAAGCAGACATGCCGCAATACACTATAGCAAAGTACCAAGGTGCTGCATGCCACCAAGCTTGTTCCAAAAAAAAAGGTTAGATTCCCCAGACCAGGGGATACAGGTGTTGATTAGATAAGAATCTTCTTCTTCTTTCCTATCTCAAAGCCATGATAATCATGGTGGGTAGTTAGCGACTGCTTTTACTGTAAGCGCACCACATGTCTACACATGTGAGAAGCAGTTCGACTTTGCACTTACAAATGCCAGAGCCCCGTTTGGTTACTTGCACTCACTGGTGGGGTTGGACTTTTGCAAGAATCGGGGGCCATTGGAGCATTTTATTAACAGAAAAAAAGTGTCCAATGCGGGAAACGAACCCGGGTCGTAGTGGTCGAAAACCAAACGGTTTAACCAGTCTTCCACCGACCCCCAGATAAGAATCAATTGATTTAAATCTCCTGGGGATATAAATCAAATAATACAACAGATTTCTGGAGATGGGTTTCATTTTTATGTATTTTATGAATATAATGTGATAGATACTTTATTAAACCTCAATGTGTTAAATCAATGCCTAGTACAGTGAGGACGAGAAAGAGTGTGGCGATATCGACGGCCGTATTGGACCGTCCAGCTGTCAAATCTGTTAGGTCAACTTGGATGAAGATTTGATAGCAGTCAGCAGTTAAATTCTAGAAATCTTTGGCGAGAAACTTCAATATGTCTTCCTTCAACTGAATTCTCCTTTGAAATTCTCTCATTTCACGCTTGCCATCAGATAGCGTCTCTTCAATTAAGGTCGTTTTGGTGGATAAGGCTTTTACGGTGTGTCTTTCTCTCCTCTCTTTGATTACAGATAAAATACAACATTGATTCTAACCTGAAACTATATAATTATAAACCAAACACTATATAAAATAAATAAATTAAATATAAATTCTAAATAGGTTTTATACACACACACACAAACCTTTTATTGGGGCATCCAGCCCTATACATGATTCCCCTCTACAGGATTTAGCAAAGGAAGATATTTCAAAAGCAAAAACTAGAATACAAGAGGTAATAAGGAAAAAGAAAAGAGAGAAGAAAGAAAAAAACAAACAAAAAGAAATATAACCATATATACAAAAAAATAAACATACAGAGCAAAAGGAACCATACATGATTAAATATTTAAATTAAAGTACCAATGTTTAGGATATGTCAAGGTTAGGATATCATTGAGAGGGCTAGTGTGGAATCAGCCGCGCTCAATCTTCGTCTTCTTCCTCCAAGCAAACCACGACATTCGGCGAATCCATTATTCTCCAACGGACATTGACTGCGGCCTTGTAGAATTTATATAAACCGAGGGAGAGACCCTGATCAACCATCAGTGTGTTCATCCAGCTGCAAATTTGTTGGCAGTCAGGTTGAGACCAGGGTAAGTCACCCAAAATTTCTTTCCTCTGTTTCTCTAAGCAAGAGCATCCAAATATTATATGCATAATTTCGTCTTGGATTCTGTTTTTACACAGATCGCAAGTTAGAGTCAAATCAATCTTCCAGCGCTTTGAACGATTTTAAATAGGTTTTATATAAGAAATTGAAAATATATTTTGACGAATAATATTATTTTTGATATTAAACAATTTTATACTGGCCTTACTGTAATGATAAATTAATGGGAGGGGCCTGGCTCATCAGTGGTGAACCCTTCCATTACTTTATCATGGCAGTAAGGGCAGTTGAGAAAATTGTTTTATTTTGAAAAGAATCATACGGGTCAAAAATAATTTCAAGTTCTTATAACAGATTGCGCGCTAATGTATCATATTGGGATTTATGTAGATAAACATTGGAAATGGTGATAAATCGAGACGTAAACAAATGAGGGGAACCTTAATGGCCATGTTCTAGTATGAATTTATACTCGTGTTTACCATGTCTAATTAACTATACTTTAATTTTGAACACTAGGTTATTAAACTCATGTTTCTACGATAAAGTATAACTACCTTGCGATTTCTTCTATATGCTTATGTTGTTGCTTATTTGTTTAATGTATATGTTTATTTAATGCTCTTTTTCTTAATTGTTTTTTTTTCTTTTTGATAATTCTGTTACCTACTCTACTACAATATGAATTATTGTAAATAGTTTTCACGCGCAATTATCCAGATGGGATATAGCGTGTCTTATTTGCAACTGGTAATAAATAAATAAATAAAAGTTTATGTTTTAAGCGTATATTAGGTTATTTTATAGGATGTGTCTTAAAGATCTTATATATATTATATCTCAAAACCAAAGTAGGCATATCCTGACCTCTAATATGAGCGTTATTTATATGGCAGGTATTATATTGTAGCGTATAAAATCAAGTCTTTTTATATCTGGGGATGTGAAAGTATTTATTGATAACGTCAGCACGACAAGTCGACAATTATTAACAACTCAACAAAACTATCTCCAGCTAGAGAATATCGAGCAAGCAAGCTAAGAAATATTTCGATCATTATTTTACATAAGCAGAGTAATATATATCTATATAATCTGTTGAATATTTTCATTGAATAATTAAATAATAAATTATTTTTTCGATACAATATGTAGAAATGGTAATTAAGATGGGTAGAGATTTGTAATAGATTGTGTGGTGTAAGTACGTCACATGTCTATTACATGTAGTAATGGCCATGGTAATTATGGTTTGCTATTAGAGGCTTGTAATTGCTTATATATACTGTGTAAGGATACTACATATGTAGTACACCAAACTATGATAATCTAGTATGATAATGGATAAAAATGACAAATTGTTCTCTAATTGCATGTTTACATATTTAGTATCAGACTAATTATTATATAATGTTGTGCCTTGTTTTCTGCTTTTATAACGATCTCTACCCATATTAAACTGATCTTCATATAGAACTCTGCTCCATTTCATCTCCCACTCGAGTATTTGCCACCAAGATCTGCTCCGAAAGCTCCACGTCACCCTCGCACCTTCCTACAGCGCCACTGCCGGGCTTGATGCCAAAGCACCAACCATTTTTAGGCTAGTTGCTTTGCCTTGTAGAGAAATAACGAACAAAAAAAAATGTATTTTTAAAGCACGTATCCCACATTTCCATCAACATACAGTACCTATATTTACACCAGAACTCTGGGAGGTCTGAAAAATCTAGATTGGTGAAAATAGGTTATGCAAATATTGCCATTAAGCCAACATGTCGAAGCTACCGTCCACATTGGCGCATAAGGCTTCGAGATATTTCACGCCATTACAACATCAATGGTCCAAACTACATGTTCGTCTTGACCCTCGAAGGTGAATTATTGAGGACATTGGTATCGTTTGGGAGATTGTTCTTTGGGACTTTGGGTAAACCTTCTCAATCTCTAGACTGTACATTATTGAATGGGCTTAACAAATATATCTACTGATTATGAAACTGAATGCTACAAGATAGTTGATGCCATCTATCGGAATAAATAGCATTTGAACGCTTATTCTTCTATATTCTCCAATATAGCTATTTTCAAACCATCTCTCAGCATTCACATCATCATTATCATCATATGTTTTTGTCACATTTAAAACTATCCAGGTTTTCCCTCCTCCTTAACTCTTCTTTTTTATTTATTTTTTTATTGTTTATATAAGAAATGAAAGTATTAAAGTACGAGTGTTTCTTTTACACGTAAAACAAACTTCTACTGTCCTTACTGCGATGAAAAATATTTGGAGGGCCTGGCTCATCAGTGGTGAACCCTCCCAGCGGTTTCACCAATTTAATCTACCAGACCGCTTCTTAGAGCTCTAATACTGTATTGGATCATTCTCTGTTTATATATGCTACACTGAAGAGTGGAATCTTAGAAATGGTATTCAAGCAAACTATGGAAATAAGCTTTTAGGACGGTAGAATTACATATTACATACCGTTTCATGATTTTTCAAGGTGTGCCTGAATGAACTGTTTTATTATTATTATTATTATTATTATTATTATTACAACTTGCACCACGCTGATGAGGGCCAACAGCCCGAAACGCGTCCGTGGTTAAATTTTCTTGTTTAATCAAGAAAGGGTATTTGGCCAATTCTGAAATATTTAAAAATCAACGAATAGTTGAGATATTTATTCCGACAGATGACGCAAGCCATCAGCAACTTTGAGTTGCACGATCAGGAGAAATGTCTTTTTTTTTCTTAATAAATATAAATG